>JAINUG010000004.1:4296412-4896412 GCA_029706075.1 Aldrovandia affinis
CCGGGCGGGGCTGTCGCTGTGGGCCGAGCAGTTGAGCAGGGCGGGGGCGCCCCGCACGGCCAGGGTGTCCACCGGCTCCACCGAAAACCAGAAGGGGGTGAAGTGCCTCACCGCCGAGCCTGCAGGAGGGAGGGGGAAGAGAGCGAGGCGGTCACACTCAACATCACCGCAGAGGCACAAAAACTCCACACACGGGTGTCACTGGGTAAGGAACTGGGCTTGTAACTCTGTCGCTGTACCCCTTTAACAAGGCGCTTAACCTAAATTGTTTTAGTACATATCCAGTTGGATATACAGTTCAAATGCATCGAGCGTAGAAATTCCCACAGATTAAACGATAATGAAACTGCACTCCACTTTGCAGCCAATAAATCTCTGGTGGCATACTGATCAAGCGGGCAAGATTTATGATTCGTCTCACCAAGCATATTCATACAGACATCAACTTCAAGGGATGAGTGAGGCTTCACAAACTTTAAAACGGGTAGAGATACTGTGTTTTCTCAAGTCTCTTTATTTCAGCCAATCACAAGATTGGGCAAGTGCAGGCAGACTTTTTAATGGCGTACATGTCTGTTATTGATGGGAAATAGTTGCTCCACCCATTATTTGGATTCATGAAAGCTCACTCCCCCACCTCAAACCATATTGCTAAGTTGATATGAACACAATATAGCAACACATAAGAATTCACTTCTGTCACAGATTACAATGAGCCAAGGCTATCATTCTAATAATGCACCCATAATTAATATCACAATCCAATAATTAATATCACAATCCAACTAGAGGTTTGCCCTGTGAGTTCACTGCTGGCCTCCCCACCGGCACTCCCTCCAGGCCAACCGCTAGCACCAATGGTGTAACTCAGACTGACAACAAAACTACAACTCCCACCACTCCCGAGGACAGAAACAGGAAGCCCACAGGCAGGTGCGTCACACGTTCCACAAGGATCAAGTAGAAACCTGACAGTAAAGTAACCCAATCGCTTCTCTCACGTCACATGCAAAGTGATATGCCCAAGATAGTAATCTTTTTGCATAGCATTACGTTCCAGTGAACAGAGCAATGCAGAAATGAAAGTCAATGTCCCCATAATTGCTTTGCATTTGACTTCATGAAAGTCTAGTCGTTCAGCGGCGCTCACTCGTATCATTTAAATAATAACAGCAATTATCTGTGCTGCCGGGAACATTGGGGGACAAAAACAATTAGGGTTACAGGACCTCTTCCTAATGTACCAAATAACGAGCCGGACGGTTTATTGTCGCGACTGCAAACACAGCTGCGAGCAAACACGCTCTGTGCCACCTGTGGAAAACGTCCATCCCCCACGATACAGTAGACGGCTGTTTGAACCAAAGGGCCTTAGAAGTCCTGTCCATAATCACGGCCGCTAACGGCACCTGGAGGACAGCAGCACAAAGCCAATGCTTCCTCCCTCCCCCCCCACCCCGGCCGACTTTCATCTTGTCGTCTCGTGCGACGCAGACAGAGAGAAGCCAGCAGCGGGTTTCTCTTCGTCCTTTCCTGGGAGAGAGCACTGCCTCTATGAGAGCTCTCTGTGACGGAGGTCACAGAGCCAACAGCCCTGCATTTTGACTTGAAAGGGTTCCTCTCTCCTGACAAAAAGGCAGTGGGAGTGTCACGTGGATCCGCTTGCGGCCGCGTTCGCTCGCCGGGTCCCGTCCTGCTGCCGTCGCTCCTCCGCCGTCCGCGAGCCCTAACCGCGCTGATTGAGAGGTGCGGACGAGTCGCTCGGGACCGTGGCGAAAGCTACGCGGCAGCTGCTTCCGTTGGCCCTGCCGCCGGGCGTCCGCTCAGTGGTGCTAAATTAAGGTCACGTGACTCGTAGCTGGGAACATGGGTCTGGCTCGGGTCTGCCTTGGACCCTGTCACAGTGTATTAGTGGCTCGAATCCACAGAGTGCTATGAGCATGTGGATGTGATTACAGGGTGGGGAGGAGATAACGTTGAGATAATGTCCCCTAAGCGGGAGAGAGAGAGAATCGACACGCTGGCCTTTCCCCCTTTGTGTGCCAAGGCGGTAATTATTTTGGTTTGTGAAAGCGGTTTTGGTAGAAAACTAAGGACAGCGAATAAAAACAGTAAAGAAAATGTCAACAAAAAAACGGAAGAAAGGGAGGAATTAAATTAAAGCGTTCGGCGTGTCGAGAGAAACGAGCACACGCTGCAAGGCCCGTTCTCCTCCGTCAGCCGAACAGGAGGCTGCGGTCGACGAATCAATATCCTCGCCGGTCCTCTGTGACCGCACTCGGACCGAGAGCTGACACGTTAGCAGCTTGTGCGTTTGGCTGGGGGCGCTTGGGCCAGATGGACGGCCTCGTTGTCCTGATCTTGGAGGAATGTCCTGCAGGCCCTCAGCACAATCACGCCTTTAATCATTAGCGTCTTTAGCGGCGAGCCGGCGGGGAGCGGCAGCTAGCCCGTCGCTAAGGAGCGCCCGTTCGCATTCGGCACAGGCGGAAAAGCGGCCATCTGTTTGGGCCGCCGTAAACGCCGTCCCCCACCACCACCCCCATGACACCAGAGCGATGCCACCGCCCTCCGTACCCAACCACCCCCCCCCCGCCTGCTGCTTTCCACAGGTCAGGCGTCTCTCCGTCAGCACCCGTGCTAGGCTGCCACGCAATGGCGAGCCACGCTGTGACGCTTCTGCTCGCACTGAAAGGGGACCACGACAGAGAAGCTTTGTCCTGATCTTTATCCTCCGTACCTTTGAATGTACGCGCATTCGTATGAATGCATGTGCATGTTGAATGTGCATACATCGTCTCCGAATATGTCACGTGACGCTGTGGATGCATCCGTATACCGAATCATCAAATGAAATGAAGAATCAAACAAGCAGGGCATAGCGCAGCGCACAGAGGGAGCCAGTCGGAGAAAGGCTGCAGGCAACAAGATACAGAGGCGGCACTGCAAACAGCAGAGGACCCCGACCGTCCACAACGTTACCCCTCGATTTCACAACACCGATAAAACATCCCAATTCCACACGCTCCATGCCGTCGTCGTTTAGGTGCACTACTTCGCTACAGTTGCCGTGCGAAGATTAGTCGGCCACGCTTCTCTTCATAGCACGTCGCGTGTTCGTACATGTTTAATACGCTGTGTGTTCAGTATTACATAGATAAATAACGCTTGCCTTTCATCAGGGCCCGTGATCAGGGCGACTTGTTGCATTTTTAATGCTCTTTTAACTAGCTGAAATGGGAGGGATGCTCCGAGGCGTTCAAACGAAAGGCAAACATTCGGAAGATTCAGCGGCACTACACATGAGCAGCACTCCCTCCCCGCCCCGCCCCCCATTCTCACTCCCAGAAACGCCTAAACGTCAGTGTTTTGAGCTACCGTGTGATTAAATGTTTCATGAGCAGCGGACCACGAGCACTTACAAAGGTTGCGTGCGGCTACAGTACAACCAGAAATAGCAGGAAAACACTTCCAAAAATAAAAAGCAGTTTGACGTGCACGTGTTTTTCCCTGCACTGCTGGTGAAGTGGGGGGGGGGGGTACTGGCACGGTATGGAGAGGACACTGCGAGAAGCCACGGCTGTGCCGGCATTCTCCGGATGGGAGACGCAGTCGATCGATCGATCGAAATCTATTTGCGCAGCGCGTTTTACAAAGCGTTTGTCGCAGTACGCTTTACGGCAGTCCCCCGGCCTGAACCCCAACAAAGCCTGGTGGCAAAGGAAACACTCCTCAGGTGGAGCGAATGGGACGAAACCCCAGAGAAATGGACTGAGAGGTGGAGCCCGTCCTTCCCTGGCCAGCGTTACAACTCCTTTATCATGAAGATCAAGACCTCAGCTGGGGGAGAAAACATTACGCCCACAACCAGGACAGCACAACCCAACCAGCCTGGTGTGTCAGATGGCTGATATGGCTAACGCACGCCCTGACTCCAGCCCGTCCTCTGCTTCCTCTCCTGCCCGCCCCCAGATGTACGAGAAAGACGTAAACAGGAGACACTTTATTCTCTGCTCCGACTGGGAACGGCACTCCAATGGAGCATGCCAGACGGCGGCCATCTTGATAGAAAGATCCAGAACAGGGTCTGGGTGTCAAATGAACCGGCCTGAAGTGGTCAAAAACGGCAGGGAGAAAAATAAATCGCAGTTCATGGAGGAGCTGAAGGACGGCTACCCTTCGGAAAAGAAAGACAAGAAAATACGTCAGACGTGTGTGTTGCACTTTCCGGCCTCGTGAATACTCAACCTTAAGGGTAAAAAGAAAAGAAGAAAAGAAAAAAAAAAAGATTATAATTAACCTTAGGGCACACAAAAAAACCTTCAAAACTACACAAAGGAACTCAGGTTTAAAAGGGGAAGAAAAAAAGAAGCAGCTAGGCCAGACAGAACGTTCGACCTGCGTCTGTGAACTGGGGGCAGGGGGCTGATTGGTGACCAGACAAAATTCATTTTTCACTGTCACTGAGGGGAGGGGGAGAGGGGGGGGGCGCGTGACAGAAAGTGCATTACAGCCAGAGAAGTCTAATCTATTCGGCTTTAATTCTGCTGAGGGTTTGGCTCAGAGTGCACACTGCTACCCGGTGGAGGGGGAGTACGGGCAGGAAAATGAGGCTGTCTGCTTGATAAGTATGGGCCGTTACCTGTGTCCCCAGCCCTGTAAAATCCACTTTATTCTCCAGTCAAAGAGTGCGGGGACCAGCCTTAGTGCCTGCTGCTTGGAAATTGCTCCTATCCCTGCTGCGAGCGAACGCGCCGGGGCTGATCTGTTTCGCTCGCCGTCTTCCTCTGGGCGATCGGAGACATTACACGGGCAGAGTGTGTGTGACACAATCTCTCTTCCTCTGAACAGTGTGCGTATGATGGTGCCTCTGTGATGTGTGTGTATGAGGGAGTCTGTCACCCTTTCTCTGAGAATATTCCCTCACTCTCACTCTCTTGCAGTATCTGTGTGTGTGTGTGTGTGAGACGCATTTGTATGATACCCTCTCTGTGTGGTATGCGCAATGGTGTGTCTCTGCGGTGTGTGTGCGTGTGTGTGTGTATAAGACGGCATCTCTTTCTGCACCTGTCTTTGTGAGGAGTCTGTACTGTATGAGAGCCTCTCTGAGGAGTACACGCGATGTCTCCCTCGGTGAGGTGAACCCACAAGAGTGTCTCTCTCGGTGAGCGGTGTGCATGAGGATGTCACGATGAACAAGCTTGTGCGAGGCCAACGTTACACAGCAACACCGCCCCGTTACCACGCCCAGCCTGCGCACATCCCAACACGGGTCCTCGCCACCACGCAGAACGAGGGCAATCTCATTAAATGTCCGTGCGCCTGCTCGGGAAATTCCACCCCTGCCCAGGGCCTGTGTCGAGATTACAAATTAATTTCAGCTCAGGAGAAGGCCCCGTGGCATTGCTTTACTGGGCAGACGGAAGATTCCTAACAGACTGACCTTGTATCGAATAAATATCCTCGGCAGTGAAAATCATTTCAAACGGTTCAGGCAGCGGAATATAAATGTGAATTAGGACAGTCGCGGACGGGACTTTATTATCCAGATAAACAGGCTGTCCCTTTATTTTCCCCCTCCCCCCTCATCTCTCTTGCTCTCTCCCCCCATCACTCAGCGCTGGGATTCTCATTAGCGTGACTGGAGACGTCTTTCCCCTTTCATGTCTGTCCACCTATAGGGTTCTCTACCCCTCCGCTGGCTGGCTTTCATGTCCTAATACCGGTCTTCTTTTTCTTCATCTGTCACCATTTAACACACGGGGAAATGAACAGTAATCTGTGATGCGTACTCATTCATTTAGGAGGGGGAGGGAGACCAGAACGGGAATGGGCCAAATTATAGCAGTGTGTGTGTGTGTGTGTGTGTGTGTGTGTGTGTGTGTGTGTGTGTGTGTGTGTGTGTGTGTGTGTGTGGTGTGTGTGTGTGTGTGTGTGTGTGTGTGTGTGTGTGTGTGTGTGTGTGTGAAGGTGTGATTTAAAGCTAAGGGAATAGATGAAGTTAGGACGCCGCTTTGTTCTCCAGTGTCGTCAGGGAATTGCTCCGAAGATCCTTTCTGTTACCCTGGGCCTCGCCGTAATGCTCAGGTGCCTAATTAAGGCCTACGATGGTGGAAACCGTCTCCTTACAGGAACCTTGACATCCTTCAGCCGCACTGTAATAAGCGGGGTGGGACAAATACTAATTAAGGATAAGCATCACCTTTGTCACAGAGCATCACCCATTTCACGAGAAACGCCTGATGGACCGAAAAATAACTGTTTCATGAGCCATTGTGCTTAGTTTTTGAAAATTGGTTGTCTTGTGAGAAAATAATGGAGCAAACAACAAAGATTTGTTGTTCCCAGCTGGGTCTTTCTTCACATCGGTTGGATAGGGATCCAGGGAGGGAACCCGAGGAGACATATTGTTCCCCAAGCCGCACAGAGGCAGTCCTTTCCAGTCGGGTGAGAAGCCGAGCGCCGCCCAGGGTCCGAGTTCATGGGACAGCGCCTCTCCCTTCGCCCCGCGTGGAAAGAGTGGGCAGAAGCCCCCGGAAAAGCGTTTGAGGGTCACCGTCGGAGGCCGAGGAAGGACAGGACCGGAAGCCTCCCATTGTCTTGGGCTGCTCTTCTTTCTTCCTTTTTTACATTTTTGAGAATCTGCTTTCACGCCACTCTCTCCTCGCCCCGGCCCAGCTTCCGCAACAGCTGCCAAAGAACAATGCCCGTTTTCCCAGAGCCCCTTGCCAGGAGGCAGCCTGCTGCTGACTCCGTCTGGATGTTCCGATAGCCCTTTGGCCCCCTCCGCCAGGTTCCGAAGCTCAATCGCTGTGCAAAATGATTGGTGTGCCGCCACACCAGGGCAGCTTTATTGCCTTGGCACGGGCTCAACTGGCAGACTAAAGGGGAAAGGATCCAATTTTCTCGGCTCGCAACACCTTCAGGCTACTATGCGCCTCTCCCCCTCCTCCCCCCCACGCCCCCCAGGGCAAGACCGAGCCCCAAGAACTCACCCGTACAGATCGGATGCGACAGGCGGGGGGAATGGACGGTTTTCATCTCTTGCCTTTGTCCACTTCGGCGACAAAAGCGACATATGCCCGCTGCAATGTTCTACTCTGCGCGCAGATCGGATCTGACAGAAATCGGGCAAGGCTACATTCTTCAAATCTATAAAACCCAGACTGCCAGTAAAGTCAACACGCTGACCCTATAATAGGCCTCCGTTTGGAAGGTAACTAATTCCATAAAGTAATGTACTCCCCATTGGCTCAAAATCAATCAGTGCGGCTGGCTGTCTTTTTCCCACAGCAATACCCCCAATAAAGTACACTTAATCTTGTCACAACATTTGCAGTGCTGCTTGTAAGAGGACCATTGTTGAGCAGAAAGGGCTTTGAAGGAAAGCAGTGGGATATGCTTTCTTCCTTATCTTCCTATTGAGGCTGAATATTGAGCTCTTCTGGAAGCCAGATCAACTCGAAGCCCAGGGTTTCGCTACCCTACTTGAAGAAACTGCTATGCATTAGGATACTATGTCCCTAACTTTACTTACAATTGGAGAGACCGAGAAGATATGACATTAAACAAGGCCAAGACCGACAGTAAAAGGCCAACCTTTGAGCACAGCTACCGGGTTAGAAGCGGTCTGCTGCTGCTGCTTTGGGTTGGAGCGAGACGACGCTGAGGGCAATGCGCACAGGAGTGGGCAGGACTTGAGATGGGGGCCGGATGGGGGGTGGGGGTCTAAACAAAAGACCAGGGACGCCCCGGAGATGGGAGTCAGCAGAGCACGTCTGCACAGGGAACAGGGAAGGGGGTGGGGGGTGGGGGGAGGCCTGCCGGGAGCATATTAAAGTGACATTAAAATGACATGGACTTGATGATGTGGTCCGGTGGGGTCGTGGAGGGAGGTCTGCTGGCGACAGGATTACCGCACTTCAGAGCGGCTCCCTGCCTCTCAGTGATAGCGATTCCCTGGAGCACCCGGGCAATTTCTCACACCGCGGCCCACCGCTCGCCCCCCAGCCACGCTCACCTGTGCCAGGCCACGCCGATTAACCACATGCCACATATCCCAGCCGTCAAAGGACCCGGGCGGGACCGCCAGACAGCCGTCCGAGCGTGGAGACCAGCCCGAAATCTGTCCATCTCCTTCTTGCATAAGGCATCATGCAGGGTACCCCACACACAGTGTATAAAATGGATGACCAGCACTGAATCATAGAGGCAACTGTTTTCCACAGTGTGTTAAAAACCCAGACTGTTTTTCCCGTGTTAACATTGGATTGTATAATATATGGAAGAACTATTACAGGAACCAAAACCCATTAATAATTCAACACATGTTGAACTCTGCGCTTGGGGTAAAATGACAGTTGTGTGGCAGGTGTACATTGTTCCACACTGCTTGTGGAAAGAATGAGCTGAATGCATGTTCTCACGCGGCCCTGAAGAGATGTTTCCAGAGCCTTTGGTGTGACGCTCGAAGGGCCATTGTTTCACATGAAAAGCTCCGGCTTCATCCACTTCATTTCCACAAAGGTGGCGGTGCAGATAGGCAAATTTATAAATAATTTAATAAATAAAGGCCTTGCCCCGGGCCGGACTGGGGCAGGACTCTAGGGAGGGGTCGTCCTGATAGAGCAGAAGGGGCTCTTTGCCTGTTCAAAAACACTCGATCCCAGCCCACTGTCCCGTAGACACTAGCACCATCACCACCACTCTCACCTGTACCTCACAACCTTCCCTACTGTCAGTCAATACCACCACCCCGCACCCCTTCATATTTAGTATAGGGAACGGTTCTTCAAACAGCATTACGGTTTCTTTCTACTCAGACACGCCCCTTGACCAATTCCTGTCTTTCTCCGACAAGTGCAAACGCTACTTCGACCAATCAGCTTTGACCAAGTTTTGCCGCGGTTCGTTGGGTGGAGAATTTGGCCTCCAGCATTTTATTCATCTGCTAGTGAGCGTTATCAGTGCACTTCATTTAAAGAAAGGGGGGGAGCTCTGGATAATAGATTCCTTCTGCTGGTGCCACTGCTGCTGATATCTCAGCATGAGGGCTGGGGAACTCACTGAAAGGAAATTGAGGGTGACAGCATGATGTGGGGTCGCCGTAATGATACAGCCCCATTTATGAGTTCCCGTGTCTCCCGGAGGTTACCCAAAACACCGGAGAAGGGTGTGTGTGCGTGGGACACCGCACGGAACCGTCCAGCAGCTAGGGGCGCAGGGCTGCCATGTTGCCCCTTCCCCCACACACACACAGATTGGGGAGTAATTTGGAAGGGGCATGAACATTTATCTTCTCGTTCCACCAGCAAGACAAATGATGTGCCTGTAATGAGATACCCTATGGATTTTTTTTAATGAAATACAATATCTCATTTTTCTCACACACACACACACACACACACACACACACACAAAAATCAATGCACTCCAGCGGTGCTTTGAGAAGTTAACCGCCGAGCAATTTATCAGCATCGCGTTTCAAAGGCTTTGTTTCCGCCTGTTTTTCTCCGGCTGTATCGTCTTTTTCCCCCCTCTTCCACTTCTTTCTCTGGAAATAAATATGAGAGTGCGTGCCCTGGAATGTCAGCTCCTGCTGTAAAGGCTGGTGCGAGCAGCCGAAGGGGATGCTGGGAAGAACGTCCTGCCGTATCTCACCCGATCCGTTAAGGGCCATTTCCGGCGCTCCATCTGATCTCCGCCGAGGCCAGTAAACGCAGCAAAGCGCGGCTGAGCCTCGATCCCCGACTCCGCTAACGAGGGTGGTGGCAATTACCGCACCACTCAAATAAACAGCAAACGACCCTAATTGCTTTCCCTGTTAAGATAAATATCAGCACGTTAATTTCTGATAATTACGCCAAAGTTGTTCGGAAAATTACCCTGCCCCCACCTCTTCCAGTCGCGCCGAGCTATCGCTATGAGCTCCTCATCATACTCCAAATGAACAATCATGTTCCAATTTAAAAACAAGTCTTAATTCAATTCTCTTGGCTGGCGTCAGGGAAAGATAGAGAGAACGGTAGAGGAAAAGCACTGCCAACACCGTGATTCCCGTCCCACAACCCTAACAACGCCGCCTGTGCTCACGCCCTAACCTCATTTTGGCGGCTTTGTGAGACGCTGAACCACAACTAGGTATTCCGTTAGCTTTCTTGTTTATAATAAAATGTGACATGGGCATTGTTTTTTTTTAGCTATGTTATGAACAAAACAGTGTTCCAAAATAGTGTAAGCTAAAGTTTGTAGGATAAAAGTTTGAGCATCTCCCTCACCTTACTTCCAAGGACAGCAGACTCCTAAAAATAGTACCATAATGCAGCATTCTTTTCCTCCCCCAAAATCTACTTTGTAGTCAATGCCGGTATACACCTTATTTCAGATACATGGAGGATGCTAAAGGGGACACAGCCTTCTTCACGAACGCAACAGTTAGCCTGTAGGTGGCCAGCTGGAAAAAATGTCCACGACTGCCAAAAAATCAAGCGCAAAAAATAGCAATATAGCGGGTCAGCTAAGCGCATGTTCAAATCCCTTTGAAGTAAGACTGCTGTTCAGTAGTGCTTAGTCAGTCTGTTTATAGGCTTGCTCTAAGCGGTTTTCAAAAAAGTCACCATGATCCAGCCACTCTGAATATCCTAAACTCCTGTTGGTCTCTTACACCATCAAACACAACAACTTCATTGTTGTTCACTTAAACGAGACGGGGTGGTGGGGGGGAGAGATTATACCACCACGTTCAAACGGGTGTCTGCCGATGCCTTTTTTTAGGCACCAATTTCTGTGTTCTGGTCCACATCACAATGGGACCCCCTCCCTGCCCACAAACAGAATAATTTAAAGGGTCTGCCTATGCATCCCAAGATAACCTAGCACGCTTTTCTACCCCGAAATATTTAAATAACATTTTTCACTTAACTAGATATTCATCAGCACAGCCATTAAATGCTGTCATTAAGAAAGCTCTTAAATATTAAAAGGGTGCGCGCCAAATCTGACATCCATCAGTAGAGGCGGCACACCAGTGAAGTTCAATTATCTTCCGGTTAATTCTGCACTTGACGGGAAGTTCGCTCTCATTTGTGCTCGCCGCGCATGGCCAAGCAGGTGAAAACCTTAATTAAGGACTCTGAAATGAGCCACTGCCGATGGCGAAGGCACCTGGAAATCAGACCGTGCAGGAAGCACTGGTGGCGGCCACGGCCTCCGAGGGGCTTTGGTTTCATGCTTTCGAACCTTCCACCGAGGCTGAAGGGGCAGCAGAGACCACAGCAGTCAGGACCGGTGGTGAAAAGGGGAAATGAGCGGTAGCCTTGCCGCCCCCCGTGGTAGGGGCCGTGCGCTTGCCTCGGTATCGGTTTCCATGGGGCCGCATGCTGGCCCTCTTACACCTGGGATCCACGTCCAGGCAACCCTTATCTCATCCCGACCGTATCACACTGCGGCCAGCAGGGGGCTCCACTCCCATCCGCCACCACCCACCCTGAGGAAAAGGACACCAGTAACATTCTGAACAGGCCCCTTCCCACCCCGCCCGGTTAGTTAGCCAGAGCAGAGGAGGCCCTTCTGTAGCGCGTGTACTGCAACGATCCAGACGACCCGGGTTGCACTTCCCTTCTCCCCCGCCCCCCGCCCCCGCCCCCCCCCCCGCCCCCGCCCCCCCCCCGCCCTTCGAGCAGTGCTTCTGCTCGCCTGGGAGGCAATGAGAAGAGAGTGGTTTCCTTTTCCTTTCAGAGATTCGGCAGAAAGAAATTCTTCATCCTAAAGTTAGAGAGCCACTCTGGGAGGGATAGGCAGGGAAATGTGCATCATGGAGGAGACTGAAGTGTTCAGGCTTCAAAGCCCTGTGTGAGTGAGAGGCGGCGTTACTGCTAGGGAGGGGTGCTGAGGGGTGTGAATGAGAGGCAGTAGTTGTGTTTGGGAGAGGGAGCGTTAGTTTGAGGAGAGGTGGTGTTAGTGTTAGGGAGAGGCAGTGTTAGTTTGAGAGAGGGAGGGGCGGTGTTGGGTTGTGAGAGGGAGGGGAGGCGGTGTTAGGGAGAGGCAATGTTAGTTTGAGGAGTGTTAGTTTGGAGGGGGCGGTGTTAGGGAAAGGCAGTGTTAGTTTGAGAGAGGGAGGGGCGGTGTTAGGGAGAGGCAGTGTTAGTTTGAGAGAGGGAGGGGCGGTGTTAGGGAGAGGCAGTGTTAGTTTGAGAGAGGGGGCGGTGTTAGGGAGAGGCAGTGTTAGTTTGAGAGAGGGAGGGGCGGTGTTAGGGAGAGGCAGTGTTAGTTTGAGAGAGGGAGGGGCGGTGTTAGGGAGAGGCAGTGTTAGTTTGAGAGAGGGAGGGGCGGTGTTAGGGAGAGGCAGTGTTAGTTTGAGAGAGGGATGGGCGGTGTTAGTGCGAGCGAGAGGCTGTGTTATTGAGGTTGGAATCTCAGCCAGTCCCTACACGTTTTGCACCATTTGGTGGGGACCCTTGAACACCGGAGCGGGACAAGACTTCAAAGACTTCCAAGGCTTAATGTTGGGAGTGTTTGACTAATTTACTTGAAAGCGGAAGCTCCCTAATAACTTAAAATAGCTCGAAGGAATTCCACAGACAGCTTTAACAAGCCGCCAGCCTGCTACATGAGTACCTGGCTCAATAAAAACAGGCTCACTTTAGTGCCACGAGCAGAGCGCACTGGACACTGACACACGGTGGCGTGTGGCGTGCTGAGCAGGGGAGGTGCCGGGGGGGCCCGGGGGCACCGCCCATACAAGGGTACACATACACACACACACACACGCCCCCAAATAATCCAGTCGCTACATGTTCCCGAACCTCTGACGAGTGCACAAACGCTTCCTTTAGGCCGGCTCGTTCTCAGGAACGGAGTTGGTGCTCCTCCAGTGAGACCCCGGTGAAATTGGCGAAGTGGAACGGGTCGCGGAGAGATGGCTACGCTGGAGTTGCAAGACGGGCCGAGCACAAGCCGAGCGGCGTATCCGCCGTGGTTCCCAGGGCCCATGCCCAGGACGCCGCCGATGGTTATCACACCCCAGTTCCTCTGCGGAGGGGGGGTCCCGGAGGGACGCTGTTCATTCTCACGGTCCAGGCCTTCCTCTGCCCTCTTTCTTCAGCTTTGTTCTCAGAGAGCGTGACTGCACACACACACACACTGCAGCCGAGCGAAACCTCTTTATCCCTGCGCGGGTGTAACTACGGCGCACGGGGTGGGTGAGAGGGTGGAGGGTGGCAATCAGTGGGAGCCCGTTAGCTTCGCCACGGAGAGGGATACAGGTTTCAGGGCCGCGGACAAAACAAATGCACCGTGACAAAGACGGCACTCGGCAAACAAACACCGGGGCGGGAGATACGCCTTTGTGGCTCGTTTTATGGCCTGTGTTTATAATGCGGGGCTGTCAGCTCGCTTTCCAAACGGGCTGAAAACGCTCATTACAGAGCATGCTTATCTCCCTCCTTTCCTGCCCAGCCCGCTCAAAGACAGTGGGCTCAGTTCTTTTGTGGATGGTGAAAGTGTATCATATTGCAGACAGCGGAAGGGTGGGGGGGGTGGTGCGGTAGTGATGTGACCATTGTCTGTGTAATAGGCATTTTATCATGTGGGCAGGAGGGCCCGTGGGCGGGCCCGGAGGACCTCCAGTCTGGATGGAGTGGTGGAGCACAGACACGCTGGGGTGAATGATGAGCTGGCGGAGGGTGGGGGGGTGGGGTGGGGTGGGGTAGTGTGGGGAAGGTTTGGTCCAGAAGACACCATTAACACAGCAGAAGACAATGTGCCACTTCTGTTTACATTGGGCATTATTGCTACGTTTCCTTTATCGGTCTGGGGGAGATAAGGCTCAAATGAAAGAGGTGGTGAGTCCGGGCAGCCAGAAAGCACAGCTGGGCCAGGCGAGGCTTATTCTGGAGCCGTAAACAATGTCCGCCTGAGTGAGTGAGTGCCAGTGTGTGTGTTTGTGTGTGTGTGTGTACACGTGAGTTCGCCTGATTCTCAATTTGTACATCAGGGTCTGTGTTTGTCTGTGTTTAGATGTGTAGATCTGTAGATCTTCATCTCTTCATCTGCGTGTCTGAGAATCTGCATGTTTGTGTGTGTGTGTGTGTGTGTGTGTGTGTGTGTTTGTCATGTGTGAGCTTGAGTATGTATGTGTGTCGGCTTGCTTGCGTGCGTGTGTGTGTGTGTGTGTGTGTTTGGTTGGGTGTGTGCCGCATGTGTGAGAGATTCTGCACGTGTTCACTTGTATTTGTGCATGCCTGTGTGTGTGCAAACAACTTCATGTGTGAGCTGGCGTGTGTGTGTGTGTGTGTGCATGCATGTGTATGGCTGAATGTGTGTATTGGGGTGGGTGTGTGCGTGTGTGTGTATTGCGGTGGGGGCGTGTGCATGCATGTGTGTATTGGTGTGTGTGTGTGTGTGTGTGTGTGTGTGTGCGCATGCATGTGTATGGCTGAATGTGTGTATTGGGGTGGGTGTGTGCGTGTGTGTGTATTGCGGTGGGGGCGTGTGCATGCGTGTGTGTATTGTGTGTGTGTGTGTGTGTACATTAGGATCAGCAGTAAGAGGTAGACTCTGAGACATGCAGAGACAGACGCTGATGGATTCAACCCAGTCTCCTCCCCGTGTCAGATACCATCTCGGTGCTTCAGATTGAGAAATGCAAGGAGGCCAGAGCTCTCCACACAGACACTTCCTGCAGCCCATGTGATCAGAGCAGACAGACAAGCAGCCTTATCTGCAGGCCAGCGTGCCTCTGTGTAAACAGCAAACAACTCAACACTGTACGGGTGGGTGTGTGAGTGGCTGTGTGGTTTACTATATGCGAAAGTGACTGCGTGAATGTGTGTGTCTGTCTTTTTGTGAGGGGAGCCGTATGCAAGCGATTCAATGTGTGTGTGTGTGTGTGTGTCGCGCGCACGTGCGGATTACTGTATATGAGTGTGGCTGTTTGTGCGTGTGGCTTAATTTAAGAGACCGTGTGTGTATTTTTGCCGCGACATATCTGTTCCGTTGCGTTTTCGTACCATTTCAAAGAGCATGACGCAGCAGCGCAGTAATATCACTCAAAAGTGACGGGTCTATGTATTTAAAGGAGCACTGTGCTATATTGTTCCTTCTCTACAGCAGAGTGCCCCGTCTCCCGTGGCGAGGCTCCACTACGCCCCGCCACACTGTGTCGCGAACATGTAAAAAGGGAACAGAAGTGACATGCTTTCCCGTGCCAGCGTTATGATGAATCTCTCCGAAATCTGTCACTTCTCTGACTCGCCAGGGAACGTCAAGGGAGATGCGACTTTCGTCCAACGATTAAAAGCAAACTACGTGTTAGGGAGCTACGATTCTCAGTGTACTGCAAAATCCTGTCCTAGCCTCAACACTTGGAAGCAACAACAGTGAACCGCATACTTAATGTACACATCAAAGTCAAAGTCAAAGTGTTTTATTTATCAAGTGTACAGTATAACACAAGGTCATTCTGAACAATGAAATTCTTGGGACATGGCAAGCAACATCCCATAGCATCCATTACATTAGTCATTTAGCAGACGCTCTTATCCAGAGCGACTTACAGTTTTACATTTCTTTACAATCCATTTGTACAGCTGGATATTTTACTGAAACAATTCAGGTTAAGTACCTTGCTCAAGGGTACAGTGCAGTGTCCCAACTGGGGACTGAACCAGCAACCTTAACATTACTACTGTCCAGCAGTCTAGGCCGAGTTTCAGAAAGCCACTCCTGTCTCAATGAAGAACACTTGCGCTGAACGAGTGCTTATGATTCCACAGAAAACTTACCAGATTCAGAATCAATTGTGCTAAGAGCAAGCCCTGTCATCTCAGTGTCAGCCTGCAATCTATTATTTTGGTAACAATTTCAATAAAGGGCAAGAATGATGAAAAGCCTTCATAAGTCCTAACGCATTCATGAGTGCTTTACGGAAATCCCTAAATAAATGCTTATGCCAGACAACACAGGCTGCCATAGATTAGATACGATATGGTAACGTCGCTCATAATATGGAGTTTCATAACATACAACAGCACGCTTCAGTCAGCACCTGTGATTATGAACGTTAATGGAGTGCTAATTAAGTTATCGCACAGCACTATACGGGAATAGCGAAGGACCCTTGATGGAAAGTGTCACCATCGGCCTCACCGAGAGGGAACGATCAGATCTAGTTAAATGTAGCAAAGCTCTGAGAAGTCTCCCCCCAGCCATGCCTGGTTGTTCTGTTCCGGGGAAACAAGGATCGATGTGCAACGTGAGCCTCGTACAGCGTCGGCCTATCGTATACAGCGGAAGTGATGAATAATTTAGCCCGGGGCGATTGGATACGGGGCCGCGTCTTTCTGCTGATGCAACGAGGGATCATCCGCCGCGGTGCCGGAGGCCTCCCGGACACGGGCCTGGGGGGGCGCTCTGGGATCGACGGGCAGGTGCAAACGTCGTTATGGGGAGCCTCTCCCGCGCCCCTTTACTCTGAACCCGACAGCGGGAGCTGAAGCAGCGTGGAGGTTCCGCAGCAAAGACTAAGCTGGGCTGGGACGAGTGCGACGACTGTAAATCGCAGAGCGTCTCCCGCGTCCTCGGTCTCTGTCTTGGGCGCTTGCCCGTGTCATGGCAAGGTGTGATGGGCGCGGTCAGTCCAACAAGCCCTGAGCCTCTGAGGAGCGGGGAGACAAAAAAGCCACCATTTTGCCCAACATCGCTGTTGCTATAGCAACATGCTCTGCATCAACCTGTACACCCCAAGGTTTTTTACAAAATTTTTTATTATTATTTTTTTAAATCAACCACTATATTTACTACTCTCCCAATCTTAAATACCAAAATCGTGTTCGTTAGCCCATCACATCACTGTAACCTCTTGCGTATGCATACGCAGCCAGCCGCTACTTGGCAGTCCGCTGGCTGAGCTGCACATTCACTGTGCAGACAGATCGCAGGCCCAGATCAGGAATCAGTGAAATCCATGCAAGGCTTCCGGGCGCATTCGGCCCCGCCATTATCGGCCCTCAACTTACATCCATTTATATTTATTCCAATGCGTTGAACTGTTCTGTACATACGACTCTGTACACCCACCACAATTTCCCACTAGGACAGTAAAGATCTATTGACTGACCGTCTTACTGATCGCACACTAGCTCCGTATTTTGTCCTTGGCCTCACTTCAGTGCTCTGGGGGAAGACTGTCCAGCATCGCTCAAAAGGGACAGCGGGGGAAGACGGGACGGCCGTGTCGTGTACTCATGAGGAGGAGGAGGAGTAGGAGGAGGAGTAGTGAAGCTGACTGGACAAAAAGGGGGCCCTGGGGAAGCCAGATTCCAACGTGGCGCACTCAGCCCGCTGCCGTGACAGCAGGAGGGGAGGGGAGGGGAAGGGGGGAGTGAGACGGAGGGGGCCCGTCCCACAGCCGCGTCGCGAGCACTAATGGTTTCTGTTTGTATAGACACCGCCCTCCCAACCGCCCCCCCACTCAATGAAGAGCACGTTCTGCCTCCACAGAGAAGGGCACTCTCGCCTTGATCCCCAGTGCGGGGCCTATTTTTACGCCTAGCGTATCTGCTTTCATGGAGCTCCGCTCTCACGGCTGTATAAATACACAGGCAGGCAGAGAGAGGGGCTATTTACTGCCGCAGACACTGACACAAGGGGTCCAACAGGAGCGGATCTCCCATTTTAGGGCTTATCTGTTTTGCCATGGAGATTCGCAGCCGCTGACTTAAAAACATAGTGGCAAAAATGACTGAAATTGCAGTGGCAGCATTTAGGTGTTACTCCATGTGGGATTAAACAGCGTCTAAGGCAATTCAAGTCAAAAAACAATTTCAATGAAAGTGTTCCCAATCACTAGGCGGGCGTTGTAAGAGCCGCAAACAAAAAAACGAAACAAAAGTAGGCCATCACGGTGAAGGTGCTGCTTTACATTTCACACAACAAAGGCGGCGGTGCGGCCCGTTCAATAGCCCTACAAAGACGAAATGTTGTTAACGGCGACAAACAATTTATATATTTAATGGCTGGAGCGGCACTTCACAACTGGAGTGCTTTTCACGAGGCGCGGGCCTCCTCTCCATCACGTTTTCCGCGCGTGCGTTTAATTATTCATGGAGTCTGGCGGGCTTCGGGTTGTGTCTTGGGTCAGGCTGCGAGCGTTCTCCACGTGTGTTTACAAACGCAGAGACCCGGTAATGGACCCCGTTGCAGGAGGAGGGGGTCACAGGTTGGCGGGTTACGAATGGCACACAACGCAAGTTGGGGGGTTTCGGTTTGTGCGCAGCGAGGGCGCTAGGAGCCCAGGCGGTAAACATCCTGCCTGCCTGCGTGCGCCGAACAGCTGTGGCGCGATGATATGATGAAGCCGGCCCCCAGGGACGGAGGCTGCGGGGATTCAAATCATTTCAAGCCTCTTTTTTTTCTTTCTCTTCCATCGCTGTTGCCTCAGCGGCCAAACGCTGCGGTGCATGCTACATCCCCCCCCCCCTCTCCAAACACAGGTAAACAAAAGGCCTAATTAGGAACGAACGCCGTCCCTGCCTTTGTCTCCCTGTTCCACATTCGGCTTCTGCTTTGTCGTCGCGACGCGGATATTTCCCCTCGGCCGCGACGCCGGCAGCATGTGACGAGACAACGCTGACACTGATTGCAAAGGACATGGGCCAAGTGGCAATCGATTGTAAAAGTCATTAAGCTCCGTCTTCTTGCTGGAGAAAGAAGAAAGAAATTGAAACCATTGAAATTACAGCGAGGAAAACAGCTCTCTCAAGCAATATTCCTGAATTCAATGCAAACAAAGGCAAACGGGCGAGGGGAGAACCGTAACGATGATAAATAAGAAGCATCCATTCGATTAATCTCAACAAAGTGCCCGCTCGATTCAGCCTCCGCTTATGAAGGCGCACGTTATTTCTCATCGCTCTGGAAGAGGACGTCCGCGCGACGCTAAAGTGTCTTTCGAGCCAAGATGGTTGTCGGTCAAGGTTTTCGGCCTGTGAGGGCTACACAATTCATTCAACTGGCATGAAGAGGAAACAATAAAAGCATTCGAGCCAAAAAACTGTCTACTGACATAGACAGAGCTATACTGATAAGGCCTTTTTTCTTGGCTGATACCAACATATCTGTGGATAACGTTGGTTAATTGGGCTTGTTTTTGTAGCGAGCATTGTTAAAACTTCAATTCTCTGATAGCCATGCCTCATGTTCCTCCTTTGCAACAGGGTCAACTGAGCAAGGGTAGAAAACAGCACCCATGCAAAAAATATATAGGGCACAATTATACTACTAACACCTACTAGCAGAATTTCAGTTTTTCAGAAGACCTGGGCATTTAGAAACAGAATAAGAGTACACATTTGTTCAATTAGAAGCACCGTTCGATGGTTTTAACCAGTAAAGTGTGGGTGTACATATGCAGGAAGAGAAAATGAAATGGCTGCAACTCACATTGTCTAGACTGTTGGCGCTTGCAAGTAAACATCGCCTCACCTGAGTGAGTGATGAACCATTTATGGTGCTTCATGAAAATATACACATAAAAGTGCCCAGGGCATTTTCCCAATGGCTGATAGCTTGACCAAAGTGAGAACAATAACCAAGGCACGCTTAAGAAATGGTGCCTCCAACTCCTAAAAAAACACTTGTGCCCAGGAGAGTGCAGTTATAAGTTTATTATCTATTCTTCAATAACACCGATATGCTGAATGCGACTGGAATTAAGTTGCTTTTAACTTTGCGTTCATTACAGATAGTGTCTGTCTGCAGAGGATTTAAACGATTGTTTTCTTAGTGCGTTTAAATTATTTACTGTCAGTATAAGGGAGGAAATTGTATAAACAAAAAAAGGTGCAAAAAAGGAACTCATCCTTTCTTAAAAACTGAAGTGCAGTGGCCCTAAAGATATTATGGAGTGCATTTAATTAAACAGCTGCAAATGAACACACTCATTTGTGTAATGTATACTTCCTGTTCCCTAGTTATTTCATATCTCATTAAAGTGGGTCCAGTGGCACAGCGCAAGCGAGTAGACAACACATAGGCTAAGCGTAATTAACATAAACACAAATGCTAACCCAGTATAACATAAAAGGGTCATGTTGACAGCACAAAGACTTTGTGCTTAAAGGATCAGTGTCATAGAAAGCCATTTCATCACTTTGTGACATTCTCTTAGCGATTCAGAATTTGAATGCGTTTAGCAGTAAACAAGCTTACACGTGACAAGCAGATTCAAATACTTGGATTTTCCACATTTCAAACTGTGAAATGCGACTGCTGCATGTGAACTTCTGAGCTCCACAGCACATAAAAACCCCTTTTGCCATTTGAAATGATATGACTTTCTCTGAAGGGTCCCAGATAAAAGCAGCATAAAGACTTCATAAGCACTTCGTGGCACTGTCGTAAGCACACTACGAACATTCATGGAACACTTCTTGACAACAGACTGACAGAAGTGTGAATGCACCACTCCCCCGTTGCTGACCAGTGGACAGCACTGTATGGTTCTAAAATGGTTTCCAAGTCCGAGGTGGCACATGGCACAATTCTCCAATATCAAAATTCACGTAGTGTCAGCCCCAATTCTGCCGTTGTCCACTCGTGTGTGACAGCTTTACTCACTGTGTGCTTGCTGTTGGGTGCTGTGCTCTGATCACCCTGCATTCTGATTCGCGTTAATAGAATCGTAATATGACTCATGAGGTTGGTGACGTAGCAGACCCTATGACAATCTGTCTGGTGGCATAGTCTCTCATGAATGTTTACATTGTGGTTATGAAGGCTTTGTGATCCTACACTGGTGTCCACTTTAAAAGTGGCACAGATCCATGGCCAGCACAGGAGACACGACATGTTCCAAATGCCTTGGGTAAAAACTCGCCACAGCAATGTCACCCGTGAGCGAACGGACACAACACTGTACGGTTCAAAAAGGGCAACATGTGAGGGGAACCGCCTGCAGCTGGGGCTCAATCGAATATTCCATAAGGTGGTGGAAGTGCAAACCATACAAGGAAAAATGGCTGATCGTCAAGTGCATCAAATTCCAGTTCACATTGTTTCTTTTCCCCCTTCCTTGTTAGAAATATAATGTCTGAAAACGCTGCGGTGTCTGCTGCATAAACAGTCATGCCGCAATTTGCATTTGCACATCCATTTACTTGGAATTATAAACTGAGCTTTTCTCTTTATTTCTAAGGACGTGGGATGCCAGTGGGGTGGGTTGCCTTCATATAGGCAACCCACTATAGGCTAGTTCCCCTCCAGCTCACAACTCCACACCAGTTTCACAGAGCAGACGTGGCAACCCACGGGTTTGCTGACTGCGTTGCGGTTTCTCCGCGCGCTGCGTTCGCTGCCGTGTGCAGTCGTCGCACTTCCCACATCAGAACATCCCGTCGAAGTCGAAAATCAGAAATAAATAAAAACGTGCCATTGGCTAATAGCTCGCTTTGACCCGTTATGGGGAGGATGTAGCGAACCGAAGCGTTAGCGTACCGCGTCACTGCCACTGATGCCTATCAGCCAATTGAAACGGAATCCTCACACGGCATGCAAAAAGATCTCTGGCTGGCTGGCTGGCTCACGGCTCCTGGGAGTCAAATAAATACATGAATGCCTGAGCAGGGAAAGGGGGTTTTAATGTCTTCATTTCGCTCCGGCAGGGAACTGGGACTCCTCCAGAAATCCTTTGATGGGGGAATTTGGAAGTGGGGGGCAGGGGGGGTGGGGGAGACAGAACCTTTGTTCAAACATTCATTCAATCTCAGCACAAAAGTCAAACTATGACAGACAATTTTGCGGGACTCTTTTTTTGCGGGGCGCGGGGGGCAGCTCAAAGGGGGAGGTGGGAGTAGCGGTGCCCCTCTGGGGGGGGGGGGATTATGGTAATGGCTGCCGTAGCCAGTTTATTTCTCTCTTTATTTATTTGTCTTTGGGGGCGAGCGTGTGTGCTGACAGGACTGTCCCCGCCTGCCCTGGCCTGGGCTTCGGCAGCGCTGAAAGGTGGGGGTGCTAATTGGTTTGGCTCTTTTGATCTGCAGACGAACGCATTAATCCCCCTTAATCATATTAACACAGCCCCTCTTAGCCAGCTCGGGCTGCTGCCTGCACTAGCTGCAGGCCGCTTGTACAGTCAGGAGTAACACCCTCGCTCTCATTCTACGCTCAAATCCCCCCCCCCAATCCTCACACCCAGCCTCCTTCCTCCACCCGGACTCCTCCAGCCCCCACCTTTGCTCACACACACAATTTACTCCACCTCTCCCCTCACTACCACAAACCCTGCTAACCCCCCCCCCCCACACCAAAAAAAAACCATGTACAGGGACTGCATATGCTCACAAAAGAAATCCACGGACACACACGCACACGTGCACACACACACACATGCAGGCACATGCACACTTGCACAGCAAATGCACAGCACTGCATTTGGCGTGCTTGCGGAACATCAGATAGAAGGGCATTTGAGGGGGCTTGAATGTTGGGAAGACATGCGTGCACGCACACACGCACGCTTAAATGCACAGCACTGCCTTTGGTGTGCTTGCAAAACATCAGGTAGAAGGGCATTTCAGGGGGGGGGCTTGAATGTTGGAGACAGAGCATCTTCATGAAGGCAAGGGTTGCCACGGTGACCGAAACAGCGTTTTCTTGTTCTCTGTGTTTTCCAGGGAATGGGACAGGGAGGGGGGGCTGGCGACCCTGGCGGGGGGTCTGGTCAGGGGGACTGATCCCGTCTGTCACCAGGTGTTCACTCTGCGGGGGAGCAGCCGATTTGGCTGTGGGACGAGGACGCCAATATGGTGTTTCCTGTACATCCCAAGGCAATGCATATGGCTCCCTTACGTCACACCGCCGGTCCTGGCTGGTCACACCGCCGGTCCCGACCCGCACGCACACTAAATCTCCATTTCACGCTCGTCAGCTCTTATCTGTGCATATTTATTCTTCCTCAGAAATTATCTTTTGATCCAATCCATAATACTGTTGGCTGGGGGGGAAAACGCGCAATGATCGTAAGATGAACCAAACGATGTGAGGACAAAAGACAAACACCGGCTTTTTTGTGACGGGCGGAGAAAAAAAAATCATACCGTTTAATTTGACGGGAAATGAATACATTTGCTTTCAGGAGAAAGAGATGATTGAGACAAAAATAAAACAGCATTTACTTCACTGCGCTCTGAAAAAGACAATCTAATTTGGTGTGACACAGCCCTATGCGTTTGGTGCTGGGAGACTGCAGAGATATGGGAGTGTGTGAATGCAGAGCCAGGCCTTGTGCGGATGGGTAACGGATAATAAACGCTGGCAGAAGTGGCCGCCGCCTCTGTTCACAGTCCCAGGGAGCGGTCTCTACAGCCAGCCCCCAGGACGGGACCTCCACCACCAGAGGGGGGTGTGAGGGGGAGCCGAAGGTAACTGGTGCTAATCCTGTTGCAGCTGCAGCATCTTTCGCTCTCTCACTCACCCGATAGTGACGAATGCCCCCACCGCAATCACAATTACACACATACACACATACACACACCCCCATACAAACACAAACACAAACACACACACACACTGGCAGGCGTGGCCACAGTCCAGCTCAGAACCATCAATCAGTGCACAATTACAGTGGAACAATCTGTCCCACACAATCACTGGCGTGTAACTCCTTGCGAAGTGGCACAATAACAGGCACATACACTCACACATACACATAAGCATATAGACCAGAGAGCCAGAAGGTGCATTCTAAAGCAAAGAACCGGGACATTCACAGATCCAAAAATCCAGGGAGTGAGTGCATTACTGTTTCTTTTACCAAAAAAAAAAAAAAATTTAAGGGGGGTTCGAAGGAGGTTGGAATTGGCATTGTCGTGGGAATTACATACCAACCGTTTCCATGGTGACCCTCTGGCTGTGACAGGCGCTTCACAGTAACCAGTATACATCTCTCCCGTGGGATTCTGTCTCCCCCCTCCTCTTGCCTGAGGCAGGTTGGATAGGACCGCTGGACACAAATCACCAGCCCTCCCCTCCTGTATGCCTCTCCAAATTTAGAGCACCTATTTTCTGCTTTGTTTTAAATCGTCCCTTTACACACAAAGGGAGCTAGAACTCGGGGGTGGGCCCGGTGACTGACGGCCCAGTCTGGCCCCAAACTGGGCACCAAACTTGCCTCTCCAATGGGCAGGGACATGCACAGGACCCCCTGGCCAACGCAGGTGGGTATTGTTTGTGGCGTTGGGCTTGTCTGGCAGCCCTCCAGGGCCACTCAATCACTGGGGTTCGGCTAGCGTCAGCAGCAGCAACCTGACTCCACCAGAGGAATAGCCATTCCCAAAATGTATTTTAACCCTTTGCTGCCTTCTTTTGTCATTAAACAGGCTGGAGGGTGGGGGGGTTGGGGGGCACAATGAAAGCAGGGTAAGAAGGGGAGGAGGGTGGGGGGAGCCAAATTAAAGCCTGAGAGAAAGAGAATAGGAAATAGGGGTGCTGGCGGGGCCGAAGGGAGATTTAATTGGTTTTAATTTCAAGGTTTCCACAAACACAAAAGGAAAATGGATTCAGGGGGGGTGATATAAGCCCTGGTGTGTGTTTTTGTGATGGTCCCTCTGCTGACTCTTTTGTCAGGGGTTCTTGCTACATGCTCAGTATTGTTTGTGTGTGTGTGTGTGTGTGTGTGTGTGTGTGTGTGTGTGTGTGTGCGCGCATGTGTGTGGTTTCGGCACTTCCTCCCAGGAGGTATCGCTGAATGGCTTTGCTCCTTGAGCTCTGTGCTCCCAGAATGCAATGCCAGCTTTTGTCTCTGCTCTCTGACACGCCAGGTAAGCCTGTGAGCCACAGAAGAAACTCATCCACCCCAACAGAGGGGGGGTGTCCGGCGGTATTAAAGCGGAGGCATTGATGCGGAGCGTGAAATTACATGCCCCACGTATTGCAACTTCTACCCCATGATTGAACACGCACTCGGCACAGTGAATGCACCGCGTATTCAGAATAAGCATTTCTGTTGTGAACCACAATAGCCCGTGTTTACTAGAGCCTTCTCATTAACCATCGCAGCCTTCAAACCAAAGAGGAGCCATTGCTCACACATACATGGGGGTCAGTGCACGGGTCAGGTCCAGATTGATCTCCAGATAAATCCATAAGCTTGCACGGTGGTCAAACACACCAAACAAGATCGATCGACACAGTACAGTATCCTCAATCGATGCCTTTGACAGGAAGATTTCTGACACAGATGACATCTCCTTGCACTTTTTAAATGAGAACCTTGAGAAGGCTGCACACTCGACTGGTTATTTATATCCAGGGTCGCGGAACATCTGCTTTTCCTTTAAGGGGCGGCGCGATCGCATCTTCCGTTGCGACGGAGGAATAAACGAGATTCCTCGTTGTCACTGAATTATTCCCCAAATCCTTAAGGCTGGACTCAACTTCTCTGCAATTATAAGCCAAAGCGGGCCGCGCAAAACATTTCATCATACGCGAACAAACAGTCTTTACGGTCAGATCCGTCTTGACTAAGGAGCGTACTCTTCTCATTACAGAGTAGACGGTGCACCAGAAACAACCTCATTCTCGACACGCCTGAAGATGTGTTTTGATTTGTTTTAAATCTGTTTCTCTTTTTCCCTGAAGAGCGAGACAGGAACACCACTGTTTCCTGGTCTCGCTCTGACAACACCCACCAGAGAGCACAATTCAAGAGTTAACAAGTTCAGCATGTTCTTCCAACAACCAATATAGTTGTATTTTGTTTTCTGTTGTTGCTGTTGCTTCTTTTTTAGAAAAATAATTAAACGAGACAGACGGAGAGAGAGGGAAAAAAGAGTTTTTCCACCATACCACTCCCTCGCCCAAAAAGCTCTTCGAAGGCGAGTCGAGTTTCAGTTTAATTACAGGCCTTGCGTTGGACAGATCTCTCTCCAAGAGCTATAAATTTGAGGGAGGTGGTTTTGGAATGGAGACTAGGCCACTCTCTCCCAGTCTCACAGTTGCTCTTCTTCCCTTACACACACACACACACACACACACACACACACACACACACACACACACACACACACACACACACAGACACACAGACACACAGACAGACACAGACACAGACACAGACACAGACACAGACACAGACAGACACACAGACAGACACTGCTCGAGTACCAGGCATTTGTGGGAGCCTCAGAGTTGAAGTAAGAGCATAGTCTTCGATGCTCTTTTTCCACAGAAATGTCACCAAACAGAGCTTGGACAGGATTCTGGATACAATTTCCATAACCTGCCAGCAAAAAAAAAACACAGAGGCCTCACCTAGCCCAAGCCTAAAAGTATTCACCCAAAAATAAATAAAAAGCCAGCTCAGGTATTTGCGTGTAGGCACGCTACAACTTTCTCCAAGATCCCAAGTCCCACCATGATAAAAGACAATCTTACCATGTTTCGCTTCCCAGTGGGATATTCTGGTGCCCTACGGCAAAGCAAAAAAAAACTAACAAAAGAAACCAAAGAACAAACAGCGGCAGATATCCACAGCAGACCGTTTATAAACAGTCAGACCACAGCAGACATCTTCAAACCCATATCCGGATACGAGTGAGCTCCAGTGGAGCCCATCCCGCACCGAGTCCACCGATGGATTTCCCCGGGGAGCACGCCTGGAACCCCATCCTTCTGCTCAGTATGGGCCACAATATTACAGACGTGCTGCGCTGGGTCAAGCCACAGGCCCCGAGGCGTTTCACTGACAGCTCTTCTACAGCCCTGGATGTTGACAGTTCAACTCCGCTGAGACTGGCTTACAAAGATATCAGACACATACGCTTCCCTCGCACCGCACTGGAGGCCTTGACACTTAACACTGGATTATCCGCCCGACCAATCGGTCCCCAGTACTGCACCCGCCGCTGGTGACATTTCAACATAAAAGCACGGCAGCGTTTTTGTTTTACGATTAAACGGGAGGCAAAGTTTTATTCATTTATCCCCTCGTAATTCCTGGGAACTGGTAGGAGGTGGGATCGAGGCACCCCGCAGCCTGCCGCTATAATCTACTCCCGCAAAATACTCCTGCCCCTGGGCCATTGTTGCAATTCAATAACCCGATGCGTGGCACGGCCGGGAAAACACTAGCTCCATCGGGATGGGTTAAGTGATTTGGGCTGGTTATTTCCACCAGCTAGGACACCCCCGCCCCTACCCATCACCGAAAAGCAGCCCCCAGCCGAGACCTCAGACATCTAAAGTTGTTGAGCACGCAGACGTCATGGACACGATGATCGAACCCAAACACAAGGGCTGAAAATCCCCCTGGAGTGACATCGCTGACCCCCCTCGTTGCCCCCCGCTGTGAGGTCGTGCTGCCGGCTGCGTTTCCTCGTAGCCCTGCTGCTCCCCGCAGCCTGCCTGTCACCATCCGCTGCGCGCATACATTTGCATCTCGTTGCCGCGCAGACCGCCGACAGGCAGACATGCCTGGCCGTGTTCTGCCCAAACCTCAACAGGAGCTATTCACAGGCACTGACCCCTGCGAAGGAAACACTGGACAAAAACACATGCTTCAGCTCCTAGGAGGGCCTCTGCCCTGTCCATGGAGAGCAACGGTGCTATGAATGTCTCTTTTTAAAGGTGCACAAACACACGCACAGTATCTCAGGCACATTAAAACTCTCAAAACACCAAGGCTCAAAGCGGTGGACAAACACAGGTGCACAGGGGAGAGAGATTCACAGAAAGGCATGCAAAACCTGACTGTATTTACACTTTGTAGCGTTCAAACTCCGTTGGCCAGGAGCAACCTGACAACTGTACTGGACCGCTGGATCTATATAAAGTGTGTGATATCCAGTCTCCTGAGGATAGCCCTTTTAAAAAAGAGAAATCCTCAGATATGAACCCTGGGCGTGTGTTTTCCCATGCGGTGGAACTGATTAGAAGAGCTTGATTAGTTGGCAGGGATGCAGGCTGTTGGCTGTGAACTCCTTCCTAGCTGCTGGGACTGATCAAGGGAAGGTATTCACATACATCACTGCATTTCCTTGAGCATGACCAGTCACTGAGGAATCGCATTCATCATCCGCACCGTCAAATCTCAACTCCTGTTTCAGGTACCAGGGGGGAGACATCCCCCAACATGCACATATCAGGCATATCAGACATCCCATAACATGCACTTGCTGACAAGGCTGTGTGGATTTGCCGCCATTTGCCAGGAGCTCAGTGGAAGAACAGGAGATGACCAACAGGGCCACAATGAGGCCTGATGAACTCCCCTCGCACTGACCTCATGTGCTTCCTCACATCACTGCATCAATAACCCAGAGACTGAACCTCATCAAACCCTGCACTAATCACCCATATAATGCACATCAAACCCTGCACTCATCACCCAGAGAATGAGCCTCATCACAACCTGCACTCATCACCAGTGCATCTCAACCACCTTGGAGGAGGCAAGCAGCTTTATACCGTTACACATTCCCACTGACAACCACAGAAAACCAGTGAAGCGTACGGACATGCCAAAGACAACGTGACGTCTTCGTACTGAAAGCGGGGAAACAGAGAGCGAATGAAAAACCCGCGGATGGCGCCCGGGAGCCGAGAATCAGCCAATAATAAAATCATCTTTTCATGAGCGAGAGAAGAGCG
The DNA here is from genome assembly GCA_029706075.1 of Aldrovandia affinis. Taxonomy (NCBI): domain Eukaryota; kingdom Metazoa; phylum Chordata; class Actinopteri; order Notacanthiformes; family Halosauridae; genus Aldrovandia; species Aldrovandia affinis. The sequence goes on from JAINUG010000004.1 coordinate 4,325,057, forward strand.
ATCTGGAGACTAACAGCGGAAAACAAAGCATGCCCGGAAGGCTCTGTCGACTTGCTAAATGACACTGCCGAGCGAGGGAAGGACATCGCTGAAGCGCCGGCCCCGGTGTGTATCTGTCACATTTACAATCCCGCTGAAGATAAAAAACCGAGAGCGCCGTTTCGTTTCAGGGGGCGCGGCTCTCCACCCCTGAGAGAGCGTGGAGAGAGAGAGAGAGAGAGAGAGAGAGAGAGAGAGAGAGAGAGAGAGAGAGAGAGAGAGAGAGAGAGAGAGAGAGAGAGAGAGAGAGAGAGAGAGAGAGAGAGAGAGAGAGAGAGAGAGAGAGAGAGAGAGAGAGAGAGAGAGAGAGAGAGGAGAGAGAGGGAGAGGGAGAGGGAGAGGGAGAGAGAGAGCTCTGGTTGTAGCCAGAGGGAGGACTGATGGAGAGGCTGCACCTCCATTGTGTTTCCCATTCCTTTGTTTCCAGCAGCCTGTTCGAAGCCTCCAGGGAGAAGCAGAGACGGCGCGGGGCTCCCGGCGACGAGCAGGAGAATCACTTACAGGGCTGCTGGTGAGCGCACCGCGGCGTCGCGGCGGCAATGGCAACGCCCACCAACACCAACTGTTTATGGTATCATTGGAAATTTCACGGCCATAATGGGAGAAGAGGCGCAGGGGAAGCGATCAATAAAAAAGCAAGTGAAATTATACACGCCAAGCGCTCACAATTCCGCCGCGGTGTCTGGAAGGCGCAGAGCCATCCGCCGCGATGGCTCCCTTACGTAATCAATTAGCCGCATTAATTAATGAGCCCATAAATCTCATTTTGAATCAATTTCCCCCCCTTAATTACAGCTTTCAGGCACTCCTTCAAACCAAATGAAATAGGCTCCCGTCATGCAGGGGCACTGAAAATGTATAAATAAAAGATTCACAGGTCATTACAGACACGACACCGGCCATCAACAATATCCAGCTATGAACCATAACAGGATCCTTGGCCGTCGGGAGGGAAGGTGCAAGAGACTAACTCACCATAACGGAATGCAACTCGAAACGGGGGGTTCATTCCAACCACTGCACAAACCTCAACTTTCCACTGTTCCACAATCCACATTGTTTTTCTTATTCACAGTATTAAGATAAAGGACAAGCAAAGTAGAACGTGAATACAACCACAAGACCAAGGTTCCACTACAGTGTCAAATGACTAATGTTACAAACCTGCAATGTCGTGCTGTACACAAGGGAAGAGTCGTTGCAGAGACTGGGAGACAATGCCTGTTTTCAGTCTGGCCTGTTTTTATTCACGAAAGGAAATGAAAACACGCTGTGTTCAATACTCAGCCCAAACTAACCTGAGACTGCACCGCAGCAAGGGGCTTTCAGGCTCCTATGAGGTTTCAGTGGCCAGAAATTACGATGCGGTTCCTGGCATCTCTCATGGAATTTCACCACATTCGTATTGATTAACAATCTGCTCTGCATGCGTACCAGAATAATAAGCTACAAAGAATGTTGTCCACTCACAGGTCATACCTCACAAAATGAACATTTATTGTACGCTATTTATAATATGGATATTGGTACTTCATCATTTAAACGATAAGAATTTACTGAATGTTTCCAATGGTTCCTACGTGTTCAAATGTTTGATCTTTTAGTGTCATTAGATTCATTTTTATTAATAAAGCTCATTTGAGAAATTGGAGAATGACTTGGATTTGTGTATGGGGGATGGCAATTCTTGTTGGGTTAATCTATTTCTTGCAGGAGAAATTTTCACATTTTTGGAGTGACTGATTAGTTAGCGGTAATGTTGTGCACAACAACCCATTTAAATGTTTACTAATTTGTGTGCTTCTAAAACATCCGTAATATTTAGCAGCAGCATGAAATGAGACATTAAGTATGCCAAAAGAACAAGAGGCCTAACTTTGGCCTAAGGCAAGAAATTAAATATGGACATGGTGGGGCAAAACACATCAACAGTGTAAACTCAACTGCACCAAGTCCCATTACAGGCACTAAAGAACAGAGGAATATTCTGTATACAATTTTTTTTGTTGTTACTTGAAGGAATTTGCTTATAAGCACAATCGTCGACTCCAGCTTTCAAAGAAGGCCTGGTTAATAGTCCTAATACAATAAACCCTTAAATACCCGGATTTACAGTCTCACATTACGGCCCTTGACTGTGCCCGTATTCAATCCCTTCAAACCGCATTACCCCACCAAGGCTTTGAGCAATCCTATTGGCTGGGGATTAAGACACAGGGCTTCTGGAACGGAGTTCATCTGGCCTAAGAGGCCAAAACAGGAGCTGGACGAGCGGGCGGGTGAGGGGGCGTCGTAACTGTGCACGGGCCAAAACAAACTGCGACTCGCGAGACGGCGTCCGATGGCGCTGCAGCCGGGCTCCGGGCGGTTCGTGGGGGACCCCGCTGTAGCTGTGATGTCGGAGGCCGCCTACCCCTCCGTCAGCCCACCAGTAAAAGGGTGCTGTGCAAGTCAGCAAACAGAGAAAACGGGGGGCGGGCGTTCCCAAAACGCATTTCGCTTTCTTATATTAATATCGGCTGCTTTATTACTGAGCAAGGGCTCATTTCATTCTGTTAGCAAACTCCAGTATTACCCTTACTGGCAGGGTGGTAATAATGTGCGTATCATCCTCTGCGGCTTATTCGCCGCTCTGCATTCATGTGTTACAATGAATTGGCTTAAGATAGCAGAAGAGGCAAATGCGTGCATTGTGTGCGCTGCCAGGCTCTCTCCAGCGAGATGCGTTTCTAAGGGAACGCTACGGGCAGCTGGCCCGGGTTCTGCTCGGTCCAACTCGGGGGGACCTGCCTTCCGCAGACTGCCCTGGTTATCGCCGAAAAACGCGCTGGCCTGCGCCGACCTTCCTATTTGCGGCTAATCCGCTGCCTGTCATTCACGGCTCGCCACAAACGGCCGTGAAGCGAGGAGGAGCGATGATGAGTCTGGCCTGGTCTTCTTGTAATCACTGGCTCTTTGTCACTGCAACTGGTGCAAAATGAACTCAAGCCTTTTAGGCTAATAAATCGGTTAAGCTCCCACGTCTCGTTTTCCTCTTAACCCCAATGGCGGTAAAAAGCTAAGATCACAATACAGGATCCTGTAGCATACGGGATACTGGTTTACAGAGTAGTGTGGTGCATGCAAAGCTGTGTCTATGATACTATATATGCCATTTATATATATGCCATTTAGCTGATGCTTTTATCCAAGGCGACTTACAGCAGTGAATGCATACATTTGTCAGTATATGTGGTCCCAGCGGGAATTGTTGCCCACTGGGCAACGCCATGCTCTACCTACTGAGCCACACAGAACAACATACGACAAACCGGGACAGTAAGACCTGCAGGGTGCTCTGTACACTCAGGGTTCAGCAGTAATGGCAAGCTGTGAGCCTGCCTTGCCTCATCTCAGAGGATTTCACCAGAAATAAAATATGGGAGATCAAGCTGATTAATTTTGTTGTTTCTTTTTCTCCACTGAAAGGATAATAGCAGCTTTGATGGGGGGGGTGTGTTTAATCTGACAGTGAGCGATCGGACACAGCGCAAATTTTCTTCCCCCCCACCATCTCACGGAAACAGGGTCACCTCGATACCGCCGAGCATGTCCTATATTTATCTGGCTTCCACAGGGAGAATTAATGCATTAATGAATGTTGCGTTAAGCCGATTTTGCAGCGTGTTAAACTGATTCTCGGGAAACCGTCAACTTATTCTGTCAGATGAAAGGGACTTCCGCAGCCGGCTGGGCGACGGGGCCCACGGCCTGTGTGTTTGGCGCTCGAAGCCACTTTTAGTGCACCGGTTTCAGCGTTTCAGAAACCACGGCAAATTACCACCGCCAGTGAACTCTCAGAACGCAAAGCGGCATATTCGAAATTTCATAAAGACCACTGGTAAATACAAGAGTCTCTGTTTATATGCTTGGGTCAGGGAAGGTGCCTTTTAAAAGCAGGGCCTTCGTCGGCGTAGAGACTGCAGAGAAGCCTCACCCTGAGCTTCTCCTGCTGAAATATTCAGCAGGCTCACGTGACCGCGGCCGAAAGCTCTTACTACATACAGAAGGAGGCAGAATAATAAGCAGACATGATGTGGCGGATACAGGTCTTCCTAGGACTTGGTGGTGTGCATTTACATTTACATTTTACATTTTACATTTTAGGCACTTAGCAGATGCTCTTATCCAGAGCAATTTACACATCTCTTTACATTTCTTTACATACATCCATTTATACAGCTGGATATTTTACTGAAGCAATTCAGGTTAACTACCTTGCTCAAGGGTACAACAGCAGTGCCTCACCTGGGAATTGAACCTGCAACCTCTGAGTTACAAGCCCAGCTCCCTAAATATTACACTACACTGCCAGCCACTGGTGTGCACCCCCAACAGGCGTCCAACGCTTCAGAAATGCTGGAAAAACAGCGACAGTTTTCGGAAAACCCGTTTGAAGGCCTGCCCCTTTTGAGTTGCCTCGAATGAGCTGCCTAAGACAACAGTCTTCGGAAAGCGGCATATGGAAAACGGACACGTAATAGGAATATAATTCACAGGAAAACTCGAAGAGCATTGAAACTGAAGGCGGCGGGGGACTGCCAATAGTGCATTCTTTGGGGGAGAGCCCTCCGTTAATGTTTCCTGGTGTGCTCTCCATCTTCGGCATGACCCCAAGCGACCCCTGGCTCCAATCCTGGAGAACTGGCACTGGAAAACTCAGAGAGCACTGGAATACAACTACACGGGCCACGACCCCATGACCTCCCGGCGCGGTGACAGAGCCATCCAGCTGCCAGGCGGTGGGGGGGAAACAGCACAGAGAGCTCGCTGGATGTTTCCCGGCATTCTGTGAATAAATCACTCCAAGGTGCCTTTGTTAGAGCAGGTAATTAGAAATGGCTTGAAAGTAATCAAATCCAGCATTCTCCCCGCATCCATTAGGAAAGGAATTCCTTAAGAGGCAACAAAATGTATTACCGCCCTTTCTCCTGCTGCCCCCACAATCCTTCCCCACTAAACCAGCTCCGTTTTTCGCCATCGCTTACACTAATTCGTATTCAGAGAGCCGTGTGCCAAGCAGCAGTGTTAATGAGAATGTAACATCCCTGCCAAAGGCAGAAATCTCTATCAAGCGCCATACGGACAGGGGGTTACACTTTCTTTTTTTTTCTTTCAGGAAAACGGCAGTTGGACACAAGTGATCAGGACTTCGGGAGCGCTTGAGGAAAAAGAGAAAGAGCGAAAGTGAAAGAGAAAGAGAGAGAGAGAACAGTTTTTATTTCCTGCAGGGGAGTTTGACGGCCTGGTTTCACCGGGCAGGCCTGGGCAGCTGCTTTAATCAACATTAGAGCAGATGAAAGGGCCGAGTCCGCCGGCCCGACTCTTCAAAAATGTACTGGAAGCGCTCGTCCGACCGCCACAGCTGTTACCCCAATCTATACTCCTGATGGCCATTTTAACCCCATTACCCAGGAGGTCAGCGGCTAAGTGATCAAAAATATGATACAATCTACTCTCGATGTTCTGACCTGCGAGTGACAGGCGCGCTGTGGAGAAGGCTCTCTGTGGATGGCGTTCGACGGTGCTGCGCGCCACACATTCCTCCACAGAGCAAATACGGGGGTCTTGTTCAAAGGCACGCGCAAGTTCGAGCAAAGCAGAGAGCCGTCCAGCGATGACGACGACAGGTCGATGGGGAGCTTCTGCAAATAACGACTCTCAGCCCTGGGCCGTAATCACATCCATACCCCCAAAAGCATTTGGCATTCTGTTACCTACGTGGGCGGGCGCCGCTGATTTAGCAGTCCTCCCCAGCAAAGTCCCGGCAACTTAACACAGACTTTAAACCCATGGCGGCTGTGCGGAAAGGCATTCTTCATCCTAACAAAACCTTATCAAGAACCATCTAGAGTAATCAAAATGGATCTCGAGAAACGGTCCTTTGTTTTGCTCTTTTGATTGCTTATCCCGGTGCGACATACAAGGAGGAGCGCCGGCGCGGTGCAGATAAATAAGTGCCCTCTAAAATTTTACAGCCAGTCCCCCAAGATGATACAGTTAGCGAGTGTTATTCTTTCTTTATGATCCATCTTGTTAGCGCGGCGTGGGGGGGTTCCTGGGGGTTCCACTTCCTCCACGGCAGGCCACGCATGAATCGACTGTCTGTGGCGTGGTGTCATTTATCTCTCTTACCCAAACACCACGGCGGCTCTGACACAATCCCCCAGCATGCCGGTGTTAACCTCCCAGATCGGGGAGATATGATTTATGCCAAATGCCTCTTCCAACATCGCTGTCGTCCTCATACCGTGGAGGAGGGGAGAAAAAAAACGAAAAGCCTGACACGTCCACAGCTGGGAGAGGGGCACTGGTACTGCCTATATATATATTTTTTATAATTTTATTTTTCCGATTTTACCCCATTCCTCTCCCAATTTGGTAGCCAATTACCCGTGTGCTTAGTTCAATCCCCCTTCCCTCATAGTTCGCTGCCGTAGTCCTGTGACCGGCAGTGACAAGGGCGAAGCGCTGCCTCCTCCGGTACCCCAGAACCACTCCTGTGCGCAGCGAACTGTGTGTGTCGGCTTTCCTCCCCCCTCCCTGGGGCGGACAGCCAATTGCCGCCCGATGGCACTCCCGACCAGAGACGACTCTGGCGCGATGGGGAATCGAACCCCGGTCGCCGTGGCCAGAGTCGGACGTTGAAACCACTAGACCACGCGGGAGGCGCTCACTGCCTATATTTAATCACCAACCCAAAGGCATTAAATGCATGGCTGTGAGCAAGACGCATCATCCCATCTTAAAGGGAAGGGGTTGCTCCTTTTAGGGCCATCAGGTAATCTACACGTTTGAACACTTCATAAACTATCATTAATAGAACGCACACACTTTTGTTTTTGTTGAATAATCTTCACTTTGTTGGTTCGTTTATAATAAGGGGAGTTTCCTAGCTGCACTTCCTGTGTCGGATGGTTGGCTCGGTAATGTTGTGTAGCACACTGGCCACTCACCTAATGAGGAGTCAGATGGTGTTGTCTTTATTTTGCTGTAGAGTAGAAAAGCTAACTCAGGGGGGTGTAAAACAGCACGCGACTCTCACTGATAACCCTCTATAACAGCATGCGCGATTACGGACGCTCGCTGCGTACGGGCCAGACCTGGGCTATCGTAACCTTGTCGAAACCCTACGATGCAAGAAAGCAGCCGTGTCCCGATGCGCCATTGTTACTCGACGTGCAAACGGGCTTCTCCTGGCTTGTGTTTGTTTGAAAAACTCTAATCAACGCAGTCGTTTGTTTTTTCATCGCGACAGCCCTAGGGAGGTGGGCAGAATAAAAACAGCTCTTGATAAGGCCATTGAGAAGGCCGTCACCAAGGCAGTGACTAATGCATCTGGCTCTCTTCTGAGCACGAGCTCACTCACCGCACTGAGCGTAGCCCCTAAAAGCACAATATTATTACTGCCAGGTAGAGCAACAAAGAGAGGGAGCCAGTTGCATCTTCTAGATTTCAAGCGAATTAAAACATTCAAGCAGCCGTTCATTTCCATTTCCATTACAATGAAAATTCATAAGCCAACGGCATAGGCCAAATTCTCATTCAGTCCTCATCCCAGGCTTCATTCGAGTGCGTTTGGGTGGTTTGGAGTGGCTCACGCGGCTAGAAAGGCAATCGCAGAGCTCCTTCCCAAACCCCCCTAGGTGTCCAGCGCTCCTGCTCTCCCGTCGGCCTGCTTGTTGTGTTGGGCCCCAGTGAATGGAGGGTAAACAGAGCTGCCCGTTTGCCTGCCCGCTGGGCTCCTTTCTGTGGCCCAGGACAGGAGTGCAGTAGGTCAGCTCTCAGCTCACAGCTTATTCCCGTGACACTGCTGCTCTGAACACAAGCCCAGTCTTCCCTCATGGTGCTGCCCAACAGACTGGAGAGACCAAGATAATGGGGTCCGGTCAGTTCAGAGTGTGTTACATGCACACAGAAAGAAAGAAAGACAGACACACACGCACGCACGATTGGAGAACCAGCCATCAGTCGTTTGATTTATAACTTTTAATCTACTCTTAGAGTGCATCGGATTTCATGCCGGCAGTTTGGCGCTCGTGTGGTGAGCAGCCATCACCGTCTCCTCAGAGCCCTTCTCAGAGGTGATCGACGCTAATAACGGAGACCGCCATTAATGGATCGCGGCAAATTGCTTTGAGAAAGCCGAGCTTTCAGGGGTAGCGGATGACAATGAGCGTAAACCCTCCGCCTGGCACATGGTTGAGGCGTTATTGCCTCTGAATGGCTGGAGGAGAACGGCGGAGGAGGAAGGGAAAGGCACTCGCCGAGAAAACGTGCAACCACGCCAGCATCTTAAACAGGCGGGATCCTGGCTGTGGAAGGGAACCGGAGGACAGGAACGGAGGCCTGGCTGGCAGCAGAACTGAGCAAGTGACGATGCATTTTCAACTTATGGTAAATAAACGGGGGGAAGGAAGAGAGAAAGAGAGAATGGGGGAGAGAGAGAGAGTGGGGGGGAGAGAGGGGGTAGAGAGAGAGAGAGAGAGAGAGAGAGAGAGAGAGAGAAAGAGAGAGAGAGAAAGAGAGAGAAGAGCAACAATCTGCGGTTCATCCCCAGCCCTGGTCCAATCGGAGTGATCGCCATGTCTGAATTTCTAAACAGGGAGCCAGTGCCGAGGATGAATTATTTATTGCCGGCCTTTGCTTGGTGTCAGCAGCTCCGCTGGATGAAATGATATTTATGGAGCCCCATGGGTGTGTTGGGAGGAGGGTATGGGGGGGCGGGGGGCTGGCGGCTGGGCTGAGTTAAACAGGAAGGAAGGTGGAGGGAGGGAGGGAGGGAGGGAGGGAGGGACGGGGATGCCCACACAAGGTGAGATGCATCTGGTCTCCAAGGAGACCGAAAAGGAGGTGCGGATTGGAGGAGGCAGCCGGGGGGGGAAATCGACGGGAGGGTAATAAACACGGCATTGTAAAAAAAGCGGGAACATCCATAAATCAGGCCGAGCGCTGCGCAGGGGGCTGACAGGTCTTTCCAGCGAGAAATTACGGCGTGTTAGGTCGACAAGGATGCTGAGAGGAAGCGGCTCTACTGCAAGAGGGGCTGCAACCGTTCCAGGCGTCTGCAGAGGGGTTTAAACACAACGGCAGGAGGTGCCGCGCTGGGTTCGTCAACGCGTTTGACTCCCCGGACCGACGACCGCGGGTTCGACGCGAGCTGCCGTACATCCGCCCTTTTCCCCGGATCGGCCCGTGCTTCCAGGGAAGTTTCAAATTGCATGGCGACTTTGAAGGTTTCAAATTAGGCGTTTAAAAATATCCGAGATCGCAACAAACTTCCCGACTTAATTAGAGACCGCTTACAATTCCCCCGTGACGGGCGTCCCAGATGGCGGTGCGTGTTTCCGTGACGACTAAAAAGCCTGACGCGGACGGTAAACATTTTCCGCCAGGAATGCGACTCGACTCGGGAGTCCCGGGGAGGACGGGGTTAACCGTGGATGCGCTGTATCTAAAAATGAATCGGGCCACTCCGAATGAGCCTGAGCCTGCTCTCGGATGTCTCTCCTCAAACATGTAATGAGTCCTGGATCTGAGCGAGGAGCGGCGAGGCTGGCAGAGCTTAGCCTCTCACCGCTTTCCAATCAGGTAGCCTAGCGCTCGCGGGGCCAGGCCGCCCGCCCGCCAGCCCGCCCGGGGTAAAGATGGAGCCGCGTTCCGCACGGGCACCTCCGCCCGCAGGGGCCCCCGCTGGTGACAAATCACTACAGGGCCCTAAAGAAAAAGATTTATAAATAAAGAGTCATTCACTCAACAGGAAAGGAGATGTCACGTCTCACAAACAGCCCCACTTTTCACTCGCGCGGCCCAAGTGCAGCGTGTGAAGGATGGGGTGAAACAACGGCTGCGTTCCTCATCTCCGTCTGCCTGCTCATTTAAAACCAGGAGCCAGGCGCTGGACACACTGGGAGGGGGGGGAGGAGGGGAGGGGAACTTCCCTCCATCTTGTTTTCTGATAGAAGTTCGGATGATTGCACCAGGTGGAGGTGGGGAGGGGGGGAGAGGGGAGGAGAGTTTTGGCGGTGAGGGATTTAGTTGTCATTAGAATGCAAATGGTCCTCGCGGGTGGCAGGCTTCTTTCACAAAGTCGCGCGGACGCCTTGGACGGGTTCGTGCGACTGCTGGCAACGATTCAATTAAATTAACGCAAGAGCCGTCCCGAATGTCCGCGGGAACGCCGGCGATCCGTCTCTTTGAACCTCTTCTCTACCAAAAGAACAGACCGGCACAATGGAGCGGAGGGGAGAGGAGGCTACATCGGAGAGCAGATGAAAAAGATCCTCGACGGGGACAATAGTTACAGGCTCACGCTGTACACGTCCGTCTTAAACGGTCATCCAGGAGCGTGCGCGGATTAAACGACGCCAATTTTAGCTGGACTGACCGTGGTGGAAATGCAACCATCGCATCGCAAATGCATCTCGCTCTCCGGACTCCCCTGCATGACCGGCCCTCCGCGTCCCCGGCTGCTGCTTATTCTCTCCCGTGCAGCTCAGTGCTGCGCGGTTTACCACTGTACAACTTATTCAACGTATTCAAATGTGTTCTCCTGCCCGCCTTTGGGCTAATCCTACAGGACTACAGGATGTGGGATGTGGGAACGAGTCGAGTCAGGGGAGGATTTGAGCGGCTGTGGGAAAATCTGTTTGAGGACCAACGAGGCTTTTTTCGCTCTTAACCGTAATGCAAGCTGCTCGTCTTCGCTCGACTTTCAAAATCCCAAGCGCTGGGTTTTTTTGGGGGTAGGGGGCCGGTCGTTTCTCTCGTGCGGTTAACGGTGTGAGTCTCCGGTGGAGGCGCGTGGCGGATCCCCCTGGTCGCCTGGTCTCTTTGTCTCCGGCACGCGGGTCTGTGGGAGGGGAGCTCCCTCTGTCTGGGAGAGGGCGGAGCGGAGCAGCCTGTCGCCGCAGCTCCCTCCCCGGCGCGCCGTGACTGGCGGAAAAGGAGAAAATCCCCGGGGCGGGCAGGCCTCGGATTTGATTACAAATCCAATAACGTCTTTCACATATTTATTTTGCATCTGCCATTCATAACTTGATTAGTGCTGTAATTATCAGAGAGCAATCAGTTACGGGAGGCAGATTTAGCTACGACCGCCACATCCCCCCTCTCTCACACACACACACACACACACACACACACAGTCACAGTCCAACCCTCACCAGCCATCCCCCCGCCCAACACACACACACACACACACACACACACACACAGACACACACACACAGTCCAACCCTCATCAGCCATCCCCCCGCCCAACACACACACACAGACACACACGCACATACACACACACCTCCCTCCACCAGTCCACCCCTCCTCCCACACGCCAGACAAAGACTGACTTTCATGAGTGAGGAGTAGTTATGTTACGGTCTGAGTGGAACACGGCTGTTGTTTTTATTCCCAGGAACACTGCATCACAGGTACACTCCTCGGGAGAAAGAGAATGTACATAATTGTGCCCCACACTGCTATGGTTCCTGCTGTGGGGACACACTCCCTCAAATGCACCAACAAATATTTCTCTAAATCACCAAAATTGTTTTTGGGGAGGCACAATTTTAAATCAAATCTCTCGCATCCCGCGAATCCGACAGGCGACGCAGCCGGGCTTCTGCGGAATCAGTCAGTCCGACTCGTATCCTTCCATCTTCCTGGGACCTAATTAGCTGCCAGCGCGATTGTTATTAATTACGGGAGAACGGGCTGTTAATGGCCGCCTGCGCTGGCCTCCTCTCCATCAGAGGGTGTCTCCATGGCGACCTGTGGCTTAGCGGCTGGGCCTGCAGGAAGTGGGTGCATCGCGGGTGGGGTTCTGGGGGGTGGGGAGGGGGTTGGGGATTGGGAGCTGTCCTGCTGCTCTCTGAAACACTAGCCAGGGCTCCAGGGCCTGCATCAACACTCAGTGCTGAGTAATGATGGCCGCAAATAACCGCTAGCATCCCCTTCAAAGAAACGGAAGGAAGCCTTGTTTGTGTACGCGCACGGGGAAAAAAGAGGAGAAGGAAATTAGAGACAAAAGTCATTTTAAAATATGTAGCTGTAAAAGCAAATTACAGATGAATTCAACGGAGAGGAACTTGGCCAGTAAGCATCAGTTTGTGACAAAATAGAACACAAAACACATATTATCGCTTTTTTTCCCCCCTCTTTCTTTTTTTAGGAAGTCCATATTTAAAACCGTTGCTCCTGTAAGGAAACCACAGTAAAAAAATAATAATTATGACAGAACTATGTGAAGGATATGAGAGAGCATGGGAGCAATGATTCACAGAAAGGAAAACATCACTACGGATGAAAACGGACAGTTAATTAGAGATGTGTCATCTGTCACACAGTGTGACGCCTGGCCCCCACCAACCCTGCCAAGCACAAAGACATCATATTCATAAACTTGCACTGCAAAGCCGATAATGACCTGAAATTGAACCCAACGTGTGTAGGTAGAGGAGAGGGGGGCAGAGGGTGGGGTGGAATGATCCTGGTGAAAAGCAGGGATATCGGGCATGGCAGGGGGACATCGGGCGGGGCATGGAGCATGGAAGAGGGGACACAAGGCAGGCAAAGACAGACATTGAACATTCACGGTCATCTGAGGGATGACGGCAGAGCAGAGGGATACTGGGCGGGGCAGAGGGACAGTTTGGGGATGAGGGTGGGGCAGGGCGAGAGAGAACAGCCAATAATACCAGGCTGCAACAGAGTAATGTCTTGAAGGAGGAGAGCTGGCCTGAGAGCCCTTGTGGCGCACTCTAGAGCGCTAATCTGTACACAGGATGCAAGCCCATGAGCCTCCAGGCAGCCCGCCAACACACACACAGCACACACACCACACACACACCACACACACACACACACACACACACCACACACACCCCACACACCCCACACACCCCACACACACACACGCGCACACACCTCAGCAGTGTACACACCACTGCCCTCACTCCACTCACCAAGGGCAATCAAGCACAGGGAAGGCAGGACTCACACAACCTGAGAGAACCTCTCCCATACTTAACCCCAGAGCCGGATCATAGACACTGGAAAAACACACTGACGGGTACGTCGTTTGATACCATCAATGTACCGTGACCATCATTCTGAATGTGCCATCATTCTGCATTTATCTTAAACCTCTTACTCAATGGGGAGTCATTGTTCTCCAGTGAAAACATTCTGGAGAGAGAGGAGGGGGAAAGGGGTCCCTTGAAAATGACTTGCTTTTATTTTGGGGGTTCCCCCCCACCACCCCTTCATTTTCGATATTAACAGGCCTGCACGACTTTGAACAGTGAGACTTGTTTGCACTGGTGTTAATCTCAAGGTTTGTCCTCAAAGGCACGCTGAGCACGTTCCCAGAAGGTCTGTGGAGCCCTTGACAACAAAATGCATATGGAGCAAGCAGAGCCCAGCCAATATGAATGTAAATTAAGATCAAAAACGCATCCTCGTATGACACGGGGAGCGGTTCCCAGGGCAGCGCTGAGTGATTATTCATACCGAAACTCTTTTCAGAGCCACACAAAGACATTTCACACCGTTCTAGCTGCTCCTTCGCAAACACACAGTAAAGGGGGCAGCATGCAGGCCAAAACATAAGGAGGAGGAGGAGCGCAGAGGGTTATGCAGAGTTAGAACTGTCTGAGCACTTGTGGGCAACCTCATTCTAAATTCTTTCTGCGGGAGACACTGGGCACTCAACAATGGATGGCAGTGACGTTGTCCCCCTGCTCATGTTACCATTCAAGAACTGAGGCCAGCATGTGGTTTTAGGATGAGTAATATTAAAATAATTGTGGAAAGTAAGACTTACGAGAGTAAAAGACACAAGGCATGTTGAATAAGGCCTAGGAAGAGGAGAAGGACCCTTTTCTACAGCAGGTATAGTCAATCTTCCTGACCAGACAATTCACATTCTATTTTTACTCTGCCTCAAAGTCAAACTCCAACCCCCCTTCCCCCTTCACACCTCCCACTCTGTTCTCCTCTCTCCATATTCATGAGGCCCTGGGATCAATGAGGTGACAGGAAGACAGATCGCTTCAGGGAGGGAGAGCGCCGACACGTTCGCCAGGGGCCGGCGTTAACGCGTACTGGTCTGCGTCAGCTCCACAAACCCCCAGATACTGCTCCCCCAGTACAGCCCACTGCACAGTCAACACCAACCAAGCACTGCCAGGCCTGGCCTCTGTACGCGCGCGCACGCACGCACGCACGCACGCACGCACACACACAAACAAACACACAAACTCACAAACACACAAACACACAAACACACAAACACACAAACACACAAACACACAGAGAGAAACAGAGACGCGCACACACACCCACACAGAAACAGAGATGTATACACCCAGACACACACACAAAGACACACACACACTCCCCGATATGCTCAAGAGTGTGTGTCCTGCAGGGCTCCGTTTAGAAAAGGTTAACAATATTTCATGCTTTATCACCTTTCCAGAGTCTTGCAAATTAAACCTGCCTCTGCTGGGAGCCACAATGCTTTGTGCCTGCCGTCTGGGCCGGAGCAGGAAAAGCCCACTGACTCCAGCCTGCACAACTCATACTGCCTCTGGCATGGGCCTCAAGAGCAGCCTCTCTGCTGCATCCCAGTATGTAAAATCCTGTCCAATTTGGGCTTGTATGTGCTACATAGCATAGACTCATGCTTTCAAGTTGGGTGTATATACTCTTCCTGGATAACTCAAGGTTTAAACTGCCAAAATAAAGGAAATACCAACATAAAATGTCTTAATAGCACATTAGGCCACCACGAGCGGCAAGAACAGCTTCAATGCGCCTTGGCATAGATTCTGCAAGCACCTGGAACTGGATTGGAAGGCTGCAACACCATTCTTGGATGACAAATTCCATCATTTGGTGTTTTTGGGGTTGATGGTGATGGCTTTGTATTTATTGCCATTAACCTTGCCCTCTAGGCAAGGGTGTCAAACTCATCCCACCGAGGGCCAAGTGTGTGCATGTGTTTGTGGCAACCAACGCACCACACCACTAATTCACTCACTCCTTCAACCAAGGAGGGGAACTCATTGAAATCACCAGGTGTACTTAATAGGCCGCAACAAAAACTTGCATACACTCGGCCCTCGATCGTGTTTGACCCCCCTGCTCCAAGGGGTTGTGTGGAACTGAACCATGCCAGGAAATGGAGGTAACCCCGGCCCCCTCGCTCGTTCCACAGAACGGTCTCTGCCACTTCACCGCTGGAGCCTTCCTCTCCTCTCAACGAGCCCAGCAGGGAACGGAACATTTTCTCATATAAATTTAAAAAAAAAGTATTTTGCACATTTTTCCTTTTTTGTGTTTTTCTCCCCACTTTTTTCCTTGTGTGAGCCTGGTGTGAGATTTATTTCGAGGGAGATTAGACTTCTCTTTCCGGGCCAGCGCTCTTACATCGCAGCTCGGTGTTGACAGGGGCTGTCGAGGTCGGGCCCCGGCGAACGCGTCGCTTCGGAAGGCGAGAGCACGAGCTCATGCTGATTCGCGCTTCCCGACGTTATTGCGGCGCGTTAAAATCATCCGCCTCGGCATGTTTCGGTGTTACCTTCCCAAAGCCTTTCGCGTTCCACGCGGTGCGTCTGATAGGTCTATCTCAGGGACATCGGTAAAGCTTAAACGGTCTACCTTGGAGTGATGCTGATGAAGTGAGATTGAGGGCACGCTAGCGCTCTGAGCATTTTGTCCCTGCTTTAGAAGTGACGCACCACGAATGTTCAGGTATTTACCCCTCTGGACACCATAACGCTATCGCTTTCGGTTTCAACCCACATGACCCTCCTCACGAGTGTGCGTGCGTCAATGCCAGCCGTGCTTGACTCCGCGGGCTTGTTTTCCCGTCTTCTGAAGTGCGGCGCCCAGCCTGTACGGTCACGGTGTGAGCAAACGACCTGAGGAAGTGGCCAGCGGGGTGGACGAAAAGTAACAAAAGGAGGGGGGGGGGGACCCATTGCGATCGATATCAGGAATTTCGTAAGCGAATGCGTGGGCGTCCTCAAACACAGCCCAGTGGGGGAGGGTATAAATAAATATTACACACACATCTATTCTTCCTGCACTCTTTTTCTTTGTTAGAAGGGCTGTAAAACTGTCTGAGGCCTGTCTGCCATGAGGCGGTGTTGCCTTTTTCCTCGTTGAATTCTTTGCTCTCCGGCCAGCGGTGGCAGCAGGACCGAGCCTTGCAGAGGTGTAGGGCCAGCACTCCTCTGCTCTGCAGCGTTCCTCAGTAAGGCAAGAGGAGCATCATTGCTGTGACCAGACCGCTTATCACTACAGAGGCCAAGGATTGGCCAAAGGGTTTGAACTACGGAGCAGTACAGTACGTAAAAGTGCAGACAGAAGTCTGACGTCTTGGTTTTAGACCACATCTTCGGTAGCACATTGAACACCCCGCACCCAGGAGCAGGAGCACGCGAATGCCGGCTCCCTCGGGTGTAAAGATGTGTATATTAACCTGCCCTATATCCAACCTACTGTGGAATTGAGGTCAGAGATGCAGCGGCGTGGCTCACAGAGACATCCTGCCTGATTAACCTCGTTTCGGAGCAGACCGAGAACAGTGGAGAACTGATTCCTCTTTCAGGGAGTTCGTTGTAAGCGAAGACGAGGTACGCCCACGTCCACTTACGATCTCCGGGATCAGTCGCTCCGCGACAAAAATCCGTCTGTTCGGCGTGTGTGTCAACACAAATTGCTTGCGCAGCCGATTATCTTCCCTAAGCTTATTAAGCCCTAATCAGCTTTGCTTCCTGGGTCTTCTGTTGGAGATGAACTCGATTTCTGAACAGACCGCGCCAAAGGTTCACCTGCGGCCCGCGCCGCGTCACAATTAAAAACCTCCCTCCAACCTCGGGACGGGAGATGAGAGCGAGATCATGAAGAGCCGGCGCCGCGGCTAATCTCCGCTCGTCCTCCAGCACGCGCGTCTGCCGCTGCAGCGGGATTATTTCCTGTGCGAGCGGGCGCACCCCAAGCCCCTGAAGGGGAGGGATCGTTTCCATCCTTATTTAACAGTATCAACACATTTCCTTCCTGCGCTCTAAAGCTGAACAGATATCATTCAAATAAAGGAGTTTAAGGAGGCTTCTGAGCAGGACTTTCGGTCCCCGGAGAGCCGAATCGTCAACTGCGAATTTCAATTCACTGCTCCTCGGGCCTCGGACTCCTTCTGTATGCGCCTCACCTGCACCTGCACCTGCACGGAGGTTAGGGGGAGGAAGTGAGATCTCTTTCCCCATAATCAGAGAAACCTCCCACCTGTGCACTTCATTAACGCCGTAGCGCTTGCTAAATCTGACGTGGCGTGAGGCGTCAATCCCTCCAGATGCCTAGGCCCGAGATCACCGATTGGAACGCAGTCCGAATCACAGTGTTCCCAAAGCCCTCCCGCACACAAACAGAGAGGAAGCTGCCTAATGCCGCCCTTTCGCGGTCACCCCGCATGGGAAAATCGGCAGCATCGCTCTGCGATGCGCCACAGTGGTAGTGGAGAGGGCGGGGAGGCGGGCGCAGGGGGGAGGAGGAGGGGGCCATCCTGGGGGAGACCACAGTATCCATTATTAATGGGAGTGGGATGTGAGGAGAGAGGGATCTAATATGGCCTTCTAGGAGGAGGCTCCATCGCTGTGGCAACACGGACCTGGGCCCTTCCTTCTTTTCTGGCTCCCGTCCTCTCTCTTTCTCCTTCTCTCTCTCTCTCTCTCTCTCTCCCCCACAGCTGCCCGTCAGCTCATCTCCATCACTCCGTCTGTTTCTCTCTTCCCTTCTTTTATCATGTCACTGCAGGCGGTGTGAGCCAGAGAGTGGGCTCAAACAAACAAGCCTGGCTCGTGATCAGGGTTTTTATTTATTTTATTTTAATGATGTTTCCATGACGAAAACATCATTAAAAAAGTAAGGACAAAATCAACGTGGTAGTACAAGAAAAGCAAAGAATTGCAGGATCGGTTTTGTGCATTCCCGTTTGGCGTGTTTATCTTTCGGTGTCACAATTGGTCCGGCGCTGAATGTACACAAGTGATAAGCGTGGTCTGGCGCAAACAATGATTGATCACACCATGTATTAATGCACATCTTCTGAGTCGCTCTGGATAAGAGCATCTGCTAAATGCTTAAAATGTAAATGTAAAATGTAATAAGATGCGTGAGGGAAAAAAAACCTTAAAAAAACATTGCCAACCGGTTTGACACGCTCTGGGGTAAACGGCACATTTCCTCCTCATCCTGTGCCGAACTCCAACGGGCTGCAACCACTCCGGAGGACGCTTAACAAATAAACCTGGGCTGAGGAACACGGTCGGCCCGTTGAGGCTGCTGAGGCGCGGGTACACCTCTCACACAAGGGCTGCGCGGGAGCCCATGGGCTTGAGCGAGCGGAGTTGTGTGAGTCACACCGTCACCGTGGAGAATCTAATGTCATTAGACAAACAAAGGTGTGAGGGGGACGACAGGGAATGATGAAGTGGCACAAAGCACCAACTTGATAAATGAAAAGCAATGGGGAGCAGAGACAACGAGGAGGAGGAGGAGGGGGGTAGGGGGAGGGGGAAGGGGAGGGGATGATGGGTATGTGTGTGTGTGTGTGTGTGCACGGGTGCGTGTATATGTGCGCCTGTGTGCCTGACTGTATATGTGCACTTACTGTACGAGTGTGTCCTGACAAGAGTGCTCATGTCTGTGTATGCATGTGCGTGTATTCATGCGTGTGTGTTTATTCCCGTGTGTGTGTGTGTGTGTGTGTGTATGTGTGCGTGTGACCGACTGTGCTGACTCTAACACCAGCGAGGGGGATGGGTGTGGATGGATAAAGGATGGACTGGGGGTATGCCCAGCGGGCCACATTTAAAGACATGAGCCCCCTGGGAGGAGAGGGGACACAAACTAGCATCAAATGAGCCGCCATTGGTCACGCTGAATATCCCCCCCCCCTACCCAACCCCCATATAAACACACACTCCCAACAATAGAAGCAGGGCTGATTGAAATTCAAATAGGAGCTTGACACTGTGGGGGAGAGACGGAGCAGAGCCGCCGCGCTTTGCACAGGGGCCCCGTAAACCACGGACCTTAAATCACTTAAAACGCTCTTCAATTAGGGGCAGTAATTTTAAGGTAACGCACGAGACGCAGATGACGGCTGACAAACGGGGTCACGTTTCCGAGGCCCGATGGCGCTGCCCGTCCCGCGTGACGTCCATAAACAGCGGGAGGAGCGGACGGCAGACAGGTCGTCACTCTGGATCCGCGCGAAGCCCATTGAGCGCTCGCAGCCAGAGCGCACCCATTAAGAGATCATAATAATCACATTTCTGTGACCATTAGGGACATGGAACATAATGGGGAACTGTGTGTGTGTGTGCGTGTGCGTGAGGAAGCTGGACACGGAGCGCAAGATTTATCTTCACAAATTCACTTAATGACTAGATGAGCTCCAGTCTACTGGAACCACTCTGCTGCTCAAAGACTTAAATCAAGACTTAAATCAATGCTTAAATCACATGTGATTGGCAAGGTTTGTGGCTGGGGAAAAATGGTTTTGGACAGAATTCACCATGAATTTACTATTCACTACAGCACTCTCTCCATGAAGGGTAAAACACATTTTTTAAAGAGTTGAAAACTGAATAGTACGTATAATAAATACAAAAAATTTACAACGGAATATAATATTACTCGTACATAAGGGTGGTGAGATACACAGAGTAGTGGGACTGCTTTCCAGGGTAATGGTGGCTCCCTGCCAAGGCTGAGCCACTCTTGGACATTATCTTTGCAGCTCGTGTAAAACACCTTCGCGGGAAACTCTTCCCCGCCTGTGTCCAAGAGCAGCCGCTGACAGAATATCAATTAGGCTGATGTGCAACAGAACACAGGAGACCCGCGCCGTGCCGTGGCTCCCTCGGCCGGCGATGTGTGCCAGCGCACACAGCTGTGGCTCCTCCGTATCAATTCACCTTGGGCGGCATATTGATAGGAGATTATGACGGAAAAACACTTAGATTTTACATGTTTGGGTCGTTTTTTGGGTCGTTTTTTTTTAAACTCAGACAGATTGCGTTAATGTCTCTTTCACTCGATGTCAAATTTGATGCCATCTTTGTTGGCTGTTGGCGAGTCTCAGATATGCTGGAACGTGGCCCAGTTACAGGAGGGTCCAAGCTGAGCCTCCATTTCCCAGGACTGCCAGGGGGAGGGGAGGAATAAACTGCTTTGCTTGAGCCCTCTGAACGAGGAGTTTCTCCAGTGGCCGGCACGACAGACGAAGCCTCCTTCAGTGACGCTGGCAGCACGCTGCTTTACGCGGAAGCCAGACACACGGGAAAAGAGTGAAACGGGTAGAAGATGCAGAGCGTCGCCGGCACGTCGGGTACGACGCGGTCTCAGGAATGCCGCTCGTTCTGTATCAAAATTTAACGAGTCACCTGCGCCGTGACTGCGCCGTGAATCACAGGGGGGCAGCCCTGCCGCATTCCTTCCCCTTCCTCCTGGCGTGGTTTTGAGTGCAGGTCGGGCTCGCCTCACCTCCCGGCGCGCGCCGCTCGTTTGCAGCCTTTGTTATCGTTACCTCCCAGCTCGTCCGCACAGGCCATACGGGGGCAGCGAGGCTAATATTGACTCAGCGAGTGAAGAGCTGAGGCCCGGGCTTCCTAATGGCTTCCTGCAGAACAGTTTCAGGAAACCATATCAATGCGGACCGCCGTGGCGAGCGCACCAAAAACCACAAAACAAAAGGCACGGGGTCGGCACTTAATTAGGAGGACAATGTGCTGCTGGAAATATTGCTATTCCGGCACCACAGCTGTTCCTTTCTCCTTTTTTTTCTCCTCTCAACAGTAGACTGCACGCTTCCAGCTGCAGTTCCGAGAGTCTTGAAACCTTCATTTGTGCCACATGACCTTTCACCTCAGCCAACTGTTAAGCGCGGCCGCAAGGACTCGCGACACAGTAATTACATTTTTCCACGGCCTGGTTTCTACGGCCACGGTCCATAAGCAGTGAGCTTCCCCCTTCCCCAAGATGTACAGAGTGTCATTTCAAAAAAAACAGCAGAGAAAGTCCAGCCCTCTGCTGGTCGACGGCCCGGGAAGAGTGTCGCCCATCCCCCCCCACCGACTCCGCTCCCCTTTCAGTCCTTCAGCTCCACAATGGCGCTCGCAGGCCTGGAGCCGAGGGCTCCTTCTCGTTAGAGATTAATTACCAGGGCTGCCAGCATGGGGCTTCAGTGCAGTCGCTATGTATCGGGAGGCTTTACCCACAGGGAGCACTTGAACCTCTGACCCTCTCGCCCCCGCCAGCTCCCCCCCTTTTGGGAAGGCGTGCATGACACCATCCTGCCCGAGAATCATTGCCCCGCCAGGCCGAGAATGTGACAGCTTGTACGCGATGCGGCCCTGGCATGGCGGGGAAGCTGTTGGCCCGTTGAAGAGGGCGGAATGGCAGAGGGCTTTACCGTAAAGTCTGTCACTTCCCGAACAAACAACCGCCACCCATATCAAACCAAGACCCAACCCCGAGACTCTGGGGATTCTGGTATGGTGCATTACAGGGACAGGAACACTAGGCTATCGGGTTCACATGTCTAGTAAAAGAGTTGTGAAAGTAGAATATGGAGAGAGACACACACACACTTGTATAGACTTGCACATACACCATCACACAAACATGCTCATGCACAACCGGATACATCTGTGAACACAACCACTTCATTCAAAGTCTCCTAAATGTGCCCTTTTGCTGGAGATGATTGGGGGTACACCGATTCTCTACAGGCATTTCTTATGCATTTTATAATGAGGAAATTTGTACTGCAGTTGCTTTTAAACAGAGTGCCTGTAATAATGCCCGCCTTCGCTCAGGTCTAATTAGCACAGCACCTCAGCTGTGGTGAAGTAAGGAAACATTCTTCCACATTAATGGCAGAACATTTCCCATCCTCCACACTGCCTGTATGTGTAACATTAATGAGCTTCCTGGGGAGAAAAAAAATATTCCTTCAAAATCATTTCCACTCGCTTTTATCTGATCTTTGGGTGAGGCGTTGTTATACCGACCCATTCAAACCTACAGCACTCCGTGGTGTGATATCCCTGGTGCCTGCAGGTGAGAGAGATGTGGTCTTTGGTGTGAGCGTGATAAATCAGAAGGTCAGGCGGTGCGGTCGCGCACCGATTTACAACGCCTCCCCCCACCTGCTGCACGAGCCTGCGCTGCTTCTCAAACCCACCAATCACTGTACAGCAGAACAGCGGAATTCTCATGTGCATCTGACCCAAGGGCTTCTGGGAGAGGTTTCGGAGGCCCTATACACACACACCCACACACACAACCACACGCACATACGCAAACCGTCAATCAAGGTCAGACACACTAAAGACAGCGGCGCTCACTAGCCTTCATCGCCATATTGCAAAATGACAACCACAACCTGTGACACCACCAGCCCCGTCAATGGCAGCACAGTTAACCATGCCTCGCATCCTGACAGGGCCGTTTAATAATGCTGAACAGGAGCGCCCGCTGCAGTGCGGTCATCCCCACCAGATAGCTGGTCACTCCTTGACCTCGAAGGCAGCGGCTGCTGAGGAGTTCGGAGCGGCCGTGGGGCCAGTTCACTCGACTTCGCGCCAGCCGCTATCGCCGAGCGCCGTCTGTGTTCTTGGGTGGCGCGGGCTGGCCTGCGCTTCATTGTGCAGTCGGAGCGGAACAGACAGACACTCCTCTGCGTCCTCTCTTTGAATATCAACAACCACTACAGCGGATTTACGCTCTCAAAACAAAATGGGTCTTCAGCGAGACATTTTATTTTTCCGGCAATAGCGACACAGCGTCCTGATTGAAAGGCCCGTTCAGTGGAGCGGTGGCTCGGCCCCACAGAAGTGCAGGACAAAGCCCCTCTTCACACGCAGTGTTGACAGCGAGCTTACTGTAACCGGCGGCCAATAACATCTGACCACCAGCTGTATGCGAGACACCTAATAGGTTCTGGCCATTAGGCTCAGAAAAGCGGCGTGTTCATTCATTCTTTTACACAGCGGGGATTGTTTCAGGAGCTCCGAGGGGAGGTGATCACATCGCTTGGCACTGCAGGTGTGTGTGTGTGTGTGTGTGTGTGTGTGTGTGTGTGTGTGTGCGTGTGTGTGCGCACTGGTGGGTGGAGCCCAACTGCTGTCCACTGGCTTCCCTCAAGAGGGCTCTTCATTAATGCAGTAACAGCTTGACTCTACCCCCATCCCCCACCCTGTTCCTCCCTACCCTCCCATCTCTCCACCACGTCCCTGAAGACTCCGGCCATCTGGGTCCCGGGGTCCAGTGCTGGAATGCCGTGGCCAATCCGCAGGTGCTCCAGCCGGCTCCCTCAGGCCTTCCCTCACATCTGCTTCCCCCACGCCCGCCCTCCCCCCATGCTACCTTGTCCCTCCTGAAGTCAGAGGTCATGGGGGGGGGGGTGTGAGAGCGATCTGGACCAGCTGGCTCCCATCACTCCAAGTTGAGTAAAGCTCCAGAGGAGGGGACGCTGGCCTGGTCCTTCCTCAGCCAGGTTTATGCAAAGCACCAGGGCTCTCATCACAGGTAACCTCTCACAAAAACACAACGTGAAAGATCTGTGAACTCTACATGTCTGCGCGTCTAGCAGAGGAATTACCCAAAACTTTACCACTGGTCACAGACAACAGATTATTCTCAGAGGAAATCAGACTCACATTTCAGGAGTGCAGAATCTGGCATCATTAGGTTTCTGTCAGTAATTGTCATTCGCTAAAACACACTTAATCATTGTTACGGGATCATTAGCTTTTTGAAAGCCAAGACAAAAAGTATAGGCTTATACAAACAGGCAAAAATTCTAAGATTTCTCAAACCCTTTGAAAATGCTCACGAAAAAAATGAAATGAAAAGGCGAGCTTATCGCATGCAAGTGCTTTCCGATCTTCGTTTGCCTTTTTATGTGTCTTTTGATGCTTCAGGGAACACGTTACACCAGCTAGAGCAGCCACAGAGGAACGCGGTACAGAAAGAGAGGAATATATGGTGAAAGGGACAGGACCTAGTAGGAACTCGGCTTCAAATTCAGAGGGAACGGTAATGCCAGGTGGTCCAAAAAACCCTAGCTGGACTTTCACCTTACCACTTACACTCTGGACCTGCTTACTGGGCTGCCGTGTCAAAGGCATCATGGGAAGTGCAGTTTTCTTAGATAGGCCTCAGGCCATGTGCTCGCAGAGCAAGCCTGAGAGACCCCCTACTGAACGCAACCTGGCCCCTGAAGCTGCTTGACCACAGTGGTCTCGCAGCATCCCGTCATCCGCCTCAGGCCAATTCGCTTCTGTGATGACAACAAGAGGGGTCTCCTGGTTATACTGGGGATCTGAGCACATTTTCAGTAGGGAACTCATCTTTCAATATCTGAAACATGTCAGCATACATTTCAGATAGGCCATCTTGCTGTTAATTTGAGCAGGAGCCCACTTTTATATTCCCTTTGCAGTTAGCACTTGATTTATTGATTCTGGACTTTCCTCCATTGTGCTGGGAAGAGTTAATGGCTATAACACCAAATGCACTTGCAAGCAAATAAATAGAACGCAGGTCACCAAGCAAGTTTTGCGCCTATTAAATAAAACCAGTGTTAAAAAGACTGTAGTTAATTTTGTATCATTAAAAAATAAAAATAAACTCTCGGCCAGTTTTCCATTAAAGCAGGCCAAGGCGGTCACCCCGAGAGCCCAGCAATTCCATTACATCAGGGCTGTGCATTAAACAGGCAGTAATTTGCGCTCCCCACTGCGCCTCTGACCTGTATTAGCAGCGGCCAGCTCCCTGAGCTCGGCACACTGAGGCAGCTCCGGCTCCAGTAACACACCGACAACCGTGGCGGCCAAGAGGCTTTTAGGCCATGGAGCTGCTCTCTGGGGCACAAAAGCGCCTCTATCCCGCCAGGCGCCCCGAAAGGCTTGTTTAAGGAAAGGTGGCATCCAATACATTCAAGCAAATACTGACAAAGTCGAGGAGTTTCGTCATAGTCCTCATGGTAGCAAGGACGAAAGCAAAACAATATACTCAATGCCACAGCAGGAAGCAGTAATGCAGACTGCCGCAGAGGGCTGGTTCACCTGGTGAAGGTAAAAGGAGTTAAATTAACACCTGTGCTTGCTGCTAGGCAACAGCAGTCAGCATCCACCCATCCCCCCCCCACCTCTCACCACAAAATTCCTTCTTAATACTCCTGCTAACGTTGCTGGAAGGACAAGTCTATTCACTGGCTCGGTCACAGACTGACTCAGGGTCGGATTACCCCCCACGATGCAAACCTCACTAAAAATAAGCCAAGAATCAGGAGTCTTGTCAAAATAAAAGGTATTTGTTTCAGCTTGCGAGGCTTTGCGCCATGGAGGGCGGTTAGAAGAAGCTCTATTATACGAGAAAGCATATGACTTCAGTCAAATTTCAAACCCTAGCGATTAGGTGACGCTGACACGTGACCTTCCAATGAACTTTCCATTTGGTTTCTTCGTAGCGATAAAAGGGTATTACAACAACAAGCCAGCGACCAAAATAAAACGGTCAACTGGAACTGCTACAAACGAAATAAGACGACCCAGTCGTTTTCTGCGAAAAACCACAAAAAAAGTCCAGACAGGGGCGTATCAATTCCAAAGCTCATTCCCGCCTTCTCAAGCCCTTGTTGAGACGCATTAATAAATCATTTATAAAAAACTTAAACTTTTTTCTTTTTTTTTACTTTTATTTCGAACGGGACACAACTGCATCAGTTCAGGATATTTTTAAGTTAAGGCAACAAAGCTTACCTTAAAAGATCTGTGTTGCCCTACCACCACCGTGGGGGTGCAGAAGAGGTAAAAAAAACAGCCCACCGCAGAAATGAATTAACCCCCTGCACTCAAGATGTCTGCGTCTCTTATGTGTGTTTGATTCTGCTCGGCTCCGGCTCCAGCTCTGTTGCACAGCCCCACATGATTAATAACACTTTGATGGGCTCTTTCATGCTGCCAGTTCTGAAGGCAATATGCCCAAACCACATAAGAACAATCTCTGCTCATTTGGCATTCGCAAATGCCCATAAATGGATAATTCTCCCCATCAGTCTAAAAAAGGGCCCTTTGCCGTAAAAGAAAAGGGAGTAACAGAAGCACTTTACATTACTGCTGAATACTTTATGTCCTTTATGTCTGGTAAAACTGGAGCACTTCTGAGGGAAGAGATGGGAGGGAAACGGACAGAACACTGCAGCTAGGCGGCCCTGCGTTAACCCAACATTTTAACACCGTGATACAAAGCCACAAATAGAATAAAACGGGCTCGCTGCTACTTGCCTTGTGCTGTTCTCCATCCACCCAACCCCCCCCTTCACCCCCATATTGCAGGTGTAATTCATCACACTTAAAGAAAAATCGCACAGGAGGGAATTAGTAATTCGCTGAGCGCACAAGCAGGCCTGTTTCCCTGCTGCCCTCTCAAAGGGCCAGGTTAAGGGGAGTGTTTAGGCTGGGTGCGGGCGAGCCAGGCCAGTTTTTTTTTTTTTTTTTTTTTTGGAGCCCATTGCAGGACTGCACACAGATCTTCTGTGTCTGGGGCTGCCAAGAGCTACAGACCAGAAACAGGGTGGTTGGCGGTTTGTTTGAGCGGCCCTCACAATCCTCTCTCTGTGACTCCCCCCCTACCCCACCCTCCCCGCTCCCTGTGTCCATGAGCCGAGTGCACATGAAATGATCCTTTGACAAAGCGCAGAGTGAGGGGTATGGGAGGTGAAGGAGGAGGGAAGGAATTAGGTGACACACACACACACACACACACACACACACACACACACACACACACACACACACACACACACACACACACACACACACACACACACACACACACACACACACACACACACACACACACACACACACACACACACACACACACACACACACACACACACACACACACACACACACACACGGGAGTGTGCTGCTATGCCCACTGGATTTAGCCACAATGTATTTAAAGAGAGTAGGGAACCAAGGAGTAAAACAATCAGATCATTTGGTCAAGGAACTAGGTCATTGGGCTGCCCTTGCATTGTTGAGGCATAGAAAGGCAGCAACCCCAACAAAAGGGTTCTTATTTACAAACTGGGTCAGGGTTAAACGGGTTCAAATTACACCCCATCCCATTTTGAAAAACCACCTCCGAAAATGCATGGCAAACTCCCCCCCCCTCCGTTTGTTTGTTTTTTTATTTCATTCATACGTTTTTCTAGATCAACTCAACCCCAAACCAACCACTCTTACGCAATAGCAACACACAGGTATTCGCTCTTAAGACAAATTCTTTGAAACCTGGCCACCTTCCAACCGAAGGGTGGAGAGAAATCCTAGTCTTTGTAATGTGTGGTGAAATCTAATTAAAGTGATTAATCAGGGTTTCTGAAGGATGACTCTGGTTCCCTTTTAATTATCGATGCAAGAGCTGTGAGGCCTTTCTTGCCAAGAATTAGATTTAGAACTTGTAAAAGTAGGTATTAAAGTACTCCATGGTTGCAAAGAAGACTTCCAGGAGACAAAGGGAGCACAGAAGCAAAGGAAGTGTAATGGGCCACATCCACCATTTTTACACTTCACTCCAGACTCTGACTCAATGGGAAATGCATGCCCCTAACATTACAGGGAAAAGAAAGTAACGACCTTCCCCTTGGAGACTATAACTTAAGTTTGTTTTGTTTGGAAAGAAAGGATTTTTTTATATACAAGTCACACTGTAACCAGAACAACTAAGCCATAACAGCTCCTCTGAGCTCGTCCTGTCTGAAGCCACAATGTTTTGTTCCCGACGCTGACATTTTCCAAATTATGGACGGGCGCGTGTGTTATAAAAGCGTGGGGGCAGGCAGGGGGAGAAAGCAGATTTGTATGCATTTAGTGAGCCCTGGCCTCGGGGAATTGGCTCGGAGTCTGTCACCAATCTTTCTTTCTCCAGTTGGAATGGGTTTTCAGTGACTGCGGTAACGTGGCTCCGGTCAGCGGCAGGATCGGGCCTCAACGGACACCCAGGTAGGAGGAGCTCAGGCGGAAAGGAAGTTGAGAGTCTCTGGTGGAACGAGGGGGGAAAAGAAAGAAAGCAGATCCTTCGCAACCCTGCTGAGAGCACAAAGAAGAAAGATGCCTCTCTGACCGAATGAAAGGCCCTCCCACACAGGGTTTGACACAAACACAAGATGAGCATCTGAGCTGTTTAGAGCCATTAAGTGTTTTTTATGCTAATTCGCTTCATAATGTAGTCAATTGTTTAACCGGTGTTACCCAAGCTGTGCTTTCCATTCTGAGAAAGGAAAAGGTGTTCATTGGGCTAAGCTGACGCAAGACTCCTTCACTGCCGTGTCTTTGTTGAAACAATGAAGCACACGTCCGTCCGGCTTGGCGCACGTCCCTCTCACACTCCCGCCCCCTTCGTTTCCCCCCTCTTCCCTACACAACTCCTACATGGCTGAGCCCTTTACAGAAGCTTATGTGACAGTTACAAATTATTTAGTGTGACAATTTAAGCCTGCAGCCTCGGGAGAGGACATATGCTTATTCACAAACGCATACGGACATTTGCTCGTGAACCCTGATATGTTTGACGGTCCTGTGGGGAACTCCACTGGGCGCTCCTACCAGAAAACAACACAGAGCGCGCAATATTGCACCCCCACCCCAATCTGACTACGTACTCCAGCTACATCGCCCCCCTGCTGACACAATCCCACATTCCTATGCTTCCTCAAGCGCAACTAATGTCAGCAACATGATTAGAGGGAACCCAACCCTCACATATACACACACCCACCCCCCCCTCCAACCTCGTTGTCTCCTACCACCTACCCCAGCCTCCCCCTGGCTTTCGGAGACAAGGCAAGAAGCCAATAGGAGTGTCTGGCCAGAGACAACAACACAACTGTGTTCCCCTTGGCCACTGGGCAGTGCATCCTTACTGGGCCAAGGAAACCAGGGTCAAAAGTGGCCCCTGACCTGTCCCTTATCAAAAAAACATGTGAACCCAGAGGCAACCCAGCAGGGGTACAAGTGGAAAGCTGGGTGTGTTCTGAGTCAGGTTCCTGCCAACAGCAAGGGACGGACTAATCAAACGCGGCTTTGCTCGGAATGTTCCAGCCTCGGCTGCAGGACCCCCCTGAAGGTGAGACTGTTCAACAAGGTAAAGCTACTTAACTCCAGAGGTCAGCCCTGACTCCACACAACAATGCAAAAAAATTAAAGGGGATTATCCTAAACTCAATTGAATGAGGCAAGGAAGACCACTCATGTAAATGGCCATTCTGCGTCTCCTTAG
Source organism: Aldrovandia affinis (assembly GCA_029706075.1). Taxonomy (NCBI): domain Eukaryota; kingdom Metazoa; phylum Chordata; class Actinopteri; order Notacanthiformes; family Halosauridae; genus Aldrovandia; species Aldrovandia affinis. The sequence continues at coordinate 4,354,505 of JAINUG010000004.1, forward strand.
AATAACACATTCGGGCTTGTTTGAGAGCTGCATTCTTTCAGTGTCTCAGTCCCTGTCAGAGGAAACAAAGGCGTGTGTAAAGTCGATATTTAAAAAGGTCCAGAAACAATGTTATTCTGAAAAAGACATTAGTGTCAGAAGGCCCAGAAGGACATCCAACTATGAGACAGAATTTTAAAAAAACCTTCAAGTCAATTCCCTTGTTGGAAGTAAAAGAGTAAAAAATGATTCATGAGTATTAGTGGTAAAGAGCTTAATCAGCTTTGCTTGGGTCATGCCACAGTCAACACTTCACAGCAACAGGAGGAATTATTGCTCTCCTTTACGCCAGAGGGAGACTATGGTTTCGAATAAAACTGCTAATCTAAGGCCTTTTAATAGTCTAACTGGCCCTCTGAATAGTCTGGCCTCCAATATGGCTGACAACAGGCCGGGTATTGATGTCTTTTTGATGACGTTTCCGGGCAGCAGAGACACTAGGGCTCCAAACTGAGCTTTTTTTTTCGGCTGAGAGCTTGATGGTCCGGGCCAAGCCCCAACAGGAGTCTCAAGGAGCCATTCTTCTTCCCCATCTCATCTCATGTCCCTTCACCTGGGCCAGTTCTGGCATGAGGAAATCAAATCGGGCTCTTCTGTAGGAGCAGTGGGGTCAACGAAAGTCACTTGGAAGTTAAGTGACATCTCTGCACTCTACGTGGGCTAGAGCAAGAACCCCATTCTCTGACCCCAGAGTCTAATACAGTGTGAGCGATGCATTCTGACATGTTTCCCAAACCTTCGGGGGTTGGTCTGGGCGACTACTGATGGAAACGACTGGATCGTGTGTGGGGAAAACAAGTCGTTCGCAGGGCTTTGGGGTGTGTGCGCGTAGCCAGGGCGTCTCCACGGTGACGCGGGTGGGCAGAGCTGCCGACTCAGTCTGCTGCGTCCACTCTTTACATAGGCGCTCAGCAAACACACAGCAGGAGGTGGGGGGTGCTCGCCACAGAGCCGTGCCAATAAACAGATTGCCGTCGGTGACCGACACCAGCGGGTCTCTTGTTGCTGTTGTCTTTGGACATAGCTGTGGTTTAACAGTGAAGGTCTAAGAGGAAGGAGGCCCAGTAAACAGATTTTTTCAGGGAGAACATCTGTGCGAAGTTCTCAGGCCAACGTTAACCCCCTCGTGCGCCTGCACACCACAGCGCGGTGACGTGGCTGCGCCTGGGGTCCCGCCGCTCGCTCTGCGGCTCGGGCTCCTCCGTGAGTGACGGCAGATGTGGCGAGCCCCTGGGGGTTTCATTCTTAATGAATGCACCGTGTCAGTGAAAACAATCGCCATTTTGATGGCAACCATTAATAGCGGCATTATTCATCATGAGTGCTACGAGCCGTATTGAATGTCTAACCTCTGACGGTTAGTGCACAGCCTTGCTGCTGGTATCAGTCAATCACGGCAATACAATTTCCATATTCAGATTCCATTTAGATTCCAATTATAAGGCTTGATTTGCACATTAGGTGATTAGCCAAGGGCTACCAGTCTATGAGAATTAATAAACCAACTCGAGAGCAAGCTCTAACAGCTGGTGGCCATAGACACCCCCTACCAGCAAAAAGAATCGATTGTGCAGATGACATGGTTCAAATCATAGCACTCCTTTTTTGTTTTCTAACAAAAGGCCCCTTGGCCATGAGAAATTAAGAATCACAGTAATAAGTGACAATAAATGAGTATCATCACAACAACAAACAAAGAATAATGCAGATTATCATTCATAGTATGACACAAGAACTGCCACTGAGCAAATACTGACACCACTGAGCTGCCGAAGGGCTGAGCTGCACAGCTCCAGTGCAGTGAAATGAATCATGTTCACTGAAGTTTCCAATCTTTTACCTTTAGGGACTGGACAATCCTACCTGCATAATCCCAGGTTCAGGTTACTGTGAATATTTCTTAACATGGTTATACAAAAGCAAGAAAATTAAATACTCATCGAAAACGTGCAATTATCCCACTGACCGGACAGTGTCATTTGAAGACAGTGAATTTAAGGCGGGTACAAATCAGTAAACAACATGATCTAGAAACGATGGCAGCAGGTGAACAAGGCAGCGGTGGGAAAAGTGAGCCCCAACAAAATCTTTGCACACACAGTTGAGCAGATCCCAAGGGGAAACACTACAGTTGTCCAACACAAATCAACAGATGCAACCCATTATTTTGTGGTGCAGTTCTGCAGGTTGCCTATACTGGTGAAATGCCAGCCATGGTGGTGGTGGTGGGGAGGGTAGCAGAAAGTTCTAGAATATGTCATCCACCTCAGAAGGAGGGAGACGGTCTTATCATGGGCATGACTGATTAGCATTACACATTTCTGGCAAAAGACATAAAAGATGTCAACAATTAGCATTACACCACTGAGCAAAGGCATGGGATTCCACATATAGAGCCTCTGACACTGTAAACGGAATATTGTGTCATGAAACAATGCACCCTCAATTATTTTCCAGTTAATCAAGAATTATGATATCCATTCCAAGAGGCTTAAGTCGATTTTGCATTTGTGGAGAGTCCCTGCTCAGAGATTCGTAATTAATTAACTGATTTGTTTGATAAAATGGCATGATCATGCCATGCCTTTTCAATGGAGGACATACATTATGGATATCAAAAGCACGAGAAGATAACTGACTGACGATTTGTCTATTTTGTATAATTCACCATTTAGCTATTTGTGAATTTCACTAAACACAATCCAGAGTAAATACATTAAAAAAATCTAAGATGACACATTTGGTCGTGTATTCATGGTAATCATACCACTGGAACAGGGACATAATGCGGGGCAATTTCTGCACACAAATTAATTATGATATAACAGTGGTTAAATATGGCAGCATTAGTTCCCTTGCATTAGCCTAATGCCTGCCCCCCCCCCCCTTCGTCCACCCACCAAAGCAGCTGTAGCTGTGTTGTTTTGCGAACGTCGACCACACAGTGAACGTCTGCCACACACAAAGTGTGAAGAAAAATGTGTCCAAAGTTTTAGTTTTTTTTATATAACATTTGGAAAGAACAATTAAACCAGTCACAGGGACCCAGGTCGATCTGTGACCCCTTGCCAAAATTCAGACCACAAATACTACATCAACGAAGCCCCTTTCATTGGTTGAACAGAAAGGCATGTGGGTGCATGGGGGTGTAAGGAAACAGGGAAGTGAAACCGTTTACAACAGTGGAGCGGGAGCATTAGCATCGTCCATCGTTTGATTATCAAACTAGAACTCGCTTTTCTTCAAATAATCTAACCAGTAAAAAGTGTGTGTGCAGATGACTCTTTATTGCCTGTGGAATGTGGCCTTAAAAAGGTTGAGAGAAACTGGCAACAATTTAAATCAAAACAAAGGACTCCAGGGGTTAAAGGAAGAATGGAATAAATGTGAACACACACAACATTGGAGACTACTCAAGGAACAGGAGAAAAGCGCATACATTTATAAACAAATGAAAACAAAGCTTAGGTTGTTAAAGGTACTACCCAGGAAAGAATTCACAGCATTTAAGGACTAATATTTGCACATTTCAGTTCCTCAGGAAAAAAAAATGTGTTTAGAATAAACAGACATTCTCAGAAGGGGGACCCCACAATTAGTAACCTGAAACGGACTCTCCACATGTAGGTCTCATTTCATCTCTCTGGAATCCTTCAAAACTCCCAGAGGTACTCCCCCCCCGCCCTCCCCTTAATCTCCTGGTTTTATGACTTTCCAGACCACCGCCCTGCCCCCCATCCCTCCCTCTGCAGCCATCTCCTGCAAAGCCTGCCATTTTTCCCCTTTTTTTTTTTAACCACTAACCGAACCCTTTTCATTCTGGAGAGGGGCTTTCATCAGCTTCCTCACGCAAGGAAGCCAGCACCTCCCCGCTCCCCTGCAAGTGCCTGTTCACACTCATTTTCTCAGCTGAGCAAGTCCGTCTGAAGCCATTTTCACATTGCACTTGCCAATGTCTATAAGAGCTCAAGCTTTTCATCAAAACAGACTGGGGTTTCACGCAAAAAAATAGGGTGTATGCCTTAAATCAGCGTGCAAATATTCAGGGAAAAGAGTCTAAAAGTCCTCATTAGTGGCATGCTGTGACATATGTATTTCTGTATACTGTTTTTAGGGCTTTGATTTACATGATGGTGGGATTCTGTCTTTAACATGCATATGTAAACAATGACAACCAGAGCCATGGGCAAAGTTTGTATTGAACTCTTTTTTTGTGCAGATTTATGCATACACGACCACACTATTCCAAAGGAGAGGTTTTGTATTTGCTTATTTCCCTCCAATGCTATGTAATTCGTTCAAGTCATTCCTCCCAAGAATTCCAACCACAAAACAAAATAAATAGCAGAGGCGACATGATCCTTGAAAGGCTCAAGCTATTACCTTTGTTTGCCGATCTACGGACTTTCCCAAAGCCACAAAAGCTCTTCAATACCCGTTTACATTCTTTGCATTAGAGCGTCGCGTTCTCACTACTGCAATAATTCATATTTATACCACGAATAATTAACTTAATTAACAACCAATCCTGATCTCTTAGTAGTTTCTTACTGGTTTGCATTCTTATCGATCATCATCGGAGGTTGAATGGTATTAAATCAAATCCTATTCTGTGAAAATATGTATTCAGTGATATTTAAATGTATATTAAAGTGACACAGCATTGGACAGCCCAGGCATGGTAATTTCGTGGTCCGCGGAGGAAAACGTGTTTGTTTAATCCTTTGATCGAAAACAATAGGGCTGTCTTGTTTATTGTATCACTCTCCGTTCGCACAATATATTCAGAATATAAAAGACTTTATTATCCAGGGTGATTGATGCTATCCCTGTGAATAGTTTCATTTAAAAGAGGGAGAATGTTTACCAGCCATTTAAATTCCTCACGGTTCATTTTCTAAATATAAAGGGCTACCGAAAAAAGTATTTGCCGTTCTTAAACTCATATATAAACGGTACATTAATAGGTCATTTCTTAATTCTGGGATTTAGATTGCGGCTAAAATAAATCCTGCATAATATTGAGAACCAGAAAGTGCCATGGCGGGGATGGTCTGAAATGATGCTTCGAAACAATAGACGAAAACCCCAATTAAGTTCATGGTTAGTTAAATAAGTTTAGCATGTTTCCATATGTCACATTCAGATATTCTTCCCTTGCAGCTTGAAACCATTCGAAATAAATAAATATCAAGGTACATATTCCCAATGTCAACAATGACGGAACACGCTCGCTTTACTTGCACTCGTTCTTCAACACAGCGCACGAAAATCAGAGATTCGTCGGTAAGCAAATAAAATGTTTAGTTCCCACAAAATAGGCCACTTTTTTTGGATTAATCAGCTAGCTAATTGCAACAATAGAACTATATCACCTTAGTGTTGTCCAGCATTTTAAGAATGGACAACCACTGAGGGCATTTCAAAATGACAATAAAAATCTAGCCGTTTCATTTTCAATCTACAACAGCAGCTTTGGTTAGATTACATAGGTACCCATTTTAGGGTGCTCCAAATACAATCTCATAAGACTTATAGCAAAGATCCAGGTGAAGTTTATTTTATTCACCTTCACAACGCGAACCTGCAGACTCGCACATTGCTAATATTTTCATTTGAATGGGGCGGAAGCAGTTGGGAACCGTAATATAACATTCAATATTCTGACAAAATGTAGAGCTGTTCAGCTTTCTTTTTACACTTTGTAGCTGGTGTTGTTTAAACAGCTACCTAGCTTACTACACTAGCAACAAATGTGTATCAAGTGGCTACACTGTAGCTATGTAGCTTGCTAGCTAACGTTAAGTAGCTATAAAACGTTACTGCTGTTCGTGTTGCGCTGACTGGTAACCAACTAGTTAGCAAGCTAGTGCCCCATTATTTGATTATTTAACAATGCCAGAATGGCACGTTGCTCTTCTACCAAATTAATGAGAATTGTAAATCAGCTAAATAGCTAGCTACAAGTCGCAATAAAAGCTACTTGACTGTTAGCTTGCGCCTGCATTCCATTACTTCTTGTTGTGTGGCGCAAATTCACATGCGCTGTTCGCCTTTTCAGAGGCAAGTAGCTAGCTAGTTAAACTAAAAAAAGTATCTTAACAACGAAGTTGCGTTTCGAGGCGACTGAACAATGCAAATAGGGAAGAAACAAAACTTACCTTTGTCGGCATGCCTAGCCACTGCAGGCGTAAAAAGAAAGGTGAGACAGGAGAGAGAGAGGAGCAATCGTGCTCCCCGCTCCGCCATCACTTTTCAGAAAATAAATGTTTGTACAAAAACCTCAGGAAAATCCGTGTTTTTAATCCTCCTGCGTCCCTTTCGGTCCACCCTTGTGGTAAGCGAAGCAGTTCAATGTTTGACTCCAACAATGTTAAGAAACATCCGGGACCAGTTAGGTTTGAAACTGGCCAGGTGAAACATGTAGCTAGCTAGGCTAGCTAATTCAATAGCCAAAAGAAGTAGGGAAACACTGAGAACGAGAGGTCTGAATGTTTTCTTGAACTTAGTATCGGCTAGAAGGGTTTGAAGGAAGCTTGAAGTCAATCCATAGCCGCAGACACGCCACACTTGAAAATAGCAGCATCAATGAGGGAAAACTGAGGTTATATTACCTAAAACAACGAAGAAACAATCCGAAAAAATAATGCAACGGGGGATCCGAGGACGGAGAGAGGCGAGAAGACTTGTTAAAATCCAACCCACCGCAGGAGACGCAGCTTCTGCCACTGCCTGCACACGAAACGAGAGAGTAGCGTGGAGGGGCTGGAATTCGGTGCAGGTCTCCGGAAAACAGGGTCTGGAGTCAGGGAGAATTCGGGATTCCGGATTCAGCGGTGGGCGAATCAAAAGCTACGGTGTGGAAAATTCATTGAGAAGCTGTTGCTCAAGAGCGCAGGATATTCTGTTTTTGGCAACGCGTTACGCTCTTTTCTCCACTTGGTGATTACGCTGTTGTTGTGTGTGGTGCTACCGTCTACCCCAAATATTATGCCAAGACCATTTTAAACAGCATTTGATTTCTCTCAAAAGCGTGTATAGTCTGAGATATATAAACAGCAGTTTTCGGAATTATAGAATTATGCAAAGCAATGAAAAGTACCCACAAATAAAAAATAAACAAATCCATTGTAAGGTATTGGCCCAATCCATTCTGCGAATATAAACCCACAGCTGCTGCATGCTGGGTTCAGAACTTTACGCATTTTTTATATTGCATCTGTACAACGTCCTAAAATCTCAGCATAACACAAATCTCAGCAATTTCAATGTCAAATAGTCTGCCCCCGAGCTCTTTTTTTCTAAACAGCGTCTTCATTCGGAATGTTTGCCATGCAGGATCATAAACGAAATCAGTCAATGTTTTTATTCATTTCAAATGATCGTATTTGATCTTGTATGAAACATTCATCTCATCCAGAATACTCCAGAAAACCTTTGCTTGGGGATTTAAATTCATGTATTTGACACTCATTTGTTCAAGCGAAATGATTGAGAAACCAACCACAGGGTAGCCTATGTTTTCTCATTATCAGGCAGTTATAGGGCCCATCACGGATGAAACATTTGCCTCGCAATCCAAACCCAATCAAAAATTGTAAATATTTGCAAAGTGTATCCTGTTTATAGTCTTGGAAAGCTTCATGGACCAAACACTGAGGTGGCTGGCTGCAAAAAACGCTGTAACTTTATTCAAACGTAGGCCTACTCTCTGGAATTGTGGCAAAGACTCCAAATGTTCGTGTTTGAAAGACTGAGCACAAAACCGCTGAATGGTGCCCATTGTTTCCTTTAAACATAGCGCATGTGCTCGGATAGGAACACACAGCCCTGTCATATTTCCCCATGTCGAGTCGCGTAGCGTAGCTAAAACCAGGCAAACAATAAAGTGACTGTTGCCACACAGCTCTGGTTGTTTAACTTTACACTATGATTTCTTCAAACAGTTCTCGTTTACTATAATATGTCAAATAAAGCAACATTCAGAAAATTAGAATATACTAGAACTATTTATTCCAAGAGCTCTAGCTCCAACTACATGCAGATTTTCTGGATGAGAAGAATAGCTACGTTTCTTCTTACCAGTCCATAGATAACTTGATAAAGTGTAGGCTACTTGCTGTCATTTCCACTCCACTGTTCAGTTCATAAATATACATGTTTGAACATATAGTAGATAACTACAGGAGTGTTGTTTTAAAACGTAAGGGAATGTAAGGGAATTCATTTTACAGCTTCATATATGAATTCATCATCTACATTTAAATGGTCACTTATCACATTCAACCAGCCAAAATGAAACCGACAGCATCTTTCTTTGTGCAACTGCTAGGGTAATAGAAGGCTCGTTTGTTTTAGTTAAAAAGGGTTGATATCTTGAGAACAAGAATTAATTACTTGAGTGTCATGTCTTCATTGATGACTAACTACAACACAGTGCCACTGTAACAAGAACGTTGTGGCCATAGGGAAGAGCGCCGCCCGCTGGTTTCTGTGGTCAATAACATGCAAATGTAATTTTGTTACTTGTCCCATACTCTTATGTACAAATGTTACAGTATTGCCACTTGCATATGAATCATACATTTAATTAATTCTATAAATTAAATTGGAATGCACGAGTGTTTGCAGTTGTTTCCCCATTTCCCCTTATCCTGACATTAACCGTCTCTCTATCAAACATACCATTCCTGGCTATTCGGAGTGCTGATTAAACCATGCAAAACGGTCAAACATTTTGCACAGGCAATAATTCATATCTGAGACACTGTATGGCGCTGTTGCAGTTGATGTTAATAAGTGGATCACATCGGGGTACCGGGGCAAAAGAGAGATAGAATGAAGGACGTGCTCCGGCGCCGGAAGTGATGATTATGGCACGACTTGTAAGTGTAACGCCCAGCGTAATTTGTTTGTATGACAGGTTTACATGAGTGGGAGGACGGACCGCGCTGGAAGCATAACCTAATGACTCAACGGGGATGCATGTAAGCAGAGCCACTTTACACAATGGGTGGATTTCCCAGCTGAATTGTTCAAAATAAACAACCAATTGACAGAAGAACATTTTGGCTCAGGATCACTATAATCTGCAGAAGACAAAGATCAGAGGCTGTACTGATAAGAAATTCTCCCCTAGTGAATGAAATAAATGTGATTTCTTTTTCTTTTTCTTGTACAGTGTAGGATTACAGGTTCTAGACAAGAGAGTAAGACCACACACTGAAATCTTGGAACTAACCAAATTATGGATGCTGGCTGATATACATATACTTCAAATTGTGGCAGAGGAAATTCAGGTGTACTTATGACCACACATTTCCCAATCTACAGTCTTTCCCATAATGTTTGGCCTTTCAAATGTGACCCTATTCCGTGATGGGTACTAAAGCTATGTAACCGGCCATATTTTAGCCATTTAAAACAGAGTGGAAACAGAAACAGATGCTGGGTCTTTACACAGGGATATTTAGTGTTTTGTTGTATTTCTTCTCTGTGAAATAATAAACTATGCATATTTAAAGACTCTGTACTGTATATGTTTTACGTCAGTTAACTTGGGGATAAGGTTAGAATTAGGTTTGGGGTTGAGAATGATCATATTTTACAAAATATTTTTACATTTCTTTAAAAAGATCAATGAAATACATCATGGACCACTTTTGTATAGATGGTATCACACTTCATTGGACAGATGGAAAAAAATACCAAAATTAATCAATCTGAGCGAATAATGAAAACTTACTGTTCAATATCATTGAACATGTTGTTTTTAAACAAAATATTGTGAATGACCTCAGTTAAATTCAATTTTCAGTTTGAATACATTATTATACTGTGTTGTCAAATCTCCAAAAGCAAATGTACTTTGAAATGAAATATACACTTAACGTACATTCTCCTGAGAGATCCAATGACCTTGCTTCATGAGCAAAAAAATTAAACTGCATATCCGAGAGACATTGTTCAATTCCTGCTTCACAAGGGAATTAACACACACCCAGTGTTACTAATGTGCATACATAATGCATGCATACAGAGTGCTGCAAGCTTTTAAGAGCTGCGCATCTGCACATACGGCAACTGAGAAAAATAGGCATTAACAACATACAATTCCTTCCCCTACAGTTACGAACGCGAGGGACTGGTTTCTGCGAGAGGCTTCAGAAACAGGCGCCTCCATGTCATAATTAGATGTACATTCTTGCTTGCGAGGACCGCACCATTGACACAGTCTAATTATCTTCAGAACCGCTCTTCAGACACTGTCAGACGATGCTCCAGAGGTAGCCCTCTTTGGGACTTGGTGGCGTTTCCATTAAAAGAGAATCACTGTTCTGTTGGAGAGGAGAGGAGAGAAGGTAAGGTACACAACAGCCCGCTAATGCAGGGAATAAGTCTCTGAAGTAACCCTTTGCAGGCAAAGCTTCCAAGGACCCCTGCTAAAATCATACCGTCACATTTGATATATTCCTTAACTGGATTGTGGCAGGTAAGGGTGTCATTTGGTCACCTCACACAATAATATGCTAATTAAGGAGGGCTCAATGTCACTTTCCTGCTTCTGACAGGTGGCACTAATTATTTCAAGAATATTTCTTGTGCGCTCACAAGGAACTGCAAGTTTAGCTGAGACAGAGCTTAAGGAGCAAGAGAGTCAATTAGGGGTGTACTACGCATCTCTATGGAGCAGCTCAGTACAATTGGCCCTGCTTTCCGGCCAGGTTCAATCAACATTAACCTTGCCCTTAACTTTGACTCACAATTGCTAGTTTTTTCCTTCACAAAAACATTTAGGTGAACTGATTTCATTGACCTGTGAACTCGCCAAACTGTTTGTGGAAAAAAACAATCACTCCACAAATGAACAATTCAAACATAAGGGCACACTGAAGACTTTGTCTCCATTAAGAAATAAACCCTGTATTCAGGTCAGAGTTTTAGTCACATTCCTTTACCTTTGATTGGATCTCGCCAATGCAGTCCTCCTGACTTCCAGTTGTGGACAGACTGAGAATCAGAGACGGCCCTGATGCAAAATCTTGGCAGGAAAAGACAAAGAGCCCCATTATATCAATGGACTAATACCGGGCTGTGGGCTGGCTGTCCGCAAACCAGTATGAATCTACAGTAAGATGTGTAGAAAAGTCAGAGAGCGCTCATCAATCACATGTCCTCAAAGTGTTTCTCAGAGAGGAAGAGCCATCGGTCTCACCTTCCTGTGTGTCTCGACAGTCTCCAATGCGGGCTGCCTCATTGGCAGTTCGAGCACTGCTGCATTTTTTGAGTGTAGGCACAATGGGGGCAGTGAGAGGGGGGGAGGAAAGTCTTCATAATGCAGGTTATTAAAATTATTTTCTTCCTTTGAATAAGAAAAGGCTAATTATTCAAGTGCCAGAGAGGCTGTAAATGGAAAGGTCAGGAAGAGAGCGCAGGCAGCGGTGACAGAATGAAAAGAGGGCAGCTCGCTCCACATAGCTCTGCCACGGTCTGATATGGTTTCACTTCAGCAATATCACCGCAGGGGAGCATTTCCCTGTTCTGGGAAAGCCGTACAATGCACAGCATGGAAAGACGTGCTGGCTGGTTGCTGGGAAGAAACGGGACAGAACTGAGGAGCGCAATGACCAGCGCGCACCATTCACCGTCTCCGCTTGAGCGGCTTGGCGCGGAAACGTCCATGTTGGTTACACTGCTTTAGTGGCATGCTGAAGTTTGTGCGCTTGTGGCATATTGATTTCCCATATCATTTTAAGCGTGTCTCAGTTCTTTGGCTGCCCATACAGATTGAGAATACAATTGACTGGTTTTACATATCAGAACATTTTTGTACTTCCATACTTCCACTTTATATTTTCATATTTTCATATTTTTACACACACACACATACAGTATATATATATACAGTTAATGTCAATGCATTGATACTAAAACCAACTGCAATGTAAACAAATGACAATGACCATGAAATAAAATTCAGCAAAGGCCATTTATACTGTTTCCATTCAAGCACATCCTCTCATGAATATTGCTGTTCAATATAGCGGATGTAAAATCAACCATATTATCTATAAACACTAAATTATCATTTCATTCATTTCTATTACGTTTTACTGACAGTGTACATGAGATTAATGTTTATTTATTTATTTCTGAGCTATATAACTGACAGTGGACACATTTTTATTCAGAGTTGCTGCACAGAGACAGTGGACATTCTCATTCGGAACTATTTAACATCTGAACGGTGAACATGAGGAAAACGGTCAGTTGCGATCAGATGCACGGTATCTTAACAGTATCTCAACAGATAAAAAACACTGTCCAACCTAATGAGAGGTGTGTGGGTGGTTGAATGTTGGTCTATTCTGGGCTCAGTTTTTGACAGAGCAACCCTCAGGTCACGCTCAGCATTGAGTCTATTTCTGTATTTGTTCTTTAAGTATGCCAGAGTTTAGAAGCCTGATTCACATAGGTATATTGTCCCAAATTGTATCAGGATGTCGACCGCTTTAGTTGCCAAGCCGGAGAACTCTGTTGTAGTTGAGCAACCCAAAACTGAGTTAGTGAGGTTGTCTGAAAAAGCATTTTGTTGCCACTACTTGCTTGCAGTGAAACGAATGCTTCCATCTCTGGCTAACTGAGTCCTAGATCTGATGAGGAGACAGCCAAGAAGGGATACCTCGCCCACTGGCGTTTTCCAGATCCTTGCAGGTCAGGAAAGTATCGCTCAAAGTTCTGCTGCAGTGCAGCCATATGCTCAAATATGTCCAACTTCACAGCCTCACACAGAGGAATATCCATCTGCTGGTGGAAAGAACACAGAACAGGAAACATTGGGAAACACATGCACACTAGCATCCAGCTGTGACTGCCACAATCCAAGGCATGCAGCGAATCCCCTGATGCCATCTTCAAGCTCCAGAATGGTAGATCCCTTGCCCTGGAGGCTCGTATTCAGCTCACTGAGCTTCCTAAACATATCTAATATAATAATATAATATATGCCATTTAGCAGACGCTTTTATCCAAAGCAACTTACAGTAGTGAATGCATAATTTCTTTTCTTTCAGTACATATGGTCCCAGTGGGAATTGAACCCACAACCTAAGCGTGCCGTGCTCTACCTACTGAGCCACACAGAACCCCTACCAATATCTACTGGGTGGGACAGTCTTGCAAAGCCACAGCTGCTCATAGAAGAGTTCAGCCAGGTCTCAGAGTTCAGCCAGGTCTCAGAGTTCAGCCAGGTCTCCTTGTCCAGATAGGCATTAACCTCCTCTCTCAGTTCCCCTAGTTTCTCCAGAACCTTCCTCTGGACAGCCACCTCACCTCACAGTGAAAGCGCAGGTGCTCGCGCTCTACATCAATTTCTTTACATAGCTCTTTAAACAGCCTTGTTTGAAGAGGTCTGTTTTTTAAATTAAGTTCACTATCTTCACAGCTGTGTCAAAAAACATATCCTAGGTTTAGCTTGCAATGCTTTGCTGGGCAAAGCCTCTCCATGCAAGACAGTGTGTTATTCTTACATTAGGGACCACTGGTCGGACATGGGAAATGAAACCTGACCGATGGTGCCCTGTCATGCTCCGGGCACCATCAATGCAAATCCCAACAATTTTGCCAATCAAGCTTCAGGTGTTTTTAAATGAGCATCTACCACCCTGAAAGTGTCCTCTCCCCTTGTTGTTGGTCACAGAAGAGAAATTCCTCCTGGATATCACTATCATGTACATGTCTCGCATACACCATCAACTGAGGAATTCCAGCCACATCCATTGATTCATCGAATTGAAGTGCATATTTCTCGTGTTTTAATATCTTCTCTATAACAGATGCCTGAATATCCCCTGACATGTCTTTTATCCTTTTAGCTACAGAGTCACTTGAGAGTGGGACTGAATCTACTTTCTTGGCTGCTTCCTCACCAAGAAGATAGGCACATGCATCCTTTAGGCAAGGTTTAATCAGTTGCTCTGCAATGGCGTGGGGCTTCTTGGCTTTGCCAATGTTCAGGCTAACATGATAAGATGCTTTGAGGGCAGCCTGTTTGCTTTGAATGCCTAGTGGATGGAAGAAATGAAGGCCTTATGAAAATCCACCATGCCTAAAAAAGTTACATTCATATCCACACTCTAAAGTGCCATTCACATTGACCATTTAAAAACAGCTGAACAATGCATTTGCCCCAATGGTTGTGGCACAATACAATTTATTAAGGATCTCAATAATTGTGGAGTTGACTGTATATTCGATCTACAGTCAACTACGCAATTATTGAGACCCTTGACGAAGATGAGCAAAAAAGGCTGTATAAATGTATGTTATGGGCTATATTGTATGCTCAAAATGGGAAAATTATTTATACTAATACAATTGTTCAGAGAGAAAGATCTTCTTCAACAAGTAATATTTATTTTTCCCTAAAATACATGGCACAATTTTTGAGACTCACCTCTAGTAATTATTTTAAATAAAATCCAACAAAAATAAATCTGCATGAACATATCGTTTTCTATAGTTTTTACAGATTTCTGAATTTATGACCGTTCCTCCATACAGAATATTTATAAAAAATTTGTTTCTGGTTTTATCCCATTTTCTCCCAATTTGACCCGCTATTTTTAACGTCAATCCCCCCTAGTAGTGTGAGTTCGCTGCCGTAGTCCTGCGACCGGTAGTGACGAATGCGTAGTGACGCCTCTTCCGAGACGTCACTCGCCGAGCCGTCGACCGAACCCCGGTACTGCAGGGCCACTCTTATACGCAGCGAACGTCATGTCGGCTCCTCTCCCCCCTCCCTGGGGCGGACAGCCAATCGCCGCCCCCTGGTGGCACTCCCAGCCAGAGCCGACACTTGGCGAGACGGGGAATTGAACCCCGGTCTCCGTGGCCAGCGTCGGACGTTGCAACCACTGGACCAAGCGGGAGGCCCCATACAGAATATTTAAAGGATAAAAAAATACTTGGTAAAGAAAATATTTTTTTCTGAACAATTGTATTTGTATAAATGAATATTAATGTTTTGCTCATCTATATCAAGGGTCTCAATAATTGTGTAGTAACTGCCAGGTAACTGCCAAAATAAAGAAAACTTCAGTAAATGAAGGGGCCTGGTGGCTCTGTTATGGTGCGGGGTGCATTTTCCTGGCATGGTTTGGGTCCACTCAACCCCTTAGAGGCCAAGGTAAACACCAGTAAATACAAAGCCACTCTGAGTGATCACCTTCATCCTGTGGTGAAGCATTTCTATCTTGAAGGGAGTGGTCTCTTCCAGGATCACAATTCCTCCATCCACAGAGCACAAGTGGTCCCTGAATGGTTTGTTGAGCATGAAAACAATGTCAACCATATGCCATGGCTGGCTAAGTCACCAGATTTCAACCCAATTGAACACTTATGGGAGATTCTGGAGCAGCGCCTGAGAGTATTTTCCACCACCATCAACAAAACACCAAATTATGTAATTTCTTGTGGAAGAATGGTGTTGCATCCCTGTAATAGAGTTCCAGATACTTAAGGAATTCCAAGGAAATGATAGCCTTCTTCCTTTGTATGTGTATGTATGTTTCTTACAGTAAAGACCCTGATGAATGGCATACAGGCCCTGAAAAAAAAATCCCATTGATATATAGCACAAAACCACCAGGAAAGCACATGGATTCTATGTATTTGTGTTGCTAAAGGTGTTTCTGCTATGCTGCCAAGCTGTATTGCTTTGGCAATATGAGAGGCATCTTGTCATGCCAATAAAGCACTTTGAGTTTTATTGAGAAGCTGCCGCTTTGGGCCAGTTCAGATCCCGACAATGGAAAAGTCTCCAGAAGTGTTTTGACTTGAGCGCAGCTTAACGGGAAGGTCCCAGCAGACCCTTGTTCCGCCCGGAGGAGGCTTTGATGAGGCGCAGAGAGCCCACTAGAGGGTCACGGGTACACTAAAGCTTTGTGCTAAAGGCAGAGCTCGCTCCCAGCCAGGCTCGGGAGTCGGCAAACTTGCAAGGACTCCCCGCACACACACGTGGGAGTGGCTTTCAGTCCTGCTCTTTCAAAATGACAAATGTCACACATTGCATTTTAAATAGCAGCCTTTTTGGAAAGCATGTATTGGGTTACACTGTTTTCAATCAAAACGTCCAGTGGGGTTCCTGGCTTAAACAATGACAGAGTACAACAGAAGTGGCGGTCAGGATGCAGTCACCCAGTGCTCCCCCTCGCCTGTTAGGCCTCTTGCACACTAATCCAACTGCTGGAGACTCAGGGGACTGCCTGTTCATTGGAATAAATTAGAATTCCAGTATCATTCAGCACAGACATATTATATCTTCCCATACAGTCTCAACACGTCCTTCCACAGAATCAATGCCAGAACACAAAAAACTAATGTTCTAGAAGAGAAAGGGGGGATTTTGAATATTAATTCATTTCCTTTCATTTTTGAATAGAAGACAAATACATGTTTTGATTTATTTCACAACACAAATGCAGAGGACTTGATAAAGAAACACTAAGGACTTGATAATGTAATTGCATAACTACTGCCCTCTACATACGGTGAGAGTACAAATGGAACACCCCATCCAGGATATACACACAACCTGTACTCCATGAGTTCTTCACACCTCTGATTGGCTCAGGGATTCTTGACAAGATTTCAGGATTCAGAGTCTTGGCAAGCCAGGTCCCGTAATTTGCTATTCACGTCCAGCCACCCTATTACATTGACCAATCATGTCATAACAGCCCCAAAGAAGTAATTTGCTTTGTGGACTAATGTCCAGTCTGGCCTAAAAAACCACCTGAAGCCTATTCAGAGGTACCAAATTCTCTGTTTTGACCTGACCACCACTGACAAAGGCATATAGGAACAGACATTGTTTACAGTCTGTTACCACTAGGGTCTTTGCCTTATAATTTCATGGAACAAAATGTAATTCCAGGGACTGCCACTTAATTACCTAGCTTTTTTCCAAATCTTGTTTAATTCAATTTAGATGCTTATTAAAAAAACTGTGCCAGCAAAACAGGGCCTGGAGCTGTCTGTGTTTGTGTCTTCGGCATGTGACTAAGTCCTCAGATAACGGCTCTTTTCTTGGTCCCGTTTACGGCACTCCATTACGCCCCACCGCCGCCCCGGTCTCTCCCCCCATCTCTCACTTCATCTCCGGACACATAATTCATCCCTCTTTGCATCGCAGTAAAATCAGATCTGGCTGCTTTGTTCTCACTTAGTCGCTCACTGTCAAATGAGAGGTGTTTAATCAGTCAGGAGAAGGTGATACATTATTCTCTCAGTGCTGGGATGGTGATGAGATTTTCACTCATCTTTTCCACGGAGCCTCTCAGATCCCCAGCACAGACTTGAGGTGCCATGCCTCCCAGTGGAAGCCACTGAATCGTTGAGGGGTGCGCCCCCCGGTGTCTACAGGGCAACACGACAATAACATTTCAGACTGAATGTAGAGGTGGTATTACGTTTTGACCCTCGCACCCCAGGGGTGATATAAAGAAACGCAACAAAAAAAACAAGCCATCTCCTATGGACATGGACAAACAATGTTGTGAACCACTATATGCTCTACAATAGCAATGATCAGCCTGCTACAGCAGTGGCCATAAATATCTCTGGTGCAGGAGACTGAATTGTTCTTTCTCCTTCCAGGAAGATATATAAATGTTACAGACTCCTGTTTTGATGCATGAGAGCTGTCACATTCTCAGGATTACTGCTTATTCTGCAAAAGCAAACACATATTACAGGCGGCTGGTATATACCACCAGGGCACGTTCGCTGCTGCTGCAGTGCGCTTCGCAAATAAAGCTTGTTGATTTTCATTTATATTTATCGGCCTTACAGATATTTCAGATGAAGAGATTTCACTTCTTGAGCTGAATAAATACTACTATCGCATTCAGGCAAGATGGAAACCAGTACGGATGCATTGCAATGGGTGCGAGCATGGGGCAATGGTACAGTGGGCCTGGGGCTCAGACCAGAACATCACAGATTCACATGCTGGACAGGGTACTGCTACAATGCTCTCTCTCAAGGTACTTAACCTCAATCGCTCGAGGAGCTATCCAGCTGTACGAGTGAGTTATGTGAAACGGTTTTAGCTATGCCAGTTCACGCTGGATGAGGGGGATCTGCTAAGCAATTCAGTAACGTAGTGTGAATGACGTAAGCAAACGGTCTCCTTGTCATGCATGATGTGGATGCGAGTTCACCACAGAGAAAGGAGGAAGGAGGGCGAGAGAAAGAGAAAGAGAAAGAGGCAGATGGATAGGACTGACAGAAAGACTGCCGGTGCCCAGGCAGCTGGGGTGAGGACAAGGCCTCCTCTGTCTCGCAGACAGGACCTCTCCAGTCGGAGAAGGACCCGAGTCAGATCCCTTGGGACTGGCAGCCGTACAGACTCCCACAGAGAGACACCAGGGAACGGCCGGGGCCCTCTCTGCGCGCTTCCTCCTCACGGCAAACTGCCACGGTCCCATCTGATGGCTCTCATCTCTCGCTGGAGGACAAACAGACCGTCTCGGTGCCAGCAGCGACGACGACGATAACAACAAGAGCTCGTCTCAACTTCGCAGCGAATCCGAGAGGATGAGACTGAAATATGGTTCCACTGTAAAAACACGAACAGCGGGATATAACGCGAGTCTTCCAGCATCTCTCATCTCACTGCTGCCCAAAGGATTAATCCCCCATGCCAGCCAAACTCGGGGGGATTATGAGGATTACGGCCTCCTAAGAAAACACTGGTAGAATTAATGCGATCGCGGTAAGCAACAAACCCTATTAGTCTTAGAAAGATTATTGCGCCGTATGTCAGATTGACCTGAGTTTTGCCTGATGGCTTTAAGCCACCGGCTGCCACTCTAACATGGCACTCCCACATAGGTTTTTACCCATCTCATCCGTCGGAATGATCACTCAAAACGCATAATACATCGGAGGCTCCAAACGCATGACGGAGCTGAAAACAAGAAACCAAGTGCCTTCTAAAGTCAGACACAAAAGTATGTGGCAACCATCTCATTTGCACAGACGAGGGAAACCCACAAGTCTCAATTTCCAGTTTTCATCTTTTTTGACCGGCTTAATCCCAGTGAATGACGGTGGCATTTTTCAGGCTTTTGGAGGACTGCCCACACGTTTCTGGGAGGTCTCGCAGACAGAAGGAGGTCGTGATGATAATTGCTCAACCATAATGCAATTTGAATGCAATTCTTCCAGGTGTAAATTAGTCAGGCGTTCCCGTGTGATGCGTGATGGGTCCAATAATGCGGAGCTGTCACTCACGTGCCTCTGGGAGGATGTCTTTAAGGAGACATGAATAAGCATTTTCACATGGTGCCCAAGGGAAAAGTAAGGGGTAACTCCACACCTCCTTGATGGGTGAAAAAACTGCAATCCAGATGACCCTACTGTGCTGCAGAAAACTATGCAAATCCATCAATGGTTCTGTATGCTTCATTGAACACTTTTTTTACCCAAATTTTACTCTTCTCCCAAGTGATTGGTTGGACCAATTGTCCAATCGTACTTGTAAGTCCATCCGACCATTGCAATGTCCTCCACTAATTTGGAATAGTGCAGACTAGCAAGAATGTCCTTGGAAGAACATGTAGACAGGTGCTGCTTCCTTTCATTCTGTTACCCACCAGCTGAGCTGAGACAGTCATTGTGGTGGAAGACTATACCACATTCACAGCTGGTGCAGGGATACTACAGGTGCCTGTTCAACCAGAAGACTAGGGCACATCACTACAGCAAAGACTAGTGCTTTAGCTGGACACAGCACCCAGGAAGCCACCACTGAGCCTCTTTTGATTGGTCCTACTCACTGAGGGTTGGAGCTCATATTGCTCCAGGCTTCTTTTGGTTGGTCTTGCTGGGCGAGCGGCAGAGCTCAGATCACTCCAGGCTTTGTTTTCTAGTCTACCTCTAGTGCTATCCAGGCTTTCTCTTCAAGAATGATGTACACCATCGAAACTGTCATGCCTGTGGACTCTGTGTTGTATACATGCCCCCTCTACAATGCCCCACTACACCCCAAGACCAAGAGGGTAGAGGGAGCATCAAAAAGTATTTGGTCTAGCGGTTACGACGCTGGCCACTGCGACCGGGGATAAATTCCACTCAAACTCCCAGTACGAGGGGGGGATTGACATGAAAAATAGAGGGTGTAATTGGCTACTAAATTGGGAGAAAATGGGAGAAAATCAGAAACAAATTCTTAAAAAAGTATTTGATCTCATACCTTTGTCACCTCACATTGTCACTCAGGAAGGAAGACAAAACACGAGGGTTAGAGGCAATCATAGACAGAGGCTCGATGATAATAATAAGATCGGGAAGATGCAACACGCAGTGGAATGAGGGAGGATACAGCATACAGTAAGAAGCATTTACAGATGTCACTGAAAAATTGAGTTGGCCATAGCGTCAAAAGAAGAAACAGTAACAGCAGCAAACTGAAAAGCAGTATAGCCAGCATTCATATGGGCTTTGGGACATGTTAGATTTAACAATGCCAGGAAAGTGTGTTGCACAGCGCACACATACACACACACACACTCACACTTGCACACGCACACGCACACACACATACACACACACACACACGCACACGCACACGCACACGCACATAAATTAAACTATTGTGGAACAATGTGGAAAAATGTCACACAAAGATAAATACTCCCACAGTAACCAGCTTCAGCTTGGCCAGCAGTATGGGCAGTGGGGAGAAAAACTCCTTCCTGGAAATGTGCTTTGTTTCACAGTTCAATGGCTCCCTGTGTATACACACACGGTGGAGACCACCAACTTGCGCTCTACCACACGTAGGTGCCAGTGTGTGATTTGGACCACAGCCCCAGTCTCCCTCTGGTCTCCGGCAGGCCTCCCACGGGGCAGATTTGGACATCCCCCAGCAGGGTGCGCCGGTACCTGAGTAGCGGACAGCTGCTGTGCCCCTGGCTATTGCAGAGAGGGAAGGCTGAAAGCAAACGGCTCCACAGAATGAGCTCTCTGCACCGGGAGAGAGTACCTGCTTCAGCAGGAATCTGAGCGAATCCACACACCATGGTACATGTGCTTGCATGGGCATATTTTCACACTTGGCACGCCTCACTTTACACACATAAGCAATTTGCTCTGCTCTCTGCTCTTCCCCTGGCAATTATCATTTTTAATCGGCATTACTCTTTTGTTCCCTGAATCCGCTCGAGTGAAACTGCCTTTGTTGCACTACACTACTTACGTCATTTAAAAGAATACAGGATATATCAAATGTCACCTTGAAAAGCACATGAATGCATAAATCTGTAATGTCAACATAATTACAGTGATACACACACAAACACACATACACCAGGGGTGGCTGAGGAACATGCTTATGAGTGCTTTGGAAAGGGCTCTCTGGCCTTCACTGGGATCGTTTGAGCTTGTGTGGTCAGCTCAGCAACAGACACTCACCTCACACATCTCATCTCTGACAGAGGGCATGATGCAAGGGCACACAGTCAAGGACACAGAGTATAAGCCACTCTTTGAACAGACACGGTCAGCACACACATAGAGCTTTGACAGCCAGGAAGAGGCTGGTCTCAGAGACTACCCAGCTAGATAAATAACGCATTTACGTTTTGTGAAAACACTGTGTTCTCGTTAATGCGATTTTGTCAGGTCGCAAAAATGTCCTTATACCGTTTTCCTTTGGGAAAAAAGTATAAACACTATTTGGACCTATTGACAATTTAGCTGAAAAGTTATGGTTTGAGGGTGGCAAAAAAAAGACATATTGTAAAAGCGTTGCTACGACATAGTTAATCTTACTGTAACGTTGTAAAAAGTTATTACATTTTTGTGTTAGATAGCTGGTTGGAGGGCTTGTGGGATAGCGACAGGGGCACGGTCATTTAGCAGCTGTTCTTATTCCTCTGCACACAGGGGACAATGGGCAGCTCCACAGTGACGGGGATAAATACTCCAGCGTTGGCATTAGGGAAATCTGCCCACAGTCCAACAAAAGCCTGCAACTGTTTGCAGCTGGAGATAGGCGCAGACTTGGGGGAGAGTGGCTCCTCTCCTCTTGCATCTCCTCACCTCTCTGTTCTGGAGACGGAGGGCCCAGCCAGGGCTCACATGGGGCCCTGGGGCCCAGCACCGTTGCTCCAGGGAGGCCAGTGGCTGCCTCAAGTTTCCCCCCCGGAAGAGTAGGCCGATATTGTTTCACGCTGAAAGAAAAGCGAAGAAAAAATGAAGGACATTCCACATTAAAGTAGGACACACACAATGAATGTGACTTTAATCACTGCAGCTAGACACTCAATTATCACTCTCGAATACAATATTAATATGCTGTACTCGTTAATTATGGAGGTTTCGTTATTTTATTAAATCACTGCATCGGTTCATGGATAGTACCACATTCATAAATACACATATAAAATTACACAAGCAATTAATAACATGCTAATTAACAGGTAGTTGATGAATATGCTGTGGCAGCTTTTTGAACAGTAAGCCTGTGTGTTTTTACAGTTATGGCATTCCACAGCTACAAAGCTGCACACTGTAAGGGGCGAAATGAGAACGAGTAAAATAAACAGGGTTTTGCAATCTTCAACAGCACCAAAAGCATTCGGGGAATGCAGGGGAGTGATGAAAGGTTGGCAGAGTGGAGTGCAAGGGTCCAGCGCTCTGCAGAAACATCAAGAGACTCCGTTCTGAAGAGAGGTTTCTAAAGGAAAGCGATCTCCACCACAACGGCCCAAAAAGAGGAGGCCAAGGAGCATTTTCTCCGCCGGTTCGGCTGAGCCTCAAAAATGTAACATTCAATCTCCTCGTCTCAAGGAGAACAGTGAGAATGTTTTCATCTCTATCTCTTCACAGAGACGGAGCCAAGACCCCCCCCAACCCTCCTTCTCCTCGGTTCAAACGTGCCTTCTTTTTTGGCCGTGCAATTTTGAGGGGGGAAAAAAAGAAGAGAGAGAGAGAGACGTTTATAAAAAGAAAGAGAAAAAAAGAGTGGAGGTACGGATAATTTGTCAGCGGGAAATTCTAAAGAGTGCGTGAAGAGGATAATGCAGCCTTGAGAAAGTGTGCTACTTCACGCTCTCTCTCTCCGTGAAAGGCCTCCTCTCTCGCACCCCAGCAGGAGGGACAGCGGCCGCTCACGCACATCGAACGGCATAAACACAGCCATCAGAGCCCCTCAACGCTGTGGACATTTTTCAGGCCGGCCTCCTTTAAATTAGCCACCAGAGAAAACAGGGACCAGACTCGGCCATGAATATTCAAGTGGGGGAACGCGTTTTGGTGATTAAGCCAATCTGTGCTGTGCTAATGCTGTCTGGCTGACTACTGACCACCGCGGAAGAAGACTGGTGTTTTGGGGGCAGTTTGGATATGAGCGGGCTTCACATATGCATGATTAAAATGTAAGAACCCAAAATACTCCAGATGCCTCCCTTTTTTATTGAATAATAGGCAACGACCAAGTCAGGTCACTGTCCGATTAACAAAAGCTGATGCAAACTGACATAAATTATTCCCAATGTTGTTCCCGCAATTTTGCTTTTCACTCTAATTAGATAGTTTGAGGTCTTTACCCTCCCTTACAGGAAATCTTAGCTCTTATGTCCCTATGTCCCTATGCAGCCTGGCTGCCTATCTTGTCTGTCTCTCTGTCTGTCTGTCTGTCTGTCTGTCTGTCTGTCTGCATCTAAGGCACTAAAGGGGCGCAGTAACAAGGTTTCACCACCAGAGGTCGAGAGACCAAATGGGGTGAGGGTCAAGTGCAATTTGTGATTGCACTTGCTATGACCCTGTGCTGAATTAATGGTAACCTGAATGTAATATCATGAAATATTAATACTGTAGTGTGAGCTCACTTAAGGGGCTTCGAGAATAACGCGCAAAGCCCTCCAACACAAACAGCCAGGTGACATATGACCAGACCTTCAAGTCTTCCGCTCCCTTGCAGCCCGCTGCGCTGAGGTTACAGGCTGGCCTCCAGTCACAGGAGGCAGGCTGCTGTTGTTGGACTCGTAACGGGAGCTCTCCATCAAACTCACCCGTCGCCTTTACTCCTGGGACTGCAGCTGCAGGAAGAAAATGAGGGGAAAAAGGAGGGCTTTATCACGCATCAAAGCAGTACACTCCTCGAATCTTTGAAATCGATTACGGGCACACAATCACTTTAGTCTGACAAGCACGGTTTCATTTTCCAAAAAAAGGATTTCATTTCAGTGGCTGAAGCAAGCTCGGTACAGTTCTCCATTTTTTACCCTTTATCCAAGGCACTGTGTGGGGGTTGGGTGTGTTTCTGGCCCGTGGGCTGAAATATTCCATTTTGTCCATGATAGATGATTACACATTTCCACCGGAGACTGGGCTACTGGGTCTTGCACTGGGAGATGAGTCATAGCGCAGCCGCACTGCACGGCCTGCCAGTGAAACCGAGTATGCCATATTGCTGTTATGGAATAGGAGGAAGAGGAAAAACAAAAGGACTCTGGCAGAGAAGCCAAATACTGCAATCTGTTCCGCTAGAACAGCCTGTGACAATTAAAGGGAGAAATTATACCCCCCCTCCCCTCCCCACTCTCTCTCCCTCCCTCTCTCCCTTTCTCTCTCTCCCTCTCTCTGTCACATCGCTGCCATGAGAGCAGCGGGTGAAAGGAAACGCCATTGTTCCCTTCAGTGTCATTAAACGCTTCTCCCTCCTTCCTCCATTTTCTACCAGGCGCCAATCGATCGCGGCGGAGAAGAGCGTGTCTTTCACCTCGGGCCGGGGCGTGCCAACGAAGACACTCCCCTGACGGTCCAACCCAGCCATTGGTCTGCTTGTGTAACATGCTCCTGGGTGATTCAGTGGAGACCACTAAGGGACAGAGGTACTGCATGAGCCCATTCTAATGGGCAGGCGCTATCTAACTCCAACAGGTAATGTAAACATAGTGTATATATTTTTGGGGCCTTCTCCGTTACGGAAGTTGGGTCAGAGGGATTAACATGCGGGTGTGAATTATACACTGGGTTTTACGGTAGTGGTCTTAACAACGAGCGATGGCCTTGGAAAAGCTACCCTGACAAGGGCATCTCATTCGCCGTCACGTTCCTTTGTGGAGCCTCTGTGGACCGTGAGCACATTTCAGGAGTGAAAGCGATCACACGGGCGATCGGCAGGCAAGGGCTCACAGACGCCGGCTCAAAGGGACGCTGAAAAGAAGGGTAACCAATACAAAAGCCCGCTTCATCCCCTCGCGAATACGTCAGCCAGGAAAATGATGCATTAAAATCGCCCCCTTCATTAAAATTCAACACGCAAACAAACGGCTGGGATCGGTCATTTGTTTCCTGCTTGTAATTAGGACAGCCGACACGGGAGACTATTTGTTTACTCCGCCATTATATCTCATTATTTCTTGGGAAAAAAAATCCTCCTGAGAATATTTTTTTTTTCTTTTTGGCTTCCAGGCTGAAAGGTCATTTGCGGCTCTTTTGCGGCCCTGATAGACGGTTCACTATAGTCCTTTATTCTCATTGCCATGATGCTCCATTACCCTCCCCCAAAAATCAATTACTCCCACGCACATCCATGTCCCTCTCATCTGAATCTGACATCTTCATCGGGCAACGCCGTTGTGGTGAGAGCGGTCTAAACACAGTGATGCAGTCGGGGGTGTTGATAAGCGAAATTGCACGCTGGCGGGGGGTGGGGGGTGGGTTAACACCAGCGTGGGATAAAAACGCACGTCCTTCACAGCTTCACCCGGCAGGCCGCCCTCTCTCCTGTCAGCGATTTTTAAAAGTGGGCTCGAGCGATCTGAGTACATGCGTTTTTGAAAGCAATTTATTCTGAAACACGTGTGAGCGTGTGGCAGTAAACCATTCTGGAAAGCGAAGCCAATATCACTCAGTCACCTTCCTTAAGGTTAAAGCTGTATACGGTGGTGTAGAACATGACCGTATGAGTACGCTCTCTGCCTGGGGTTCTCCCTCCAATTTGTGCATTAACCCCACATCAATTGGCGATCATTAAAATGACATTTTCGAATGAAAATTGCATTGTAACAATTCAATTGCATTCAATTGTCATTCTAACATGGACAGAAGAAAGCTAAGGATCCAGAGAAGACAAAGTGCACTTTGTGAAAAGAACAAGGGGAAAAGCACTGAGGGAAAAAAAGGTGGTTTTAGTGACGCTATAGCGCTGTACTGAAACTGCTGCTGTGGAATTCAATAAAGCCGATCCAAAGCCTACATCATCACCCGGAGCAATATTTACAGGTGAACACAGATCTCTGTCAATAAAAATCAGCCTTCATGACCGGTGCACAATCCCTCTGAGCATGCTGGCGCGAGACCCGACGAAGGTCGACGTGACATTTATGTCCTCCGGGCGTCGGCCCGAGTGGCGCACTTTGGCGAGCCCCGGCGAGCGAGGCCAGATTGGATTAAAGAAATAAGGTAAGCCGGGGAGAGCGTCCGCCGCCGGCACGGAGGTGCCCCCTCCGCTCTCCCCTCTGCCAGCCACCCCCAGTGTGAGGCACGCATACGGAGGCCTTCCCCCGGTTTCATTAACTAACCCCATCTACCGCGACACCTCAAGGAGCCGACTCCACACATCAGTCACCGTATCCAATATGTCACAGATTGCCATCCCCTCTGCCGGGCCCTGGAGATTACACTGTGATTTAGCGGTGATAAAAGCGGCACAGACGCCATTCGCTGGGGAGACACAGAGGCCTGCTAGGGTTAACCCCATAACAGAGGGCTAAACCAACAAGATGCAACAACCCCCTCCCTCCACCACCCTCCACTACCCCGCAATCTGAAGGCCCAGACACTTTGTGAGAAGAATGAGAAGCCAGCAGAGTAGGATGTAGAGGAATAGAGGATGGATGTAGAACGCCTGATGCAGACCTTACTGGCCTCTCTGTATCACTGTATCACGGTATTCCTGTACTGCTTTGAAACTGACAGGGTCAGTGCCAATTTAACAAAACAGACCTCAGTCAGATCTCCTGAACGGAAATGAACCTTGCGGTCAGGTCGTAATTTTAAAATGGCAACGAGATGCCCTGACTGAGACAAGCCATGCTGTGCTCGTGGCCACCTGTGCCCATCTCTGGGCTGCTGGAAGCCCTGTGGCTGAGGAAATGGGTTCAGAGGTTAAAAAGCACATTTGCAGATGGCCCCTTGGTGTCTTCTGGGCCTCTTCCTGCTTCTTTTAATTATCATGTAAATCACTGGGGGGTCAGTCCACACAGCCCACAGCTACAGCGCTCCAGACTCCAGCATGTAACCCCGCCAGAGCACCCGGCAGTAACTGCAAGAAGTAACCAGGTCTGCTAATGGCCACAGGACAGGAAGTGATTATCGAACTGCTGTGGTGGAGCGATCACTCTTCGAGCGTGACATCGGATTCACTAAAAGGGCAGATCGGTCTGTTCTCCCCGCCCCTCCAGAGATCAATCAGCATGTAAATGAAAGCAGAGCTTGAACTTAATTATTAGTTTTCTGAAAAAAGTCAATAAGTTGCTAAATATTTGAAAGTGAATCTCAGGGTAATTGTGTTGCTGGACTTGGTTGGTGGACTGTCAGTGGACAATGCACCAACAATTGATACGAAGAGCAACGTTAGGCGTACATTCTTCCATTTTTGTTTAGAATAGTTAAACCTCCACATTGAGGTTACTGGTTCAACCCTATTAAAAAATGTACAAAAAAATGTTTAAAAAATTACAAAGAATTACACTAACCTTTTCCTTCCCAGTGTTACAGGTATGGTACGCAGATGCCTGCAATTATGCCTATTGCTGTATTACTGCACGGATCTCGTGCGCTAACTATGATTGTTCCTACCGTGTATTAATGCAGATCTTGTAAGTCGCTCTGGATAAGAGCGTCTGCTAAATGTTTAAAATGTAAATGTAAAATGTACTATCTCTGGGCGGGGGGGGGCGGTAGTTTTGAGGCCTGGGGGGTGATACTGTCATTAGCTTTGAGCAAGGTACCAGTATCAAGAGTTCAGTGGTCATTGAAATGGAGGGAAAATATTGTGGTGTTACAACTGACTGATTGAATTGAAAAAACTAAGCTGAAAAAAAGAACAAAACACCCCCCTTCCCCAAACACCCTCCAAGTCAGTGGGACCTACAGGAAAGATTTCCAAATGCTTAGTAGTACCACCTAAGGCACCTTGTGAGCACCAAGTATGAAATTTGCACGGCCAGTTGATGGCCAAATGAATTCTGTTAAAGGCACCCTGACTGTGCCATTAAGCCTTCCACATTAGTGCACCAGAATACCACTTGTCATGCTCTGCAGAAAAACAGAAACGTATAGTGTGGCTAAAGAGACCGTCTTGAAATGCAGGGCGCATCCACCATGCGGAAAACAAACAAAACCACTCACGCTGAACCTGAGTGGAAAACCGAAACCGGTTGTGCTTGTGATCAGCTGTTGAACGATCTGCCCCAGAATGCCAAGCATACAAAATTAATCTGATCTGCACATCGCTGACTTCAGTTGTTCAGCCGGCCAATTCATCTCACCTCACAGAATGAGACAGGCTATATTTCTTTTGTAATAATTTTTATCAAGCCTGCAGACACAAAAGACAAAGCAACTTACCGCATTCCCATTATTCAGCCCATGACCCCACTCCCAGAGGGGTCGCAGCAAAAATATAGTATACGTCTAGGCAACACAGAGTGAGCAAATAATCAAATCGGACGCAGCTGTTTTCCGAGCATGCATTGTCCCTGGATGGGAGAAAACAAGAATAATCTTATGTCAGGCCCCAACTTTCCCTGATAGAAGATGCCTAATTATCCATTCATACCATGAGGCACTTACAGGAAACATGTTACTGAAAGAATGGTAGGCTACACCTATGTTACTGAAAGAATGGTAGGCTACACATGATGGACTGAACGGCCCCTTCTCGTCATTA
Source organism: Aldrovandia affinis (assembly GCA_029706075.1). Classification (NCBI taxonomy): domain Eukaryota; kingdom Metazoa; phylum Chordata; class Actinopteri; order Notacanthiformes; family Halosauridae; genus Aldrovandia; species Aldrovandia affinis. The sequence goes on from JAINUG010000004.1 coordinate 4,383,516, forward strand.
TGTATTCTTATGTTCTTAAATACAACAAACAGGACTATATACAGTAGACTCTGTTTTTATTCACACCCTTGATAAAGATGAACAAAAGAGATGGTATAAAATAAACTATATAAGTAATGAGGTATATTTTATGCTCAAAAAATACAGAAAATTCCAAACCTACAATACTAATACAATTGTTCAGAAAGACATATTTTGTTTTGTTAATTTTTTCCAGAAAATATCTGAAAACAATTATTCACACCCCTATCTACCATTTTAAATTGAATCCAACAAAAACAAATCTTCATAAATATGTAAGTTATTTGAGGTTCATTGGAAGGTTATGGAACTATACAGTGACCTACAATGGTTTCCTGTTTCCCTAGGGTATAAAAAAGAGGGAACACACGTTTGAAATACTGTGGTCAGCCATCATCATGGTGAAAGGCAAAGAACTCCCTGAATGCATCAAACAAAAGGTTATTGACCTCTACAGATCAGGAGATGGCTACAGAAAATCACTAAAAAGTTAAAGATACCGCCTTCCACTGTTGTGTCAATTATTAGGAAGTTTAAGGCCACTTGCCCCCACATGTAGTGAGACGGATGGTTTGAGAAGCAAAAATAAGTCCAAGGGGCACAGTTCAAGATCTCCAAAACAATCTGGCATCTTGGAGTTACAAGGTGTCTAAAGGTACCATTCGACAATGCCTACATGACAATGGCCTTATGGCAGAGTTGCAAGAAGGAAGCCTCTTTTGAAGACAATTCACCAAAAAAGGCGTCTTGAATTCATCAAACTACATCTGAACTACAGTTGGAACTGTGTCTTGTGGTCAGATGAAACAAAAATTGAGCTTTTTGGACATGCACATCAGCGTTAAGTTTGGCGTCCAAAGAATGCAAGTAATGTTGAAAAACACCTAATGCCTATGGTGAAGCATGGTGGTGGATCTTTAATGCTTTGTGGTTGTTTTGCATCAACAGGCCCTGGGGCCCTTATTAATATAGATGGAACCATGAACTCCAGCATGTACCAAGACATTTTGTCCAAAAACCTTGTTCCCTCTGCCAGGAAGCTACACCTTTGCTGCAGATGGATCTTCCAACAAGACAACGATCAAAAACATACGTCCAAAGCAACTAAGAAATGGTTGATGGAGCACAAGATCAATGTCCTGCATCTAACACTACATGCCTGCATCTAACACTCCATGCTACCTCCCTATTCCAGTCCATGTCTCCTCTTCTACATTTCCTAGAAGGAGAGATTCTACTCACACCCGAAACCTCTCCAATCTCATCCACCCTCCTCGATCTTCCGGTGTCGACGTGGTGGTAGCAGGCGGGCTATGGAACTGCCAGTCTGCTGTCCGAAAGGTCAATTTCATCTCAGCCCAGGCCTCCCTACTCTCCCTGCAGTTCCTGGTGCTCACGGAGACGTGGATCACTCCGCAGAACACGGCCACCCCTGCTGCCCTCTCCACTGCCTACACCTTCTGACACACTCCACAACCCATAGGTAGAGGTGGGGGGACAGGTATACTGATCTCCCCCCTGTGGAGATTTGGTATTGTTCCTCTTCCTCACTTCTCACCCTCCTCCTTTGAATTTCATGTTGTCACGGTCACTGTTCCATGTAAACTGCACATCATTGTTCTTTATCACCCACCAGGTCTACTGGGGAGTTTCCTAGATGAGATGGATGCCCTACTCAGCACCTTCCCTGAGGATGGCACTCCCGTCTTACTCCTCGGTGACTTCAACCTGCTGCTGGACACCCCTCAGTCCTCTGCATTTCTCCCCCTGCTTCAGTCCTTCGACTTCACCATGGCTGAATCCCCATCCACCCACAAGGCTGGTAACCAACTGGACCTGGTCTTCACTAGGAGCTGCACCTCACCCAACATTACGATATCTCCTCTACATGTGTCTGACTGCTTTCTGTCTTTTTCCCTCCCCCTCCCCTCTGTGCCTAAACCATCTTCACCTGCTCCCACTGACCTAGTCTGTTGCAACCTCCACTCTCTCTCCCCCGCTGCCTTGTCAGCTACTGTTCTATCTTCCCTTCCTCCTACTGATGCCTTCTCTCAGCTACCTGCTGAGGAAGCATCATCCACCCTACTTTCCTCTCTCTCCTCCTCCTTTGACTCACTCTGTCCTCTATCCACTAAACCTGCTCGTCTCCAATCCCCCATCCCCTGGCTAACTGACTCCATTCAAGCTGACCGACTGAAACTGCGAGCAGCAGAAAGGAAATGGAGAAAATCCAAATCCCCTGTGGCTCTGACTGATTTCCACACACTCCTGGCTACCTTTTCCTCCAACCTCTCCTCTGCTAAGTCTGCATTTTTCCTTTCCAAGATTCAATCTTCTGTTTCTAACCCTCGAAAACTCTATTCTACGTTTTCCTGTCTCCTCACCCCTCGTCCTCGCCCACCCCCCTCCTCTCTAACCACGGATGACTTCGCATCCTTCTTTCGCGAGAAGGTCAATGACATTCGCAACTCCTTACCCCCATCCTCTCCCTCACCTAATTCTCCCTCACCCATCTCACTACCTAAACCTCTCACCCCTCTGTCCTCCTTCTCGCCCCTCCCTGACTCAGACATCCTTCAACTTGTTCACTCCCACCGTCCCACCACCTGCCCTCTCGATCCCATTCCTTCCCCCCTCTTCCAGTCCATTGCTTTGGACATCCTCCCCTTTGTCTCCAATGTTATTAACTCTCTTTCCTCTGGCTCTGTCCCCTCTTCCCTCAAATGCGCTCATGTTGTCCCCCTTCTCAAAAAACCCTCTCTGAATCCTGCTGTCATTTCAAACTACCAACCTGTCTCTCTCCTCCCATTCCTCTCCAAAACACTTGAGCGGGCTGTATATAACTAACTGTCTGCTCAGCTAGTACAGAATGGCCTGCTTGATCCTAACCAGTCTGGGTTCAAGGCAGGCCACTCCACAGAGACTGCTCTCCTTGCAGTCACGGAGGCTCTTCACGTGGTTAAGACCCAATCCCTCAGCTTCGTCCTCCTCCTCCTCGACCTGTCAGCTGCATTCGACACCGTGGACTACCAGATCCTGCTCTCATCTCTCGTCGAGATGGGAATCTCTGGATCTGCATTGACATGGTTCGAGTCCTACCTGGCTGACCACCTACCAGGTGCCCTGGAGAGGATCCCTCTCCTCTCCCCACACCCTCTCTCCCGGAGTCCCGCAGGGCTCGGTGCTAGGCCCCGTCCTATTCTCCCTGTACACCAAGTCACTTGGTTCTGTTATCTCTGCTCATGTTTTTTCCTATCACTCTTATGCCGATGACTCTTTCTCTCCTTCTCTCCTTCTGAGACCCAGGTCCCAGTTCGGATCTCTGCATGCCTGGCTGACATCTCCGTGTGGATGTCCACCCACCACCTGAAGCTGAACCTGGGGCAGACAGAGCTGCTCTTCCTCCCAGCAAAGGGCTCCCCAATGATTGATGCGTCAATCACCGTTGAAGGCTCCATAGTATCTCCGTCCCAGTCTGCCAGGAGTCTAGGAGTGACCCTGGACAACCATCTCGGGCCACATCGCAGCGATCACTCGGACCTGCCGATTCTCCCTCCACAACATCCAGAGGATCCGACCGTTCCTCACCCAAGAGGCCACTCAACTCCTGGTCCAGGCCTTGGTGATCTCACGTCTGCACTACTGCAATTCCCTACTGGCAGGCCTACCGGCCTGTGCTATCAAGCCACTGCAACTGGTCCAGAATGCTGCCACTCGGCTGGTGTTCAACTAGAACACCAGCTAGAACAATTCTGCATTGAGGAATGGTTGAGGATCCCCCCCAAGAAGTTCCATCACCTCGTTCAACACTACAGAAGGTGACTACTTGCTGTTATAATGGCTGTATAGTACTGATAACAGGGGTGTGAATATTTGTGATTCTAGATTTTTCTGGGAAAAAATTATAACTTGTAAACTGTTCAATTGTGGTTCATGCCAATGCATTATTATTAATAATATAATTTTCTGCATTTTGTGAGCATAAAATAAAACTAATTACTTACATAGTTTTTATATTTTATATGATCTCTTTTGTTCATCTTTATGAAGGGTGTAAATAAAAACGGAGTCTACTGTATTACTGTCACTGATATTGCTGGAAAAATGTGTGGATTTTCATAGAAAATATTGTCAATATAACATGCTATATCACTTTTTTGGGTGGGGATGGACCATATGGATGCACTGTGGTTCTGTGCTGCTCAGTAGGTAGAGCATGGCATTGATAATGCTTAGGTTGTGGGTTCAATTCCCACTGGGACCACATATACTGAAAAATGTATGCATTCACCACTGTGAAGTCGCTAAATGGCATATATTGTATTGTATATTGAATGACAGTCACACATTTTTCACAAAGATTAGCTGGGGTTCACACAGCAGCACGTTGCATATTTTTTAGGTTCTTGTTTATTATTGTTGGCATTCGTGCCGTCCACACCGCTGGGATAGAAGGCGGCACTGTAAACGGAAGGTACGTGGAGCGTATCTTTGGGGCACACGTTAATCGCTTTCCTCCCATTGGTACCACCTTCCTGCGTGAAGCATCGCACTGCACTGAGATAAACTCGCAGAAGTGCACCGCAAGCATAAGAGTGGCAACCAGAATATTCAAGCCTTCCGTTAAAAGAAAAAAACAGCCCATGGGTGACACGCAGAGCCTGTGCTTTAGACCTCAGGTAATGTTTTTGTTGAAGAAGACCACTGGGTGTTGAGTGTAGCGACGTTGGCAGACCCAGTGTGAAGTCGCACATCTGAGAGAGGAGTGTTTATCTTGACTCGTCTTCCTCGCTGCTCCTCGTTAACAGCATAGCGCCTTCAAATCTGTTCCCACAACACCTCCGTCGGCGGGTCATTATGAAGGGGCCACTGCCGAGGCGCTCCCATCTGCCAATCAGAAGGCAGCGCTGGGCATCCCTCCAGCTGCCGTGAGCAGGGCATCATGGGTAGGGTGCTGGCAGTTGTGGAGAAAGTCAGCGGCACCAGTGAATACCAATAAGAGGACCGTTGCGTGGGGAATAATTATCACTGCAAAACGAAAGTGTCTGAGGTGACACTACATTTTGCATTACCTTTTTTCTTCTCGCAATTACTGCATGCTCGTTTGAATAGCTGTGCAAATCTACCGTCCTGTGTCTGGTGGTGAGAATCGTGTTCCATAGCCCTTGGAGACAGAAACCTGTCAGCCCTGTTGGTGATGTGCCACAAAGACAAAGACACACAGCTGGGCTGGGCTGGGCTGGGGAGGAGAGGGTTTCAATACGAGCGTGTCAAATTCGCTGTTTTATTTAGGCGACAACTTGTCTGGTTTCCTTGTTTTTTTGTAAATCTTTAAGCTGTCCTGTGCCTGTTGGAGAACAGGAAAGGTGGCGGGAAAAGCACTCTCTCATTTTGGAATCTTTTTTTTTTTTTTTTCTCTCTCTCTCTCTCTTCAAGGCTTCAGCTTCATTCGGAGGCTGGTAATGAGCTACTGTACCAAAAACAAGCATAATGTTTATGAGAAGCTACAGAACAAAGGAAGGCGAGGGGCCTTTCAGTGACACCTGCAATAAGAACCTGCTGAGATTCTAAATCAGCGTAGCCTACATCAGGCTGTGACCACAAAACAAGTCTAAATGAGCCTCAAAAGTCTTCCCTCCCGTGATATTCTTGTGTTGTACACAAAATGGAGTGTTGAACTGGAGTGTTTGTTGTTGATCCCCCACCCCTCCTCCTTTAAGAAGCATTTCTCAAACACAGACAGGGCAATGTTGCATACTTCTCCCTTTATATGTTTAACCATTACTGGGTGCGCTGTACTTCCACTCGAAGCAGTCAAACACAAATGCTTACCAAGTAACACAGTGTATGATCTTTTTACACAAGCCATCCCATCAGATCGCTGGCTTTAATAATTGTGGCAATAATCTTACACTTGTTACACATTAGCAACCTTCTGATCATTGTGAGAGGCTTCCAATTAGTGCTGAAAGAAAACAGCAATACTCCAAACAGAGTGACTCTGACTCCAGATGGATCAAAACCCTATGAATGTTTCACTTTCCCTATTGTTAATTTACACAATGTGTATACTTTTAATTATTAAGATGTTGGATTACAACTGTATATCCCCATGGGAGGAATCATAAATATGCAGCTTGCGCTTTAATGGGAACCATAAAGAAACTGTTCAAATACCGCTGCAGGGTTACTGACGGAAGTGGAAAAACATTCTCGTAGTGGCGGGGTGTTAATTAATGCCATGATGCCACACTGAGAACACTGTGAGTACAGCGTTCGGGATTAATGCACTTCTGTTTTAAGAGACAAAAAACTGTGTACTTATACAGCAGCAGGAGGCCAAGTCAAAACAGTTGAGAAATGTCCATTTTCAATTTGAATTACTGACCTTGAATACTATTTGGTTATTATTATAATAGTTGCTGTTGTTAATAATAACACTAGTAATACATATACATTATAATAATACTGTATGAAAGAAGGGTTGTGAGAAGAATGTGTTTGTGGAGCGGTGGCACGTGTTGATGACGTGTCAGTGAACGGGCAATGGAGACTGAAGTCCGCCCGGCATATGGGCCTCCTCTGGTGCAGCCACGCTCTCTCCCAGTGAACAGGTGTACTGGCAATTCACTGGAAGGGACAACTTCAATAATCTGTCGGGCACCAACTGGCAAAGCCCGTCACCAGCTTGCAGGGCTCCTTCAGGCCGTGCCAGGAAGACGCCTTCGCTGCCAGCCAAGGCACAGGTTTTTCACAAGAGAGATAAGAAGAACTCCTCGCAGAAACGTAACAGAGTGTGTCCACACCACACAGTGAGCCCTCACGCTGCAGCGGAGGGGTGGGGGAGGGGCCAAGGAGATTGAGACGGTATGAAGGAGGGGCCAAGGAGACGGAGATATGATCTCCCTACCCTCTTACCTTCACCCCGCGGCATTGAAGTAATATTCTCTGTTATTTCCTTGCAACAATGGATATCAGAATATGGTCAGAAGAAAAAAATCCAAAACAAAGACAGAGAAAACCCAATTGGTTTTATCACCATGGGTCATTATAGGAAGGGAAGGGAGGACAAGGAAGAGACACTTGCTCATAAAATGATATAAAATATCATTTCAAAAATCCATGATAAATGGCTATATAAAATGTACTTTGAATGAACGATTAGACTTCATAAAGCCTTCATAATACCTATATCATAGGTATGGTATTAATATCTTATTATTCTCACTATTATTATTATTATTATTTTTTTTTAATACCTTAAAATTGTTCACAACTTTGTCTCATCCACCGCTGAATTAATTCATAAAGTTCACCTCTTGAGGGGATTGCACTATATCCAAACGCATTACAAAATTTGGTCAATCAGCAGTTTCTATTCAAGCCTCTAAACATTGGAATTCGCTACCAAGTGATATTAAGAGATGCAGTAGTTTTTGTAATTTCACCTCAAAAGTCAAGATATGGCTTAAGGAAAATCAGATCTGTCATCTTCAATCATAACTTATATTCTGATTGATACTGTCAGTCCTATTAAAGATCCCAACTGCATTTTAACTGTATTTGAATACAGCAATAGTTTTATAAACCTTTATACTTGGTGTTAAACTTTTTTAATTTATTGCGCATAAAAACTTGGGATTCAAGCATTTGCCTTAAAATGTTACTTTAAATGGTAAATCCATACTTATAAAGGTGACATGTAAGTTTAATTGCACAATACTTTTCCAGGGAGTAGCACTACCTATAAGGATAAAGGTGTTTGGTATTAGTAGGGTTAGTATATTAAAGATGGTATGGTCAAACAAATACCCTGTGCAATTTGAGTATCCTGTGTGGACATATTGGTCTCTGTCCATTGTAGGAAGGAACTCGATTTTCTTGGACAACCTGAGCAAGGAGTCACTTATGCCATGAACTAATTAGAATAGCTTTACTGAAAGAGAGAGAGAGAGAGAGCCCACTCTTTATCAATCAGCACTCTGAATCAATTGAAGTACCCGAGCCACTGTAGCTTGAGAGTACTGGAACAGAATAAAGATTTATTTTTAAAACCAGCACAATGAGTGCATTCACACGCACATCCACTTAGTGCACCTTTTACCATCTGAGAATTTGTTCATTGTATTTACAGAGCACTCTGGCTGAGCAGGGTGGGAGAGAAGAGTGGACCTTTTCCTGCTGAATAATATTCATTCACATTGAATAGGACCGCATTTCAATCAAAATGTTTCAATCACGTGTTTTTGAGAATTGTTTTAATTTTTTGATTAGGATTGATTTTTTTCAAATAATTTTACTTCAATTAAAGGTTAGATTTCTCTCATATTTTCAGTGTAAGATCAAGGTGTTGAGACATTTTTTCATAGCCTTTTTTGCTCATCTTCACCAAGGGCGCCAATAATTCTGGAGGGCACTGTAATTAAAGCCAAGGACCATAATTACATTCTCCATGTGTTGAATTGTCCATTCGCTCATGATCACACTTCCTGTCTAAATTAGGTCTCTTGCACCATAATAATTAAAGGGGTGGAAGGAAATTGTCTTCACAATGTCCTCTTAACTTGTTATTTTAAATTATTCTCTTATTTTTAATTCGGACAATTTTCTCCCTGTGGCATATGAAATATTATTACCTTTATCTTTCAGATACTCAGTTATCTGACATGGTAAGCCACAGGTCTTAATTGACTCTGTCCTGCCATCTAAATGAAGACTCACCAACTTGACTTCCAGGAGCTGTGATATTAAATATCATGAATATTGACCATACAACGTACATTCAGGCAGTCTCTGTCCTGCACGGTAAACAAGGTGCGTTCTGTTTTCATAAAGATTTGAAATTGACCTCTCAGGTCACAAATATCAGCAAACGCAGGACGCCCATTCTGTTTTTTTCTTGAGTTTGTAAAATGAACGCCTTCCACGTCATCTTTTTCTTGAGCTGCCGACGTTCAAATGACCTGTAAATTGTATCGCGCAGCAGTAAAACTACGTGTAATCACAGCGTGTACAATCCACGTATGCAATTTTTCTTGTGTGGAAATTGCTTGGTATAACGTGAACTTAACGGTTTGTGGCCTTGATGTGGGTCTTGACGATTCTTCTGTGTGTCTGTTTTGTGTGAAAGACTGGATCACGGAACCCACCCCATCATGCAAATCTGATTCCCTTTGTATAAAATGTAAGACACTGAAACGTCTCTTGAATGGTTCATCCCCACCATTGATCCCATCTTTCCCCTCTCCACTTTAGAGAGACACTGATCAGTGGGTTTTGTACAAAGATGATCCAACCATTTCACACACGGACGTGCTACAGTACTTCAAAAAAGTACCACATGCATTGTTTTCATTTCAAATTCAGTGAATAAATCCGAAGGCACCCTCAGGGACAATGACATTTGCACTCAGTTAATAATCTGCTCATTCATTCATTCAGCACATTAAATAATTAATGCCTGGCACTCGATATTAAACAGCATAAAAGGCAGGCTAAAGAAGGCTGCATTTTTCCAAATCTGGATGCACACATGTACCCTATACACATTATTTCTGTTGCACTCAATGTTTTAATAACTTATTTTTAATTAGAAAGAACTCCAAATATTTTATTGCCCTTTTTGTGAGCTGGAGGACCATTTTCTATAGACAAACAAACAGAAGTAAGAACATTAGGCTACCATCAATGGTATTATTTGCTCTTTTTTTTTCAACCAGCTGTTTTTTTGGTGGCTTCCCAGGTCATGAGTCCAGTGCTGCATCCCATGGTCTCAATGGAATCCTGAGCATGCCAGTTCTTTCTAAAGATTTTGTTTAAGATTTTTCCCCATTTTCTCCCAATTTAGCAGGCAATTATACCCTCTTTAAATGACAACTATATGTCACTATTGTATTGTGAGCTCACTGAGTCCTGAGACCGGCAGTGACAAAGGTGATGTACCGCCTCCTCCGAATCGGAACTCGCCAAGCCGTCAACTGTAACTCCGGTACACATAGAGCCACTCTTATATGCAGCAAGCTCATATCGGCTTCCCTCCCCCTCCCTGGGGCAGACAGCCAATTGCCGCCGAACTGGCGTGGCTGGGGAATCAAACCCCGGTCACAGTGGGCAACATGCAGCCCGGTCACACGCTCTTACCGTTAAGCCACCATGCCAGTTCTGACTGTGGCCGGGAGACCCATGTGGCGACAAACGCAAAAGGCCATAGTGTCGCCCAGAAAGGGAGGGCTTCAAGTCTGCAAGAGTGATTTATTTGATTGATCGGGCGCCTGTGGTCTGTCTGTGCCAGCTGATGCAGAGGGAAGGGGCGGTGGCTGGCCACATGATACTAGTATTCGCTCTCTTAGAATGTTGGAAAAATAGGACGAAAGATGAGAAAATGACACACACATCCTAATTAGCTGAGGTAGAGAGCAGAGGGATCTATGATGAAGCAAAGCTTGCAACACTCATTAGCTAAATCACATGACTTCATTGTGCCCAAAATGCAATGTTTCGATTGTCAGACCCGGAAAAAACCAAAGGGATCAAAACGTTGTCTGTCATACGCAACAACAGTGTGCGTTGGAGCTTACGAGTGTCGCGAACAGAAATAGGATGAAACTTCAAATACGATTGGGCATTCCAAATATAGGAGAATGAGTTCAAATTATGGGACAAAAATTGGTTGAAGAAAGACATGGAGTTTCACAGACCTTTGTGCAGACATTAACTGCCAGAGTGATTGAAGGGTGATCGCCATAGCGAAGCCCCCGTGAGGAGGTGGGGAGGTGAGGAGGTCGAGCTGAAAGAGAAGCTGACAGAAGAATCGGGGAACCTGATAGTTCCGAGGGGCTGAGATAGTGTTCCACAGAGACACTGCCATCAGCGAGGTTTACATGGTATTTGTTTTAGTCTCGATTGCAATTCAGAGCCCTAATTGGCATAAAGCACTTGGCCTCCTGGAAGGTTGTGGTTTCTGGCCCGAGCCATGTCAGGCAAAATTTCACTGTAGTTGTGAAATATTTTTTGAGAAACCATTGCCACATTGAATAACAGCTGTTATTTAAGATGCACAATGTGTGGGAATACTATTATGTAAGGTATAAAAACTTTGTTAAAAAAGCAAGATGTCGTCCAGGGCTTAATTTTATTTTAGGTATTGGTCTGGCGATGGACTCGTAAGGGCACAGAGTTGGATACACATTCTACACCACGGGCATGCCATCAAGCGGATCCACACTACAGCACTGAGAATAAGCTCCATTTCTTTTATGCAACAACAGCACTGTGCAAAAGACTAGGCCATGATTGTGAGAGGAATCCAAAATTTCACATACAGTATATATTATATAATTTATAATATGATATTTAAAAATGTAAAAATCAACATGGACAAATATTGCAGTGCATTGACATCACCTTCTGTATTCCCGGGAAGGCTATGTTTTCACAGCGCAATTCACAGCTCATCAACATTGACACATCAATCCTATTACATAATCCAGAAGGTCCATAGAATGTCTGTTTTGTGCTATGTTATAATGCAATATTCAAGTGGATTTTTAAAATTATGTTAATTTTCTTTTGACTGATTTAATCTTGCTCCTGCCGCCCCCCAGTTCCCCATGGTGTGGGAATAAACAGGTGATTATGGGAGACCCTTGCACTGATTCTGCAGTGTTTTCTGGAAACTGGTGGGATAAATCACTGTAATGTGTTATTCATCACTGCACAGCTACCCAGCACACCGCCACAGACTCCACTCCTCAAACAACTTGTCCAGGGCATCTGTCCACAGTGAGGGCAAAAACACTGCCATTTAATAACCCACAGAATTCACACCATGATATAGCAACCAACCTAACCCAACCCAACCCAACACTGGCATGCTAAAACTGACCAAACACTACACCGGAATATTATAGCCAATCCAACACAACACACCAGCATGTTACAACCCACTAGACGCCACACCAAACGCCACACTGACATACTGCAACCAACTCCACCCAAAACCAGCATGTTACATCCCACTCAACACAACTCCGGCATATAACGATCAATCCAACACAACACAACACCAGCATGCTACAACACGGTCAACACAAAACTAGCAGGTTACACCCCACCCAACACAACATTGACATCACAACCAGGAATCTATACAGGCAGGCAATCGTAGAACAGGAAGGCCACAAACACTGCACTGGGATGTTATAATCATCCAACCCAACACCAGCATGTTACAATCAACCCAACATTACAATGCCATATTAAAACCCACCCAACACAACTGTATGCAGTAAGGAAGGACAAGACAGAAGGACACTATTATTGAAAGATCCATCAAAAATAAACATGCATGCAATGGGAGAACACCACTGTTATCCACAACAAGAACACCACATCATTCTCTGTTAAATGTCAACACATCCACTATGCAGCCAAATCATCAGAAGGACACAGAATTAATAAACCTGCAAGAGAACACCACTGTTTTTTCCAGCAAAAGACATGGAAAAAGGTGATGTGGACTGACTGAATAACCTTTGGAATGATCTGAAAGTACATTCACAGCAACAGGGAAGGGCAGCATAGTTTTTATTGGCTGATTATTCCAAGAAACTTTAGGGGGGGGGGGTTTGAGGGCGGGCAAGGGACTCTGATCTATTTCTTAAAAGGTTATTATCTATAATGCATAACATAATGCAATAAAACCGGGCATATGCCCATCCATTCCAAGAGCAAAACAGTCGCTTTAAGATGGCTAATTCAATCCGGGATGGCGACGTAACATTTTAACTCTGAGTGACTGTTTTCAATCCGATTTGCTTTTTCGAGCGAGCTAATGGGGTACAAACGTGGCCTGTGCTCCATTTGTTACGACCATACTCACAGGGAATTCAAGCAAAAGTTCACATTCATCATGGGAACATGGCTGTGTATAATGTCTAATGGGCTGGCGGGGGCTGACTCTCACTCTGTCTATTGCCTTAGACACAATTAACCCCACTGAATAAAGGAAAACATCCAGCATGCTGCCAGGTCTGGACACAACACAGGCCCAGCACCCAAAGGTCACCCGGTTGCCTCATCGTTTCAGTATGCATGGCCAGATGCATTATGGGTGATTACTTGAGAAGGCTGGGGAAACTTGTTATTAACATATGGGATAGCTTAAGAGGTCTGAAAGAAGAATATACCCAGGCTTGACACAGTGCTGGATACAACAGGCCTTGCAGGGCTGAAGAGCCATTAAAGTACACTTCATGCACAGCCAGACTGCAGGCACCCAATCAGCCAGAGGAGTTTCTCTCGTGTGATGAGACAGGTCCCACCCTGCTGCTGGCAACTGCGGGCCTCCCGGTCACAGTCGGCACTGGCAAGGTCAGGAATCACAGCCAGACTGTGGAGAGTATCACAATGCTGAAGCCCAATGATGGAGTGGGAACAGATACCCAACTGCCCCATCAAACATCAGCTTTACAGTTCAGGGGGGAAGCTCACCTCAAGCAGCACCAATGTGTAACCCCAACCTGGGTGATGCACGACAGTCGTTTTGCCCCATAGCGCTCACCACACATCAGACAGGGTGGAGAGGAAAGGAATTATTAAGCTAATTATACTGGTGGATGATTAAGTGGCCAGATTGAGAGAGCCGGATTGGGAATTTATCCAGGACACTGGGGAACCCCCCCCCCTACGCTGCCGGGTGGGGTGGAGGCCTGTTCCTGCAGGTGGCAGAGCACCTTGAGGAAAGCCGTGGTAAATGAGCGGGAGCAGGTCATCCTGTGTGCATGACGGTTAATCTTCGAGGCAGAAGTAGGCCACTGAAATAGGGCAACATGAGCCATGCACACACAGAAATAGAAATGACAGACACAGTTCGCAAGGCCCTGCGTCCTGTCATGTAAATGTGTGTGTAAACACCCATGCCAAAAGACAAACACCAAGCCCCCCCCCCCCAGAACACCACCTCATCAGAGAGGTCTTGTTTTTTCAGAGAGCAAGATAACTGGAAGAGCGCTTGGCATTTGCACGGGAAACCAGAGTCTAAAGAGAAGCGTCTTCGACAGTGGAAACGAAACACTGGCTCAGCTCCAGTCCATCTGCAAAGCACTTCTTGTTCTCAACGCTGAGCGATTAATTTTAGCAGCATTGCTTTATGCATTTTTTAAAGGCTTTGATTTATTGCTTTGCGTATGTTCTTTTGATGGATGTTTTCATTTTACCGCCTTATGTACAGAAACCTTGAGTATATAGCGAGGTTCTTTACAAAAAAAATAAGAATTTGAATTTTTATTTCATAAGGAACATTTTGAGATCCCGATACTAAAAGTTAAGGAGAAAATTAATTGCGGTTAAAGTGAATGTGGGCCAATGTTGATGGAAGAAAAAGAATGATGTCAGCCAGGCAAAAGATGCAAAGTTAAAAGTTATACAGAAAACAGTAAACAGGAAAAAGGACAAAAAAGAGAAACAACACAATCGATATGCACCGCAGGGGGCTTTCATTCCAAGACATACTGTAGACCTTTTAAGTGAAAATAGAACCATCAGTTGTTAAAAAAATACATTGATGCGACATTTAAAAAAAGAAAAACAGGAAAGTATATATGCTCTGAGGTTTACTGAACGAGTATCAATCGTGCTTGGCTCAGCAGGTTGTGGAGACAGGTACGCCGGTGACAGAGACACAAAGATCAATGTTTACTTAATGGAAATCAGGACCGCGTCAACTGATCAATGAGTTCTGTATGCAGGCTTTTCTATTCAAAAGGAGGTGAACAATGTGAGGTGTATATAGGAATCATAACCTACTGAATACTCTAGCTGTGCTTTAGAGGAAACGGAGTCACAGGTTTCTTCCATTTTCCACACACAAAATATATAGTGACACCCTCTGCATTGAAGACCCTTTTCTATCCTGTTGAGAGTGCTTATTATTTTTCAGGATTCATTTATTTTTCTTTCTTTTTTGACAAAAATAATAATCCTACATTTGCCTTTTCCTGGCAGTCAGTATTCATTCTGCCACAGTTCCCCAAACAGAAGTGCTTAGAAATGCAAGAGAGAAAATAAACCATGAACGCCTTTTTGACAAACTCATGCAGCGGGAACTGATAGCTAATGCCCTTTCTCTGAGGGCCAGGAAGGCAGTTCACACGGAGGGCCAGTCACAGGAACGGTGTCAAAGACAGATCTGTCCGGGGAGACCCAACTGACTCAAAAAATAAAAAACCCCATCTGTGATCCAAAAAATCTTTCAATCCCTGATCACCTTAAAGTGACTGTGGTCAATGCAGAGAGCCAAACTCAAAACAAAGTGCTCGCTTGGTCTCATGTGAGGGATGAGGTGCCACAAAACGGCCCTGACCTCTCTCAGCCCTCTGGCTCCAACAACAACAACACATGTATGAGAAAGTATACGTAGCCTGATGACATCATCCTCTTAGAACTGTGTCTTTCAAAAAGTACAACACTTACTTCAACCTCGCTGAAAGAAACTGTAACAAAGTGATGGTGGAGGGAGTTCAGTGTGTGTGTGTGTTAGAATGTTGGGGGTGTACTGTGTGTGTGTGTGTGTATATGTGAATGTGTTAGAATGTTGGGGGTGTACTGTGTTTGTGTGTCTGTGAATGTGTTAGAATGTTGTGGGGTATACTGTGTTTGTGAGTGTGAGTGTGTGTGTGTGTGTGTATGTGTGTGTTAAAATGATGGGGGGTGTACTATGTGTGTGTGTGTATTAGAATGGTGGGGAGTGTAATGTGTGTGTCTGTGAGTGTGTGTGTGTGTGTGTGTGTGTGTGAATGAGCGTTAGAATGGTGGTAGGTATACTGTGTCTGGGTGTGTGTGTTAGAACATTGGTGGGTGTACTGTGTGTTTTGGGGGAGCGCACATTCCACAGTGAAGTTACTTAGGTGTGTTTATGAGCCATAGCTAAAATGGAAGCACTATAAAATGCAACTTTGAAAGGGGAGGATAACCTGAGAAATATGACTCCAGACTCGCAAAACGCAGCAAGCAATATAATGACATGGTTGTTGTTGTTTGCCCTCGATGGGCTAGGGAGGGAGAATGTGAACAGGCCTGTGTTGTCTCCGATTGGTGGCCGTCTCATGTGCAAGACACCTTGGAGGCTGCCCAGGCCTCCCCTCGTGCCCCCACACTCCTCTCCCCTGTTTGCACAGACCCAAATGGGAGCCCTGCTGCAGATGGATTGAGTTACACAGCATGGCTCAGGCCAATTACCCCCTCGCTCTGTCTCTCTGCTCCTCTCTCTGCACACAACAATACCCAGGTTCCACTCCAGCTCGATATGAAAAGAGCAAGGAGGTTGGGGGTGGAGTGATTGAAGGTGTGTGTGTGGGGTGGGGTGGGGTGTCAGTTGGGAAGAGGAGGTTCAAAGGGGGATCGACCGTTTCCTGGAAAGGTTGTGTCACTTTCATGGACAGACACCCCCCACCCCCACCAGTGTTGCATCCGCTGGAAGTCTGCCACGTTGTGGTGCGGCACGGCGAAGGTCAGCCCTTTTAACGGTCTCCAACGGCAGCCTCCATATGTGGCGGCTTCCTCAGCTCGTTTATTTGCGCTGGTCAGCCCCCTCTTCCTCGGCCAGTTCATTAGGCTCTCTGGGGCGAAGCGGTAGTGGCGCTCTCTCTCTCTCCGTGCGTCGGTTACGGGGAGCTGGACGGGATTATGAGTGATGGACTGAAGATGATTAACGAGCGCTCCAAATGTAATTAGAGCGAGGTTCCAAGAATGTTTTTTCCCTTCTCTTTTTTTCCCTCTCTCTTCCCTCCTGAAAGGCAGGCTGGCAGTGATGTCTGCGCGCGCGGCCCAAAGGCGGTATTCCCCCTGGCCGCCTGCGACGACCCCCCCTCTCCCTGCCTGATTGGTAACAGGTGGCTGGTTCAAAGAGATGGATCTCCTTGAGCGGAGCGGGCTGTTAAACACACAGCGGCGAACAAAAGAGGGAGCAGCCCCGATCCCCAGTTAACAACGTCGCGCATGCAGCGCGCCGTCCGCCCCCCTCGGTGACCTCATCATCATCAGTCACCCGCTAATTGCGCAAAAAAACAACCTCCAAGAACAGTGGAAAACGTGCCCCCGCTCTCCCTGGTAATGATTCGAACACGAGAGGCAGGGCTTCCGAATAGGCCCTTATCGGACGGATTTAATCCAGGGAAACCCAGCTAGCACCGCGCCACAACTTTCCAACCCCAGCACAAAACATTTTTTTATAGAATGCAACTCCCATTTCCCGTTTCCCAGCTTTGAGCTGACAGAAGCAAGGCCTGGTGATTTAGAGTCTTATAATTCATCCTCCGGATTAAGCCCCAACTGTCAGAAAAATCCAAGCTAAACAGTGTGATTTGGGGAGCAGCACTTGGGTTAAAGGTAAAGGGGAAAGGCTTTGGTAACATACAGTATCTCTTTGTATATGGATAACCTGTAAAAATCTAAGCTATAAGTATAGTCAATAGGCTGCTCAAAACGTGGCAAATAAAGGTACAAACCATATATAAAGGTGGTGAGCAACTTGTTTATGTTAAATCAAGAATTGCCACCTTACTGTTTGGCGCTAGGCATGACAGTGTTCATGAGGATCGGTCTAAATAGGTGGACAATGAACAAACGATCAATATCTACAGTAGCAGCTACGTAATTGTACTTAGCATTGTATGCTTTTTGACCAACCTGGTCTTCTTCAGGCAGCTATGACTCACAGAGCCATTGTCCATCTTTTTGCGATGTTACTTCCACATTCGCTCTCATGTCTACTGCTGTCCAAAATATAAGCAACACATGTCACCTGTGATAATGATGACTGTAAAAATAATAAATTGGGCAATGATTGTAAAATTTTTGCTAAAAGCAAAGACTAAGAGACAGCCCAGTTTCCTGGGGGGTGGGGGTTGGCGTGTACCTTTCCATAAGACCCATGTGTCGCCAGGAAGAGGTATCAAGTGACAAAGAAACATACCAGCCTCTCCTCTCTCCCTCCCTCCCTCTCTCTCTGGAAGCTGAAGCTGCAGCTCTGATCACATTACAAAGCCAGTCACAGGAGGCCAGAACCCTCGGGCCACGGATTTGGGAAGGAGTCTCTCTCCCCGTCCTGCCACCCCACTCCCAACAGCCACCCAGCCCTCAGGGACAATGTGGCAGGTAAAGAGGGGATGTCTCACTTTGTGACAAAAGAGGGACATTTCTCAGCAGGCAGCATGTACAAAGGGAACTATGCCCGCACACAGATTTAGTCTATTAATAAACGAATGCCCCTAATTAAGTGCTTCACACTCCGGGGAAGGATATAGTTCACCTTTTATTCCACGTTTCTAATTCCCAACAATGCAGGAGAGATGCTAATACTTATTTTTGTAAGGGGTGCAGCTATGCTGCTTGAATCTCATTTAAACATTTTAGCAACACTGCTAAATGTATATCTATTCAACTTTGGTGTTCTGTGCTCAAACAGACTTTTTAAAATAGTTTCAGCTCAAGGTCTCACTTGGCCATGTTGTCCACCTCCTCCTGCAACATTATGCCCTGCCGTAATGGCGCTTTGTCTGAGTGTACTATCCGTCTCTTTGTCCATCTGCTGACAGTGGTGTTGTATTCTTGACGAAGGTCCTTGTTTGAATACGCTTTGGTAACATATCTGCCAGTGATGAATAATATATATATATTTTTTATTTTTTTTTTTTTTAAGGCAAAATTAATAAATTAATAAATTCAATAAGCAGGCCCTGGAAGTATAAAAATTTGGTTTTATCAAAATAAAGTCTTCCTTTATTTACTTTAATAAGTCTTACTTTATTAATTGAGCTTATTTTAATAAATAGGCCTATTTTGTGTGCCATTACACTTCTTATTTAATTATGCTGGCATGCCCCATGTTGCATAGCGGCAAGGCGGGGAAAAACAACACAATAACCTTTCTGTTTCAATCTAGCCATGCCAAGCCATGTGAAATATGTGTTTAGCAGTCTCTGTTGTTTACCATGCTGTTGGTAGGCTACCCGTGGTACTTTGTTTACTTGGCGCACAAACCGTCTGTTCAGGTCGGCATAAGCCGTTTTGTGTGCCGGATTTAAATCGAGTGGCACAAACCGGCATTGTGCCGGTCGGGTTTTGGAACGGACCCATTGATAAGCTAGCAAGATAGGTGCAAGGCATAATGTTTCATGATGACTGACTGCTAGTAAACCATGCTAGTGCTGGCCAGCTAAAATGTTATCAACAAAATTGAATCGTGTATCGTTTAAGTGAGTTTGACAAAGGATAAATACTAATTGTGGCTATAGCTGGGTAACCACAAGCCTTCAATTCTTTATTCTATTTGTTATCCTACCTATTTGTTTTTCACGCGGTCGTCCACTGCAATCGCTGGTCAGCTGTAGAGACAGCGTCCCTGCTTGTTGAGCTAATGTTAGATAGTGAAAAAGCCGTGGACAAACTAATTCGTACAGTGAATTTGAATTTTGTCGTTGTTTTTTTGCTATGGATGTGATCTTCTAAGCCTTAAATCTTCTGGAGCCATAACTAACAATATCCGAACAATACGTGCAGAGTATTTTGCCGGGATTATCAACTTTTTTAGAACATTCGCCCACTGTCACTTCGGTAGTGTTCCCATTGACTGAAACACAGTTTTTTGTCCAGCCAGTCCCAATGGAATCCGTTATTTACTCTGCTTTCAATTTCTTTTAACCTCAAACTACTGTTTTTCTCCATCACTTTTGCCATTCTTCCTTTGCGGTCATTTCACCGTTTCTAGAAGCTTTCGCTAGCTAGCATGCCCTTGATTTACAGTGACAGTGACTGACAGTGACTACGCTTGTATTGATGTCAACCTGATTGGTCTATCATTAAGTGTGGCAATTGACAACAAATGAATCCGCGGAACTCTTTCATCACTGATCTGCTTGTATGTGGATAACCTGTAAAAATGGAAGCTACAAGCATGGCCATTAAACTGCTCGAAATGTGGCAAATAAAGACACTACAAACCCTATATAAGTGAGTAGTGCTAATAAACAGATGGAAAATGAACAAAAAATAAATAGCTACAGTATACTCCCACACTGGGGTGTTGTTAGGATGTGAACACATTTGGGGCCCAGCCCGCGGATACATTGTTGAGTGGGTGTGGGGCGGGTACAAATTAGTTGTTGATTTAGCATTCAAAAGATTCGGGGCTGTCAAAAAAGATTCAGGGCCGAAGCCCCGGAAGCCTGAGTCTAACGATGCCCCTGAAGACTCCCACACATTTATGGTTTATGGTGATTTATGGATTACCCGCGGGCCTCATTTAGAGTCAATGTGTAATTGGAGATTAGCAGCCTAGTGAAGTGCCAACTTTTATACTAGTGCTGTACACTTATTAGTTAGCTATCTCATTTTGCCACTGTCACTGAGACACTTAACACTGCGTAAGGAGCAAAACTAGAGTAAACAGAGCAGAGTAAAAGCAGTGTAGACAAAACAATTGATTAAACCATTATTTGACCTGCAGGGCTCTTGAAAACTCGTCAAGAGGTGTGCTGAAAATGCTGTCTGCGGAAACAAAGAGAGTTGTGCTCTCAACTGAGAAAAAATGAGGACACGAAAGAAGATATCTCACTTCGGGACAGGGAGAAGTAGAGGAATGGGCATTAAAAACCTGGCCGATTACAAAAATTTGCTCCAGGTGTAAACAGCTTCCATGCGTGTAAACGGCAAAAGGTGTTGCGAGGGGAAAAAGACAAAAATAAATGTTCAAATACTGTAGCTGACCATCAAAAATATTTTGGTCATAAATTGGCCTTTTTTGAAAAGTGGTTTGTTGAATAAATCCACTTTATCTTTGCATGCTGAATTGTAGCACTGTATCCTATTCAGCTGATCTGGTCTGCAAGCTCTTACAAACAGAAGTAATGGCCCTGTGTTTGAGTGTCCTATCGGTCTCTCTGTCTACTAGGACAGACCCTCGTTCAGGTGCTCTCATAACAGCACACAGCAGAACCACAGAGGCCAGTGAAGTGACTAGAATAGCCCTGGACACCAGTGACATCCCCTCATCACCTGACTCTGACTGCGGCAGCGAATTGCCTGCCGATCATTTCATATCACCGAAATCCTCTTCCCTCTGTACACAGTGGCTCAGCGCGGCCACTGCTTTCTGATAGAGGCGAGCATGTCAGATTCCATTCTACTGTGTTATCGCTGGAATTACAGTTAAATGACTTGAGCTCTGTGCATTACACTTCATGGGTCAGAGTTTGAGCAGTATCACGGCTGTCAAAACTGCACTTTTTAACCTGTCCTGAAGTTCAACTCTCTTCTAAATCTTTAGAACGCAGAGGCGGGGAATGGAACAGGCAGCAAAATCCTTTCAGCCCTGCTTCATGGAGTGAGGTGCGTTATTACCCCCCTGGCGAGGGCTGGATGATTCAGCCAGCCTCGGCTGCCCTGCCAGAGCGAGGGACCTGAGGATCGGATCATGTGTGCCGTGTGAGACCCGATATGCATCTGGGTCAAAGGTGAAATCGCCAATGCCCATTCCCCAAGGGCCCCGGGCTAAAGGCCTATTATGATAATGAATTCACCAAATCACCGCCATGACAACTGTAGTCCTCATAATTTCTTGGAAAAGTGTCAATTACAATAACTTGTAACGGTTGAAGCTCTTTGTCCTCTGTCAGGCTCCAGTGAGGTTGTGGGAGTGGCCAGATAACCTGGCTAATTGGCTAAACAGCACTCGAGGGGGACATGGGCTACAGTGAGGGATAAGCCCTCCTTGACCATTTCTCATATAACACCATCCAGGGTGAGGGTTACATGGTAATGGGCGGAGGAGGTGGTTTTGGGGAAAGAGGCTTCAGGGCATTGGGGTTACCCTGGCTGAAGACGGTCAGATTACAACCAGTCTGGTAATGTCACTGATTTGCACCCAGGGCACGGCCTGCTACACTTTATCCTTTAAAACAATTCCCACTCTTTAGAGAAGGTTTAAAAACGGAGAATGGGGGGGATTTGGCCCTGGATTAAAGGAGCTTTTAAAACAGCTTTGTTAACACCTCTGTTCTGAAAAAAGGCTCTACCAGATGTTAACAGCAGTTCAGAGGGGCAAACAGTGGTGTTCAGACACCTTCCCTGAGCAACAGAGGTTGTTCCAAGATTGACTTACATGTCAGCTTTCGGGATTCATTTTATTTTTTTATATATATTGATCCTTTAGCCTGCAATTGCCCCCAGTTATATGGATTGGAAATCCACAATCTTATCCGCAGGAAAGAAATAGATGTGTCCGACTGGTGCAGTGGGCCAGTGCTCAGGGTGTAAAAGCCTGTTGAGTGCACAGAGCTTAGCAGATGTGAATGCTGGAGCTCCGGCATAATGTCATGGCTCACCGTGCAGAGCTAAACGCCCTTCAGGGCAGCTGTTGTGTCGGTCCCAAGGTCTCGCGCCGTCTGCAGGAGAGGGCTGCGTTGGGTACAAAGCAGCGCCGAGCTTGCGCCGCACCGCCGGGAGGTCTCTCTCCGGCTCAGGAGCGACTGCTTCGGCGGTTACCATGGAGACGACTTCTTTGAAACCGCCGGGCGTAGCGTAAAGAGCGCGCCGTGCAGAGGCGGGGGCCACTGGTATCGCATGTGAACAGGCGCGGACCACCATTCACGTATTTCAGCCAAGGAAGGGGAGCAGCGTCTCTGGGCCTGGGCGGCATCTCGTCTCAGGCACCCTGCAGGCTCGGTCTTGGCAAGGCGCTCGCCCTTTCTCTTCCAATTAACCCGCCACAGATTGCGTGCCTCGCCACGTGAGGCAGCAGACCGGGCATAGCTTTAACATAATTAAGACATGCATCTTAGTCCGAGCCGAGGTATAAATAGTTCCACAGCAAGGTCAGCATGGCGGGGATCGGCGCTTCACTCCAGCGCTCCCCGTCTCACCTCCGGCGGTGGCCCCCTGCATGGCGCGCGGCTGCTGACACAGACACCTTCCGTAGAGGGCTTTGAGGAGAGCAGGAAGCTGGCGCAGGCGTGCCAAAGCTATTTTGCTCAAATTTGGAACGTGCAGCGGGAGAAGCGTGGGTGGACACAGGGCCTCCACCTCTGACCTGTGGGCGTTCAGACCGGGCCCGCCCCGTCCTCTGAGCTCCTGCGGTGGGGAAGCAAGAATAGAGATGCCCTCAGGGGGAAAGAATGCACTTGAGGGACCTCTGGTGAGTGTAAACATGACCCCAGAGAGGCTGGCCGTGTCTCCCCTAAGGGCCCCATCAACAGGGCTGGGGAGAGAGCGCGAGAGGGCCGGGGCTGGGAGACAGCTGCATACATCACAGGGTCTCCACATTAACGGCCTCTCAGGTGATCTGAGCTGCGCCGAGGGAAGGGGGCAGCCCAGGGCCTCTCTTACCAACCCTCTCCGCTCCCCCCCCCCACCTCCTTCCCTTTTCTTGCTTTGGGCCCCGCAGGCGCTGTTTGTTTTTACTTCCCTCCTTTTCCTCAGAAATATTTACACCCCCTATCCAGTTCCTAATGAAAGCCGGCTTTCAAAGTGATCACCTTTTGCACCGGGCCTGGGCACATTCCTTCACTTTTTTATCATTTATTGCCCCCCCTGCCAAAAAGTGCCTTTTAAATGTTGGAAATGGGGGATGGCGTGGGGAGGGGGTTCTTTCAGTTAAACTCTCCCAAAAACCGTTGTCTTTGCCTCAGACTAACAGAGCAAAGGCTTGTCTGTCATTCTGCCAGTGCGTCTGAAGTATATGCTTCTTGTGCTGCTTGTGCTTCAGGCCCTTGCATGCCGATGAGATACAGGCTTCATCTGACACATGACAGTAGCTAAAAGACTAGGGCTAAGCTACAAATCAACAATTACATACCTAAAATAACAAAAAGACCAGACCAAATAAATAAATAAATAATAACCCCTCAAAATGCAATTTTTCATCATTAACTGCCTTGAGGTTATTTGAAAAATGATGTGATGAGTGTACAAGGCTGATGTTGTTGAACTATAAATATTCCTGGATACACTGCCTCTGCTTTGAGGGTAGTTTGAGGTTGTGGAATAAGCAGAGGTAGATAGATAGATCCTTTATTGCCATTGAAGGGAATTTGCTTTGCTCATTCAAGTTGCTCAGCCAGACAATCACATACCAACACATTATACAACTACAGTTTGTGTGATGACATGAGTGTTATGTAATGAGCTGAAGGTCATGTGGTGAACAGAGGTGTGTGTGATGACCAGAGCACTGTGTGATGAGCAGGGGGCTTTGTGATTGGCCAAGGATGCTTTGACAGGAAGTGGGTTGTGTGGTGAACAGATTCACACTTGTGGCAATGCTATTTAATTCACCTGCATCTCTACTCTCTGCTTCTTAAGCCCATGAACCATTTTGCTCGTCAAGCATGACATTTGTGAAAACCTTGTTTTCAGTCTCATCAAGTCTCACACTTAGGGAGGTGCAAAGAGGTAGAAGAAGTGGGGAATGAGACGTTAAGTAACGTTTCACTGATTAATCCACCCAACAGATACTCACCACTCTCTCTCCACACAGCTGCCATACCTGCGGCCGGCACAACAAAGGAAAGGGGCGTGCATCACAAATCCCCTCACCTTCATGGTCCTCAAATGGAATCAGCGAGGGAAATCAGGAGAGGTGACAGAAACGCAACCCGCAGACCTGTGCTGTGAGTGGTGCTTTTAAAGCAAGCCACAGCTTTTATATCATAAATTCAGGCTAATTATCTTTCAGAAGAGAGCTTAACGAGATATGAAGGGATGGTGACTTGCCGACGCACATCCGCACAAAACACAAAAAGAGCCGTTTAATCATGTGTTGATGGATCACCCATGAAGTGCCGCGGGCATTCATAATCAGTAGTTCAGTAATCCCGGTCAGTCTCGCTGGTCTTTAATTTAGCTTACTGAAGGGAGGAAAATCCCCGGGGGACGGATAACTGATCCCGGAGCGCCAGCGCAGTTCTGAGTTATAGGCAGGCTAAGCCATGACCTTTGTATTGTTGTGTGGGGAAGCAGCAAGATCAGTACAGCGTTTGTCACCTCTCTGAGGCTGTGCATACAGAAAACAGACAGAAATGCTGACTGCAGCGTGTCTGTTAGCACTGCATACACACAAATCCCAGCACAGCCTAAACTTGGGAGGGGTGGGGGGATTAGCGACGGGTGGATCTTCTTGGTGCGGAGGCCCAGCCAGAACACCGAAACACACTGGGACGCAGGTCGGGCGTGTGCGAGTGAGCACACGTGAGTGCGGACCAGCTCTGTGCCCTGCGTGATATATATGGGAGGTGATGTGTAGCAGGTGCATGGGCGGGAGGGGGAGAGAGGCGGGCAGCTGTCCTCGCAGACTAGGGGCACGTCCTCTCCATCTGCCTGCGCCTGGGCCCCCCTCCCACCCGCCCCGCGCCTGTGATCCCGGGGCACCTCAAGTGTGTCGGACAGGCGTCGGCCCCCGCCACCCCTGCCCGTGGTTGGGGACTCTCTCGATGGCTTCTCCCCTCCCGCTGCTCTCCTCCACCTGGCCTCTCTCCCCAGCACCACGCTCCTGCGAAGGAGGAGGGCAGGACCTACTCTGTCACTGCAATGTCCACATTCTACAACTCTTCATCACAGCCCAAAGACACAAGCAGACCAGTTTACTAAATGTGCACCTTTTTTAGGCTGCTTATAAATGAATTTGACTGTTTCTGGATTTTTATTGTTTTTTAGTTTTTTCAACTTTTGACAATTTAAATAAAAGTAGTACCCAGGGTAGGAGAACTGCAGAAGCAAAGTGGAAGCCATCAAGCAAGCAATTGAGTATCCATGTTCAATGGGCTTTGGACAATCGAGCCTGGGCATTAGCCAACTATAACCCTGAGCTCACAGTGGCAGGACACAATTGACTGTTTGCAAACGAATATTGACATTGCGATTGACATAGCAAATGGCCAATCAGTGCATAGTAACTGTAACTCACTAACCTCAAGCTTCTCCATTTTGGAGTGGGAGTCAGCTTTGGAGTGATTGATTTGAGTCGTTGGTCAATTAATAGAAATCAATGACCCGGTGTTGTAGGAAAATTGTCAAAAGTTCTGCTTGGGGTTTCCGAAAACAAAAACAAACCCAAACCCCGATCCAGTGTTGGCTGTGGACTGTCAAGCACTGTTGAAGACCGCACTCACAGCCAGAGGCTTAGCGTGCGCTGGGGAACCGGTGCGGTTGCACCGGGCGCAAAATTCGAGGGGCAGAATTTCAGAAGACGAAAAAAAACACAGTTAGGGCAGCGGTCCCCAACCTTTTTTGCACCACGGACCGGTTTCATGCACCCGTTGTAAAATTCAGAGGGGCGCAAATTATTTTTCCTCTTGCGCCCCACAGTCCGCAAAATAAATGAACTGGTCTCAAACCACCCCGTCCACAGAAAATGGTCTTGCATGAAACCGGTCCGTGGTTGGGCACTTTTTCGTGTTTGCTGGCAACCCACGCTACGCCACTGCTCACAGCTGAACATATCCAAAATAAGTACACATATGTGAAATCATTTCACATCTCGCAAAAATGGTTTGCTCTCACTTTTTAGGGTGTAAAACAGTCATTGGCTTGCAGGTGAGTGCATTGAAGGAGTGCAGTGCTCCTTGTGCAGTGTTGACTCAAGAGGCATAATAGGTGATTCCAAGGAAAAAAGTTGAATTCAAAATAGGTATCCATTTTAAAGCTTGTAGTATAAGGCCTCACTTCCATGCAAGCATGAAATATGTAATGTCCATGTAATGATTTTTCAGTTTTCTTAGCCACATTAGACCTCATAATACTACGGTAGCCTGCACTGAAAAAATACATTAAAGCTGCAAGCAACATTCAGCAGGGTCAAAATGTCCTAGTGCCCTTCTGTGGCTCATCATCGCTTTTGAAAAGGACTATAGATTAGTTACTTCAATTTACAGTTGAAGTGGACAATCAATAATACAGATTTGGTTAGTTACTAGCAGTATAAGAAGTAGTTACAGTGGTTGTAGTAGTAAAGGCCGCATTGTATGATAGTATTACTAGCAGCAGCAGTAATAGCAGTAGGGGTAGTAGTAGTTATTCATGTAAATCTCAGTTCTCTGTGTCCGTTGCCCTGAGTCACCCTTGCCTGCAGCCACCATCGTCTGCCGCCCTGTGTCAGAGTAAGTGAGGCATCATTAGTGGGCCACTGGGGAATTACAAAGAGTAAGGCAACGTTCATATACAAAACTGTGGCTGCATTGTGTTCCATTGTCTTAAATGGAGGGCACCATCAATTCCATCTAATCAGACATGTAATTCCCTGCGTGCATGCACCTGCGAGGCCCCCACATATTCTCCATTTGCTCCTAGTGAGGGAATGGACCACCCCATCAACTTCTGTGATGAGAGACATCTGTGATGCAGCAGTGATTTTGGATCGCATGTACAACACACCAAGTTTGTGACTTCTGCAATTAAGCATAGATTGTTCGCAGTGTTTTTGTCATTATGGGCTCTCTAGCACCACCCTATGGGCCGAACAAGGTCTCGCCACTTATGTTTGACCTTGTCAAGTGTGCGAACATGTAGACCAAGTTGCGTGATATTTCATCAAATGTTCTTAACAGTCTTAGCATTTATGTATAAAGCCATGCCCTCATGCAAGTTCATTGGCTTGTCATTCAGCCATATTTTAATATATAGACCTTCTGTATATAACTTTGGTGGAGCTTGGTCCAAAGATGTTGTTTACCACATTTCAAACAAATTGGTCAAAGTTTGTAGAAGGAGAAGTGTTTTAGCCATTTTTCAAAAAATTAAAAATGGCAAAAAATCCAATATGGCAGGCTTCATGGGTTCTTGAGGCAAATTTGCTCTTTGTGAGAAGGGGATCTAGTGGCATTGGTTTCAAGTATTATGTCAAGCAGGACATGAATAATGACCATTTAAACATTGCAATGTTAATTTCACCAACTGGTCAATCGGCACCAAAATCGCTCATTGGACCACGTCGATGAATGTGCCAAGTTTCATAAAAACCGACCAGGCGGTTTTGTAGGTCCTGGTGAAATAATAATAAAACCAGCAAGTGCAAAACACATACGCACATGCAGTGCTTGGCCCCCTAATAATCCGAACAAAGACAATAGGGTTCCAGTACTACGTGCTTGGACACCTAAAAACAAAGCCCTATAGCTCAATCCCTTTAGTTTCAGAGGCGAAGAGAGTTCATTTTCTCCTCCCTGAAAATAAACAAATTGAGCATTATCCCTTCATTTTACTTTTCGTTCTTGAGTGCAGGCTGCCATAGTAAATTATGGCTGTTCATTTTTGCCAGCTGACACAACTATAAATTGAAATAGTGTATTAACAGAGTTGCATTTAAAAAGTGTCATTTCATCCTTACCTTGATGCTATGAGTAATGAAAGAGCAGCAACACGAGACAGGTGATATCTTAAGGGAGATCAGAGTTAATTTCTCATAATCGTTAGAGGGTTGAGGTCCAGAATATATTGAAGTGAATGCCCTCAGAGACACCCACGGCTGCACTGTAAGGGACGCATGACACGCAGCACGGAACAGCAGGGGGTGATGGCGATTCTTTAAAAAACAAAACAATAGGAGGATCTCCAATTTTTACTGGTGACAGCGCAGAGATATTGGGGAAGTGCAAACAAGCAATTAACCAGGCCACAGCTGAGGAAACTCACTAAGGAGTGTAATTAAAAATAAATTGTCCATATTTAGCGAGAGCCCGGTCATAAAGCAATACTTCAAACCGAATAGAATCACAGTCATCCATCTCGCTGGGTGACTGGCTCAGTCCCTTTTTTTTTTTTTTTCTCCGGGATCTCTGTTAGGATTGATTTTGATGTGACGGTGAATCATAGATTATTATATCCAGTCAATTTAAGGTCCATTACCTCTGGGTGATGGACTGAGAGATGTGAATTTGCTCAGCGCAGTGTGAACTGTCTAGGTAATACTCAGTAATGGGAAACATGTTTAGAAAATAAAATGGCTGAATTACCATTGACTGGAGAATTGTGCCCTCACAGGCAAAGACATACTAAAAAAACTGTATTAATCTGGGAGACAGAGGAACGATGGAAAAGGTGTGTGTTTACCAATGTTGAGGGCTGATCACAAACATTCCTCATGAACATGTACGCTTCATGGCAATGTCAGCCTGGACCTCTCATTAACATAAACAGAGAAGTGGATCCCTCTATTTTAGACAAGCAACCAGTTTAAAGCTGGGTAGGTCTTGGAGATCTGAACTGTAAAAATGAACCGAGTTATAGAGGGTTTCCTTCAAGCTGATTATCTCTCTTTTTTCCCAGTGAAAAGAGCATTTGGAGCACACTTGCTTGTTGGATCAAAATATACTGCATCATTAACATGAGACAAAGTAGAGCGCTGACCATGATTGGAAAATCAGTAAGACTGGATTAAATGGCTGTCTTCTCTCTGCATTCGGTCATTAGTGAAACACTCATTAACGTTACAGTGCGAAACCATTTCCATTTCGGCCACAATTAATAGCTCCTCTCCCATTTAATATGAAAAAAAACATATCATCTTAGATTATACTAAAAGCCTGGCAGAGATATCTAACAAAAACACATCTAAAACACAGCGCTCCAACCATTTCGAAAACTTTTTCTAATTTCAGCTTTCCGAACGAAAATGGTCTCCAGCACTGAGGAAAATCTGATTTAAATCACATTACTGAACCACAAGATGTGAATACTAGATCTTTAGCTACATTATATCAGCCACTAACAGCATATGAGTGGCAGATATGGCATCAGTATTAAGGGCTTGCCATCTGAAGGTTGATTGAGCTCCACTGAATCTGATTATAAGACATAGCAAAGTCACAGCTTGCCAGAGTTTTGGACCAAGGTTTTAAGTTATAATGATAACATTGTGACTGGGCTTACTGGGGGCTTGCAGGTGTAACAGTGACGACGTGACCGGACTGACTGAAAACCCACAGCTGTAACAATAAAAATGTGACTGTACTTGACTGAAGGCCCACAGGTCTAACACTGACATTGTGAATGAACCGACCAAGATCTTGCTTGTGTAAAAGCTTTGCAACTGGAGTGGCTGAGAACTTGCAGAAGTAAAAGTGACATTTGTGACTGAACTGATTGGGTGTAACCCTGACATGGTGACAGGACTTACTATGACTTTGCAGGTCTAACACTAACACTATGACATCACTCACTGGTACAGCCAACAGGTGTTAGCATTGACGCTGCTACTGGACTGGCTAAATGCCTCTGCTCAACAGCTCCTCTGAGCTTGTACCAGCCCTCCTCACAGGTCTTAGAGAAGCATTATAGAACTGAGGCATCAGTGATAACCTGCCATTGGGGAGTCAGACAATAAAGACGCCTGCCACCGCCGCTCCTCTCAGCTCCCGGTGGACATTAGCTGAGCCGTTTCAGAGGACAGGCCACTCAGTGCAGCGCTCTGCAGAAAAACGTGGTTCATTACGGGCACAGCGCATGGGAGCCATTTTGATGGATTGCTCCAGGATCATCTACACAGGCATCTCATCCCGTCACCTAATTGCTGTTATTCTAAGTGTGCTGGCTCTCGGCCCTGACTTCGTATTGAGTTTTGGCACCGACGGGGAGTCGTAGTTAGGGAATGATGCATGGAGTTTGAACATCCATTTCAATGAAACCAAACCCCTTCCCTTGATGGGCCAATAAGGACGGTCGCTGTTTCATGTTGCTTACATTTCACAGCAACTGACACAGCTGGGGAGAACATTCACATTCATTTTCCTCAAAGATTTTTGATTGCCTCTAAAAGAAGTGCCCACTGTAAACCATTGTATGCCAATCTGATAATACATGTCCATGTGTTTGGCAAATCCTGGTTACTTAGGTTACACATGAGACAATTTCCCATGTTCACCGCCAAGTATCTTGCTCCGTAAACGTCGATGACAATAATTACGAAAGCAGATAGACTTTTGACCTGCTGAAAGTTAAAACTAGAGCCAATTGCCAAAGAAACAGGAAATGATATTAATATGACTATTAAAATGAAGCTGAACATATGCTATCAGTAAGATGCAGGCAGCAGATACTGCATGGCATGATGGGATGAGTTCTTATTATGCTCCTATTTTTGCAGCATACAGAATAAAGGATTGATTAATGGATCAATTAATGGATTAATTGGTCAATTGATCAATTGGTTGACAGGTGAGGAAGCATGTTTCCGACATTGGTCAGCGCTTGAGAAAAGCAAGGTAGCAGGATGAGTGCAGACGGTATTGTGAGACCTGACCAGCTGCATTCTCTCAGTTCCAGAACTGAAAGAATGGTACAAACACACTGAACTCCTCTGTCGAAAAAGACCATTTCAGGTATAACCTCTCATCAAGCAGCAGCAATGCCCAGTGTTAATCCTTTTGTCAGGTTACAATTCCACTGACAGCCTCCTCATTAGAGTATCCTCACTCATACAGTACCGCTGATCACCTGCTGCACTCCATCCCATCCACATCCCATAACATCTCCCACAGCAACACACTGTCCCATATACTACACAACATCTCCCACAGCAACCCACTGCCCTATATACTACACAATTTCTGGGGAGTTTACTCTGAAAATGTAGTTTTTTACATTTTAAAATTTTGTTTATTATTTTCTCCCGTTTTTCTCCCAATTTGGTAACCAATTACACCCGCTATTACTAAACTCACGTTTATAACAAGCCAAATGTAACGAAAATTGGTTGAGAATTAAGCGAATGACAGTACATTTTATTAGGGGAAGTCTCAACATGTATGCATTTGTTTAGATGCGGATCTTACCCGCGCCAATATGGCGCCTGTGCAGATGTATCCCTGCAACATACAACAGCAGCCAATGCGGCATCTATATATTTATATCTATGGACCTTCGCCCTGTGTAGCTGTTCACACTGAGAAGCATAGCTAGGGAAAGAAGCTTTGATCTCCATTCATTTCAATGGAAAGATACGCCTGCTTGTGCATGGCACATGAATGGAGACTAAACTAGCTAACTGACTAAACTAACTAGCTGTCACATAATATGAAAATAGTATTTTTATGTGCGCCCCACCAAGAGAAAATAGCACAGGCCCCAATGTATACAGACGGAATCTAAACGAGTGCTCAAAGCTGGTAGCTAACGTAGTTATGAGTTATGAGAGTTGAATTAGCAGAAATTAGCAACCTAATGTTAGCTAGCTAGCTACTCACCTGAATATGTGTTCTCAAGTTTGAGCTTGCTGTCTTCCAGGTTGAGCAACTTCTGCTTTGGTTGGCACAGAATGCACTGAAAAGTGTATACTTTCGCATTTTCTTTTATTTGTTTCATGTACAACGATAGGTATGGCCATGGTGGTTCCATCTCCTCGTCCATGATTAGCCAAGAGTACCGCTGCACGTTCTCATCATCAAACAAAATCAAAATGTGATATTTTTTGTAAAAAAAGAATAAATATATTAATAATACTGTTGCTGTGGAGATGTAATTTGTAACTTTTGTCCACATTACCCCGCTACTTGACAACAACAAAAAATTCGACTACTTGAAAGCTACTAGATTTTGGAAGTAATTAAACTACCAGACGCTACTGGAAAATGTAGTTAAATTAGTAGTTCCGCTACTCCCCACAACACGGTAAACTACACATCTCCCACAGCAACCCACTGCCCCATATACTACACAACATCTCCCACAGCAACCCACTGCCCCATATACTACACAACATCTCCTACAGCAACCCACTTGCCCCATATACTACACAACATCTCCTACAGCAAACCCACTGCCCCATATACTACACAACATCTCCTACAGCAAACCCACTGCCCCATATACTGCATAACTTCTCCCAAAGCATCAGAATCAGAATCAGAATCAGAATTATTTATTCGCCAAGTACAATGTACAAGGAATTTACCTTAGTGCAAGGTGTCAACATACAACCAATATAATAACAAGAGCTTAAAGAAAATACAGTGTAATAAAAATACAATACAATACAATATAATACAATACAATACAGTACAGTGCTAATATACAAATACAGTACAGATAACGGTTATGTACACAGTTAAGGTGCAAGAGTGTGCAAAAGGGTAGAGTAAAAGTCACAGTTAAAGTTAAAGTGGGAGTGTGCAAGTGAACAGGGGGGGGATAGAGGAAGGGTCTTTGTTTAGGAGGATTATGGCTTGGGGAAAGAAGTTGTTCAGGTGGCGTTTAGTCCTAGTCTTTAAGGCTCTCACTGTCGGTCTCCGCTGAGAGGGGAAGCGCTGGAAGAGAGAGTGGCCAGGGTGTGAGGGGTCAGCCATGATTTTCCCTGCTCTCTTCCTCATCCTGGATGTGTACAGATCTGTGAGGGGGGGGGAGCTGGCAGCCAATGATTTTCTCTGCATACCGTACTATGCGCTGTAGTTTCTGCTTAGAATGGGATGATGCAGAGCCGAACCACATGGAGATGGAGGATGTGATGACTGATTCAATTATGGCTGTGTAGAACTGCCCCATACATTATACAACATCTCCCAGAGCAGCCCACTTCCCCCATACACTCCATATCTCCCAAAGCAACCCACGGCCCCATACACTACATAACATCTCCCAGAGCAACACACTGCCCCAAATACACTCCACATCTCCCATAGCAACCCACTGTCCCATATACTACACAACATCTCCCAAAAGCAACCCACTGCCCCATATACTACACAACATCTCCCACAGCAACCCACTCCCCATACACTCCCTCCATACACTACACAACATCTTCCAAAACGATGCTGTATGCCTATGTATTCCACAATACCTCCTGCAAGAATCACCAATTTCACTGAAAGTGTATGTTCTTTGCACCCAGATTAATGTTGTGCTCTTAATCTGGTTATATACTGTGCTTATTCAACAAATGTTCCTGCTTCATGATTGGCTATGAGATTAATTGCACTCTATTAACCTTATCTCATTACCATAACAAAAATATTTGCCTCTGCCTTCAATAGCTTCCCTTCTCTTCATTCACATTAGTTATTACCAGCAACAGTGGGGCACAAACAAACTAAGGTTTTACTCATTAAGATGTTGGGACAAATCTTCCGTGAACCGCATGTCTGACTCAAACAAAACAGGATCCATCTTCACGTGGGTCGCCGACACAGGGAGGCTAAAAATCAATGCACCGAAAAGAAATAACATCAGAGGCACGGCCGATCGGCTCGTCCCGGCAATGCAATTACGCCCCTTTTGTGGCATTAGTTAGCCACCTGTCTGTTAGTCTGATACCTAGGCTGTAATTGTGTTGCCTGGCTGGGGCATTTAAAAGAGTGTAATGATTGCACTGGGGAGCAATTACTGTGAGGGCCGGTGTTGATTTATGGCACACTGCGCTGACCTCATCCGTGGCTCTCTCAGCCAGGTACTGCACAGTGCACGGCCCCGACCCCCCTCTCATCACACGTGACCCTGCCATGCAGGCTCTGCCGACACGGTCATCGCCTGCATCTCAATGTGTAACGCATTACTCGTAGCACCAAGGGCGGGCGGGGGGGTAAGCTGTGGAGTGGCTCTGTCACACCAAATTGTGTCCGGCTGCTCAGGAATTTGTCCGGATGACGTAATCGGAATTTTGGACTGTAGTTGCTATGCCAACATGACGAGCTCGCATTCCTGAGTGATGTGTCCGGGTGATGTCATTTAGCTACGAATAACCATTGCTTGCTCAGCTGTAAAACTAGCTAGCTGGCTAGCTATGAACATAATATATGAATTATATAGCCAGCTAGCTACGAAGATAATAATATGCATTGTCTGTTCAGATGTACAGCTAAGTTAGCTGCCTAGTTACGAATATGATATATGGAAATCATTACATTACAGCTAGGTGGCTAGCTACAAATAAGCATTGCTTGCTCAGCTGTAAAACTAGCTAGCTGGCTAGCTACGAACATAATATATGAATTATATAGCCAGCTAGCTATGAAGATAATAATATGCGCAGCCATGTTTGGGATGGTACACTATGTAGTATTCTTTCATAGTTGGAGGTCATCTCCTCTGAAGGACTAATATCTGTCACTGATGCAAAGTGGCCAATATGTTTAGACTAGGGATGCACCGATATGAAAATTCTGGACCAATACCGATACCGATTGTGTTAATACAATACAAATGTGTTAATGTGAATAACACAATCGGTCAATACCGATGCCGATATTTTGTTCTTTATTGTCCTATTTGTGCCCTGGCAAAAAATAATAATTCTGCCCTTCATTATACTTTTCAATGAGCGCAAATTCAACCATACAAATGTATGGAACAGCTTTTATTGTAACATACTTTCACATAACCAAAAAATCCTTTTTTGGGAAAAGGAAATGAAATGATGGTTTGAAAATGTTTTTAGCCCTATACTTGACCTTTCTCGAATGCATTGGTTAGCAAAGACTGAGTCGAGCTGGTGGTGGCTTGAACTTTCATATTAGCCACTTTTGCTTTCAGATACTCGTTGTACTGTGCTACATGTCTTACTTGTAAATGGCTGATCAGATTTGATGTATTAAGATCCTTGCTTGAGTCGCCTCCTCTTGAAATCTCACTGGAACATTTGTTACAAATAGCAAATAGGTTTTTTTTCTCCGACACCTTGTAATTCACCCACACAGCTGACATTTTCTTTGCTTGACAGTGTCAACAAAAAAAAGCAACAAGAGCAGCGTGCATTAGAGCTGGGCGGTAATGGAATTTTACACTGCTATCGTAATTTCAATGATCAACCGCGACAAATTTACAAATGTCGATCATTGCGGTTAGGCTATAACATTGTTGCGTGGGCGAGACAATTTTCGCAACACAACCAACACACAACACAGCCAATCACAGCCAGCCTTGATATGAAGTGCAGCTTCACTGTGGTGAAGCCAGAGGGAAGCATCATCAAAGCACCAAACTCAGAGCTAGCGAAGCATAGAGTGAATATGTTCAGTCAGTAAACCCACTAACTAGGGTAGGCCCAGAGAAAACGCAACAACGAGGTTGAGACGAGATTGGAGGAGCGGCTTAAAGCGGCCGTGCATCGTCTATGCCGACTGCATTGCTGGGGCTCCTTTCAATTAAAAATGATGCAATTAACAGTGATTCTTCTTTGCTCAATATTCCAGCTGTTAAAAACGA
The DNA here is from genome assembly GCA_029706075.1 of Aldrovandia affinis. Classification (NCBI taxonomy): domain Eukaryota; kingdom Metazoa; phylum Chordata; class Actinopteri; order Notacanthiformes; family Halosauridae; genus Aldrovandia; species Aldrovandia affinis. The sequence continues at coordinate 4,419,714 of JAINUG010000004.1, forward strand.
GTCACCCGTGGCCAGATGTCAGACCACTGGCCTTGAATTACAAAGGCTGTGCATTGATCAGGGTGCAGCTTGCTTGTCTACTGATATCATGCATCAACATTCTAATGTCCATGTGTCAAAAAAAAAAAAAAGCCCCGCCAAGTGCTCTTGCCAGAATCTAATTAGCTTAAGTATCTCCCAACCTCAAGCGGGGCACAGCAATCAAAAATATTAATAGTGATGGCCAGTTCACCTTATTTGAATTCTAGTAAAAGTCCTTTCCATCCGCATAACAAGTTGCCTACCACAACACAAAAGAGAAGGCTAATCTAATTTATGGTGAAACCACTCTAATGCCAGTACAAACACACGCACACAAACCCAGACAACCACACCAACTTTAAATTTGATGGCATCTCCCCCACCCAGTCCTCTTTGTTCCGTATCAACCTATAATTTGTTTTTGTTGTGTAATGTGATCTTTAAAACTCTTTATCTTTATTTCTCCCTTACTGTTCCGTTCCACTGCTTTCTCATTCTGTTAGTCTCATCCATTCTGAATTAGCCTGTCTGCTCTGTATCTTCCTTCATCAGTTCCTGTGTTTGGCAGATCCTAGTTACTCATGTTACACACAAAAAGATTTCCAATGTCCTCAGCCCAGCATCCTGCTTTGTAAAAGTGGATGACAATAATTATGAAAGCTCATGGACTTTTGACCTGCTGAAAGTGGCAGATATCAAAATGTAGAGCCATCACCAAAGAAACAGGAAATTATATTAATGTCTGTTGAAGCTGAAAGTACGCTATCAGTAAGATGCAGGCAGAAGATACTGCATGGCATTATGGGTTATGCAGGTGAGTGCTCGTTATTATGATCTCATTTTTGTTGCAAAAGTTTATTCAGGGACCTCAGGTGGTGTAACGGTAAAAGCATTCGCCCAGAATGCAGTTGCCCACTGCAGCCAGGGTTCGATCCCTGACTGCGCCAGCCCGGCTCTGACCAGGAGCCCCGTTCGGGGCAGCGACTGGCTGTCTGCCCCAGGGGGAGGGGGAGGGAGAGCCGGCACAAGTTTGCCGAGAAGTGTCCCTGTAAAAGACAGGTGGGTGAGTTCTGCTTCAGAGGAGGCGGATCATTGCAGGCCTCAGGGTATTAGCTTGTCCTGTGGAGATGGGCGGCAGGCTTGTGGGGGAGGGTGAATCAAAGAAATAGAGGGTATAATTGGCCACCAAATTGGGAGAAAAACGGGGAAAAATATGAAATAAATGATTTTTATTTTAAACTCAAAGTTTATTCAGCTCAGTCTTAAATGTGTAGACACAGATTTATGCTGTTACTATTGCTGAGATCATATAGAATTGCTGCAAATTGTATATTATATAACACAACGTGTGTGCATTTGCACGTCTGACATGATACTGTATGCATGTACAGACATTGAAGCTTTACCAACATTATCTTCTCTGGCAACAGTGTGGACCGATGTGTCATAAAGCCCAGCCAGTCTTTCCAACACAGAAATAAACACCTTTTCATCGTTCAAGAATCAACAGATGATAAATGATCACTTTTGTACCCACCCGGAATACCTGAAAAGATCAGACACCAGATTTTCTTCAACAATGATTTTCTTTTTGCCACTTAATTACAAGCAATTCAATAATTAAGACCTGGACCTCGACACCGTGGACCACCGGATCCTGCTCTCATCTCTCGCCGAGATGGGAATCTCTGGATCTGCGTTGACATGGTTTGAGTCCTACCTGGCTGACCGGTCCTACCAGGTGGCCTGGAGAGGATCCCTCTCTCTCTCCCCACACCCTCTCTGCTAGGCCCTGGATTCCCGCAAGGGCTCTGTTATTTCTGCTCATGGTTTTTCCCCTGTTATCCTATTCTCTGGGGTGCAATTAACAGTGTACACCAGTGTTTCTCAAATAGTGGGGCTATTCCGGCCTGTGCCATCAAGCCACTGCAACTAGTCCAGAACGCTGCCGCTCGACCTGGTGTTCAACCAGACCCGAAGTTCACCCACGTCAGGCCCTGGTGATCCCTCTACTCTCCTCTCTGCACTGGCTGCCCCCATCGCAGCACGCATCAGATTCAAGTCACTGGTGCTTGCTTTTCAAGTCACTGGTGGCCAGAGGTACTGCTCCCCCATACCTCCAGTCACTCATCACTCCCTACACCCTGCCCAGACCCCTCCGCTCCGCCTCCTCTGGCAAACTGACTGCCCCATCCCTCTGGGCGCCTGGCAGCCGCTCCTCGCGGTCTCGCCTCTTCTCTGTCCTGGTCCCTCGCTGGTGGAACAACCTCCCGCAATCGGTCAGGACTGCGGAATCACTTCCAATCTTCCGCAAGAGACTCAAAACCCACCTCTTCAGACTCCACTACCACTGAACACTGTCCATCTAGTCAATCTGTCGTCACCACTGTTTACTTGTTCTACACTATTTAAAAAAAAAAAAAAAAAAAAAAAAAAACACTAACCTTTTCTTTCCCAGTGTTACAGGTATGATACGCAGACGCCTGCAATGATGTCTATTGCTGTATTACTGCACTGATCTTGTGCGCTAACTATGATTGTTCTTACCTTGTATTAATGCACATCTTGTAAGTCGCTCTGGATAAGAGCATCTGCTAAATGCTTAAAATGTAAAATGTCAAAAATGTCAAATGTAATTAAGAGTAATTAAGCAATTAAGAGTAATTAAGCTTTAGAGTTGTTTTTTCATTTGGCATTATGTGTCGATTAGTGGCAAGAAATCCCAATTAAATACCCACTGTATGTGTATATATACACCGATCAGCCACAACATTAAAATCACTGACAGGTGAAGTAAATAACATTGATCATCCCGTTACAATGGCACCTGTCTAGGGGTGGGGTATATTAGGCAGCAAGTGAACAGTCAGTTATTGAAGTTGATGTGTTTGAAGCAGGAAAAATGGGCAAGCGTAAGGATCTGAGTGACTTTGACAAGGGCCAAATTGTGATGACTAGACGACTTGGTCAGAGCATCTCCAAAACAGCAGGTCTTGTGGGGTGTTCCCGGTATGCAGTGGTTAGTACCTACCAAAAGTGGTCCAAGGAAGGACAATCGGTGAACCGGCGACAGGGTCATGGGCGCCCAAGGCTCACTGATGCAGGTGGGGAACGAAGGCTAGCCCGTCTGGTCCGATCCCACAAAAAAGCTACTGTAGCACAAATTGCTGAAAAAGTTAATGCTGGCTATGATAGAAAGGTGTCAGAACACACAGTGCATCGCAGCTTGCTGCTGCGTAGCGCAGACCGGTCAGAACATGCTGATCCCTGGCCAAAAGCGCCTACAATGGGCACGAAGCGTCAGAACTGGACCATGGAGCAATGGAAGAAGGTGGGCTGGTGTGATGAATCACGTTTTCTTTTACATCATGTGGATGGCCGGGTGCATGTACGTAATTTACCTGGGGAAGAGATGGCACCAGGATGCACTATGGGAAGAAGGCAAGCCGGCGGAGGCAGTGTGATGCTCTGGGCAATGTTCTGCTGGGAAACCTTGGGTCCTGGCATTCATGTGGATGTTAAACTTTGACACGTACCACCTACCTAAACATTGTTGCAGACCAAGTACACCCCTTCATGGCAACGGTATTCCCTGATGGCAGTGGCCTCTTTCAGCAGGATAATGCGCCCTGCCACACTGCAAAAAATGGTTTGAGGAACATGACAAAGAGTTCAAGGTGTTGACTCCAAATTCCCCAGATCTCAATCCGATCGGGCATCTGTGGGATGTGCTGGACCTAACAAGTCCGATCCATGGAGGCATCACCTCGCAACTTAAAGGATCTGCTGCTAACATCTTCGTGCCAGATACCACAGGACACCTTCAGAGGTCTTGTAGAGTCCATGCCTCGACGGGTCAGAGCTGTTTTGGTGGTACGAGGGGGACCTACACAATATCAGGCAGGTGGTTTTAATGTTGTGGCTGATCTGTATATATACAGTATATAATTTATTTATTTATTCATTTTTCTTTCATTTTGAAATTACCAAGTGTACTATGCTCTCATCTCAATGCTATGCCACTCGCACGCACACAGGGAGTGTGACCCCTCTGATACACTCACCACAAAACCAGCTATTTTACACACTACAACCACATAGCCTACAACAGGAGAGCTAGCACTGTTCAGAGGAATCACATCTCTCACTCACAACAACTGGTAACCTGTATGCCCATGGTGGGTAGACAGAGGGTACTAATGCACGGTTGACTCAAATAACCTGAATTGACTTGACCCCACCTAATTCCAGTTGGAAGAGGCCATAATTGAACAAGTGATGTCTTGGCTGTAGGGCTCATCCTGTGCTCAGAGCCCTACATAGCCCTGTGACTTTGCTAATGTGGCTCTACAGTTCCACAGTAGAAGGTTTCCAAATGTTACGGTTCCTTTCAACATTTATGTGAGGTAAAAATATGTTTGCCATGCCATTGGCATTCTCCTTGTGGTCCAGCACAATAAAAGTGGTACCATGTAGATTCATTAATGAAACTGACAGATATTCATGTACTGATATCTACAGCACATGAACAGGAACAGTGCCAGGGGCCTATTAGTGCAGGACCTGTGAGGACAGGATGTGACAGCGGTTGGTAGCAGTGGGTCCTGGGAATAAACTGAGGTAAACATGAGCAGTTTGCAGACCCAGTCTCTTTCTCTCTTTCTTTCTTTCTTTCTTTTTCTCTCTCTCTGTCTCTCTCTCTCGCTCTCTCTTTGAAAAAATACAAATAAAATCACCCGCAACTTCATAAATCATACCTGACGCAATTACTTGCACGGCTGCCCGACAGTTCGGTGCAGGGCGCTCACATTTCCACGACGGAAAGAGTGTATCTCCCAGCGCCTCCCTGTGTGCTCTGTGATTGCTATCGCATCCTCCAAATGGGTGTGCGGGCAACAAGCAGCGGCTCCCGCGCAAAGCCAATCAGAGTCTGGCAGAGGTTCGCCTCGGAGCCGTAAAACATTCAGGGCTGCAGCTGTCGCATCCCCCCACCACCACAACACCCGGCATGAGACTTAAATCTAATGACCGAGGCCACAGTGACGTCACCTTCGTATCGATCGAGTAGGAGGGCTTCAATTATTCACCAGCCCTTCCCCTGCCTGAGAGACCTGCTTGCCCCTCTCCCTGGCTCCATAAATAAAAAGCAGAGTAGCCTATGCCTCCTTCCTTCGTCTCATTTCAAGATTCACACCACGAAACACAGGACAACACAATACACCCCCACCGCCATGCGCACACATGCACGCACACACACACACACTCTCACACCGTTGCTCCCCCTCCTTGCCCTTCTCACAGACTGAAGGCCAGCATTGTCTCCCTAGAGCAGGCAACAGCCTTGTCTCTGACTGACAGCAAGACACAGTCATGGGTTCAGGCATTAGCTTTCAGAGGAACAGGTCTTACTTGGTTATCTGAAAATAAAAACAAACAAAAAAACACAAGCTCCCCAATTATGCCATCGGCCCTGATAAACCTTAAAGCTGTGTGATAAAATCAAAGCAGGCAATTCAGCGAGAATCTCCCCCATAGCAATGCATATCCCTCTACCCCCCGCCCCCTCCCCCAGTAATTGTGGAGAATTAGCAAAGAACTGTCAGGTTGAATCTGGAATAGAGTTGTCGACGGCCGGAGATTGTCCTTGGGTTGGAGACCATCGGGGAACTAATCTCTCACAAGCTGCCTGCTCGCTCCAGCGATGTGGGAGAACAGATTTGCAGCTTCGCAGCTAATTGCAACTACAGAGCCGCCGCAGTGATTGATCCGGTGATACGGCGAGCGGTTCCCCTGGCCCAGATGTTTCCGCTGAACCCGCCACAGACGTTGATGGGGAAATCGATGCTGGCCCTACCTGTGAAGGGGAATGTGATGATAATGATGCATCCTTTCATTCCGTGCCGCTTACCCGCCGGATGTCGGTGTGACACTAATTGCGAGTGAAGTCTGAATCGGGGGGCGAGAAGGTGCGAGAAGGTGGAGGAAATCAACAGCACCACCAACTGCCACTGACCCTGCTAATCTCAACCCCCATAAATCTCAACATGCATCCACCAGGGGCATGTCAGGCCTGGCCTCTAGGGGGCAGGCTACAGCCAGTTGTGATTTCTGCACCCCCTCCCTACCCAGTCTCTGGCAATACACCCACCTCTGCACCAAACGTGTCCGCAGATCCATTCCAACAATATGCACCTGTGAGGTGTAAATCTGCATATCAAAGGGCTGTTTTATTTGATTGCCGCCTCAACGAGGGAATGCCAACAACGGCAACATGTGCTTGCTGGCGGCGAGCAAGCAGAGCCAACGCATGGTGCAGCACGGACATGAGAGAGTGATGTCTGTCAGCCCACTAACTGCATCCATATTAAAGCAAGCTGGACTGATCAATATGGGCACGTTCAGGCAGGGGCATGCTGGGACATGTCCATCTTGGATGATGAGTGGGGGGAGGTGGTGGGACTGGGCACATGACCAGCAAGAGGTACTTGGAGAATGCCGGGGTTGGGGGGCGGCGGAGGGGAGACGGAAATTCAAACAGCAACCGAGTGCCTAATGCTTGATAAAATTCCATCTCAAGAATGCTTTGGGTTAATTGGACGAGCGGGGAAGGAGACGAGACGGCTCCTACCCAAGGGATGAAACAGAATAAGCAATCTGCTGTTAGAGGAAGATGCTCCGTTTCTCCATATTTTGCATCACTAATACAAATAATGGAGTCAGTCTATGCCATTTAAACATTGTTTCTGTGGTTAGTGTCTATCTGGACACTAGAAGGTCATGGATTGAATTTCAAGGTGGGCTCTAATGGACAATACTTTTTTGGGGGGTGGGCGGTGGAATTGCTATGCCACCTAAACCTGCCCAAGGAGCACAAACAGCTGATTGCTTGCACTCCTCCAATACACAATACACCTGGGAGCCAGAGACTACTTTCCACACTACAAGTCACACAGCATACTACAGGAGAGCTAGCGCCGATCAGAGGAGAGGCACATCTCTCACTGAGCAGATCTGATAACCTGTAGGTGCTTGGTGAGTATCTAGTTGCCGTTTATGCAGCAGCAACCCGAGGAACCCTGGCTGACTTGAGCCTGCCCTACCCTGGCACTCATTGCCTCTCTCCTTGGCACTCAGACAGATCGGGGTTATTACCACTGATTGACTGGGCCAGTGGAGGAGAGTGGTTGTGGGAGAGGGGTGATATTTGTGTCAAATACACTACCGGTCAAAAGTTTAGAACACCCCCATTTTCCAGTTTTTATTGAAATGTAAGCAGTTCAAGTCCAGTGAAAAACCTGAAATGCTACAAATTTACACTATTTTTCAGTTTTTGGTAACCTAAACTTTTTTTTTTTTAACCTGCTTAAATTTCAGTAAAAACTGGAAAATGGGGGTGTTCTAAAACTTTTGACCGGCAGTGTATATATATATATATATATATATATATATACTGACTGTGTGTATATGCTTTCCAGGCATGAACACAACTTCTATTCCTCACCAACAGTAGAACTATTATATATATATTAGACATATGGCCTGTTTACCAGAGACCATGCCCACAGCCTATTAAATGAGAGTCTGACTCCAATATGGCCTTTTCGCTCTGCAGTTTTATACAAATAAACAAGCCAACAGACCTGAAGCAGATCATATCCCTTTGAACACCTACTGCCGTGCCAGGGCAGAGCTTACAGAAGTGAAAATTAAATCCATAAAGAAGATGAGGTGGTGAGAGAAAGGGCAGGATAGAATGACCGAATGGAGAGAGGTGCAGAGTGTTTGCCACTGATAGTCATCCCCCTCTTAGAAAATCAATGGGAAGCCAGGAACGCGAGGAAGGAATTGGGCCATGTTCATTAAACACCCCCAGGACACTGGGAACCTCAGCTATTAACGCCTGCCCTGGCACTGAGAGGGCAGCCTCACAGGGTCAACCCTCACACCCCACAGGCGTATGTACAGGGGAGAGCGACTGGCGGTGACTATGACCAGCTCCTCTCACACAGCACACAATCGCAGACCTGTCCCGTTATAGACTTTCCTATCCCCGGGTTGCTTCACCGATTGTGCCACGCTGTTTACGAGATCAGGCCCATGGGCTTACATGTGTCAGTTAAAGAATAACATGTGATCAACAAATGTGTTTACTTATTTACATTCATTTTGTTCATCTGAGGGCAAGCAAGCCGAGATGCAGGCTACTCTTTACAAACTGTTTGGCACACACACAAACACACAGACACACGCTACATATTAAATGCGCGCACACGCAGACGCACCACGCACACAAACACCCACCCACACGCCCACGGACACGGACACAAGCTTGATAGCTTGGGTTGTTTGTGAACTGCAGCCAATCACTCTCTTTACAGACTTTAATATCCCCTTTAAAGATTTGAATGTCTTTGAGATTTGCTCCCGGGGGAGATCAGAGGTGCTGCAGTCCCAGGTTTCATTAGATCTCCAGAAATGTGCCCTGAGCTATTCTTTCATGCCACACTTTGTAATTAACGCAGGGATCACTGAAGGTACTGACAACATGTAAGGAGGGACAGGAACTGTGCGCCGAGCATAACACCTTTAACTCACAGAAGTGACATGGATTAGGGGGGTCGGAGGAGACAGGGGATAACAGAGTACAGAATCCTGGAGTGGGTGGGGTTGGGTTGAGGGGTGGGGGGGCGGTCAAGGAGACAGGAGACAACAGAGTACCGGATCCTGATTCATTTTTTTCACATGACTGGACCTAAAGGGAACTGCATAAAATCTGGGTTTTAGTTCTCCCCGCTAGATAATTAAAACAGAGCCAAACAGCATGGCGGAGAAATGGAATTACAAACTGGAACAATATAAAGGGATTCCGCATATTGAAAAAATAATAAAATGAGCTTGTCATGTTTCTGTGTTTCCAAAATTCTGAATAATTGCTTTTTTCCCCAAATAAAGTTTGGCACAAAGCCAAAGGGAAAGTTAGGCTATGCAGCAGTGATGATGTGTGTCAGACGTGCATTACATGTAGGTCCAACAGAATGGCAGTGTGCTGTGAGAACTCGTCGCTGTTTTAATATCACGTCTACGAGCAGCAGAATGAACCGGTCTGTGTTTTATGTTTGCATTTCTACTGGAGATTAAAAATAAGCAGTGGATCACAAACAAGCTTATCTTCTCTCCCAGTTTCCAGGATGCTGTGAAATCCAATAAAGTACGAAGCCTATTATAATTTTCCCAGCCATAAAATAGCAGGCCATAAAACTGATTCTTCACCAACAGTGGTGTTGACAACAAAACAGGTCTCACCCTAATACAGACCCTGCCTGAGCCAAGGCAGAAATGCATTGTGGTCTTCTAGGTAAAACTAGCCAAGCAGGGGGGGTTGAACTCTTGACTGTCCATCAGAGTTCTCTGCACACACTTAATCAAGGGAAACGCTGGGCCCATCAAAGAATTTTAATGACGCCCCGTTGACTGAGGTTTCCTCTCTACGTTTATTGCTTCGGTTTTTCAAACTCTTCTAAAATGCCTTCGATGTAAAAGTCGGGTTAAGCTCGTCATTTCCTCCCCGGCTTTGCACTAAACCGTTTTCACCAGGCTTCACAGACGCTTTGATATCCCTCTAATCTAGTATTAGTTAAACTATTAGGCAAGCCCTTTATGTTTCCATCTTTTTTCAGGCCAGCATCAAAGGCTTCCTCTGCTATTACAACAGTCTGAAGGGAGTCTGATTCTCTTTTTTAGAGCGAGATTCCCGGGGCACAGTGCGGTGGAGCCGGCCACAGCTGAAACACAAGGACTGCGGTAATGCTCGAGAACGCTGAACGGAAGGAACCCTGGGATCAAAGTCTGACTGATCCCCTGAGAGAGAGAGTTTGGAGGACGATGATGATGATAATGCTGATGATGCAACTTGGCTGGTGGGCGTTTAAAAAAACCCCCAAAAAACTCCAGTTTATCTGCAAATCGCTATTTGTTGCTAACCCCACTCTGGCCAAACCCAGGCAATGTTGTCCCAATATCTGTGAATGGTTTTCTAGCACACCATGCAAATGCCTCCCTCCATAACTGCAGTAAATGCTGTGACCTGAGTCATCAGAAATGTGTGTGGTGAGAAAGAGAGGGGACTGTGGGTGAGAGGAAGGTCGAGGAGGAGGAGGGTGTACCTGTGTTCTGTGGAGCTCGTAACTGGACAATGATGGAAGGAGAAGCAGGATGCTGGGGTGGAGAGGCCCGCAGGGTGTGTGGGTGGCGCTGACGATTACCTGGCGCTGTATCTAGTGGAGAGGGAGGGCGTGTGACAGGGGCTGTGGAAAGGAGGCGAGTTGGCTTCAGTTGCCTGGGTCTGGTAAGAGCTGCATTACTTAACTAAAGATCATTCATCACACCTATTAAAATGACCATTTGGCTCTTGGAATATGCCTACACACAGATTATAGCAAAGACAGAGAGAAAAGTATATATCAAGCAACTTCACAGCCAGTATTGGCTCAAAGAGGCAGACCACTTCACAACTCCATTCATGCTGGAGCTTTTCTCCTCATTCAAATTCCAAACACAGCAGTGCCCTTCATCCAAGCTTTCAAAAGTAAATATGCATAAAAGAAAAAGTGCAGATTTACGTCAAGGCAAAGGGAACTTGTTAAGCACAGATTCATTATTTTATTTAATACATTTAAAGCTACACTTATCCCTCTCATTTCATCACATATACATTATTCACACACACACATGCACACACACACTCACAGTGCTTACACACACACACTCACAATCATGCACAAATACACACCTGTGCATTAGCTCACACACACACACACACACACACACGTACAGCGCTCACACATGCAAACACACATGCTCACACACACAAACATACACGCAGTGCTTACACACACACACTCACAGTGCTTACACACATACGCACACACACTCACACCTGCGCATACATTCACACCTGTGCACTAGCTCGCTCACACACACACACACACACACACACTTCCCTCCCTAACTCTCTTGCAGGAGGCCTTTGGGGTGGTGGCTGCAGTGTTTGCAGCAGTGGTCATGTAGGGGACCTGTCCAGATCTCCGTCTGCTGTACAGACTCAGGCGTAAATAAATCATGAGGCACTTCAGTGGAGGAGCGAGCTGACATGGGAACACTAATGACCGTGTCTTCCAGCTTGCAGATGCTGTCAGGTTGTTATTTTTCACTGATGTGGGAGCGGCACGTGGCCGACGCCTCGGAGAGAAAGGGAGAGAGAGGAGAACAGAGAGGAGAACAGAGAGAGCGCGCAGATAAAACAGCTCCGCTACGTCGCCAGCAGGGGGTCTCTCAGCCTGGCTGCCGAGAACAGACCATTTGGAGAGACAGCTTATAGAAAACACACACTCCACGGTCAGTGCTAGAGATGAGGCGTCTTAAGACTTTGTTTGAGGGGGGAGGGTTGCGCTCCCCTCTGTTGGGGGAGTAGTGGTGTCTGACACGCTTTGCTCAGAGAATGAAATCCCTGATTCTCCAAATAGTTATTCAATCAAAATACAGCATATTTTGACACGGTGCAATCATCTATTACTTCAAGCAATTGTAATAAATCTACCATGGTTGGACCTACACATTGCATGCAATGGCACCAGTTGGGCAGGGAAGATCAGACATTGTCATGACAATAAATGCTATTTCATTCATGATTCTTGATGAAACCACATTACCTGCAATTGGCAATAGCAGATGCAAAACAGACAGATTGATTAAATGTGTTCCCACTCCACATCACAGAGCCAGCTGCCGAGGAACAATATGCAAGGCAACCCAGCTAAACCAATAAAATTAATCAAGAACACCGGGAGCATATGCTGAGGATCTAGGGCCTGCATGAACCTCTGCCGGGACCACAGGAATACATTACAAGGATCTGAACTGAATCAAAATAACACAATCAGACAAAACAAAGGCATACGGCTACTTTGATACCAATGCGCTAAATTATAGCGCACACAGGACAGTATTCCTCACTCTATCGCGGCAGGCAAGTAATACAAAAAAAATCAATACTGCATGTGGAGCAATAAGAACCAGTCTTTGTCAGATAATATTGATTCATGATTATGTTGAACCCTACACATCATCTCGCTCTTTCTGCTCCACGCTGATAGCAAAGCTGTCCTTAGGCAAAAATTGTATATTGTATATTCATATTTTTCCCCTCTCACAGACGCCGAGACACAGATCGATATCTAGTCCTGCCCAACCCTGAACGCAGCAGAAGTCGAGGCGGCGAGGAAGGTGGCTATCTTGTTTCTCGAGTGCGAATGACTCTGGCTCCACCTCGGTGAGCTCCCCTGTTCTTCACACCCACTGTTGGAATTGGAAAACACGCATTAGGATGTGCGGAATGGATTTTGAAAGGGAAATTCAAGCTTTTCTCTCTTTTTTTCCTTCCAAGAGTGCTTTTTATTCTCGAGGTACCGCCGTTGGTTTTTTCCCCTCGGTACGAGCTGCAATGCAATTACCGTAGGCATCTGAGGAATAAACTGGACTGGGGTTCGGGTCGACCAGGCCGAAATTAATTCTGTTTTTGCCCGCTCTATGCCCAGTCGGTTAATCTCCCTGCTTTTTACACCGGCCCTGTCTGAAACGTGACCGTCGGAGAGTAAATGTTGGCTTTATAGCGGAGGGGCTGTGGCGTTTTTATCTCTCCAAGACAAATATGCACTCTTCTCTCTAGGTCCATTCCTCAGAGGGGGGAGATATGGCAGGGTGAGGCGAGAGCACGTCTCCAGCGAGCTCGTCAATCTCGTTAAAGAGGGCCGCGGGGTCCTCCGGTTTGGACATCAGTCGTCACGGCCTGTCACAGAGCGAAACTTGATATCTCAAGCCTCGTCTCTCATTTCTCTCTTTCCAAGTCCTTAGCTTTGGTATGCACGGAACTATAAGTACAGTGGGCATAAAGAGAACAGGCCCCCCGGCCTAGGAAGCATACACACAAATGTATTTGAGCAATGAATCAATTTCAACAAGGTAATCAATCACCACAGTCAAGGGTTAAACAGAAATTAATGGCATCAGCACGACGGCCCCAAAGCTCTTGAACATGAAAAGAAATGTATAATTAATCAGGAGGGTCCTGGGGTGGGGTGTCCACTTTAGTCACGTCAATAAACGTGCAACTTGACAGGTTCAGTAATGAAGCCACGGACTGTTTACAGCTCCATAGCTACCAGAAAATGGAACAGAGAATGGTGTGGATCAGCGAGGGACCTATTTGTCCCAGAATTTCACACACATGCACATGCACTCAAATACATTCATAAATATAACATACGCACACACACAATGGCACACATAAACAAACATGTGTTCAGATGCCTCCAGATGCTTGCACCTTACATAACCAGGCATGTATACGTACACACACACACACACACACACACACACTGTTGTGAAAGAAAGGAAAAATTATAAAAGCCACCCCGAAGAGTCAACCTTGTGCCCTTTTCACAGAAATTGAATTCAAAACACATTACACAGCACAAAGCTCCAATGCCTGTTATTGGCAACAGGCAGTTTGATGGTCCAAGAGTGTGCTTTGGAGATCTCTCTGTTGGCTCAGTGGCTAAGCCGTCTGCAGTCCTGCACATCCAGAAATCAAGCCCCATGGAGGATCAGGGGCACACGTGAGATGAATATCGAGTTTCTGCCTGTTACAGAACTGCCTCTTCCCAGCAGTGCTGGATCCAGCGTGTACACACACATGCATGCACATATGCACACACAGCCAAATAAATTTGGACTTGGACATTTTCCATCCATTCTCAAATTTTTAAAAAATAATAAGTTGGCTAATTCCCAAACCGTGTTTCAAACACATAAAATGTCATCACATGTATGCTACATTTTAGGGAACCAAGTATCTTTGTCTTTGTTAGAAAGCACGAAGGTGTTTTTGGTCATTTTGGAAAGTGAAGGTGAAGGTTGCTGCATGTCACACGGTAAAGAGAGTCAATCAGAGGCAGGTGAATTTGAGTGCCATTTGGGGAAATACAGTTCAACACTGCCCTCTCCTGGAACTTTGAGAACATTGTGCTTGACATAAATAAATAATACAGTAAAAGCATAGAAACTTAACTCACTTCAGCATGTCAGGAGCAGGAATGATAATTAAAAATAACGTTCACATTCTTTGTTATGCACAAACTTCATCCGAAAGGACATCTACCAATTCTAAAGCTGTTAGTAACTATTAACTTATAATCTTTCCTCGAAGAGGAACAGCTAGTAAGGCAAAACGCAAGTCAATGTGAGAGAAAGGGTTTGTGATGAACCACAAATTGTTTTACCTTCGTTTTATCGCCATGCCACCTGTTGTCAAACTTTCCCTTTTAAACTGGCCATAGCTGTCTTTTGAGAGAGATGGAAAAAAACATGAATTGAACTAGAATCCTTTTTATTTTAACAGATTTTACTAACAAATGGATGTCTTGTAACTGCTATGAGTGTATTTTGTGAATGCTTGACAGGTTTGATGGGCAAAAAAAAATATATATATATTCGCAGTGTGTGTTATTGTAATGATTCGGCCCACCCACCACACACTAAAAAACATTTTGGCCCATGGCCCAATATAGTTCCAACCCCTGGTGTACATATTGTCACCGGGATTGGGTTTGTGTTGTGTTGTGTTGTGTTGTGTTGTGTTGTGTTGTGTTGTGCTGCCATCCTCATGCTCTTATTTGTCCTTTCTGTTTCCCTTCTCTCTTGTATGCAGATTTAGAAACTAACCATGAGTGTCTTGTACTGTGTGAGGTACCCTGTTACCATTAATGCTTTAACATGTCAAATAAAGCCATTTCACTCTGAGCTCAGTCTGGTCATATCAATATCCATGCTACATTTGTGCCAGAAGCAGGGAAAATTCAAACAGAAATCTCCAAACCCGTAGAAGACTATGGAACAATTAAGACACGTTGTGGGCCTTGATGGCATCTCCACTGACCCAGCTAAGGTCGAAGCAGATCATCGCTGGTTTTGCAGACCTCGCTCGCCCACTCCACGTCCTCACTGAAACAGGCTCAGCCATTCGAGTGGACCACAGACTGCCAGCTTCAACCTTCAACCAGCTCCGTAAGGCCCTCATCAAGGCTCCAGTGCTCGCCCTGCCAGACCATCCGATAAACCCTTCATCCTGGACACCAACACCAGCAACAACGGGGTTGGGGCTTTCCTGTCACAACCCATGGAACACAGCAATCAAACGGTGGCCTACTTCAGTCAAGCCCTCAACCGAGCCGAACGAAATTACTGTGTGACCAGATGGGAGCTTTTGTCGGTGGTGGCCAAAGCCAAGCACTTCCAAGCCTACCTCTATGAACGGCAATTCCTCCTCCGGACTGTGATCTGTGCATGGTGAACAAGGACTCGGTGGGCCAATCAAAAGCACCACTCCACCAGATGGCCAGTGGAGCCCCCATCGAGTGAGCGGCTATCAACGTGTTATGACTATTCCTGCTGTCAGAGGCTGGGAATCGCTACGTCCTCACTGCCATTCATTATTTCACCAAGTGGCAAGAGGCGTACGCGATTCCCTCCCAGGAGGCGGTGGTGGTCGCCGAATGGCTGCTGGAGGGGATGGTCACTCGGATTTCCCTACTGGAGCTGCAGTGACCAAGGCTGGAACTTTGAGAGCCAGGAGTTCAGCGAGGTGTGCCGCCGAATGGCGATTCACAAAACGCCCACCATGCTACTCCAACCTTAAAGAGATGGTCTTGTTGAGCGTGTCAACCGCATGCTCACCAGTCATCTGGCTCTGCTCAACTCCAGTCATCAGCACTGGGATGCAAATCTCCCCCTTGTACTTCTGTCTTACAGATCAGGGCCCGTATTCACAAAGCATTTTAAGGGTAAAAGTTGGTCCTAACTCCGCAATTTAGGAGCAACTCCGAAAAATAATGGGCGTGTCACTCATAAATTTAGGACTCCAAAATATTTTGGGATAAGTATTTCACAAAGGGTTTGAGAGCTAAAAACAGCTCCTAAGTCCAGGAGAAGTTAGAAGCAGTCATTTGTATTTTAGAATCTTTATTAGAATATAATAGGGGTGCATCGGATCATTTTTCGGATCAGCAAAAAAAATAATAACGGGGACCAAAGGCGCGTTTCCACCAAAAATGACCAGGAACTATTCTCAAGGAATTGAATGAATGATCATTTCAGTTTTTCAATTTAAGCTATTTCACTAAATCTTTATTAGAAAATTTCACAAAATACATTTTTAGATTCAGTGCGCCTTAGGCGATTTAACTAGGGTGGTTTTATGCCTGAATTAATTTAATAAAAAATTAAAAGATCGCTAATGTTTCAATTTTATTTAATTCGGTCGCGTTTCTAAAAATCTGCCTCCCAGAAAGGCATTTAGTATGAAAAACAAAGCAAACCAAAACATACATGGTTGTCTATCTCTTCACTGTAACTCTGCATCGAGATTTAGGGAATTGTTACTTTAAAACGTAACAGCGGCAGAAAAACTGTATTTCTCTATGATGGTTCAATTTAGCTATTAATCCGCGGATCATATGCGTGCCGAACCGTGGGGGTTGATCCGTATGGATCACGGATCAACTGCGATCCGTTACACCACTAGAATATAACAGGAACAGGTAGTCCTACATACCCCTTTACAGTAGCATATAATTTATTATGCAGAGACCCATCCCCTATATCAGCCAATCGCTGTGGGCATTCTGAGTAAACTCGTTCATGAGAAACAACGTCATCCATAGCAACGACGTCAACCCCGCCCTCACTCTTAGCTTGAAAATTCTAGGAATTCCTTAGTATGAGTTTGACTTTGTAGCTTTGTGAATAGGTTTTAAGGTGGGACTCCTAACTAAAAGGTTTTAGTGCAATTTAGAAGTACTCCTAGTGGTAAGATAAAATTCTAACAGGGCCCGTATTCACAAAGCATTTTAAGGGTAAAAGTTGGTCCTAACTCCGCAATTTAGGAGCAACTCCGAAAAATAATGGGCGTGTCACTCATAAATGTAGGACTCCTACATTTTTGGGATAAGAGTGTTTCACAAAGGGTTTGAGAGCTAAAAACAGCTCCTAAGTCCAGGAGAAGTTAGAAGCAGCCAAGAGGACTTCTAAGTCGCTAAAGACCTACTGACAGCGATCCGAAAATCTGCTGCTGCCGGCAATCGCTGTTGCAATCGCGTCAACACTGGAGAGATTGAATGATACAGAGCTCATAAAAAGGTACCGTCTCAATCGCGAGGGTATTATATATATAATATTATATATATTATATATAGATACCCGCTGATTGTTTACAAGATGCAGACATGTAACCAATTGACTAGTCAGTATTCTTGGTTTCATGTTAAATCAGTGACACGTAGCCTCCATTTGTATTTTAGAATCTTTATTAGAATATAATAGGGTTGCATCGGATCATTTTTCGGATCAGCAAAAAAATAAATAATGGGGACCAAAGGCGCATTTCCACCAAAAATGACCAGGAACGATTCTCAAGGAATTGAATGAATGATAATTTCAGTTTTTCAATTTAAGTTATTTCACTAAATCTTTATTCGAAAATTTCACAAAATAAATTTTTAGATTCAGTACGCCTTAGGCGATTTAACTAGGGTGGTCTTATGCCTGAATTAATTTAATAAAAAATGTAAAGATCGCTAATGTTTCAATTTTATTTAATTTGGTCGCGTTTCTAAAAACCTGCCTCCCAGAAAGGCATTTAGTATGAAAAACAAAGCAAACCAAAACATACATGGTTGTCTATCTCTTCGCTGTAACTCTGCATCGAGATTTAGGGAATTGTTCCTTTAAAACGTGACAGTGGCAGAAAAACTGTATTTCTCTATGATGGTTCAATTTAGCTATTAATCCGCGAATCATATGCATGCCGAACCGTGGGGGTTGATCCGTACGGATCACGGATCAACTGTGATCCGTTACACCACTAGAATACAGGAACAGGTAGGGCTACATACCCATTTACAGTAGCTAGCATATCATTTATTTGCTAGGTTGAAATTGCGGGCAGAGACCCATCCCCTATATCAGCCAATCGCTGTGGGCATTCTGAGTAAGCTCGTTCATGAGAAACAACGTCATCCATAGCAACGACGTTAACCCCGCCCTCACTCTTAGCTTGAAAATTCTAGGAATTCCTTAGTATGAGTTTGTCTTTGCAGCTTTGTGAATAGGTTTTAAGGTGGGACTCCTAACTAAAAGGTTTTAGTGCGATTTAGAAATACTCCTAGTGGTAAGATAAAATGCTTTGTGAATACAGGCCCTGCAATGCAACAATCGTGTGCCACTCATGCTGAGCCGTGAGCTGCGCACCACAGTTAACCTGATCTTCAGCCGGCCATTGGGTCCAGAGGGGGTCATCCCCATGTTCCCACAGCCCTATGTTCCCTCATTTCCAAAAAAATGTTCTAAGAGATTTTTCCCCCATCAAAATTAGGCCCTATGTTCCCCCAGCCCTATGTTCCCTCAGGCCTACATTCCCACAGCACAGGTATGGCCATTCTCTAATGCACATAATGTGTTGTTGCCCCCTTAACCCGTGCACCCCCCCACGTCGTATTGCAGTAATAGTGATCATCTTGGTTTCAGAGAGTTGTCTTTATTTAAGAACAAGGAACATTATACATATTTAGGAACATAGGGCTGTGGGAACATAGGGCTGGGGGAACATAGGGCTGGGGGAACATAGGGCTGTGGGAACATAGGGCTGTGGGAACATAGGGCTGTGGGAACATAGGGCTGTAGGAACATAGACATGCTCCCGTCCAGAGCTGCCCCACCAACGGGGCCTGGATTATGTGCACCAGCTGCAGGACCCAACTGGCACGGGACCATCTCCACACAGCCGGCCTTAGACAGAAGCACAACGATGATGCCTGCTACACTGGTTGTGAGTTCCTGCTGGGGGAGAGTGTATGGGTGCACAACACTTGTCGGAAGAAGGGAGGCTCCCCAAAGTTGGAGAGGCCTTGTGCTTCACCAATTGTCTGATGTGGTGCATCAGGTCCGACTCCAGACTTGGCACTGCATTGTAGTGTTGAACCGTGACTGCATGGCTCCTTCCTTGGGGTCTGCTCAGCAGATCCCCAACACCCCACCAGTGCTAGCCATCAGCTGCTGCCAGCTGTCTGCCTCTGCCTCCACCGGTGAGCCATTCACGTTGCCAGTTCTGCCTATGCCAGCCGTCGCCAACCGCTGTCTGCTTCTGCGCCGCCAGCCAGCTGCCTGCATCGGCAGCTCTGCCAGGTCCAGCCATCACAAGCAATCATGGCTTGTATCATTCACAGCTAAATCTATCATGTTTTATTTCATAATTATATTAATTGTTCATGATGGCCTGTGAAAACGAACTCTGCTGGCCAAGCAATATTGTATCAATTAACCGTTTAAAGACAGCCCTATTTTCACCTGACAGTTTCTTTCTGTTTTTCCACCTGAATCCTAGCCCCTTCGTCCATGACATACTCCATGTGAATTTGTCCCAAAATATTAACTTAGCTAACGTTAGTTTCACCAATGCACTCACGTATTCCTTTAATTTTGTGGTGTGTGACATCGCAAAATCCATGTTTTGTCCATGTACGACTGCATCTGACGCAAAAAACAGACAAGCCGAAAAACCAGCAGAACAGGCAATTAATACGACAGTGAGCCACTCCACCCTCTGCAATGCCAGTTCAACTGCTATTATCGAGTTAACTTTAGCTAACAAGGTTTCTAAGCTAAGGCGGCACGGTGGTGCAGTGGATAGCACTGTCGCCTCACAGCAAGAAGGTCTCGGGTTCGAATCCAGGCCAGGGGCCTTTCTGTGTGGAGTTTGCATGTTCTCCCTGTGTCCGCGTGGGTTTCCTCCGGGTACTCCGGTTTCTTCCCACAGTCCAAAGACATGCACGTTAGGCTAATTGGAGAGTCTAAATTGCCCGTAGGTATGAGTGTGTGAGTGAATGGTGTATGTAGTGCCCTGCGATGGATTGGCAACCTGTCCAGGGTGTATTCCTGCCTCTCGCCCCAATGCATGCTGGGATAGGCTCCAGCGACCCTAACTAGGAATAAGCGGCTGAAGATGAGATGAGATGAGATGAGATGGTTTCTAAGCTAAAGGGGAAAATGCGCCTAAACTAGCTAGCTAGCAACTAATTAGCTCATGTTTGCTAACGAGTAGGAAACCAGTAATTTAGCTCACTGGATTTATTTCATAATATACGTTGTCATTTCTCAACAAGTGCAAGGTCAGGATTGGTTTTGTTTTGTTCTGTTCAAGAAAACCTTAATTGAATAAAACACGTTTTAGATGATCTAGAAAAAATGAGGATGTAAATACATTTGTAAATCCGTACAGTAGCCTACATGTCTCATATTAACGTTACTAGTAATCTTGATTAAATACCAAAGCCTCACTCACTGTCACACTGATTTCTATTTTACTCACTGTATCTACCGTGCAACGTCAGAGGCACGGACTTAAATTTGAATTGAGTTTTGTACATTCAGTCCTAACTTTGTCATTAAAGCATGTATATGTTTTTATATCTATAAACACCAAATACATAACATATCTCTATCATGAGTTAAATGTATTTTTCATATTTCATATGATATTCCAATTAATGTGATTTCCACTCTCTTGGTACATTTTGATTCTGCTTTGACAACTGAAAGCTAATACAAAAGTAAGTACTGAAACGCGTTGGTGTGAGCCACCTTCAGAATAAAAGCGTTTTTTAAGTTAATTTTTTTTAAATAAGTTTTTTTAAACCTTTTCTTGGGGTCATTTTCTTTGATGCTATTGTAAACGCAATTCTGTAAACGTGCAAATTAAGACCTGTTGTTTTCAGTTGTTGTCACTTATTTTTGCCTGTTTTATCTGAACACGTTCTTAATTCTTGACTTCATATTTGGGTCAAACCACAGACCAGACTAGTTTGTCGTGCTTTAAGGATTGCTTCCTGTCAGTTCAATCAATGCAATTATAACTAACTATTGCTATAAAAACAAAGAAGTATAAACAACTCTCATAAATTCGGACCTTCCCTGTTTGAATCATAGATATACAGTATATACGGTTTGAATGACCATCCCCGTGTAGTTCTTCATCCAGGTATGAGCTGCGCTGAAGCTTTTGAGGGGTCTATTGCACATGCGCAAATTGTACTAGATCGTACTTCCTGATTATTTTTCTCTTTTTGTGTGGCCTCTTTACATTACATTTTTTTACCAATAATTCAAAATGTGGTGTGAAAACATATAATTTTTTATTATTATTAAATGACGGTTTACTGAGATTTAATAAATATTTTAAGACTCAAACGGCCCAAAGGGTGTTAAGTGGAGCTTTGAGCCTCAAGATATGGTAACCTGTGGTGTCAATACGTGCCTCTTCCGGGTATTGGTCCGCAAATAGAAATACGCAACCGCTGCCGGCAAATCGCAAATCGCAAATCGCAATGGATGTATTTTCTAAGTTACGCAAACGTCATTGATCGGACTAGGGAAGTTGGTAATGCAGGTAGCAAGATAGCCAC
Organism: Aldrovandia affinis; assembly: GCA_029706075.1. Taxonomy (NCBI): domain Eukaryota; kingdom Metazoa; phylum Chordata; class Actinopteri; order Notacanthiformes; family Halosauridae; genus Aldrovandia; species Aldrovandia affinis. The sequence continues at coordinate 4,441,304 of JAINUG010000004.1, forward strand.
GGTGGCTGCGTTTCAACAACCTACATGCGCCCAATTTTAGCGTAACGTCCGTGTTAAAGATAGCACAGTAAGTTGCTGTACTAAGCAATTGGGTAGCCGTGAATTCAGACGTGGCGCCCGGTCTGAACACCGAGGCTCCAGAACAGCCGCCTGTCCACAGCAAAATTTGTCAAGCAACGATATCGATTTCTGCCGCATCAGTTTTCTGGTTCGTAGCTTGCTAATATAGTTTATAACACAATACAAACGCGATGGTAGAGTGTATCTGTAAGATGTTGTTTCTGTTAGCATTTCGGTGTTGCTAGCTATATATATATGTTTAGCTGGCTATCAAAGTACAAGTCCCTGTTGTATGCACTATCTAGTAAGCCATCAAACTGTGTCAACATAAATTTACTTGGAAATCTGTTATATTGCGAATGCATTTCTAGTCCGCTAGCTAGCCAGTTTCATGCATTGACAAAGCAATGGTTGCTATACGTGTTTCACGTTTAACGTTAGATCTTCACATGTTTATGCATTGTCACTGCTAACATTAGCTAACTACTAATGGGATTTAGCTGACTTAGTTAGCCTACTTGTTCGCTGTGATGTTGTATTGAGTTTAAGGAAGTATCCAGAATAGCAAGCTAATGTCGTTTTTACAAGATGCTCATTGGCTGTCTTGATAGCTTGAACAGCTACCACTAATTGACTGAATTGAAAATAAACTTCATTCATAGAAATTAATCTGAAAATCATGACTGGGGGCTATTCAGTGAAGCTTTTTGTATATTCAAGGAGCTATCGAAGTGTTGCATTGTGAATCTGTAAGTCACTTTTGCATGATTTTGGGGTAAGGCGTTTCCAAAGAAGGATCTGGATAAGGAAGGAGCTGGTCATTGTATTATTTGTAACCAGCTACAATCGTGCAATATGAATACTCACAGACAGTGAATTGACTGTCAAACATATGGCAGTACACTGCAGAACTGATAAGATAAACGCAACAATCGGAAACAAATGATGGCTTGAAGTGTCCTCAGGGTGTAACATTCTTGTGCTTTGCTCGCAAGTTGCAGACACCGAGGGTAACATGTGGAGGAATGCTGTTGTGGCCGCCGTGCTGGCTCTTACAGTTGGATACTTCTACCATACTGACCCCGAGCTGCCGGAACGCTTGCTGCAATACTTCTCCCAATCCTCCCCCGAATCCGCCCCCAGCACCCCGACCATAGAGCAGGCCATCTCCAGCGCCTGGGAGGCCTTGATTTCTGCCCCTACCCGACAATGGGGTCGGGTAGCTGTGGGGTGAGTTCTGGCCCCTTCTTTACAGTGTTCGACTTAATGCCCAGTTGTATTTTACTGATCTCACTGGAAATGGACAATTACCATATGAATAACTCACACCTCTTGGAGTTTTTGTTAACTGCTTGTAGACACGCAATTAAGATGCATGTTTTGAAGTTTAACTATAGTTGTTAAGTAGTGCTTCACCAGAAATGTGCAAGGCTTTGCTTAAGGTGTATGCGGTTTGCTGACCTCTGTGACGCTGCTCCTCAGGGTCAACGCCTGCGTGGATGTGGTGGTGTCGGGGGTGGGGCTGCTCCAAGCCATGGCCGTCGATCCCGGGACCGGCCACGAGCACGAGGTGCTCCACTCCAAAGAGGACCTGAAGGAGGCCTTCATTCACTACATGGAGAAGGGGGTGGCGGCGGAGCGCTTCTTCAGTGACCGGGACGCCTTTCAGCGGATCGCACGGGCTGCCGCAGAGTACCCTGGGGCTCAGGTAACCGCACAGATGACGGGACTCTGAGGACCAGCTGAGCGCTCACTCTTAAGGAGTAGGCGAAGGAGGAGTGATCTCGGGAATAGTGATTAACCACCACAAAGAGCCCAAGCCTCCTTAAGTAAAAGCAGCCTTGTGCACCCTAGCAATGGCTGATGGCCAGCCCCATGATTCACACAGAGAAGGGTTTCGGAGCCGTGCACTCCCAAGTAAGCTGGCCGAGAGCACACATCTTCTCCCGCGCCTCTTTTGAGTTGAAACTGTTGTGCTGTAGTTTCAATCTTAAGAGCCTGTGTCTGTTTTTTCAGGCGGAGTGACCTGGAGATGATAACAGGTTTATCGTCTGACATGTAATTGTGCCTCTCTGGTAATTGGATTGCATGCGCTCAAAACAGGGGTGATTTAATTTTGAATTAATACCGGATACCCTGAGGATTGGATTTTTTTTCTCTCAATGTAATTATGCATGCACGCCTGATGGTAATTAAACCTTTCATCACTGGGCCTGCTCCAGCTGCCCTGCTTCTTATGAGAAGGTGTTCTACATTCAATTTCAAAATGAGGGGTGTGACTGCAGGCAGGCTCTGACACGCAGCCACAAGTGAAAATTGAACTCCACAGAGCCCTCTTGTTTAATTTTCAGTTGGCTGTTCGGTCAGGTTTCTGTGGGCATTTTGTGTGTCTGTGGCAGCTGTGGTTAGTGATCTGTTGGGTCTCTCTGTGGTGACCGACACTTTCAAGGTAAGCAAGCAAGCAAGCAAGCAAACCACCAGTAGCTGTTATGGACCCGGAAAGGTGCCAAACTGGTTTAACAAGTCAGTTGTGTTAACACGATACGGTTCTGATGTTAAGGCGCCATATCCCTGAGTCCTGTTTGTAACCTGGCCCCTTCTGCATATGCTGTTGTAAATGGCAAATTACATTAAGAACTGCTGAATTTCAGGTGCTACATTTGCAAGTGGCTTAATTGATCTATTGTTTGGGGCACCCAAGGTTTGATACTAAAGCATTGTTGAGTTAAAAATCTGCATGTTGTAATTCTGGTATGACATAATTACTCTATGAAAGCTTCTGAATACACTGTTTTGTTGTGGTCCTTTTTTTGCTGTGAAATGGTAGTGCACAGTTAAAATACAACTAAACTGAAACTATTACAAGTGTTCTGGAGTAGGAACTGAGTATTTCGAAAACAATTTACATTGACTGACACCATGTCTCTTTCCCTCTCGTTCAGCTCTATGTGGGTGGAAATGCTGCTCTGATTGGCCAGAAACTGGCTACCTACCCTCAGCTTTCGGTATGTTTGGATCTTCCCAAAAGACACTGCTCTGCTCACTCAAGTTCGAATTTGAATTTGAATCTGAAGACAGTTTGGTGTACTTGCCAGCTTACATAAATGGACACATTAGGTGGAGTTCTAATCTGGAAAGTTATTTAGCCTCTCCAGTATCACACCACCCCTGTTTTTCTGTTAGCTCTTCTTTTGTGCCTCAATTATTGTTATGGTTTCCACAAGGAATGCTGTGAAAAATCCCATTTTATTCACTTTAGAGAGCTTGGCCTTGAATTGTGTGTGTATGTGTGTGTATGTGTGTGTATGTATGTGTGTGTGTGTGTGTGTTGTTCAATGAGATGGCCTGCAATATAACACTCAATGACCTTGCTGAATCTGGAAAAGTTGGTCTTTGTATTCAAGGACAATGGAAATTCTACGGGGAATGTGTTCACATGGTATGATCCTTGTATGGATTTTTGAAAATGGTAAGTTCAGGAGTAGAAAGGAGAGCACAGCACCTTTCTTTTGAAAAATGGAAAAAAAGAGATTGTTTTCACCCCAGTGGCACAGTACTGCTCTGTACCATGACAAGTGCACACGGATCAGCTGCTCTCAGGCGAAATTAATAGCTTAGAAACATAAAGGAAAGCAGAGCGCTTTATTAATTTGGGACAGATCTGTCATATTTTTCATTTATGTCCCGAAATGCTTCAGTGCGACTGAATCGTGCGCAATCTTCAAAGTATAAGGAAACCCTGCGCCACGGCAAGGTGAAGGCTCCCACATATACTTGTAAAACTCCCATTTTTGAGCTACCTAGCGGATTACTCATTTAGAACGGGTGACCTCACAAACCCTCTCCGGGAAACCAGTATTTTCCCTGATACTGTAGCAGAGCCAGGTGGTTCCACTCGAGAGCGAGTAACCATTTAGTCCCCCTTCCTCTGTGTTTGTGCCACAGGTGCTGCTTTGTGGCCCTGTGGGCCCTAAACTCCATGAGATGCTGGATGACCAGATCGTTGTACCCCCAGAGTCTCTACAGCTGACGGATGAGTTTCACCTCATCCTGGAGTACAAAGCAGGTAAGCACACCCAGCAGGCCCCACTCAGCTACATTTTCCATGAATGGCCACCTATACACGTGGACACCTGTAGTTCTGTGATTTTGAATGCCCAAATCGTACCTTTAGGCCTGATCCATTGCTGAGAATGCTCTGTCAATGCAAGAAAATGCAGAAAATCCCTGTCCCCTGCAGTCATTTTGCCGTGGGACTGCGCTCCTTATGCAGCTGGCACAGGTGGATTGTACGTGCTCATTGTGGTCGATGACACATCGAGAACATGGTTTAGCTGGAAAAGCCACCCAACAACAACCCATTTATTTTTAATCAGTCAATGCAATCTCTGTGAAGAGAGAGCTTCTGTCAACTTCTGTCTATCATTGGAAGTTACGGCGTCTTGTAATGGTTCTCTGTGGAATCTTGTATCACCCGAATTACTTGAGTTTTTCTCTGTGAGCAGGACTCTTAACAATGGTGGATTTGTCTCCTGTTTCTAAGTATAATCCAGGTTCTCTCTTAAAGGGCTGCCAGGGTATATGGCTTTCCACTCCTGAATTCCCATTTGGTAGTGTGTTAAAAAGAACTGCAGGCTTAAAGTCATACTGTAGTAAGTAACAAGAGCACCACCCTGAAGTAATTCAAGGACATTTTCAGATGAGCTTTAGATAAGCACGTTATCACTGTTACAAGGCAGTGTGCCTGCACTGTGCGATGTATTTTTATCATTTTGTTCGATTTTTTCCCCATTTTCTCCCAATTTATTAGCCAATTATATCCTCTTTTCATGTCAACTTTTCACCCCCCCTCGTATTGTGAGCTCGTTGCCGTAGTCCTGAGACCGGCAGTGACAAAGGCGATGTACTGCCTCCTCTGAGCCGGAACTCGCTAATCCTCATCCTTTCCACCTCATGTTAAAAGCCTGTACCCAATGGTGGGCAGTTGGGTACTGTTGGGAGTTTGTCAGGATGTGGCAAGGATAGTGCAGCCAGGATGGGCATCACCTGGGCCTGACACAGAGGTGGCCCCTACCTTAAGCGGCCCTACTTAACACCTCTCTCCCTGGGTTCTGCAGGGGAGCAGTGGGGTCCCACACGGGCACCCCAAGCCAACCGCTTCATCTTTTCCCATGACGTGGCGAATGGGGAGATGAGCATGCTGGAGACCTTCGTGGCCAGCCTGGAGGAGTTCCAGCCTGACCTGGTGGTGCTGTCCGGCCTGCACATGATGGAGGGCCAGGGCAGGGAGCTGTGGGAGGAGAGACTGAAGGAGGTCCGTTTGTAAAAGGGTGCTTGTGTACGAAAGGCGGGAATAGTGCTCCCAATCCACAGCCGTTTGAGCTATTTCCGGGTCTTGCCAGAGGCAGGGTTCCATTCGGTGTACTAGCCAGCTTCTAATTAAACCTACAATGGCTCAACTGGGAGTGCCATTTTCATCCGTCACAGCCGCTCATATCTGGAACCTACCCAGATGATTTTGCACACTGCGTGCTCACACTTGGCACTTGGAAGTATATCCCTAAAGGATTATCGAACAGTGTGTAATGCTGTAATTACCACAGCTAAAAATACATGTGAATTATTTGTAAGCATTTATGTTAGAAGTTTGGTTAGAAATCAAATTTGACAGTAGAATTCCACATAAAATGTGTTGTGTTATGTCATCCTTCTTAAAGTATTGCATTTGGGTAGGAATGATGTAGACAGTTTAACATGGTATTACATGGATGAAGGGCTTTAGGACAATAGCCTTTGTGTAAACTGTGATAGAGGAGTGAATGTAAGGGGGTAGGGGAGAGGAGTGGGTATTTCAGTGTAGAACATATGGAACATTCTTTTCTGTGAATCACAGGCACTTTCATTTATTGACAGTCTATTCCCCTCTACATCCTGTACGAGGTGGGAGAGCTTTTGCCAGCATGTATTTGAGTAGGACAGAGGTTGACTCCATCCATCAGTACACAGGACTGACCATAATGCTAGCCTGTCCACTGTGTTCCTTAATTTGAAGTGGTCTTTAAGCAGTCTTGAAGTATTCTGGCCTGTTTGAAAAGGTTGAGCCATAAACTTAAACTCACCGGCAGGCTTTGATGGATGAAATGTGCTTGCGATCTCGGGCAGAGACACTGCAGTTGATCATTGGCCGTCTATACAGACAGGTGGCCCATGTGTCTCCTTTGTCTGTGGCTGAGAGGTAAAGACTGTGGCCTCTTGCAGGCGGTGGTGGCCATATCTGAAATCCGTAACGAGGTCCCCATCCATCTGGAGTTGGCCAGCATGACTGACAAGGACTACATGAACAGCATTATGCAAGAGGTAAATGTGTATGTTTAACTGAGGCCCCGAAGACCTCTCACTCGCTCGCTCTCGCTCTCACTCGCTCTCGCTGGCTGTACATGTATAACCAAATGCAAAATGCCTTAATTTTTTTATTTTTGTTTGTTTGATTTTTTCCCCCGTTTTATCCCAGTTTAGTGGCCAATTATACCCTCTATTTCTTTCAATTTACCTTCCCCCACTAACTCGCCATCCGCCCCCACCGGATAAGCGAATACCTCGAGGCAATGATCCGCCTCCTTGACTGGACTCGCCCATCTATGTTTACCAGGTCGCCTTACAGCTCCTCGGCCAGCCGTGCCGGCTCTCCCTCCCCCTTCCTCTGGGGCGGACAGCCAATTGCCGCCCCCTAGTGGCACTCCTGGTCAGGGCCGGAGTGACGCAGTCGGGTTTCGACCTGCGGCTGCAGTGGGTCGAAAGTCGGACGCTCTTACCGCTACACCACCTGGGAGGCCACCTAAAATGTCTTAATTTACTTGACTGCTGCTTACCTGGCTGTCCTGCACCTCCTGTTTTCCCTGTAGGAGGTAACAAACACTAGAATACCGGCTTTCGTTGCCTGAAGCAGCAATCCACGGAGAGCGAAATACCGAACATCAACTCTTCTCAACATGGCTCTAAATTACGAAATGTGCATTAATGAAAGCGCTTTGAACAATGCGTTAATGCTCGCTCCCCGTAGTCATGAATCATTTTGCAGGACCATCAGTCTGTGTTAATAGGAGGCAGGAAATGAAAGGCTAAACATTTTATATGAGATCTAATCCATAAATGAATAAGTTGGCACATCTTGCATCTTTATGGAAGTGTTGGTGGAGAAAAGGGCTGGCTTCGGAGTGCCTCTCAACAGCTGCCTGCACATCCATCTCTCCTCGCTCCTCTTGACGTGCACCGTACTGTGTGTGGGCCAAGGTGCAAAACATGCAGTGTGTTGTTGTGTTCTGTTAGCAGGTCATTCCCATCGTGAACTCCATTGGGCTGAACGAGCAGGAGCTGCTGTTCCTGTCTCAAGCCGGCGCGGGCCCCCACTCCGAGCTGCCCTCCTGGGATGGTGTGCCGGACGTGGGACGGGTCAGCGACATCCTGCTGTGGATCCTTGAGCAGCACGGCCGCACCGACCCTGAATCCGAGGCCGACCTCACCCGCATCCACTTCCACACCCTGGCCTACCACGTCCTGGCCACGGTGGATGGTTACTGGGGCAACCAGGTGTCCGCTGTGGCGGCCGGGGCGCGCGTGGCTGGCAGCCAGGCCTGCGGGCTCCCGAGCATCGACATCACCAAGGTGGCCCTCCGGGCACCCATGGAGTTCCACAGCTCCTACTCAGAACCCAGAGAGAGCCTGTATCTCGACCCCGCTGAGCCGGTCACCGTCTATCACCGGGGGAACGTCACCTTCTACCTGACCCCCGTCCTGGTCTGCAAACAGCCATTACGGACAGTGGGTCTGGGCGACGCCATCTCTGCTGAGGGACTCCTGTTTTCTGAGACCCTACTGCAGCAATAGCAGACACTGCAGGTCCCCAGTACAATCCTGCTCCATCCAGTAATCTATGATGGAGTGCGGAACCCCCCCCATTCAGTGATACCCTGAATGTCTTTTTTTTGGGTAATTCGTCAGTCGTACTCTAGGTGGCACTGTTCTGTATTATGCACAGGCCCTGTTAAACCCGGGCACGTTTTTAAGCCATTTTTCAGGAGTTATTGTAGGAGTTGTTGTACTGTTTACCTCTCGTAATGTTTTGGAATGACAGGAAATGATCCAATTTGCCTTGTGTGAACACAGGTCGAAGGAGTATAGTAGGGGGAGAAAAACCTGCCTTTGGTCACACTCTGCTGCTCAATGGGCACATTTGTGAGACTTTGAGAATGATCCTGTTAATGTGACTTAGAAGAGGAAATAGAATACCCACCCGATCATCACTTGGCATCTAAACAATGCAAAAGTTGAGGGACACCTAAATGGTCTTTGTTATATCGGTGCTGTGCCACGCACAGCGCAGAAGCGTAATCTTCTCAGGCACCAAGGGGACTTTGAAGGTCTTGTGCACATTAATGAAAAGCAGCGCACAGCAAGCTAATACAATTAGTCTAATCGAATTAATACTCCTGCCTATTATTCCTAATTACACAGAAAGGTTTAACTGAATATGCAGTGGCATAATTACAATTTGTAGTTCAAATTTTTAATTACGCCTCCTAGTGCAAGATTGTGGGCAAGATCACGTCTATTGTCAGCACGTGTAGAGATCTGCCGCAGTTTAAAGAGAAAAATGAATGCACTCCCAACCTTAGTATTGGATTAGACTATATATATATATATATATTGATACATGTATTGTTAGTCTAAATGTTTTTTTTGATGGTGTTACTCTTAAAATGTCATTGACTCCCATTTCAAATATCCAGTTGCTTTGAGCAGAAGTTGGCATAATTCTGTTTCTGTGTTTGTCGCCGTGTGTGATTTTGCCGAAAGTGAGACCCGAGGATCAAAAATGAATTTGGTCTTCCAGATTTGCATACTTGAAATGGATAATCAATATTTTTCCCACCTGAACTGTAATATTTTGTCCGTTTTGTCTTTCTCCTCAGTGGGCATATAACTCCTTAAATGTGTAAAGAGTTTTTTCAGGGAATAGGTTCTCCTCAAAACATGGTGGTTCAACAGATCGTGTGATCTACAACAGTAGCCCTGGTCCATAAATGCTGAAGATGCTTGTTTCTTTTTGTTTTTCTTCTTTCTGAACCCAATTGGATCAATTCCCTGGCTACGTTCATCCAGGTGGCCATATGCTCGAGGTACTGCTGGATTTCAGCACTAAAGGACCAGGGTATGCCATCCTGTGGTCTGTAATGTGGTCAGTTTCTTACCTCCAAGAGTCCAAGCGGCATGCCTCAAATTTCTGTAAATTCTCAAATTATCGGCAGATTGGATTAAACAAGGAATTGTTGGGGGGCAACCTCTGTGGTAAAGTACCGCAGAGCAGATTAGTGGTGAGGATGATCCTCACTGTTTTAGCATCTTAAAACGGTGTTTGGATCTCCAAAGTTCATTTTAGTCTTAAATGGAAGGCCCAACTCATGAGCAGTCTAGATCCACTGTCAGAACGAGTAAACACATTTGTCTTATTCTTAACTTGTCAATATAGATTAACAATGACTACTTCACATTCAAGGACATTTGCTGGTCTAACTGGACAGTATTTGTTCATAGGGGTTGAAAAATGGCACCAGCGCTATTTGTAAATATTTGTAGATCAATCTTTGCTTTTTTAAATTCTTTATTTTCTATATTCTGAATGTGCATATAGCACCGCTATTTGAAGAATGCAGGTGGCTTCAACATCAGAAAGTTATGAGTCTTTATGTAAATGAACTTTTCCAGTGCTTTCCAGAATTTTATTCATTTATGAATGTCCAAATTTAAAGGGTTATTTTTGAAAAGTATAAGAATATTTTTGACATCCACTCAGAGAATCAACATCATTTTTTTTTTCTCTTAAATCTATGGCACCTTCCCAAAATACAAAAGGGACTATTTTGGATCAAATAAAGTGTGTACATTGTTTATATATTAGAAACGGTATACCATTGCAGTAACATAAATTAATACATATATGTATATGTCAAATGAGTATTGGGTTCAGTGGTTTTGCTGTGCATGGAATTCAAAAACATGGTCAGCACCATCACCTAATAAATTATTCACAAAAGTTATGTTCATAATCAGCCTAAGAATGTCATCCTATTGTCAGTGGATTCCTTTCTGATTCATAGATATGTACTGTATGCACACACATACATAAATTACTTATTGCCCCCTCATAATGTATATTCATTGCTGGCAGTTACTGACACGCACATTATTTTTACCTTTGATTAGTAGCTGCTGCTCGAGATTCGACAGTAAATGTAGTCGAGATTAGTAAAAAAATTAAATAGCAGTCGTATTTAATCATGAAGTCTATTTCAGGCTGTTTATCTCATCAAGTAATTTTACATTCTGTAAAGGGATACAAAATGAAAGTCTTTGCACAATAACGTGTTACAATATGCAATGTCCTCAACAATGACAGGGCAATCTGGAAAGTCCTTTTTCATTAGGCATTCAATGTTAGACATTTAAGCATTTAGCATTAACTACTTTAGACTGATTTCTTTGTGGGGTTTAAAAAAAAATAGAAATAAACTATTTCTGTGGATCAAGAAATGCATGTTTCATTTTAAAGTTGTTGTTCTTTAAATACATTCATCATTTTCGAGACCCAGGATAATTTAGTAAAAAGAAGAATTTGACTTGAAGCGCCAAGTGTTCCCACTTACATATTAACCTGCAGGCTCACCTGTCACACAGCATATAAATTAAGATGTTTAAAATGGATATAGCTGGACCTACTTGCAACTAGACGGGGTAAAATTCCTATGTACCCTGTTCATATGCATTGGTGAGACCAAGCATTTCTATGGCGTGTTTTTCTTAGGAAATGTTTTGTGCAGCAGGCCAAAATTTAACTAAAAGCCTTGCGTCTAGACTTTTTTTGTTTGTTCCATTTTTGGAAAACATTCAGCTTCTCAATTTTATGTACAAAAGAGACACATTGCTTGGGTTCATAGCTTTGAATGACTAATATTCTAAATATACAATCTACATCAATTAAATTCATAGCAGTATCTCAATCTTTGGCTTTTTGATCCGTGCCACATAATCTACATAGGTTTGATCTAAATTTAAGTGCAAACACTATACAACACATTTCAGATAAATGATTAATTATTTTATAACAAATGACTATGAAATATGATAGCAAAAGTATCTACATACACAGATGGTAAAACCTAGAATAATTCTTAAAATACTTTCACTTCAGCTGTGGTCCTGGGGGAAAAGGCTACAGACATTACTGCTTACCAGACAATCTAATGCTTCCGAAGCACTGCCACTAGGTCCCAGAGCACACATTCTAGCATTCTATTCTTAAACAAATCTCAAAAGTAATATGCAGGCAAATATGGAGTGCAGTCATTAGAAACAACATACAAACTTATGCATCTTGTAAACCCTGTTTTCCTATGGCATGTGACTATAACCCACCTCTATTCAGTGAGAGGTTTTGGCCTTACTGACCACTTATACAGAAGCTGCTCCTCAGAGGCAAGGCAAGGTATGTTATTGCGGGCGTCCCGTATGCAAGTGACAGGCAAGCGAGGATGTACGGTAAGGTATGCCACCTTCACCGATGCACAACAGCATACAAATTGCACAATGCTATGCAATAACACACTGAACTCATGGACCTGCAGGACAATGAAAGCTTTTTAAAGGTGACTCAGAAAATGTGTTTCCTCATTCCTCGGTGGAGGGAGTAACTAACGGGTCAAAATCTATTGCTGCCCTGGGAAATCCAGTCCTCCTGAGTTATCAATATTGTGGTCTAAATAAACCCTTTGCCTCCATTACATTTTGGACTTCTAAAAAGATGCATAGTGGAAAATCCCTCACAGACCTGTAGGCTTATGGCGATGAGGAGATGGTCTGCACTTTAGAAGGCTTCAGGGGAGAGAATGGATATTTCCCAGGCAGTGTGAACCCCCCCTGCCCTATTCAGCCACTGGCTTGGGCCTACTCTTCTTCTTCTCTTTGGGTTTTTGGGGCTCCTCTGTTTCAGCAGGGCCTGGGGGCTCGGTGGGGGGGGACGGGGCACTCTCCACGTCAGGCTCTGGCTCCAGGGGCAGGGAGGGGGGCTTTGGCTGGTCTGGGGCTGTGGTGCCTAGGAAACACACACACAGGTTTAAATTATAGGTTAAATTGTACAGCTATAAAAATCTGCTTCCATTTATCCAGTGGAAAACTTAATTTATTCATTTTTGGAGGACGACGTAGAGTCAGTACTCAGAGGGGCAAAATCCTACTTGTTACTTTAGAAATTCTGCAGTAAATAAAAAAACATAAAACAAAATACAAAAACCTGGAAAATAGTCATTATAATTCCTTGGTTCCAGCATAAATGTAATCGTAATTCCTTGGTTCCAGGGACCCTGAAGTAAAAAAGCCTATAAATGTGGCCCTGTCTGATTCATGGTACTGCAAAAACGCTGCCCACAAAGGTACAATGAAAATAAAAATAATACCATACCAGCTCTACCTAATATTCAGACAATACATACAGTTGTGAGAGTTACTGCTAAGCAATAATATTTCAGTTTCAGCTTTAATGAGCAATTTAAGCAGGTCCCTGCCTATGAATCATCATCATCATCCTCCTCATCATCATATTAAACCGGTATTTGAATATGCAGAGCACAGTTAGTATAGGACACTGATATAATAATATTATATTATTGTGGAGGGCGTCGGTCTCGGCCACGTGGGAGTGGCATGGTTGCCTTTGTTTTACTTGTTGTGGAGGCCTTTGGAGCAGGGACTTTCCGGGGGCAGGTTTGGCACTCTCACAGCGTGTGAGAGTGAACTGTTGCCCAGAAGGTTGCTCCAAAGGCCATAATTAAAGTTAATTATTATTTAATTGATGTTAATAGGTAAGTGATTATTCACTTACCTGTTTCTGTGTGAGAATGTGAGTGGGTGTGGTCTGTCAATTGTTGAGTGATTGATAGATGGGTGATTGCCTCACAAGTCCCACCTGAGCCAGGCAGAAAGTGAGCCTATTTAAGAGCAGGTGGGGCGAGAGGGGGATGAGTCAGTCTTGTCATGTGTGTGTATGGAATTGATTGTCGTGTGTGCATATTGTAGAGTTAGTCTTGTCTTGTCGTTGTTGTGAGTGTGCACGCGTATGGTATCGTGTTGTATTGTGGATTATTGTTGTATTGTGGATTATTGTTGGATGTTGGATATTGTTGTGGATGGTTGTGGTTTGTTGGATGTGACTGTCGGGCATGGTGGCGCGTGTCTGTAATCCAAGCTTCTGGGAGGCGGAGGCGGAGTCTGTGTGCATTTGTCGAAAGTGACTGAGTAGAGTGCTTCCTGTGTGTGTGGGGAAGAGGGAGAGGGGGCGCACTAAGAGTGTCCGCCTCTCTCCCTCGGTGTGATCGTGAAAGAGAGCGAGAGGGCGCCCTGAAAGAGGGTCCGCCTCTCGCCCTCGGGGTGATTGGAGAACTCGGACTGCAAAGTTCCAGTGTCTCAGTATGCATGGTTGAAAAGAGAAGCACTGCAAAAGGTCATGCATGGTTTGGGAAGCACTTGAAAGGTCACTGGATATGTGTGTGCCTGGGGAGGTTCCAGGGGAACTCCGGACGAAGAGGCGTGGTGTCCCGTAAGTTTTGATTATTTTAGTTTATTTTAGTTCGTTGTTTTTACCCGAAAGCTTTGCGGCGAGTAGGGTGAAGATTTTGTGTTTGTTTTATGTTAACCTGCTCTCCCACTGTCTCTCCCAGAAAAAAAAAAAAAAATCCGGTCCGTAGACCGACAAACTCCACTCCGTCTCCAGACTGCTCTGTTCCCATCCAGGGATTGTCACGTGTTGTGTGACAATTATATATGCCACTTAGCAGACGCTCTTATCCAAAGCGACTTACAGTAATGAATGCATACATTTTTCAGTATATGTGGTCCCAATGGGGATACCCACAACCTAAGCATTGTCAGCGCCATGCTCTACCTACTGAGCCACACAGAAACACAGAACCTTATATAAGAAGGGCTTTGCACACTAGAGCTATCGCAGTAACCATATAACCGCCTGGTCATGGACACTGACACGGTCAAAATCTTGGTCAAATTCAAATGACCGTTCATGTTTTTTCCCCATAATTATTTTGAAGCAATTAGAGCTTGTCAAACATACTTTGATATTGGCATGTTGTACTTTGATGTTTGATGTTACATACATCTTTATAAAGCTATAAGGTTGGGCTTTCTATGTGCATAATGAAAACATAGCAAAATATGGGCAAAAGTAATATTTAAGAAGAGCTAATTGTTCATACTTTTATGAGCAAACAACATTGAATAAACCTCAGATAATCACCACTTTCTCTTTACAAAACAGTTTTACGTTACACAAACATGTTAGCATTGATGCTATATGTGCTGGCTATGTAATTGCTCTCTCTGTCTCTCTTTTTCTCTTGCGCTCTAGTAAGTAAAAGCTAAAACCCAGGCTAGTGTATGCAGGCTACCCCCTCTAGTGGTAACTTCTGTAATAGCATTTTTAAGAAAGGCATCGGCACATCGACATCGACAATCGGCAGATTTAATATCGGCCAAAGAGCAGATTATGACGGTTAACCATCAACCAAAATGTTATGACCACAACAGCCCACACCCCCAGTGACACACCTGCAGAGAGCTGGATGCTCTTGCTGTAGCCGGCTGCAGAGGACATGGCCTGGCCCAGGGCCTGGTTACTGCCCAGGGGCTGCTGGGAGCCAGCGGCCTTGCTGGGGGCGGCAGAGCGTTGCCTGGATTTTGAATCTTTGGCCGGTTTGGTCCACACCAGGTTCTCCCCCACCTGCAGGGCCGCTCCCATCTTCTGGGCCATTTCTATCAGCTGAACAGAGCCAGAACAAAAATCGATCCACTCCAATGGAGAACATCTTTCCAGTCAAGTTATAACCCCAAATACATTTTAATTTCTATTGTTTTTTAAAGCAAATGTGGGGAACAAGCAGACAGAAATGTTCCATTTAAGCCTTTATCAAAGTCAAACAAGTCAAAGTGTTTTATTTATCAGTGAAATAACACAAGGTCATTTCATTTAAGCAACAACTAAATATTAACTTTATCATTCCATTTAAGTGTGTAGCTATAAACTACAAACCGCATGCATGTATTAAACTGTATTAAACAGGTGTACCGCATTAACTGTGACACAATTAAGAATTATCATTATATAATTCGACAAGTTCCCCCGAATGTGTGAGCGAATAGTTGTACCGCTTAAGCTGATAACAAATACCGCTCATTAAGAGGCAATTAATCAAAACTGACAAGATAGCCTCATAATTACCATCATCATTCAAAGCGATGTGGCTTCTCTGAAAAATGATTGCAGGCAGCACACGTTTTGGATAATAAACAGAAAATGAATAGGAGCTCAGTCACAAGGGAATTTGTGGTGCAGTGAGGTGAAGGGCTGTGATACCTCAGGGTCAAACTCAGTGTTGCTTCCACTCTCTTTAAGCGTGTTGACTTTCTGCTCCATCTCCTGGTACTGCTGCAGCGCCCCCTTCTTATCCCCTTGGTTGTACAGGAGGATGGCAAAGTTCAGATTCACAAGAGGGTTGGATCTGGGAAGGACAGACGTGGGCACACAAAAGGGCTCGTTTATGTACTGCAGAGGATCTTGGGAATGTGTACATTCACCCAAAAACGCTGTCAGCAGAAACTCACTGGTCCAAAGAGACAGCCTGCTCATACGATCTCCTGGCATTCTCCACGTCGTCCAGATTAGTCAGGGCAACTATTCAAAAGCATACAAATAATGTCATCAATCAAACTCTGTGATGTACTACGCTTTCAGAAGAGTGACAAAGCCACTTGGATAATCTCCGCCTCACTGGTTCAGTCACGATTAACTACTCTCTTGTTGAAAGGTGCCTGAACTAATAAATATGATCTGGACAGAAATACAGTACATTCTCCAACTGGCCTCCAGGAAGGTCAATCCAAGGAGGTGTGTGAATCTACAGAGTAAGACAGTGAACTTACTAGTGGAGAGTACTAGTCTAATGAAGGTGAACTGGCATTGTGTGTGTCTCTGTTGGGTCAGGAAACTTGGGACATTACCAGTGTAGGTTACAGTATGACTCTGAGCAGTGAACTTGGAGCATTACCAGTGTAAACTATGGCTGAGGACACTTACATTACCAGTGTAGGTTACAGTATGACTGTGAGCAGTGAACTGGGACATTACCAGTGTAGGTTACAGTATGACTGTGAGCAGTGAACTTGGAGCATTACCAGTGTAGGTTACAGTATGGCTGAGCAGTGAACTTGGGACATTACCAGTGTAGGTTACAGTATGACTGTGAGCAGTGAACTGGGACATTACCAGTGTAGGTTACAGTATGACTGTGAGCAGTGAACTTGGGACATTACCTGTGTAGGTTACAGTATGGCTGAGCAGTGAACTTGGGATATTACCAGTGTAGGTTACTGTATGACTGAGCAGTGAACTTGGGACATTACCAGTGTAGGTTACAGTATGACTGTGAGCAGTGAACTTGGAGCATTACCAGTGTAGGCTACAGTATGGCTGAGCAGTGAACTTGGGACATTACCAGTGTAGGTTACAGTATGACTGTGAGCAGTGAACTTGGAGCATTACCAGTGTAGGTTACAGTATGGCTGAGCAGTGAACTTGGGATATTACCAGTGTAGGTTACAGTATGACTGTGAGCAGTGAACTTGGAGCATTACCAGTGTAGGTTACAGTATGGCTGAGCAGTGAACTTGGGATATTACCAGCAAGCAGCATGTACATTTCTCCCATCTTAGGCTGCAGGTTGATGGCAGCACTGAGGAAGTGGAAGGCAGAGGCGTACTGCTGCATGGTGAGGTGCACCAGCCCCAGGTTGTACAGGATCTTCCAGTCAAACGGAGCCAGGTAATTGGCTCTCTTCAGACAGCTGATGGCCTGCACAGACAGACAGACAGACAGGTGGATAAAGGCCTCCACATGCTTGAGCGACTGCAACGCGACATCCTCTGCAACACATCGCAGAGGTTGCGTTGATGCTGCAGAGGGTGTTGCAGAGGATGTCACGTACCTAGCATAAAAATCAAACTCGCAACATGTCGCGTAGATGTTGCACAGCATTGATTGGTTGGTTAGCAAATGGAGGCGGAGCTGTCATGGTCATAGTTCATCAAGCTAGTACATCACATTTTACATTTTAAGCATTTAGCAGATGCTCTTATCCAGAGTGACATCCAGATTAGGGGAGAAAGATAAAAACAGTGATTTTTTAAAATTCTGTAAAAAGACCATCCTTCATTTCCCTTAATACATTAACATTGTTTTCAAGAGTCGTCTGCTGGTTCCTTTGTTCCATGTGAATTGACTCTATTATTTTAATGCTATAAAGATGAGTTGCTCGCACACAAGCTGCTTTCATGACAGGCGTACTTCCTTTTTTTCAAAGGTTTTAAAGTCTATTGTACTGACAGTACATTAAACTCTGGAGATTCTGCAAACAACGAAGGATCGACTGTGATCTTCACGTCATTCTAAATTATATATTTAAGGTTGCAAATATCCAGATGTTTTGTGTTGTGCTTTAGATGACATATAAATGTAACATGTCACTACAACACCTTAATGCGCAGAATATTCAACTAACAAAACAAAGAAAGAGCAGGGTGCATATCATTTTTTTTATCATATAGGAGACGCTCTTATCCAGCACTAGATGTGCATTAATACATGGTAGGAACAATCACAGTTCGCACAAGAGGTCAGTGCAGTAATACAGCGATAGACATCGTTGTTGGCAGCTGCATACCATACCTGTATATATCTATGTTAACGTTAGCTAAGCAAAACTATCGATAGCTATCTAGCTAGCTAGCTAGCAACCTGGTATCACAGCCAAATAAAGCTTGCCAACAGTAGCTAACGATATAGGTAGCTAGCATAATTGCTTCAGGAAAGATTAGCTGAAGAAGTTCGACGGTACAGGGGTTTCTCTGCTTTCATGAACACTTTACCGACCTTGTTCAATACATTTACGCCTACTAGTGTACAGATGTGTAAGAACACCATGTCGCATAGGTTGCGCAGAAGTATAAATTGCTGAGTGCATTGCGCGAACCTCGAAGATGTCGGACATGTTACGCAGATGCATGTAGAGGCCTTAAGACACGCAGTGCAGGAACTCAAGGCCAGCACCGATACAGTTACAGTACCAGCCCACAGCGGCTTTAACTGAATAAGCTGAAAACGGATCGGTCTCTCTCCTCAATCCCATTACTCTATTATTGGATAACTTAGACCACCATACCGTGCTGAAGTCAGCAAGTGCGCCGTGCCGAGGTCACGATGGGACTTAATCACAGTTGACACGTTTTTGAGGAACCCAGATATATTAAGAATGATGAGTTCATATATTATGAATGATGAAATGATGAATCCCTGGAAAGAGGGGCAAGACTCACTGCCACGTATTTCTTCTTCCCGAAGAAGCACATGCCGATGTTGTTCCAGAGAGGCGGGCTCTCGGGCACAGCGCAGGCTGCCACGCGGTACTTGTTCATGGCCACATCGTAGTCCCCATGGGTTTGCATCATGCTGCCTGCTGCCAGGATCGCCTGAGGGGGAGGAGGACAGGGTCACACAGGCATGCGCACACACACACACACATGCACAGGCACGCACACACATACACTTTATGCACAGGCAGGCACACACACACACACACTTTATGTATAGGTACACACACACACACACACACACACACACACACACACACACACTTTATGTATAGGCACACACACACACACACACACACACAACACGCACGCACACATGCACACACACACACACACATTATGCACAGGCACGCACGCACACATGCACATTATGCACAGGCACGCACGCACACACGCACATTATGCACAGGCACGCATGCACACACAAACACTTTACACACACACACACGCACACTCATTTTATGCACAGGCACGCACACACACAAACACTTCACACACACACACACTTTATGCACAGGCATGCACACACACACACTTCATGCACATGCATGCACACACACACACAGACACACACACTGTTTAATATAAATTTTCTGTTCACTTGATAACTGAATTTGTTAGTGAAGAAAAGTAACATTTGCAATTATGAGTACAATTTAAGGACAAACATTGACTGAATCCAGGCAAATATATATACAGTGGGGAAAATAAGTATTTCACCCCCTGCTGATTTTGTGAGTTTGCCCCCTTACAAAGAAAGGAATGGTCTATAATTTTCATGGTAGGTTCATCTTAACAGTGAGAGACAGACTATTTAAAAAAATCCCAGAAAATCACATTATATGAATTTTAAACATTTATTTGTGTTTTATTGAGGAAAATAAGTATTTCACCCCCTACCAACCAGCAAGAATTCTGGCTCCCACAGACCGGTTATGTGACCAGGAGGCACACAGATTAGTCCTCTTACTTAATTAGTACTCCTAATTAAGTACTCGTTACCTGTATAAAAGACACCTGTCCACAGAATCAATCAATGAATCAGATTCCAACCTCTCCACAATGGGCAAGACCAAAGAATTGTCTAAGGACATCAGGGACAAAATTGTAGACCTGCACAAGACTGGAATGGGCTACAAGACCATTGGCAAGCAGCTTGGTGAGAAGGAGTCAACTGTTGGTGCGATAATTAGAAAATGGAAGAAACACCAATTGACTATCAATCTCCCTCGGTCTGGGGCTCCACGCAAGATCTCACCTCGTGGAGTGAACCTGATCATGAGAAAGGTGAGGGAACAACCCAGAACTACACGGCTGGAGCTTGTTGATGATCTCAAGGCAGCTGGGACCACAGTCACCAAGATGACCATTGGTAACACACTACCGTAATGGATTGAAATCCTGTAGTCACCCTGCTCAAGAAGGCACATGTACAGGCCCGTCTGAAGTTTGCCAATGAGCACCTGGATGATTCAGAGGAGGCTTGGGAGAAAGTGCTGTGGTCAGATGAGACTAAAATCGAGCTCTTTGGCATCAACTCGACTTCGCCATGTTTGGAGGAAGAAAAAGCTGCCTTGGACCCCAAGAACACCATCCCCACCATCAAGTATGGCGGTGGAAACATTATGCTTTGGGGCTGTTTCTCTGCTAAGGGGACAGGACGACTTCACCGGATCGAGGGGAGGATGAATGGGGCCATGTACCGGGAAATCTTGGGTGAGAACCTCCTTCCCTCAGCCAGGAGACTGAAAATGGGTCGTGGATGGGTGTTCCAGCATGACAATGACCCAAAGAAGCACATTAAGGTCATGGAGTGGCCTAGTCAGTCTCCGGACCTTAATCCTATAGAGAATCTGTGGAGGGAGCTGAAGCTTCGAGTTGCCAAGCGACAACCTACAAACCCTAAGGATTTGGAGAGGATCTGCAAAGAGGAGTGGGCCAAAATCCCTCCTGGGATCTGCACAAACTTGGTGACCAACTACAAGAAACGCCTGACCGCTGTGCTTGCCAACAAGGGTTTCTCCACCAAGTACTGAGTCATGTTTTGCTAGGGGGTGAAATACTTATTTTCCTCAATAAAACACAAATAAATGTTTAAAATTCATATAATGTGATTTTCTGGGATTTTTTTAATATTCTGTCTCTCACTGTTAAGATGAACAATGAAAATTATGACTAAGGGGGCAAACTCACAAAATCAGCAGGGGGTGAAATACTTATTTTGCCCACTGTACTTGAGGATACTTCCAATGTTAAAGGAAGAATTTACTATAAGTTCAATCAAAACACAAAAACTTCACATGGAAATGGTCTTCCTACCTTGTAGTTGTTGGGGTCATAAGTTAGGGCATTCCCAAGATGCTCAAATGCCTTTTGATATGTTCCAAGCTGGGGAATACACATTAACATCAGTTACTTGATCAGAGCATCAGAACTCCTTCACATTGAAGAGTTTCACAAATGTATTAGTTAATATCTCAACAAACAGGTGTATCTGTATATGCACACTATTTTTATTTTTATACTACACTACTTTGTCTGCCTATCAAATTATTCATATCAACATGAAGCCAAGTCACAACAATTTGGCCTCACACAAAATAAACAGGCACTACTGTAAGGAATTCTATCCCACATTTCTTACATTTGTTCATGTAACTTGCCCTCCCATCTTACCAACTGAAGAGAACGTAAATATGTATTATGGCAAATGTAAATGAGTAAAAATAAATACAAATAAAATTAGCAAGTAAATGTGTGTAAGGACTGCATGGATGCGGTGACTAGTTATTCCTGAAGGATACCCAGAAAAGGGGCGTAACTCTCTGCGCTGTATAGGCACAGGACATGCCTCGCCAACCTGCAACTTAGCACATGGCATATGTGCCATCCCTATACATGAATGAAATAAATGCATCATTTTGTTATATTCAGGAAGGATGTGGGCAGAAGTTTCCGTTCAAGTTGCTGAGAGATAATTTTTCTTATCTGTTTATTTCTTTTATTATTTTGTGTGTAAGAACAAAAGCCCGATACGGGAAACCAGAACACTTCAACAGCCGATAAAATAATAATTTTTTGCCTACTTTAACATAAAAGGGTTTATTTATGATCCATGCACTGAATAAAAGCCCCCTGCTTGAGCTCCTTGCATAAATAAAACAGGCCTGTCCATGACCGTCTTTGATATGAAGTGGTCTTGTGGAAAAGCATTGGCGGTAATGTGATAAATCAATCATGGAAATGAACACTTCCAGCTCCTGGTGGAGTCTGAAGGCCGACGCTGCCTCACCTGCAGATACAGCAGGCCCAGTGTGGTCAGGAGATCTGTGTTCTCTGGGGAAAACCTAGAGGAGAATGGGTCAAAACAACCTTCTCATGAATATAACATATCCAAACCCGTGGCCCACGCCCGTAGGCCACTTTTCCAACAAGACGACCAGCAGTTTTCGAATGCAAGTCAAGTACTAAATTGGTTTAATTAAAAGTCATTTTGTTTTTATGTATTAATAATAACTTAAGGGAGAATCAAGATAATTAAAAAAGAGAAAAAAAATCTGCATAGCTCTAAAGATTACAGATAGAAGTGGCACAGATTCGCAGTGGTTTGTCTCATTAAAACAAACCCAAGTGCCATTATACTTAATTAATTCGTTTACACTGCAGGAGGCCGGTGATAATTAGCACTGCAAGGAGAGCAGAGGAAATTCTGCACTCTCAGTTATGTACTCCATTACCCCAGATACGCTGTTTGAGGAGGAGGAAGCCAAACTACAAAACTGAAACGACAAGGAAGAAGTAAAAAAAAAAAAAAAATACAACTTCAACCACTTTAGGCAAGATCAAGTCTGGTATTAAAACATCCACTACGAAAGTTGTATTATTTTGGGATGTTTATTTGTGATGTGATTTTGAACAGAAATCTGGGAAAAACCAACAGTGATGGTGGTAAGTGTGGAAGTGCATGCTGCGAATGCTACAGGGTTTCAGAGAAGCGGCAGAGCGGACTTTAATGTGATTAATTACAGCGATGACTGCTGTTAAACACACAGCAGGCCTCTGAGTCTTTGGGTGCATTTAATCATCTTTTACTCTTTCTATTACAGGGGGAAAAATACTAACCGCAGGGGGCCTATGGTGACAAAGATTCTACAGTCTGACAAGTGTGCTTTACTTAACTTAACCTCCTAATAGCGCACTAGATTGAACTTGCGTCGCAAAACAGCACAACCTAAGCAAGCCAAACATTTTCTAAGGCAAATCAGTACTCGGTGTGTTTAAATATTTCCCCCCCCCACCATATTACAACGAATATAAAACTGTGCTCTTGCTACAAAATCTAAATTTTGGTATATTATAGTATTGCACTGTGTTATAGGACGATTATATACCAATGCCATTTTTAAGATTAACCTTACATTTACATTACATTTGACATTTTTTGGCATTTAGCAGACGCTCTTATCCAGAGCGACTTACAGTTTAAATTTTTCTTTTACATGGAACCCATTTATACAGCTGGCTATTTTACTGAAGCAATTCAGGTTAAGTACCTTGCTCAAGGGTACAACGGGAGTGTCCCCACCTGGGAATTGAACCAGCAACCTCTCAGTTACAAGTCCAGTTCCCTAACCATTACACTATACTGGTAATTGATTAACCAGCTCTCCGCACACCGCTCACCACTGTGATCAATCTCTGGGTTCCTCGTACTTACTCAATAGCACTCTTGTACACTCCGATGGCCTTCTCAGTGTCCCCCTCCAACAGGTGAATCTTTCCCAGCATCATGTACGTCGAGTCGTGTTTGTTCAACTGCAGGGCAAGGTTTAACTGCCCCTCGGCCTACAGAAACAGATGCACAGTATGCTAAAATGACCATTCGCTACGGAACATCAAATACCCTACATATACCTTATGCATTGCACCACATTCAGTGGTATGGAACATTAGACTAAATATTTTGTTTTTTCCACTGGGCCCACTTACACTTTTGAAATCCTTGATGTAGAGGTAACACACACCCAGATTGTGGTTAATCTCCTGTGGGAAGAGGGGAAGATATAAAGGATTGACACAGCTCTCCAAATGGCAAGTACCCGTTTTTCTCGTATCATATTTTGCATAATGCCTTCATAATGAATGAGCGCAAATTCACAGCAAGAATATGAAACCAAGGGCCAATGTGGTTCTTCTGCTTTCTCAATATGATCGCTATATATTATTAATGTACTCTTTATATCATGACCTGAACAGAGCAATAAGATACACCATCGTACAATGGGGGATGGGTGGCACATTTTTATTAATTTGGCCTGAGGAATTCTGAGGAAGGTCCTTAAAGTGCCATTTAAGAGACAAGATCGTATCTCGAGAGGACAGTGTCTGGTGTGTACTTGACCCAGTTGTTCTCATATTGAGTCTTAAATTGGGTTATGATTTTGTTTCAGATTTTATCCCATTTTTCTCCCAATTTAGTAGACAAATACACCCTCTCTTTTTCATGCCAATCCCCCCCTCGTATTGTGAGTTCGCTGCTGTAGCCCTGTGACTGGCAGTGACAAAGGCAAAGTATCGTCTCCTCCGAGATGGCACTCGCCAAGCCGTCGACCGTAACTCCGGTACTCCAGAGCCACTCTATACGCAGCAAACTCATGTCGGCTTCCCTCGCCCCTCCCTATAATTGCCGCCCCCTGGTAGCACTCCCGGTCAGTAAGCTGGGTTATTTAACCATTCTTTTGCATATTGGGTCCACAGATTCCTACTTTACCCATAGGGTAAATAGGGTTATTCTCACATGTAGACTACCGCTGGCTTTACTCAGGTGTTCTGATGCGCGGTCCGACACCACGTTACTTACCCAGTCTTTCTGATTGAGTCTGGCAGCTTCGTTGTAAACCTCAATGGCAGCCTTATGTTTACCAAGCAGAAAGCTAAAAAAATAAGAATAATTCATAGAAAAATGTTTGTTGCAAAACTGGCAAATGGATCATGTTACATTTACAGGTGGTTCTATGTGGCTCAGTAGGTAGAGCTAGTAGTGTTGACAATGCTTAGGTTGTGGGTTCAATGCCCGCTGGGACCACATACACTGAAAAATGTATGCATTCACTACTGTAAGTCGCTTTGGATAAAAGCGTCTCCTAAATGACATAAATTACATATATTACGTTACTTACGTTATTGATAACAGAAAGGAAATCCAAGTTTTACGAAAAAAGCAATTACAAATGAATTAAACATTTGTGAAATGTACGTTTCACATTGCAATTAACTGCATTACACTATGCCTCCATTGCGTAGGATAAATCCATCCAGAATATTTTCATTGAAAAGCAGCTGATTTATGAAGACGTGGCGCTGGCAGAGCGTGTGCGGTCGAAGCCTCCGGTGATCTGTACTCACAGGGACCTGGCCACTTGCTTCAGATTGTCAGAGCTCGTGGGGTTCAGGATGGCGCAGCTCTGAAAGAGCTCTAGTGACTGTTGGATCTTCCCCTCTAAACGGAGTATTAAAGCTAAAAAACAAAGCAGTGAGACACTTTTTGGAATATTTAAGAAAGCGCGACAGGAAATGAACCAACAAGCTTCTTGAAAACCTTTTGTACAGTAGGACGTGATAATGCACTATCAAAGACGGCCTGCAAACTGTAGTACATACAGCCCGGGTGAACAATGGAACTGAAATACTAGGTCACCCTAGCACTGGAGAATAGTATAGTCACGTACCTTGCACATAAACGGCATATTCACACATTCCCTGTGTCTCCTGTAGCTGCTCTCTGATAATTGCCTGAGGGAAGAGAGAACCTCCATCAAACACTCATGAAAATAGTAACATATTGATCCCACCAGCTACAAGCTAACAAGAATATTGCATGAGTGGAAAACTGAAGGTATATGAAATAGCAGAACCTTGCACTGAAATCTGCTAATTCTGTAGGCCACAGTCCACTCGTGACTCTGAACACCCCAAAAACTGTAGCACTGAACCCTAAACTGGGATCACATGATGCTGCAACTAAGCTGAGGTTTCTCATTTGTGATTCATGATGTTTTTGGTCCAAGTTTTGACAATGCTGGATTACATCCAGTCTAGTTCTAGCTGTAGATAAATATATCGACTTCAAAATGAGCACCTAACACGTAACAACAATCTGCTATTCTGCCTTTGTATGATATGTATCGTTTTCATATTAAAAGCATATCATTAAAAACTGAAAAAGTGAACAATAGAAGCAGAACATTCAGAGGGGAAAAAATTCAATAGGGAGCTAATTTATACAGCCTTTTGATTTCATTCTGTTGAAAGTGAGACATCAGTGCTAGCACTTTTTTCCCCATTTTAATCAGATCAAATTTTCTCTCTTTCAAAACAAACAATAGATAACGGACACAATCTCCCAAGTTTAACATAATATGTAATGCATTTTATTGTGTGTGGCGCTGGAGAGCGAAACCATGAATAATACGTGAAATGGGTATTGGTCAGAACAAAGCAGCAGGAGCAGCTCTGTCTGACCAATGGTGCGCTCCCCCTGCGAGAGTGTCTCACTGTCACCCTGCTGTGATAGGTCAGTCTCTGGGCTCACAACCCAGACAGTAGCGAGCAACAGCTCTGAATTCCAAATGGGTGACAGAAGATTTCAAGCAACAGCTCTTGAGCAAGGTGCTTAACTTGAATTGTGCTCAGTGAACACCCAGATATAAAAATGGAAGGTGTTTTTTTTTTTGCTTCTATTTTCCCCATTTTTCTCCTCTGAGCCGGAACCCACCGAGCTGTCACCGTAACTCCGGTATGCACATAGGGTCACTCCTATATGCAGCAAGCTCGTATCGGCTTCCCTCAACCCTCTCTGGGGCGGACCGCCAATTGCCGCCCCTAGTGGCACTTCCAGCCAGAGCTGAAACTGGCGCGACCTGGTGTTTTCGAACCCTGGTCGCGGTGGGCAGCATCAGACGTTCTACCGCTACACCACCCGGGAGGCCATGGAAAGTGTATGTAAGTGAAAGCTATACAAACTGTCTGGAGTAAATTCACCAAATAAGTAAATAAATAAAATAGACATATAAATATACATGATATGATATGCCATACTGCCTTAATCAAGGCCCCCCACATCTTTGACAAAGGTCATTGAAATAATCTATTTTTCCTAATTGGGTGAGATCAATTCATAATCTATAATAATACCACAATTAAGGTTTCATTTATTACCTCATTCAGGACAAAATAATTACTTTTACATTGAAAGCATATAATTAAGTTATCAAGTTTGGTGGGCTTTTTCATAACTTTGATTACTGTCAATTTACTGCTTTCAATTAAGACATTCCACATCTTTCCACCTTACATGCCTGCAATTAGTTTATGTATAAATTAGCAGGGGAATGTGGCTCAGTTCAGGTGCTTTTCAATAAACCTGAAATCATAACATTCTGATTCCTAGTGACAACAACACAATCCTTAAGGTCCTGCATTAAATACAGCCTGATACAGCCTGACATTTCAAGCAGAACACACTGTACTGGCAGGAGTGTTGTACTGCACACCTGTAGCTCTACCTGCAGTTAAACAAGCACATGCTCGCAGGGCAACAGGCAAACAGAAAGTGTTCCCGTGACCTCAAGCAACATGTGAGGGCAATGCTTTCCTCCCAATCACAGACTGAAAACAAACGGCCCACGCGGCAGAGACAGACTGCGGGCTGAGCAGGTGGGACCCCCACTGGAGGGGAGTGGAGAAGAGAGCCAGCGGACGCACACTCCTACCTTGCAGGTCTCATAGTCCTTGCGGATGTAGTGCAGGTGGATCAGCCAGTTCCTCCTCTCCAGGATGGGCAGCTCCGGCGCTGAGTGGAAGAGGGAGGCAGAGCAGACGCGACACTGAGAGACGATGCGGCACAGCACCTTCTCCCTGCGCGCCATAACGCCCCGGGGCCCGCCCCAGGGGTGAGCGGGTGGAGGTCTCGCCCGCCCGTGCCTCAGCGTGCAGCCCGGCGCCCACTCTAGCGGGCAACGCCGCCCAGCGCCTCGGCCCCTCACCCTTGACTCAGCAGGTGAGGCACGTGCGCGCGTGCGAGATGGAGCTGAACGCGGGCCGCCTTTACCTTTGCTCTCGCACTTGGCGGAAGGAGGACCCTCCCTGACTGGGGGTGTGATCGCTCGTCGGAAAATAAAGGAAGAGCCCCATGCACGCCTGTCCGCCTGCCCACTGAATAATGATCGCTATCGCCCTGACAGCGCCGGGAGTCTTAGCAACAGCAGACATCATAGGTGTGCTCTCTTTTTCAAAGAGATCGTTTGTGAGACCGAATACTTAAAAAGGCACTTCATGTAGCTAATGCAGAGGCCGCTTTATACTTTTCGCAATATTAATAACGATTGCCGTTACAAAGTGTGCTGCATTTAATCTGATTGATTCTGTTTTGTCGCATTTATCCTTGATATTGACATGATATGAAATATTTCATTATAATAGCTTTTCTCTATATGATAACACAGAAGCCCATATATTGCAGCACATTGATCATACGGAGGAACAAACTAAAAACAAACCAAAGCCATTTTGATTACATCACACATAGCTACATTACACATTACACTACATGACAGAGCCTCCTAATGATGAGGCAATGCCTTGACAACATGTTACTCTAATCATGCCTTAGATTGGCTACATTCTATAATATGATGCAAATACAGAAACTTTATTCATACAGTGCTGAAGATGATCACAGCGGAGTCCAATTAGTGCTATGTTTAAATTAACCACATTTTTATTTTAACGCCCTGGGAAATGTTTTGCACCCCTTACTTTTGACTACTGACTTACAGTTACAAATGAGGAAGCCCTCAGAACACAAAACGATACATTTCTTTCTTTAAAAAAAAATTCCTTTCCCCCCCTTTTTTTCTTAATTTGGAATGCCCGATCGTATTCTCAAACCACGCGCGCTCCACCCCCTCCGGGATCAATCTGGGAGAGCGATCTCCTCCGAAACACGTTGATGTCAGCTGCCGCTTCTTTTCACATCGTGGAATATGAGTTAAGCTTGCACAGACCTGAGTCACCCAAGACGCGCACAATGTACAGCCTATATACAGGTAGACTGTGGGCAGCCTGTTGACAGCAGGAGTCGCAGGTGTGCGACGAGGCATGGACAACCCGGCCGACTTAATTCCTCCCTTCCTGGGTGACACTAACACCAATAATGCATCACTACACAGGGCTACTGGCCACAGTCGGCACTGGCACAAAGTGAGATATTTCGCTTCCTAACAAATATGAAGTAATAAGAAAGAGGTTTGGACTGAGGGGTCTCCTCTAAAACCATAATAAGCAGCAGGGCTAAATCCCTGTGGTACTCAAGGCCAGTAGCTGACATTAAGGGGCTGTTGACAAACAAAAGATAAATACATTTATGTTAGCTAAACACTGTGGAGTCTGAGCTGGGTTTCAGATAGTCCTCCTGTTGCTAAGGCAACTGGAAGCCCCCAGCATCCAGCAAGCTGCTGAGCATTTTAGAGAGACAGTGCAGAGGGCAAGAGCTGCAGCCAGGCATGAAGAGAACGCACACATGCACACGTACACACACACACACACACACAGACACACGCACACACTCAAACACACTACCCACACACACACACACACACACATCAAAGTGATGGCTGAACATAACTGATTAACATTTCAGTATTACTTAAGCTTACTGTGTCTACATGTTGGTGTGATATCACCATTCAGACAGAAATCCTGGTTTATGACTAATCAGTCACAGGTGCTTTGCTCTAGCTATAAATGGAGCAGGCAGGAAATACGGTACAATGAAGCTGAACATGGGAAGAGCTGGTTTTGCCGTGTCATGGGTGTGGATAACAGAGTTATACCATTTGTTATACCATTTAAAATTGAGTGAACATTTATGGAAACATTGTCAGATCTAGCACCAAAAACCCCACGCCCCCACCCCCACCCGCTGAGCTGCATTCTACCCATTCGCAGCAGGGGGCGAGGCAGAGCCCTGTCTTTCCAAACCCAACACGTCGCATGACAAAAAAATCTTCCTAAAGTGTGTAACTGCATCCTGCCTATTTGCCTTCCAACCAAATGAGATTTAAAGCCGTTCTATTTCAGGACAGCTTTTCCTCCCCAACAGCTTTAATCCCCTTCCCCACTGCAGGGACTACAGAATGAACCCTCTCCCACAGCCACACCTACAGGATATCCATGGAACCTCACATTCATGTCACTCCTCATAGTCCTCTTGGCAGTTTCCATTAGATCTACATGTATAGCATGACATGCATTTAAGAAGTAATAAGAGACTAACCAGAAAATCATATATAGGTGACATTCTATATATAATTATTTACCTCTAATGTCGCCACCAAAAGAAACAGCTCAGTTTTATGACCATACCAACCTTCTGCATTCAGACAATATTCATATATTCATCACACTTGAGGTAAAGGACTGTTTACCTCTGTCATTTCAGACATTTTAAACTATTCAATAGCCTCAAGCTGATGGCCTGTTGTAACCGAGGCAACTAAGCATGCATGTGCATATATTTCTCCCGTGGCATCAGCACTCGAGCCAGACATTCAAACAAGCTTCACGCATTTGTTGTTCCCAAGTGGAAGTTGCTCGCAAAGATTTTCTACTTGGAAATGGAGACAGTGCCATCTGTAGGAAGCTGTGCTATTTAACAAAACAACCGACCTTCCATGCCTAATGTACTGAAAAACCTACAGAGCTGATTACATCTGTGTACTGACAGCAGCTAAAACAACAAACAAGCACATATTGATATTAGCCAACTGTATGTGTAGGTCTTATTTATTTTTTTATTTTTGGTCCCTTATGAGCAAAATTGGGAAAAAATGACAATGAAATGATACCCCCACAAAACCCCATGGGATAACTGCTCAAATGGAAAGTCTGCTTTAGGAAACACTCACCTTTTTTGGAATGGGATTTCTTGGTCTCAGTGGCCAATGGGAGCTGAAGCTCCTGAAAAAGACCAGCATTTTTATACATTAAAATATTTTCTCTAATCAAATTTTTTCACTGTAGATTCAAATTGGCATCTGACATTTCCAAAACATTCAGTTCAGTAGACAAATCCAGAATGACTTAAAATGCCCTCAATAACAATTACAGATGTATGACACTGCATTCTACAACATTAATACACAGGAAATTAAATGGAATCCAAATCAATAAGTATACGATTGAAAACAGTTCTGGTGAAAGAAAAGTTGCAAAATTGTGTGTTGTTATTTAAGGAATATCATAACTGCTATACTAACTGCTTGGGGTGGCAGGGTAGTGTAATGATTAGCGATTGGGGCTTGTAACACAGAGGTTGCAGGTTCAACTCCCAGCTGGGGCACTGCCGTTGTCCCCTTGAGCAAGGTACTGTTTCAGTAAACATCCAGCTGTATAAATGGATTGAATGTAAACTGTGCAAGTTGCACTGGATAAGAGTGTCTGCTAAATGCTTAACTGTAAACTGTAATATTGGTTGCATAGGTAAAATTATAAAGTAAATTGAAAACATTAAAGGTGCTTTGAAAATTAGAAATAAGAGAGCAGGGTGGCGGATGGCGTAGCGGTCTAACGCGCCACACTTTGATGTGGTGTGCGCTGCCTGTCAGGGACGTGGTTCAAAACCCGCGTCTCTACCAGACCGGCCCTGGTCATCAGCCCCGATCGGAGGCGGCATTTGGCTGTCCGCCTCCGGGGGAGGGGGGAGGGTGAGCCGGCACGAGTCCGTCAAGGAGAAGGTAAAAGGCGTCCGTGGAAGAATTTCCGTCTTCGGAAGAGGCGGGAACAATCAGCCCGGAATGTGTGTCTCGCTCCCGGAGGACGGGCGGCGGACTCGTGGGGGTGGGGAATTGAAATAAATAGAAGGTATAATTGGCAACCAAATTGGGAGAAAAACGGGAAAAAATTAGAAATAGATTTTTACAGAAATAAGAGAGCATTAAAAATGATGACTACGATGATGACTGCAAATGAGTTAGGAACTGAGTCTGCCTGTGTCACGTGATCTTAGTGAGAACAGAAAGAACATAAGAAGGTATAAAGAGGGGACAATCTATATTTAATCTCAAGAAAATGTATATGACCTAACTGTCTGAAGAAGACACTGATTGACACGTTTCTATATACTGCTAGGCGCTGGCCTAGCGCCGCATAATAATAAACAGATGGATCGACGGTTCACCTATGGGCTGCTCGCCTCCTTGGCCTATAGCATAAAAGCAAAGCAGGCACACAACATAATTACCTTGGACCGACAATCACTAAAATACAGATATATAATTTAACTTGAGTTTCATAATACAGCGCCGGCTACAACCCACAGACTGGAGCCTGTTTGCCACCCAGGCCACCACAGACTCCCACACAGACATTCACTCCTACACCTCCTCTGTTTTGGACCATATCAGCTCCAACATCGACAGTGTCACCACCAACAAACGGATTACCACTTTCCCCAATCAGAAGCCGTGGATGAACAGAGAGGTCCGCTTACAGCTGAAAGCACGTGACACCGCTTTTAGAACTGGTGACAAGCGGGCCTACTGCTCAGCCAGGGCTGACCTGAACAGGACTATCAAGCAGGCCAAGCACAGCCACAAGCTCAAGGTTGAGGATCACTTCAACACCAATGATCCCCGACGCATGTGGCAGGGCATCCAGGCCATGACGGATTACAAACCCTCCAACAACTCCCCCCCTGCAACTGACCCCTCCCTCCCTGATGAACTCAATAACTTTTATGCCCGCTTTGATAGAGACAGCCGGGAGACGCCCACCAGGGCTGCTCTCCCTGCTGATCTCCAACCCCTCACTATCTCCCCCACGGATGTGTTCATCGCACTGAGCAGGACTAATACACGTAAGGCAGCTGGGCCTGATGGCATCCCTGGCCGGGTGCTCAGGAACTGTGCTGAGCAGCTGACGGAGGTGTTCACTGACATTTTCAACCGGTCTCTAGCCCAGGCAACTGTCCCAGCGTGCTTCAAGACCACCTCCATCGTGCCTGTGCCGAAACACTCCTCCGCGACGAGCCACAATGACTTCCGCCCTGTTGCACTCACCTCCACCATCATGAAGTGCTTCGAGAGGCTGGTCCTGGCTCACCTCAAATCTGGCCTCTCACCATCTCTCGACAAACACCAATTTGCCTACCGTGAGAACAGGAGCACGGACGACGCCATCTCTTCCGCGCTACACTCGGCCCTCTCCCACCTGGACGAGCAACACTCACGTGCGAATGCTGTTCATCGACTTCAGCTCAGCATTCAACACCATCATCCCATCCAAACTCATCTCCAAGCTTGGTGACCTTGTGGTAACCAAGGACCTGGACATCATCCCCTCCGTCTGCAACTGGATCCTTGACTTCCTGACCAACAGACCCCAGTCTGTTAGGATAGGCAACCTCACCTCCTCCACCCTAACCCTGAACACCGGCGTTCCACAAGGCTGCGTGCTGAGCCCCCTTCTCTACTCCCTCTTCACCTACGACTGCACTCCTATGCATGATACTAACACCATCATCAAGTTTGCAGACGACACAACGGTGGTGGGCCTCATCAAAAACAACGATGAGACGGCCTACAGGGAGGAGATCCAGCACCTGGCGGCGTGGTGCGCCGACAACAACCTGGCACTGAACACCAAGAAGACCAAGGAGCTCATCGTGGACTTCAGGAAGACTAGGGCTGTCGCTCACGCCCCGTCCACATCAATGGGGCGGAGGTTGAACGTGTCTCCAGCTTCAAATTCCTGGGTGTCCACATCTCCGAGGACCTCTCCTGGACCTTCAACACCTCATCACTGGTCAAGAAGGCTCACCAGCGTCTCTTCTTTCTGAGGAGACTGAGGAAAGCCCACCTATCTCCTCAGATCCTGGTGAACTTCTACCGGTGTGCCATTGAAAGCATCCTCACCAACTCCATCATGGCCTGGTATGGCAACTGCACTGCCTCTGACCGGAAGACACTGCAGAGGGTGGTGAAAACTGCCCAACGCATCACTGGCTCATCTCTCCCTGCCATCAAGTCCATCCACGACAGACGGTGCCTGAGGAAGGCTCAGAGCATCATCAGAGACTCCTCTCACCCTAACCACGGACTGTTTGCCCTCCTCCCCTCCGGGAGGCGCTACAGGAATCTTCGTTCCAAGTCCAGCAGACTCAGGAACAGCTTCTTCCCCTCCGCTGTCATCTCCCTGAACTCCTCATCGCCTCCTCACCCCCTCCAGTGACTGCCCCTCTCCACCTCCCGTAGTATCCTGACCTAGACTCTGGATCACTCCGGATACTCTGACTCTGGATACTATGGTTTACTCTTCATGTAGTAACTCTGTTCACTGACTCTGGATACCCCCCTGACTACCCGCACTAGCTCTGTCATACCTTCATTCTGCACATACCCATGTACAATATTGTAATATAGTCCTTGTATAATTCTCTATAATTTTGCTGTACTACCTATACATATATTTATATATTTATACTCACCTGTACTTATCTATACATAACTGCACTAGTCTGTATATAAATTATAGCAACCTAACTACCTTTATAGTATTTATTCAATACTGTGCCTGTTAGCATTATAACTTCTGCTATAGTACTGTATTGTAGCACTTACTGTCATGTTTGCACTCTGGTTAGATACTAAACTTCTTTTCGCTGTACTGTACCTGTACTGTACAATGACAATAAATTTGAATCTAATCTAATCTAATCTAATCTAATAATAATACTGAAACTGTAGGACACCGTCAAAAGGTGTAATTTTTGCTGCCAAGTTAACTGGAACTCGAGCAGGAACCCGTGTTTAGATTAATATGCATAATATATCATGAATATACATTTAGATGAAAAAATATTACAAATCAACAGAAGCTACTATATAGGAATGTATATACATATCAAATAGTCTAGAGTTTTGGCATCCCATACTTGTTAGTTGCATCCTGCATCTCTAAATTAACCAACTCCACAGATCTGTCAATAACAAAATGTGTTGCTTGCGGGTGAAAATTAAATCGAAGTGCAATCAGGAGGACGAGAGGGTAAGAAAACCTGAGCAGTTCCCCAAATCAGTGAGAGCAAAATGAAGAACTTCTGTGGTCAATAGTATCGAAAGCAGCAGAATGATTGAAATATCATTACAAATCAAGCTAAATAGACACAGGGAGGAGAGACTGTTAAAGACACAATGCCATTTTATGATTCACTATTGGTACAGCATAGTTTAATTGAGATTATGCTATTGAGCAGAAGACCAAAACAAATGGGAGGAGCTATCAAACACTTACAGTTACTGACCTAATCTTTTTATTTTTTTATTCAAACAAATCAATGATTGAGAGTTCATTGTAGCTCCACCGATTGAGGTTCACGAAACCTGACTCTCCCATCACTAGTCTAACATCTGTCCACCAAGGTATTTGGACTGGGCTTTGTGGAGTTTTGATGGTTTCAGGCTGTATGCTTAAAAAAGGTCAGATAAAGCGCACCTTGTAATTTACATTTACATGTTAGGGAATTTAGCTTATCCAGATCACATCTTTATGAGGCAGATAAGATTAGAAGCAGCTAGAATTTAGGTCATGCAAGCTAGGTAGTTAGTTAACCCCTCAATTTGAATTGCCCTAGCAACGGTGTATGTCAAGTTTTTGTTTTTAAAAACAAAAATCCTTGAGAGGATTTAGTGTTGCCGTTGTCAAAATGTGTGGAAGTGATAAACACACACGAAATAAAGAGCCACACAGATAAGTGTTACTGGCTAGCTAGCAATGATTTGTTTTGTTTTCTCGATAAAAAGAGACTGGTGCTAGCTAACTGTTCCTTTAAGACATTGGCCCGGTTTTTTTAATACACTTTACGTTATACTGCCAGTGTGCAGTGCACTCTCGGCATCAGACACGGTTCAAGTACATTACAGTTAATTAGCTAACGTCAGATATACGTTAGATAACGGTTAGCCAAATCTTAGGGTGTAAACAATATAACACTGCATACATTTAGTTAATATTGCTGGAAACCACAAATGCCACCGTCTGTCCAGCCAACGTTAGCCAGTTTATAAGCAATGATTGTTATTTCCATAGGGGAAAATATCACCCCACACTTGGGCCATGAAACGTTCATGGTTATCCAACATCATTAGTTTAGCTGGCGAACGTTAGCGAAGTAATCTAGCTAAACAGCGTTAGTACGTTAGCTAACGTTTGCGAAGATTAACGCGAAATCTGTTTTATTTTCAAGGGCATTCAGTTAAGCTCAAGACCTGCGTTTAAACGGATATCTAAACCCACTTACACTTCGCACTCCCACGTACACATTTCTAGGGGAAAAAAAGATGTGCTTCTATTTGTTTTGTTCATGTTCTCACCGTGCGAGCTTTCTCCTCCGCCATCGCCATCCAGCGAAGCACAGGAAGTTGTGAACTAGTTTCCAAGGTAACATCCGTACAGGAAGGATTTGGGAAGAGAGTGAACTTCACATAGCTGCAACAATAAACTTGGTAGTCATAGTCTACTTAGATGTATTGAATTATACAAGTGCAACAGGTTAAGATAAATAGTGGAAACCTAAACCAACATGAATGCTAGAAAACTATTTTAATAATTTAAACACTGATGCTACCACTAACCAGTAATGGTACCACTTTACTAGTAATAGTACCACTATCAATATTAGTCAACCATCATTTCAAATGCCGAGGCAACGGGGTGTGACATGCTCTAGCAGAGGCTATTTGAATGTATGGCCTGATAGGGTTAATACTGTAACGTATAAATTAACTTCGTCCAAAAACATTATTTGACAGAAAGACTACAGCTCGCT
This sequence comes from Aldrovandia affinis, assembly GCA_029706075.1. Taxonomy (NCBI): domain Eukaryota; kingdom Metazoa; phylum Chordata; class Actinopteri; order Notacanthiformes; family Halosauridae; genus Aldrovandia; species Aldrovandia affinis. The sequence goes on from JAINUG010000004.1 coordinate 4,477,791, forward strand.
GCAATTAGAGGATATAATAGCTTGTGAGTCCAATTATAAGCTAGGCAAAACCAACGTCAATAAAGAAATACATTTGATTTGAGCAAAAACGTTTATTTTTTAAAGATATTACATTTACAATTGTACACAGGAGCAACAAGACACTGGTTTAAAAACTTAAACATTTAATTTACAGCGCGGAGAGTGATCTACCGTCCTTATCCCTAAGTTCTACCCCCAAAAAGACTAGCATGCAAAATGTACAGAACACTTATCCATTGACAACTCAAATGAAATCTTGTTGAAACCAAGCTGGCCAATTTCAGTATTTACTGTGTTCTTTGGATGAATAGACAAACCTTATGAGTTGTAATCACAAGGGACATTTTTTTTACATCTTCAGGAAACATCTATGAGGAAAAACCGGACATATGCCGAAAAAAGCCCATTGGTAACTCCATGAAATAAAACCGACCTATATAATTTAAGGAGTGTGATCAATTTAGTAGCCAAGTCATAAAAGGCAAGCATAACTGGTCTTCATTCGGGACAATATTTTCCCTAGTATAATGTTCTTTCTAAGGAAGCACTGTAATTAATGAAATGATGGTATTGTATATAACATAAATCGTTGACATTATTTGTATAATTAATTTGGTTTATTGTCAATACAACATCTAAACACCTAAATTACATTGTGAATTTTAAATCCACATGTCAATGTTCATAATCAGAGATGAAAGAAACATTTTAGCACATTGACAACATGTTAAGAATACTACAACTGACTTATTCGCATCAATCCATTCATCACACACCAAAACAGATTTTTTTTAAACCTGTTTAATCAGGCAAGGTGCAAGGGTACTTGCACTATAAATTACACGATGTAACATGCCAGCATGCAATGAGGAAATGTAACCTCTGTGACATAAGATTTGGTCAAAGAGAAGTCTTAGACTATGCCAGAATTTTAGTTTTTCAGAGCTACATTTAACTATGCTTAATTATTATTATATTATCTTGTTCCTAATTAGATCTAATGGAAAGCTTGCCATAAAAACAATAACAAAAATCATGGGGATTTGTGTGTAGAAGACTGTTGGATATAAGACAAGTATGAAGTGAAATCATAAATAAATCAAAAGGCAAAATAATATATTTTCTAAGACTCCAGGAGTCAGGAGTAAGGGGTTACATAAGGACAGCTTCAAATGATTGTAGCGGGGAGGAAAAACCAACAAGAACTCTATGCGATAACCATTGAATTTCACAACTGGGGCCATTAATCTAATAATATAACTAGAGGCAAGCAGGAAATAATTACTTCCATTAATCATTTCTCAGCATTGAGTAATCTTAACATTGCTATGTTGATTTGACACATGCGCTGTCATTTTACAAAATGATTTTTTACATTTATTTTAAATTTGACCTAAAAAAGCTTTGAAATCGCTATATCAACTAAATGTACCTAAACCTTTGGATATTACCAACATTATTTTCCCTTCAGAATAATTATTCAGTTAAATAGAGATGATTGTCCCTAATCTAAAAGTACCAATTTAATTCAAAATATTTCATGATGCTGTTACAAGCAAATATCGTCTCCTTGCGACTGAAAAAATGGAAACCAGGAAAGCGAAAAAGGAGAAAGTATGAAAAAGTTCAGCATCTTTAGTGTATCTATGTCAATTTGTATAATTTGGAGGTACAGTATTCAAGATATGCTCAATATAACTGATCTTCCCATACACAGAGAAGCTTCCACATACATTCAGTATGCAGTGTTTTTATGATGGTGCAACAAGAGATTGAAAAATATCTTTGATCAAACACATTTAACTTTAGAATGGAAAAGTTCATATAAATTAATTAGCTAGTTGGTGGTATAAATACACATACATGCAGGTCAAATATGGATATATTGGATCTTATCCAGGTAGTTGACATTTTTTCTTATCACAAGAAAGAACATCTGGTCATCTTAAAGAATCACTAGGAAAAACAGCCACTCAGAAAATGTGATCATAAGAAATGATAGATTCTTCGATTGCTCACATCCATAATCTATATTTATTTTCTATTTAAAAGCTCATTCATACAGTCAAACCAAAGCTTGATTTCACATTGATCCCGCAGGTTCTCAGAAAGATCAATGATTGCAAAGAACAAGCTGTAATCTTGTTGTTGGTGGTGTTTGCCTGTATTTTGACATTGGCAGTCCTAATTGGTCTACCCCCAAACTTCCCAAGATCTTAAAGGCCTGATTAGAATCCTGGTTCCCTCTGCCCGTACCGTAGAACCCTGTTTGAAGGTGCCAAATACTTAAAGAGTTGCAACACAGAGGTAGAACAGGGCCTAGGTTTTTACTAACCCTGGTCTCCCCTACACTGCATCTGTGCACTGCAGCGATCAGGACCATCATCCAAAGAAAAATCCAGCTGCTTGGTCATACCCACAGATGTTCATGAAGTCTCAGTCAAAGGCCATCCACACCCCAATAGAAAAGACATAAGACACAAAGAAAGATAGGAAAAAAGAAAAGAGAGACAAAAACCAAAGATCCCCAAATGAGCACTCTGGAAAACCTGCTGTTAATGATAATTAGTGAAGAGGGAAGCAAGCAGTTTAATTTCCAATGGTGTGGCATGATTTCTGAAAGGGTAACGTGCATTTGAAGGGGCAAAAAAAAAGTTATTTACTGCTCTCTGTTTTTACTTCAAAAGAGCTTTACATTGATCAATATCAACTTATTTCAGGCAAAAAAACCTTCTCTTCATTATAACATCTCAGCACCGAGATGCCTTTGTCCTACCTCTGTGGCATTCCAACTTAAAGGAAGTAACTGAGGAGGGAAATATTAGACAAAATGAAAATACAACAATCTCTTAAAGAAACAAACAAAAAAATCAGACATAAACCCCTTCATGTTCTCTATATTACATAATTACGATTTTAAAAAAAGTGAAAACTTCAAAAATAAACACACCTCTAAGGCATTGTGCCTGCACTTACTGCAGCACATTAGCAGTTGTGCCTTTGACTCCACAATACAGTAAGGACAATTTTAACACTAGCTTCAGTGCCTCTGCTATTAATTAACCACAGCTCTTATTTTTAAAACTCAAACCCTTCCAAAGCATCCAGAAGGTAGTCTTTTGATGGACTGATTGGAGATCCAGGATGGTGCAGGGCTGCGACGATGAGGGTGATAAGTTGGGGGGCTGGTTCCCATTCTAGTTCCTCTGGAAGGCTCCTTGGGCGGCGGCAGAGGCGGTGTTGGCCGCGGCACCCTGGAAGGTTTTGTTGGTGAGGACACCTTGGGAGAACTCCTGTTGGGCCTTCTGGAAGCTGGCGCCTGTCCTCCGGTACAGGGAGTGGACCTATCGGGGGGGGGGGGTATTCTCATAGTCACACCTTCTGCTCAGCAGCGCCCATACAACTGGGCTTCATGAACATCATAAAGGGTGGAGCTACTGTGTGCTGTCAATCAAGTCCCGTTCTTAATCCAGCTAAATAGATAAACAGTACATCCCATGTCATGCAATACTTTTTTATTGTCTCTTTGTTATGCAAGGAAGTCATATACGTACCATTTTCAGTAAGATGACTGACATTACAGCACAGGCTGTGAAGAAGCCTGCCACCACCATCATGACAACAGCGACTGGCACACTACTTGAGATAACTGATATGGCAGTTATCCAGCCACTGGAACAACAAAAGGTAATACATGATTTTTCAAACGCATACAATGAAAACATTTTGCAACCAACACTGATGCTGAGAGGAAAGGAAATTCAGAGCCTCTAATAATTCAAGCAGGACAGAGCTGTATGTTACATACAAACATATAGAGGACAGGCGAGTTAGTGCGGCCAAACACAATGGGCGACACTTACAGAGAAGAGGCCAGGAAACAGAGCACACCAGCAGACTAGATGGCAGGAATCTGTCAAAGAGATGGCAATAGAAGAGGAGATGCAGGAGAGAGCCCAAGGCCTTGTGTGCATGTACAGCCACCCACACTGACGCAGTTAGAGGCAGGCACGCGCGCACGCACGCACGCACACTAAGCATTTGCTGGTACGAACATACATTCAGAGGCATTCAGAGGTGTACACACACACACACACACACACACACACACACACACAAACACACACACACACACAGGCACACACACAGGTACATTCCCATATGGTCACATACACATTCACATGGCTAAAACACAGGCGTAGACATGTGCAGTCGCACATACAGTACTGCTCTATGCACACACATGCACGCACGCACACAAGGAAAATCCACCCAGAGACACCCTGTTCCCAAATACCCACCTGTTCCCCCACTGTGGAATACCAACAGTCTGGATGATGAACACCACCACTTGGATGAAGAAGGTGAAGAAGAAGAAGAAGAAACTGAAGGAACTGTCAGACCTAGTGGACGGCAAAAGAATACATTCTGATTAGAATACATTCTCTTACTTTCCAATAAACACAGGGGTAACGTGCATGTCATTAGGTCTGAGAAACACAAATACGCAAACACCATGCTATAGCATACAATAGATTATAAGTATGTGATGGGGAGCTTCTAATGTAACAATAAGAGATGTATTCCTTCATAAATCAAACATCAGGTTTTGGGCTCATTACACCAGTTTTTGCATTGTTGTACATTGGCCTTGGTTATAAGCAGTTACTGAATTGCAGCAGTCCTACCACAGATAGCTTTGTGAAGCTCACAATGTAGTTTTTGTTGTGACTGGGTTACTAAGGTATAGCTTCAGTTCTGTTATTTTTTTGGCTTTTTGTGTTTTTTAGCCACTATCCTGTTAAGAATCCATCAATCCCTGTCAGTGACCATTGACTTGCAATCACTCTTTCCTTATTAAGCTTTTCCTTGTTTGGCATAAGCCATCATGATTTGACACTGTTCCCCTTGACACATTCAATAATTTTGCCATTTCTGTGACTGATGTACCTGCAATTCAGGCCACCACTATTTGACCCCTTTCAAAATTTGTTGTCTCATATTGCTTTAGAAACTCACACATTAAAGTGTTTATTATAAGAGCTTTTATAGCAGAAACATAGTGATGATTATTATTGATATTAATATGAAACACATGCATAGACAACTTTAAAATTGTGATTTAGGTGTTTCAAAATACAAGTCCTTTTTAATTTGGTGTTTCCATTATTTTGTCTACCCACAGACACAGACACATCACTGGTGAATTAAATTTTCATATTTACTTGTGACACTAAATTAACATGCTTCTTAATAGTTCATAGGGAATACATATAAAGTGAACACCTTCCAGACAATATGTCCAAATAACTTGATGAAAGCTTACTTGAAGGCTTTGTAGACGGGTCTGTACCAACACAAGAAAGAGCAGGGAGTGAACAGGATGAACCACAGGATGGAAAGTCCGAAGTCCACCCCATAATCCGAACTCACAGTGAAATAGGCGAGGCAGGCCAGGACGTTCAGGAACAAAGTCATACAGTGAACTGCAAAAGGGAGCAAAAGACACCTTCAATTGGTATGGACATGTTTCTCAAACCAATGTTCTCCCATGGCACTGTTCATTTAAAATAAGTCTGGATCTTATTTTAATGATATTTCTGTTTTGTAGGTGAACAGCAAAGTTGGCATTTGTGCCACCTTGAATAGCTTCTGTGTATTTGGTTGTCAAGCTTATTTATAAAGTGCAGTTTAGCTGTCCTTATTTGGTCTTTTTTGCCCTGAACCTTTGTCTATAATGTGGAAAATAACTTTAATATAAAATGTCCATTGGTGTGGGAGGAATACAATAGAATGGTGGTCAGCTGATTGAGTACATTGGGCAGCAGTGAGAACAGGGGTCACAGTCCGTATCGATAGTGCCTTTACTGATAATTATAACATTGCAGCATGGAAACACATGAGCAACTTATGAAACTGCACAGTAGTGTGAACATTAAGAATAAAGGCTGCCCCACCTCATGTTCCCTGACGTAGAAGCAACGATTTCAATGTTACAAAGGAAACAGTTTGTCAAAAAAAAGAATAAATGGCACTACATACAGGTAGTGATAAAATAAATGGAAATACCCATGTTAAATCACTTAACAGGATGTTGGGCCACCATGTGTGGATTTCTGCAGAGGGACTACAACGCCACTCTTACACGACAAAGTCAAATGACTAGCTCAGTTGATGGAAGTAGAAAACGCCATCTCAGGCATCAATCCAGAATAACTAATAAATACTTGATTGGATTCAGATCTGGTGAATAAGAAGGCAATGACATATGGATAACGTCAGTGTCATGCTCCTCAAACCATTAGACAACTACTCGTGCTCTGTGGATGGGGTGCATTGTGATCTTACAGGTGGCAGTGTAGTGTAATGGTTAGGGAACTGGACTTGTAACTCAAGAGGTTGCTGGTTCAATTCCCAGGTGGGGCACTGCCGTTGTACCCTTGAGCAAGGTACTTAACCTGAATTGCTTCAGTAAATATCCAGCTGTATAAATGGATTGTACGTAAAAGAAATGTAAACTCTAAGTCGCTCTGAATAAGAGCGTCTGCTAAATGCCTAAAAATTTAAAAATTTAAAAAATAAAATAAAATAAAAACGCTCTCTGTAGGAAATTCTTTAACATGGGGTGAAGATGATCACTCAGTAGCATTAAGTAACAACTGACATACAAGGGTTTCCCTTTTCTGGTTCATTACCTGTAGCTATACCATGTATTGGTTAAATACCTGATTCTGATTGGTCAAGAGGGTGTTCCATTATCTTTTGATATTGGATGTGTTATCCGGGGTCTTAGGATGTAACATTTCTCACATGTAAAAATGTCAAGGGTCCCACAGCTGAACTTAACATTAGGCTCCCGACAATGAATATACACACAATTCAGTGGAAGTAGTCCGGTTCGCAATCAGTAACACCTTGGAGCCACTATTTCTTTTTTTACAGCAGACGTACCTCATGGCATGTTCTGAATGTATGCATTTCAAACACGATTCACCGATTGTGTATTAATTCCTTTGGCAAGTAGCCATGGTATAAGTGGGACAGTGTACTGCACACAAGTCAGTTGTTGAAAATAACAGCACTTCGGCGTGATATGGCCATAACATCACCCGGTCGTACTGTTATTTTCAACAACTGGCCTGTCTGCAGTACACTGTCCCTGGCTTATTACCCACGCATGGTGCACTTACACATCCACAGGTAGTACATCATCTTGCAAAGCCTTTGGTACTCCAGAGGAATTTCTTCAGAGAAGTCCTGGTAGAAGCAAGGCTTTAAGGGAAAGCTCTTTGGAAGAGGCGGCCAGTTATTTTCTTTTCCTACAAAACAATAAAGCATCCAATTGACCTTCACTTAAAATGTTTTTTTTTTTTTTTTCCTGTGACAGATTTTTACATCACAGATCATCCAACACAGCAACATTTCACAGAAATTGACAGCAAAAAAAGACAAAAGTTTGTTTTCCTCTCACAAGCCTGCGGGACCCTGCCATGTAAAACCGTTGCTTTGCATTAATAACGAGCTGATCTGAAGCCAGCAGAAGTGTAGCTTTGCTTATTCTTTCACTCTTCTCCTCTTATCTGTGAGTAGTTGCACGTGCACATAACATCTCAAGAAAAAGAGGCCACCGAGGAAGGAAACCGAAGCACAAAGATTAGCATGTGATGCGTGGAGCATTTTTCTGATTAAACGCACTGCTCCTCTGACTGGGCCACCAGCATCAAGGATGCAGACGGGACATTTACATACTGTCCCATTGTAACATAACATGGGACCCTCCGCGCGCCACAATGCCGCCTTTGACAGAAAGCCCTGGAGTTTAACTACAGCAGTGCTTTCACTCGGCTGCACGTGGTTTCTCTGCAGAAATATCCTGTTACCATTGTTCTCAGAGTTCCCCTCTCTGCCATGCCGCGCATGCGCTTTCTGTGAAATTGGACCTTGGCGAGACAGGGATCCTCACACTCAGCCCGTGCGGCGAAACGGAAAACGGAAAACGAAACTGCGGTGATGCGGCTTCTGCCAAGACGTGAGAGTAACTGCAGCGTGCTTCACTTCAGTGTCTACTGCAAGTCAGCAGCGTTCAAAATAAATGGAAATATAAACGATATATAAATGATTATATCTGATTACATATATCTATATCATAAGTGACGCGAAGGGGATATGCAGCGATTGTACTGCTGCAACATATCCACTTGTGGTTGCAGGGCCAGGAAGAATTTAAGTTAAGGATAAACCCAGGTGATTTTCCATTTTCTGAATTCTGACCCTTGACACTAGATCCTGCCAAAGAAAAGGTAGGATACAGGAGTTTGCGATGACGTGCCGTCATTAATGGTATGTGCAACTTCTCCAAACATGACAAATCAGCTACCTTACCATTGGCCTAAAGTCCATTGACATCACTCCTGTCCTTAGGACATTGCACTGGCTCCCTGTTAAATTCAGGGTTGAATTTAAGGTGTTGCTTACTACTTATAAAGCACTTCATGGCCTTGGACCTTCATACTTGCAGGATCTGATTGAACCTTATGTTCCCAGCCGCAATCTGCGCTCAGCAAAATGTTGATCTCTTGGCCATGCCTGTCATTGGGGGAAAAGTTGGGGAAAAGCTTTTAGCTGTTCTACTCCTCGTCTCTGGAACTCAATTCCAAGCCATATCAGAGGTACAGCTACAGTTGTCTCTTTTAAATCGAGTCTTAAGACTTATTTGTTTTCGTGTGCCGATTCCTCTTAGTTTGGATTTTTAGCTGATTTTGATTTTAATGTTCATTTTAAAATGTTAGGCGCTTGGAATTACTTACCTGTTCTCATGTGTCTATTCTTCCTAGTTTGGACTTCAGATTTATTTTTATTTCATACATTTTTATTATTTTATTGACTTATTTGATTATTTTTTTAATTGTATTTTTCTCTTTGTAAAGCGCCCTGGGTTGTTCACAAGAAGTGCGCTATATAAGAGCTTTTTGTTTTGTATTGTATTGTAAAAAGAAGAAGGAGAAAAAAAAAAATCATAAAGTAGCCAGCTATGCTTTGCAATTTTGTTTGGAAACACTGTCAATGTAGTATTATGCAGTCTGATACCACCTCCATTAGCCCTGCTGTCCTACTTGGCTCAGAGGTACAAGCGAGGCCATAAGTGAGGCTTAACGTCCTGGAGTTATCCGACACCATGCCCTGAGGAAGACCATGGTAAAATGATGCAGACCGCAAGCCCAGGGTGCGCGAGGCTGGGGTTCCCTCAGTGGAAGAGGGGGAAAGAGGGGACCCATTGGGAGCAGTAGAAACTAACCCATGACGGCTCCCCTGTTCTGTAGCTCCTGCTCCTTGCGGTCCAGCTCGGCCGCCTTCCTCTCCAGCTCCTCCTGCTGCCTGAGCAGGTTGGCCTGGGCGGCGGCCGCCGTGGCCTGGGTGAGAGGACAACAGAGCCAGGGTCACACGCCACCAAAACTACTGACTAACCACCGCCATTCCCAATGCCTTAAACATAGCTCTATATGCCACACAACAACATATAATTGCTCATCACACTCCTTTTCAGTCTTTTTATAACGGTCTGAATCCCATTTATGACTTGGTTGTGGTTTTTACATGTTTGTAGTGGTGTCTCACATCTTTTCTTACCACACATTACAGGAAATACACAATCCCTGACCCTCCTTAAAGGGAGTGCTCAGTTTCTCAATAATTTGTTTCTGTTGAAACGCATATACAATGACAGAAGCCCATGGTATCTGCAATAGCGCTGTTCTGCCATACTATTCACTACTAGGAAGGTTTACTGTGTCATAAATTGATAAACCATCTAAGGGCCAGGTTCATAAATACTTTTTATCTTAGATGTGGATTAAGCCTCCATAAACAGTCAGTGGGACAGGTATGAAAGTAATTTCATCTGCAGTCTCGATAAAACTTCCCCATAAAAAAGGTCCCTTAGAATCCACCTACAGCAAGACTCAGCAATCAACACAAAATTACTTCCTTGTTGTTGACTTTTTTTGACATATTTTATTGCTACATGATTAAGCTCCCAGCCACTGTAGTTCAAATCCTGTTTTACCACTTTAGCCCCTTTCAAAATGCTTCTTGATGTTACAGATAGTGTCAGTGAGACAACTGCAAATATATACTATAATTGTGCTTTGGTAACACGTTTCTTTACCATGTCAAGCTGAATTGAAATGAATTGAACTGAAGTGAACTGAACTGAACTGAATTAAACTGAACTGAACTGAACTGAACTGAACTGAACTGAACTGGATTGAGAGAGAGTGATAAGAAGCGACAGTTGGACAGAGACAAAGAGGAGCAGTGGAACACGTTTGTGTGCATCTCAGGCCAGGTTCCTGTGGCCTGCCCTGACCTTTGGACTGGGCTCCACTGATGGCTGCAGCACGGCAGGCTGGGAGTAGGGTGTGGTAGCAGGAATGGTTTCATTTTGGTGGACCTGACAAACAAGTATAGGCAGAGGCATGTTATAGATCTTATGCAAAACACACTTTCATCTACAAATGAGCTAGGTACCTCATACAAGACACTTTCATTGACAATTGAGTTAGGTACTGTGCATACAAAAGACACCTCAATCTGTTTCAATTAGGCTCGCCATACAAAAGACTGCACATCTACACATTTGCAGATAAGGTACCAAAATTAAGATGATGAGGGAGAACGGATGATCTTACCACTGTGGTGCCCTCAGAGAAGGGATTGAATTCCTCAACGCGGTCTGCGTCCATGCTTGTCACCTGGGTGACTGCGGGATCCTGGAACACATATTACACAGAATCTTCATCATTTGTGAAACTTCACATTCTTATATCACAGGCAGCAAAAGGTGTGCCGTCTGGCCCACCACCCATATGATTTGCTACTGATACAGTAATGATGAAGCCTGACATTACTAGTTTACACACCACAAGATGCCTCTCTTTTCTCAGAGTGCACAATTGAAAATGTATATTGTGCACTCTGACAATCATTTATGAATGAAGTCAATACTAATTTTCAAACCCCTGTCAATGGGGTCAATGACATCAACAGGCTACCATCATTTAATAATACTGTGCATCAATAATGCTAATAATACTTATGCTTAGACGATGAGTAACTGTCGCAGAACACTTGTCACGGCATTTGATAATGACCTTAGGCGGGATTCACTTCCACCTGCAGTGCATTATGGGATGACTGTCATTCATGCATGCTCTAAAACTCTGAAACTGATGTCTCTGATCCACTACACTGACCACCATGCTGCCTCAGAACTATACCCACATTAGTCATTATTTACAGGGATAGAAATAGCAGTCCCAATGCACAACAGAGCAATTCTAGGTTTTTTAAGAGTTAGCAGGTTAGCATAGTGAAGGTTGCCCGTTGGCTGCTTGCACGCATTAGACTTACCTGCTTCTATTAACACTTGGATTGACTAAAACTGCTGCACATTGGATGTGCCATGTACATATCTGCTGTTAATGACCATCCAGCCTTCCTGGATTAATGACTGGTTTACTATAGTGAGGGGAGGCGCAAAGGAGCATTCTTAATAGTGGTGATCTCATTCCTCAGATAGGGTCTGGGGAAACATGGGGGTGCAAGGAGCACGCGGTAGACATGTTCAGTTGGTATTCACCAGGATGCTAAGGATCATCAAATCAAAGATTAGTCTACACGTGAAGCAGTCTGTTATCTCTTATGAAATTCAATCAAGTCGCAATACCTGTTCAATACGGCATAAAGTTAACTTGCCAGAGGTATGGCCACACGAAGAAAAGAAACCTCCTTCTTGAGGATATTACATGCTTCTACTGTACTTAGTCATTGTGCTTTCTCTATTGACACACCTGCTACCATTCACATGGGTGTTTTGTCGGCACCTGCATACACCTGGACCCACAACAAGATTTAGTAACTGGTTTTTATCTTAATTTTTATATTGTAATTATTTGAGGACAGGTAGTTGTTGACTACTGAACCAGTAGAGTAAAAAGTAGCAGACAGAATGTGCCAAATGCCAGAGCTCAGCCTGTAACAGGGGAAGAATAGGTCAGTATGTTCAGAGTCCAAAACAGCATGCGCACTATGCACTGTTACAAGGAAGATAACGTTTGCAATTGCATAATGCTATTTGTGGCTGAACCAACTTTGTTACACATTTAGCCTGTTTGAAAGTCTTAACAAAGGGTCTTAGTGAGGACATGTTTCATCGGTGTAACTTCCCGATGTAAAGCAAGGGCAGGGGAGTGGTGCCAACCATGAAAGCCAGTTTAATACAATACCTTTATATCCAGGATATAGACACTTTCAGTGTGGCATTTCCTCACTTACCGATTTCACAGCCACTGCAGAGTTCAAACCAAAGATCAAAACAAATATTGGGAAACAATGGGCCGCACCCAACGACAGACGAAGCTATTTAACTACAATTCAATACTTTTTCCACCACAGTCTTAGAAGGTAAGGATTAAAATAGTCCAGCCCAGTATTTCAAAACAGATTTTGCCACCTGAGCACTGGGCTCCTTGCTCATTGGCATGTGATACACGCACACCCAGTTAGTAAAACAATCTGAAAGATAAAACAAAAAAAAGTGTTGTCCTGCCTAGTGTGCAAACAGTGATCTGAAAGTGAGCCAACTTGTATGAAAGCGATAACAGTGCGCTTAAATCAAAGGATTCGTTTTGGGTGTGTAATGACATGCAGAATCTGCATATATGACATTCAGAACACAAGCTATAGATTAAGAAAGTGTCCATATTTTTTTATATTTTCAGGCCAGCTGGCAGTGCCAAACGGAGGGGGGGAAGTTACTGTCGTTTCCTACCTCAATGTTCACCTGCTACATCGGTGGAGATGTTAAGAATAGACACATGCTTCCCTACAAGTTTTAAGGGCAATAGTCTTAAAACAACTGTTAGAATTTACCCACTGGTCTTCCGACATATATGCCTGTCCATTTTTAGTTACAAGAAGTTGACTTTGGAATTACATTATATGGAGAGAAATGCATTTGTCGTTTAAATAAACGCAAAGACTTTACAATTCATGATTTAGCTTACTTTTTCGCAATTGCCGCAGTTGAGGTCTACAACCTCAGGCTAACAAGATGGATCCCTTGACTGGGGCCCAGGGGTTTCATCTCATTGCAACTACTGCTGAGCCGTGCATACAGCAAAGGCCACGGTTTGAAACAATCTCCACAACACGGGGAGTGTATGGTTTGCTGACATTTATTTGCTAACTTGGGTCACTCAGTAGCCTACAGTAGAAATACTACAGAGATTGTAACATCCCATATGTTTTTTTATAAAAACATTGTCATATATATGGTTCTCAAGGCAATTACTGCAGCACTTGGCAAACTTTAAGGTGCTTTAATACATAATCATGAGCCAACAGATATAAATGGAAGACAGACACAATCTAGGCCAATTGTGATGCAAAGAGAATTGAAGAAGGCTGTTGGGACTATCCAGTATTTGTTTTCTCTGAAGACTGCCAGTCCCATAGTGGACACTTATGCAATACTGCTGCAGGCAAAACTCATTTGCAACAGCATGAGAAAATTCCCACAGCCAACTGCTAGAAGGAGAGAGAAGCGTGAACTCATGCTCCAGCATATCACTGAAATGAGATTAACTCCACCGAAAAGTCAGTTTAATCTTTCACAAAACACATCCATGTGCAGTAATCACATACATATATGTATAAGGGGCGTTAAAAAGAGGGGGTGGGGTAGGAAAAGCCTTTTTTTAACTAAAAAAGAGGGGGCCATGTTAAAGCGTCCGCCATTGGATATGCAGATGACCCAGACACACTTATGACCAACATAGTACTGAACTGTAAAAGATGTCACACTGCCTGAACTGGATCCTCAAGGAAACAAGAAGTAAATATCTCACCTCAGATACAATTTGCATTTGAAATCCAATATCATTGTTTTGAGAACTGAATAAGACACTGTTATATTTAACACAGTTACACATTAACGCTGCCATTACTGAAGAGTTCAATATGAACTGTGACCACTGCAGCAGTGCAAACAAAATCAGTTATTCTGTCAGCACAAACATAGCTTGCATGCTAATATTTTTCCAGTCATCAAACGCTCATCAAATGTTCACAGAAACATGAATAGCAAGCCATCTTAGGGCCTCTTTTTGATAACTCTGTACCTTTTGAACCCTCACTGGTTCTTCCTTAGGAGATTGCACAAAATACCCATTGGCACCTGTGGATATTTACCTTTTTGGCCAAGCAAGATAAACGCATCAAACCAAGAACCCCAGTATAGTGCCAGAGTTTAAAAATAAATGTATTTCATATTAAACCGTATTGCCATGCCATTGAGCGAAAACTGAATTTAATTCATTTGTATTTATTGTTTTAAACTGACACTACAAGAACAGATAGTGGATTTTAGAATTGATTGACATCACATCATTTATTTTCAATGTTACACTTTTGCGAGAAAGGCAATAATTAATAATAATAAATACTGCATGTTAGGTGTATGAGCGTGGATATAGACGTATATACATGCTTACGTATACCAACGTGTAGTATATTATTTTTGTTTACACTATTGTCATGTTTGTATTTACTATACTATGCATGCCAACAAAGCTCCATTTGAATCGAATTGGTTGAGAGACGTGACCTCGACTTAACTGTTGACTTCATATACCAACACGCGTTGGTCTTAGGTAGCCAATTAGCTAACGTTAAATGGATATTTGTTAATGTACACATTAGGTTGCATGGATCGATATATCAACAAACAAGCAAGAATCTAAAAAACTAGCTAACGTTATTTGTCAAACCAAATAGCGAATATCTCGTACAAATGCTTAGCTATCGGCACTGAGTCACGTGTCATACCAGGTCGATAGCTAGCCAGCAGTTCTAAAATTGGTTATTCGAAATAACAATGTCAATATTAATTGTAAGCCACTACGCAACATAATTTAGCTTTTAACCTTTAGCATTGGTTAACTAGCCAAATACATTGGTGTTTGCTAGCTAGTAACCTACCAAGCTAACTACATAGATACTTTATACATACTAATACTGTACGCCTGAGAGACAGGAGTTGCACTGATCCCCCTTTTAGGTCGAAAATGACTGGCTGGCGAAATGTCAATCATGCCACGTACCTATAGGAATGTCAACTCGCCCCAACCCAGCAACTAACCCAACAGGTTTGTGGCGTTTTTTCGGCAAGTTAGCTTGTGTCAAGTTTTAATTTAAAATGAGAAGATCTCACCTGGAAAGGGTTGACATCCACTGGGTCAGCAAATGGATTGTTGACGAATCCAGACATTTTAAACAAGCTGTCTTGTCTCCCGAAGATAAACAATAGTTTGGAACTTTCCCTTTGGTGCGCTACCGTTTCTCCCTCTCGATCAACTTCCTCAAAACGCGCCTAGTACCCATGCGTCGTGTGTATGACGAGTCACGCTCGGTGTGACGAACATGCAAATTATTTGAACAGCCTCTGATAAATATTTGCATTACGAGGAACAATTCAGCGCGGGACCTGCGCAGTTCTTTCTTATGTATTATTTATGCCCAAGGGAGAATCAGCTCATGAACACTGATACAGAACCAGTTAACTCTACCCAAATCCTAACCTTAACCATAAGGAAGAAAAACACAAAAATGACTTCAAACCATCGCTCATGGGCAACTTTGCTATTTGACACGTTGCTATGTTAAATCGTTATATTTTGTTGATAACGTTATAGAACAAATGTAATCCACAATCTATAGGAGATTGATTACATTTGTTTTCCATATTGTTGTTTCATTTACCAAATGTTTTAGTTAATGTAAAAAGTGATTTCACTCATGCTAAAAAGTATTGTAATCTACAGTAGCTACCATTGTTGTGCATAAAATGTAACTGGTTGCAACATGTTTATGCTGACTGGCTAATATATCAAAATATTAATTATTCAAACATAATTCGTTTTGTGCGTGATAAGTGGCTGCTGCGGTGTAAACTGATCGCTGCATTGACACCTTGAATGAAAGCGACCCTCTGCATGTTTTGCAGTGACGTCATTAGAGGTGTGTCCACCGACGCTACAGCCATGGAGGAAGTGAGAGGTCAGGCTGGTTCCATCTACTGTACAATAATTTGTAAATTAGAACTGATTATGTGCCACGACAACGTCCTCGGGTGCACTATGACTAACGCCCGCTAGTCACGGAAACAAAAGGCAGCGAGGAAAGCGCGATTTTAAAATAATGTTGGGAAATAGCTTGCAAGCTAGCTAACTGGCTAGCTAGGTACGGGCAATCGCTTGGTACAGCAGTGGTGGTCTGATATTGCACGTAGACGAATCAGCATTGAGTTGCAGCGTAGCTTCTTTATGACGAAAGTACACTTTCTTTCAACGTTGGCTAACGTTACCTCGATACAGTTTTACCAATCGTGATAGTTTCAATGAACATCTCAGATTCGTCAGGGAAGACTGGGTTGAAGAACCAACAAGGGGACGTGTCAAAAGTGCGTTCGTTGTTGGTTTAATTTGCCAGGGTCGACACTGCTACTTTGTTCACGCAAAATATTATATCGGATTTTTAAAAATGTAATCGTTTATTTCATGCAACATTTTGAAGTATCGCGAGTATTTGAACCGATACTTATTTTAAATTAATTCATACATACATTTCCCTAACATCTATCGCAGGGATTCCTAAACTAGGTTCTGGGGGACCCCCGTGTATGTTGGGTTTCGTTCCAATCAATCTCTTGATTAAGGTAGTTGAAACTTGTATAAATTGCATAATCTTGTGGTTTAATACAATGCAGATTTGGCTCATTACGGTGTGATTTGTCTTTGAAACTCTTTTTTCTCCACAAATGGTTTAGTTTTAATGACCACATGTGAACACTTTCAGGAATTTGGTACTGATTTCAGCAGTAAATCCATCAATGAATGAATTAAAATGTTACCTCTTTCAAAATGAATTGCTTAGAAAATGTATAGAAAATTAAAGCATTGGTTGTCTGAAGAACTGATCTAATTGAAAGTCCTTAAATTAATATTGAATATTCATTCTTTGCTACATGAATAGGCCTATCTGTTTCTGACATAATGTGGCATTAAGATGGCAAATCATCCCTCACTGGAAATTAAAAATGTCTAATTCTAGTGTACAAAACCCAGCCAGTTATACTTCATGAATTGCAATTATGGTTGGAACGAAAACCAACATACACACTGGTCACCCAGGACCGAGTCTGGAACCGATAATCTAACCAGAGCGAAAGGTGTGAGAATGCTTGATTTAAAAAAACCCGATCTGTAACATTTGTTTCCCCTTACTATAACATAAATATACGATACTTTTTGCAGTATTTCCGCTGGAGTGTGTGGTCCAAAAATATGCTTGGGGCAAAGTGGGGCTTAACAGTGAAGTGGCCAAACTTGTTCTTGGTGGGGACCCACTGGCGGTAATTGAAGATGGCCAACCATACGCTGAGGTAAGATATGTATGTAGTAACATTAGCAAACGTTATTTGTAACTAAAAAATGGTATTTTCAGGATTATGATGTACTCGGTCACATGACTTGGACTGGAGTGCGACTTGAGTCACAATTTTGATGACTTCAGACTTGACTTGCAAAAAATAAAAGTGCTTGAGACTTGACTTAGACTTGCATGTCTATGACTTGGGACTAGACTTGGACATGAGGTGGATGACTCAAGAGACTTGTTTTGAATGTGACTTGAGGACTTCACACCTGAAATTTGGGACTTGTGATTAGACTTGACCTGAACACAGTTACTTGGGACTTTACTTGAGACTTACCCTTCATGACTTGGGACTTATTTGAAACTTGAAGGTTAAGACTTGAGACTTACTTATGACTTGCATAACAGTGACTTGTCACAACTCTGCTCAATACATAGAATGGCATCATGACATGTGACACATTACATTTCTGGCTGTTTAAATATACGTATTACTGCTCTTCGAGTTCCGATTGAAACTGCCAGTTGGTTGTTTTTGCATTGTTCAGATTTGTGAGCCTGCGGAATTTTGGCAGGGTGTCTGCTTGGTTCTGAGGCACGTCACGGGTTATTCTTTTTTTAGCTGGTGAGACCTCAGTTGGTGTGTGTAAAATATGTGTGTCCCATCTGTTCTCGTATTCATCCATTGAGCGAACGTTATTGTATTATATTTCCATGGCCGTATAGAATGAATACGGATACAACCGCAATCTGGGAGTTACGTTTTTTTGCCAAGAACCTCCACAACCTTTATTAGCATGTGATATTATTTTATGTTGTTGTTCAGCTAATAATTCAACACTGATGTTTCTCAGCTGTGGATGGGTGCTCATCCCAAAGGAGATGCTCTCATCAAAGACAATAGGATATCACAGAGGACACTGGGCCAGTGGATAGCAGATTATCCAGCTTGCTTGGGGTCAAAGGTCAAAGACACCTTCCAAGGGCAGCTACCCTTTCTGTTCAAGGTCCTTTCAGTGAACACGGCATTGTCCATCCAGGCCCATCCTAACAGGGTAAGCTGGGTAAACCAAAAAAATGGCATAAAACAATAGTAAAGGCTACAAGACGTTTTAGTTGGTAATCTTGCTAGCTAATGTATCCCATTTTTGTTTCCTAAGGAGTTGGCAGCCAGGCTTCACGCTCAGTTTCCTGAGCACTACCCTGACAATAACCACAAGCCTGAGATGGCCATTGCGCTGACACCATTCGAAGGTCTCTGTGGCTTCCGGCCTGTGGAAGAGATCTTAGGTTTTCTGAAATGTGAGTGCTTTCAATTAAGTCTTCATAGATAACCCCAGGCTTGATATAATTGACAACTAATGAATGTAAAAGGGGAATGTCTCAGCCAACACATGTGTGTGTAAATGTAATGAATCAAATCAAAGTCACAAAACCAGACCCCATAAACACAATGGTTAAATTATTTATATATATTTGTTTATATATATATTTAACACCTAAGCCTCAGTAACTGACTGAAGGGAGAAGCTACGTAAAGGGGGAAGAGTTGTAGTAACAACGTGAGGGGGATCTGTATTTGTGGTTTTGGCCAGACTGGGAGGCTTGGTTGCTTCAAATAAAAATCCAGATTTTATAAAGTGGAGATTAAAAAGATGAGCCATGTGGCCCCTGAGTAGCGCAGCCGGTAATGGCACTAGAAGCCCAGGCTCTGTTAGTCTGGCTCTGGCCGGGAGTCCCGTTCAGGGGGCGGTGATTGGCTGTCCGCCCCCAGAGGGAGGGGGGAGGGAAGCCGGCATGAGTTTGCCGCATGCAAGTGGCTCCTGTGTGTGTCGGAGTAACTGTCGACAGCTTGGCAGGTTCCATCTCGGAGGAGGCGGTTCAGTTCGCCTTTGTCACTGCCGGTGCCAGAGTTGCAGCAGCGCAGTACGAGGGGAGGGATAGTCGAACTAGAAGAGTCTACAAATGGCCACCAAATTGGGAGAAATATAAAAAGATCTTAAATAAATTATAATAATAAAAAAGATCAGCCATATTACTCTTGTCAGTTACAGTTGCGAGGAGGTGGGTTAATTCTCCAAGTGGTTATTATTTAAGACCCACTGGAAGAAAATAGTTGTTTAACTTTTTTTATGGCCTGCCAAACAGTGTTTTTGTGATAGAGTAACAAATGGTTTTTTTAAACATTTACATTTTTAATGGATACAGTTATAGACTGGCAGGGGAAATCAGTGGGTTCCTATTCTAAACGTGTGGACCTGCCACTGAAACCATTTGTGGAAAGTGGCACAATAGCATTTTTGAATCCCAGAGGCTTCGGCAAAGTGTGTAGTCGTGCACCAAAAATGGCAAAAATATTCCTAAAGGACAAAAATACATAATGAATGTGTCATTCAAAACCTACTTAAAACTGGATGCCAGAGAACAATTTCTTGTACACCAAACAAACAAAGCCTCAGTAGGCATTCATCACTGATAACCCCAAAAAATTCAGATCTGACCACCTTGACTACCAGTATGTATTTTAACCGATGGCATATCTTCAGTATGTGGAAAAGTATCAGCCAAGTTTGAAGTCATAAGTTAAAAATAAACCTGAACGTTTATTTTGAGACCGTGACAAATAATTCTGTTCCACTTGACTCAAACATTCACAGCTAGCACGAGGGCTAATACCTTAATTTTTCTTGTGGGATTAACTTTTTCATGCTAGTAATACCTCTTGTAGAAATCTGCCACTGGTTTATCCACCCCAGGAGAAACTCCATGTACAGCACTGGTTTTATTGGACAGATTTAAAAGTTTAACATAGCAGTCTAAGGAGTTAAGACAGGCTTGAAAGAGAGGATAGCTGTTGACTAGCAAAAGCTACATGACTGTTCAGTCCTGTTCAGTTCAAAGTACAACCATTGACTGAACAAACTGCACACGCACGCACACATGATATCTGGAAATAAGCAGACCTAAGAACAGTAGTGGCCCTCACTCATTCTCTGAGGACTGAGTGAGTTGCTCCCCCAACTAAATAACAGTACACTCATGTTACCACTAGATAGTAAAAAGACACTAATGGGGATCCACCAAACAAGCATCAGCCCCTGAACAACACATCTTGTATATGTATGTGTAAATGAAAGAAATGTGTTGGACATCTTTATGTAGGTTCATCAAGACAGAATATAAAAAAATCCCAGAAAATCACATTATATGAATTTTAAACATTTATTTTAAATTTTCAATGTTCACTGTTAAAATGAACCACATATGTTCTCACACACTTCATGTTCTCACACACTTCATGAATGAATCTTTTTTTTCCACCAATACACATTAGACTGCGGACTTCATTCAGAATACTCTTTCTTCATGTCCATGTAGTGGATACGGCAGTGTGGAGCACTTTGTATTAAAGGCCTGTGCTGTTGGAGTATCTGCCCCAGCGTGCCCTGTTCTGAGTTGCTAACCCCCGTGTTTGCGTTTGGCAGCCGTGCCAGAGTTCCATGCGCTGGTGGGCAACGAGGCGGCGGAGGAACTGCGGAGCAGCGTGGGGGAGGCGGGCCGCCTGGCTCTGGCCCTCAAGAAGTGCTTCACCCGGATGATGAACTGCGAGAAGAAAGTGTTTGTGGACCAGCTGAACATGCTGGTGAAGAGGGTCTCAGAGGAAGGTGGGAAGTGTGCTGAATGTCAAGCTGGTAGCAGAGGATGTCATATGAAAAAGAGCAGAAGAGAGAAGAGGTTCTCATTTTAATGAGGACTCGTTCAAAGTTTCTGCCTCTTCTCTTTTTACATTTTGAATAACACTTTTTTAAGAAAGCAAAGGAATATGCAGACAAGACAACATTTTTACCCGAGTGATAGTGAAAATCTAGAGAGGTTGCATAGACATTCAGTTCAACTAATTAGACTAATTTTAAGCAAATGTGTGTTTTTTTTTTTTCTTGACTTGATAAATGTAAATCATTAGTCAGTTATCGGTTTGGAGCTACTCAGAAATGACTAGTAACAATGGGATACATCAGGTTATTCTCTTCTAGGCTAATAAATGCAAATAAATACTTACAGTGGTTTAAAGGCTCAATACGTAAAAGGCCAAAAACTATTACTGCCTTGGATATTCCAACCATATTCCATTGCAGTAGGGAAAGGTTCTTGGACATTAACAATATAAACCAGAGAACATGGTTCTTCCCATATTGCTCTCTTTGTAAATTGTGTTATAGTTTCCAGTGAAAGTAGCCTACATTCACAATGCACCTGATTTTATATGTAATTTTGAGAAGGCCCCACTGTTTGTGTTATATATGTGCTGTTTTTTTCTTCTTTGTTTTAAACAATCAAGGGGCTGCAGGGAAGGACACATCGAGCAGCAACGGTGAACTGTTGCTACGGCTGCACTCACAGTTTCCTGGCGACATCGGGTGCTTCTCCATCTACTTCCTGAACCGTGTGATGCTTCAGCCGGGGGAGGCCATGTTCTTGGGTGCCAATGAGCCGCATGCCTACCTATTTGGAGGTCAGAGGTCAACATCTTAGAAACAGTCAATATTTCCTGGAAAGTGCAGCACAGCTTGACACAAGAGTCAGCAAAGCACACAGCAAAACAAAAGAACATATCAATGCACTATTTCCGCCTCCAGGGTCTGTTTGAAAGCATGACTGTACTGTTTGGAACCTTAGTGTTTTCGTATGCCCTTATACATTCTAATGTACATTGTTACAGCAATATAAACTCTCACAGAACACAGACTCAGGTAGAGATTATATTCATAATAAGGCCTTAGAAGATATGCCTGTGTGTGTGGTCACCCTCAGCTATGTTCTCTGTTCTCCACTCGCCCTGTAGACTGCATCGAGTGCATGGCGTGCTCGGACAACACCGTGCGCGCAGGCCTGACGCCCAAATTCATCGACGTCGGCACGCTGTGCGAGATGCTCAGCTACAGCCCTGCGCCAGCCAGCGCCAAAATCTTCCCCTCTGTCCAGGACCCATCGGACCCCTGCGTCTTCCTGTACGACCCCCCTGTGCCTGACTTCACCGTCATGAGGATACAGGTGCTCTGCCTCTCCGTCAGCTCACACCACTCAAGTCTCTGATTCCGATCGACGCGCTTGTGCCTCTATCCAAACAGTCCTGGGCCCTCCCTGTGCATGCTGGTTTTCATTCCAAATGTAATTGCAATTCCTCAAGTGTAACAAGCCGTTAATGGCTCTTATTTTATGACACTCTTTGGATGATGGGCATTATCTGAATATTGTAATCACAGAAGACATTGGGAAGACATGCTCTGGCTGCGCCTTTGCTCTGGTTACATCATAGCCTCTGTGGCTTTGTATGGGTGGTGGTGTTCAGTGAATATATATCCCTGTTCCTCTCTCTCTGTGACAGGTGCCTGGCTCGGCGAAGCAGTACACGGTGGCTTCGGTGGATTGTGCCGGCATCCTGCTGGTGGTGCAGGGCGAGGCCACCGCCACCGCGGCCAGCGCCCTCTCTGACATGGCTCTGAGGCGGGGCTCGGTGGTCTTCATCTCTGCCAATGAGAGTGTGGCCCTGCACATCACCTCCCCCTCTGGCATGACGCTTTTCCGTGCCTGCTGCCTCTTGTAGCCCCCTGTGGCCCTCTTCTGTCAACCCAAGCCCTCTACCCAGCACCCAGGTTTGCCCTGGCTTGAGTTTAGTAGGGATAGCCTAAGGCCAGGCCACCTAGGTTTTTAGAATTCATACCATGGTCATAATCTCGCAAACATCACACATTAAAACCACACACACACACACACACACACACACACGGTATATCGTTACGATAATGGTTCAGAGAATACAGTGATAAGAGGTCATAGCATTATTTATGCTGCACTCAGTGTTCATGTGCCTGTGCATGTTTACACAGTGATATCTGCATAGGTAATGGTGACTTGTTCTATACATTATGCTGTAAATACATAACATTATTTTAGTTTTGCAAGGGAATGTACAGGTAAATGAAGTGTTTCGTTTTTCGGCTGCGATGTGTAAACCTTACATTTAACCTACCCTATTGAATTCAGGCAGTGTTTCTGTTGGTTCAACATTTCTTTTCAACACTTGTACATCAATGTTGTATTGAATGATTCTTCAAGGCTTACGACATAAGGAAGGATACATAAACAATAGTTATTGAGTCCATCACACTGCATCCGATTGTAGTACTTGTGCTACTTCAGAAGTAAATATCCTTGAATTTGAATAGCTGACAGAAATGATGTGTGGCACTGTGTAAAATCACTTTGTCATGCTGTATAAGTGAAGGTGAAGAAAGCTTACTCAGCTTTCTTCCTCAGCTCGTCCTAGAGAAACCGTAAACCGAAGAAACATGAAATGTGTAATTTAGTCCTAAGAGGTTTCTGTTACGATTAGGTTTTGTTTTGTAGTACTTGTGAAGTGATTTGTGGTTTAAGAAGATTATTAATCCTAAAAGGCTCCCATCCTGTGACTATGTGATGTGTATTTGCAGAGCAGTGGTGGGTTGAGTAGTGTTGTGTTTTCATGAATATTAGAGCCAGTTTATAGTGTTGGCACTTGTTCACCTGACGTCTCTCACACAGAGCAGGAACCAATCAAAGCATTCTTCACTGCGACCACTTCACATCCAATTATTGGATCCATTTAATGTTACAATCTTTTTTGTGTGGACAGGTTACTATGAGACGATTTGCACTAGAGCACACCGATGACCTGAGGATATGTTATAATCCTGTAATTAGTTAATTGAGCACAATGCGTGAGACTTGATGCCCGTTGTCTTGCTAAAATACTTCTCAGGTCTGAATATATACATTTAAAGATGCGAGAATGCTTTCTCCCGCACAGGAATGGAATAAGGAAATGTGTCGTCAGAATGCCTCTGCATTTTTGAGTGTAGCATGGGTCTGTGAAGACAACATCTGTATGTAATGAACCTGAATAAACATATATTCACTAATAACGCTTCTGATTCACTCTTGTTACCATTACGGTTACGTAAATATGCATTTTTACATTTACATTTACATTTTAGGAATTTAGCTAACGCTATCCAGAGCGACTTCGCTTTTTTTACATTTCTTTTACATACAATCCATTTGTACAGCTGGATATTTACTGAAAAAATTCAGGCTAAGTACCTTACTCAAGGGTACAACGGCAGTGCCCCACCTGGGAATCGAACCGGCAACCTTTGAGTTACAAGCCCAGTTCCCTAACCATTATACTACTCTGCCGCCCATTTGTGCTTGTGCATTTTTCACATGCAGTGGAGATGCTGAGAGATCTGACTAGATTAATGCTCATGAATAAAACTGACCTAGGAAAAGAAACAGATTTTGAGGATGTTCTAATGCAGTGCGAAGGGAGGAGTAGGGGGCATACAGTACATACTCAATGTATTGAAAAATAGAATTGGCATTACTTTATTGTTTATGATAAGTACGTACTGTATTTTTTAAATGAACACAAGTATGGTATACGGAGCAGCAGACTGGTGCTACCCGATCCTGTGAATGAGACCAACTGGTATATTACCTCTGACCAGAGCGGAAATGGCGCCCAAGGATCCCAGCTATCCGTCAGCACAGGGATCTTCTCCCTCTCAACACAGGTGGTGGTGGCAACCAATGACCCAAAGAACATGACACGGTAGAAATAAATTTGCTTTCATACTTTCATTGATACATTTTTAAATGTTGAAAAACGTATTTGGAATGTAGTTAATGCTTTCTAGATGACGACAGAGAGGGGGAAAAGAGAAAGAAGAAAAATAAATAAAAAATAAAAAAAAGAATAATAATTCTTACCACTGAAATTGGAATGAATGTGTCCACTATCAAATAGGGAATTTAAAACAAATGTGTGTTTCAGAATGGAGAAGGCCATGTTTGATGAAAACACATTTTATTGCTCCATAAGTGAAAAGCTCAAAATCACAAGGGAGAGAGTCGGGTGGTTAGAACAATTGCGATATATTGCTATACTAGCAAGACCAGTAGGAAAATGTCCAACTAGCATTTGTTTAGTCAAAATACAGGGATGCTGTACATAATATATAACATAATATAAATAGCATATATAATATATGCCATTTAGCAGACGCTTTTCCAAAGCGACCTACGGTAGTGAATGCATACATTTTTCATAATGTGGTCCCAAAAGGGGACATAATTAACAGATCAAAACAAAAATGGTAGTTTTCAGGTACCAGGTTTCCAGAACCTTCAACTTTATTTGATTATTTTTGCTGTTTTTCCCCATATCCCCCCCTTTTTAGTATTCCCTCCTCCTATGAAAACCCCTTGCCGTAGTTCAGCCATTAACGAGCACTGCACTGCCTCCTTCGAGCCAGTGCCACCTAGGCCGAAGCCTGATACCTGATAAGCACGACCACTCATATATGCAGCAAGTCTTTTCTTCGGCTTTTATCCCTCCCCCCAGGGGCAGACAGCCAATCGCTGCCCCCTAGTGGCAGTCCCGGCCAGAGCCGAAACTGGCACAACCGGTGGAATCGAACCCCGATCGCCGTGGCTAGCATCGAACGATACCTTCAAATTTATGAATTAAGAGTAAAATTTGTAAATCGCTGCACAAAGCAGTTTTTTATATGTACCGTATACCTAAAAATGAGTCATGAGACTATTTTCAAAATTGGTCTTCGATGAAACAGAATTGTGCTCTGTTATGTTGCTACAAAAATCATTCGAATTCATGCTAAAGCATTTTACAGGGAAGAAAACTATGTACATTTGCAGAAAATGTTACTTCTTTAATGTCCTGCTGATAAATAGCACTAAAAAGGTCACCAAAATTACACTGTTCTGAAGTGGTCAGTCAAGTCCTGTTCAGATCAAAACTTGAACGTACCTTTAACTTGAGAAAGAAAGCAGACTGGTACAGCGTTCTTCTGAAAGGGATATCTGGTGCACAACAATGTTGGTGAAAACCAAAGGTGGGCAGTGAATAAACGTAAACATCTGAATGAAACGATGTGCTATGAATAAAAACATGAGCACAACAGAGAAATGACCTTCTGAACTGACACGCTCCACTCCAATGACACGCTCCACTCAAAAGTTTGTTCCAGGTTTGCTTTTTAATAAGCGGATGATTATTTGTTCATAAACTTGTTTGTACAGCCATAGACATATATATATTTTTTTAGCTTTTTTTTTTTTTTTTTTAAGAAATATTACACAAATTGCACTTTATACATACGACTGTGTCCAGAACAGCGCACACTGAAAATACAAAGCTCAAATCAGATTGGGTCATTCTGCACAATCTTACAGGCGATGTGGCCAGTTAAAACAATAAACATGATTACTAATACATACATATACATATATGTGTATATGTATACATACACAGGATAATATATCCTTTTTACAAGAGGTACATATTCAAATTTACACTCCTTAGCATAATCATAAATTACTATATATAAAATAGCAGAGCATGCCTTTTCCAGTGACTAGTACATTCACTTTTGCAGGATACCAAGAACAATGACAAACCTTTGGGAACCGATGCCAGCTTTCAATAGGCAGATAGGAGGTGTTTGACTAATTCTGGGCGGATTATTTGTCACCCTCGGTACCCCCCTCCTCTGCGCCAGCGGGTGGGGGGGAGGAAGGGGTGGCTGCAGGCAGCACTTATGGACAGCTGAGCGGGGTGGAGGTGGGTGGAGCAGAGAAAAGCATGTTCCCCTGACATCACACTGAGTGAATCTACAATGTTGCACCCTGAAACTGCAGGCACAAAAATAACAAAAAGGGGGAAACCCCCCCCCCCAGCACATTCTGGGTTGACTTTACACAGAGCGGACACTGAGGAGTACAATCCTGCCTACTGCGCTCAGTGTGCGACTGACACGTGTGGACCACAAGCAGCAAGCAGCCAATTCATACAATTGGATGTGACCAAAGCTTACATTTTCCCCCGGAGACGATCAAGATTTGAAAGACGATTGGTCCGCAAAGAAATGAAAAACAGGGCAACAATATGCCATTTCAGCAGTAAATGGAGGATATACACTGGTCTATGCCCTGGACTGAATTTTTTATTACATACAAGCCAACATGGTTCCCCGTAGTCAAACCTATTTTGGGATATAATGAAACCGAGTTGAATCTTCCGGAGGGGAAGGCATTTCTAAAAGCGATTTTGATGAGGCATTGCATCAGAATGTCCCGAAGGGTCCTGGTTGATTTCTCTCATCAGCAGGTTGCCACTGACAATTGAAGGCATGCATAGAGAGACATGTCAGGGAGATGCATACAAAAGCTTTGGCGTATCCCAACGGTGGTAATCCTACACAGCCAAGTGGCTCCTTTCAAAGTGTCAGATGTTTCAATATCGCACAGTTTAATGTGTGCAAACCAAGCCTTTCAGGCTGCAATGTACTTTACAGGTGATCGAAAGAAAAGATTTAATATTTTAAATAACTGTAAAGAGATGTGGTCATTCTGTACCAGTGACTTTATTTAAGTTAAATTGGACAGTGAACCTTTATTGACATTTCACCTACTCCTGTGTCACTCCCAAGAAATTGTATATATGTGAATGTTGATAACAAATGCAGTCTGTTCAAGGTTGTGTGTGCGCCAGGATGTACCTGATGCAGTTTCACTTTAGATTTATTTCTACCTGTCTTGTCTCACTGTCTCGATCGCTCTGGCTGATTGTGGTACAGGTTTTGCTTTCGTTGTACTTACAGCAACATACAGAACATTGTGCACACACGTGTTAGTATTTTTTGGAGGCTACAGTGCTCACAAGTGCCCCTTGTGGGACCGTGAGAGTGGTGCGATCTCGGGGCGCGGACTGCTTTCATGCATGGCCGCCGCGCCAGACGGTCATACTGTACGTGAAAGCCTCCAGAATACACACACCTCTGCGTGATTGGGTATATTTCAGCCTTCAGCACTGATAGCCTGGGCACTGTTCCGTGAGGACTTCTCAAAGGAAATCCCAGGGCGGGGGGCACCTTTCGCACCCTTTTTGATTGGCCCGTGGGCGATTGACAACCTGGCCTCTCGACGGCCGAGTTTCCTCCCAGACGGTTCCGTCCCCGGCCTGCGTGGCTCAGCTCTCTGTACAGGAGGAGGCCGAGGGCAGGAGGAGCAGGTGTGGAGGGCAGAGCATCTGAAGTTACGGTGAGGAAATGCCACGCGCAGGGGACGAGCTTGCCCACTCCCAGGGCAGGAGTGCGACAGGTGTTCGCATTACCGATCAATCAGCAACGGATTTAGACCCAGAACAGAGGAGATGCACTTCCTGTCCGCGCGTGGTGTTCAGAGAACCGTAAAGAGTTGGAAGCAGAGCCCCCTGCGAGCACAGGGCCACACGAGGAGTGGAGTCCCCACCCCCCCTGCCCGGGTCACAGTAAGGACACAGTAATTGGTCGACACCCAGGTGCCAACCTAGCTTAAATACCTGTGCTTTTTTTCCTTTTTCTTTTCAGAAACGCACACAACACACTCCTCAGGGAGCCACCTCGCGAGCCGCTCCGTGGGGCGTGTGGCGGTGAAAGACAGGACTGCCAACCGAACCGGGTCCCTCGGTGAACATCACTTCACTTCATTAGAAAGTTGTGCCCTGCCCCGTCTTCAGCTGGGTTAGGAGTCTTTAACATCAGGAATAAGGGCTGGGTATCAGGGAATAAGGGCCGGGCATCAGGGAATAAGGGCCGGGCATCAGGGAATAAGGGCCGGGCATCAGGGAATAAGGGCTGGGTATCAGGGAATAAGGGCCGGGCATCAGGGAATAAGGGCCGGGCATCAGGGAATACGGGTTCGGCAGCACCTGGTTGTAGAGGAGCACCTGGAAGCAGCTCTGACTGCTATGTCTGGATTGTGGACGCTGCTTTTCACCTGGCAGGAGTACACAGGTGGTCAAAGCCTGGATGAGTTTCTGTTGAGGGCAGGCAGTGGGCTAACTGGCCAGCTGCCCTCTGTGACTACCGACTGCTCCCCACATCCATCCAAATCCACATCCCTCCCCCAAGGAAAGGGGGCTGTCATTAGGACTAAACTGCTACAACCATAGAAATGATAACAATAACAACAATAATAATCGTGACAATAATAATCATAATAACAATGATAATAACAATAATATTATAACAATAATAATAATAATAATAATTAAAAAAGAGACATAAAATAAATTCAAGTCCTTGTTTGGTTACTTTTAGTTTAACACTGATTTCTCACAGAAAGAATGGGTTTCGGAGAAACGCATATCCACACAAGGGGTGGGGGGAAAAGGCATTTTGTTAACTACGTGCATTACCTTACATTTAGTATGGCGGTCGGACAGGGAATGCGCTGGTTACATAATGACAATGGTTACTTAGCTGGGATCATCCTGGCTGTACGATGCCAGCTAAGCTGGTCCCTTTGATGGCCATATTTTCTCATAAAAAAATAAAGCAGCACAAACTCAGAACAAACAAAGTGGTTTTTCACAAAAAAACAAAACAAAAAAAACCAACCTAAAACACACACACAACCATAAGCCAATCCCATACACATCTCTCTACAAAATACTCTTGACTAGTGACAGATATAAATATTTGACTTTAACTACCCAACAGTCACTGGTGTCCTGGCTTTATACACTTTTTATATTTCATAATATATTTATATAGCTTTATATATTCCACATTATTGAAATCTATTAAGTGGGGGGATAGGAAACAAAAAACAAAGCAAAAAACAAAAAACAAAACAAAGGCTGTAATTGTGGAGCATGCTGCTTTACTGGACTGTTCTGTACTGTAAACCTTAAAGCAGCCGGTCCAACTAGCTTCAGTTCGTGGAGTTCGCACAGTCGACGGATCTCTGGCATGTAGCCCTCCGGCGTTCCCGCATCGCCTCGTCTTGTCCGTGGCTGGACCCCCAGGCCCCATCAGCCGCTGGGGGGGTCTCTGGCTCCAGGCGGGTCACCTCCACAGCATCCCGTGTTCCCTTTTCTCCGCCCTCCTGCCCCCCCTCACCCCGCAGGGCCGCTCCCCCCGCACGCGTCCCGGGACGGGGAGCGGAGCCCTCCCCTCTCCCCCCCTCCCCTCCTGCCTGCCAGCGGGCGTGGCGCTCGGGGTCTCCTCGCGGACAGGGAAGGGAGGAATCGGATGGCGGGAAAGTGATGGAATGCCCCGCCCCCTCTCTTGGCATGGGGGCGGGGCAGGGGAGGTGCGGTGGGGGGTGGGCGGGGGCGTGGGGATGGGGTAGGCAAGCCCTCTCACACCATGAACTCGTTGCTGCCGTACAACACCAGCTGCTGCGCGGAACCAAAGTCGGGCTCCCTCTTGCGGCCGCTGGCCTCCG
The DNA here is from genome assembly GCA_029706075.1 of Aldrovandia affinis. Classification (NCBI taxonomy): domain Eukaryota; kingdom Metazoa; phylum Chordata; class Actinopteri; order Notacanthiformes; family Halosauridae; genus Aldrovandia; species Aldrovandia affinis. The sequence goes on from JAINUG010000004.1 coordinate 4,508,637, forward strand.
GGGCCTCGCGGGGCCTCTGGGGGGAGCTTTTGGCGGGCTTCAGCTTCTGCTTGCCCTTCTCGGGGTTGTAGGTGCCACGGCTGACGAACTGGGGCCTCTCCTCGCCCTCGTGCTCTGGCCCAGTCGCGTCGAAGCTGTCGTTGAGGGGGCTGGATCGGTAGGGGCCCGCGGAGGGCGACTTGGATCGGAGGCGGAAGCGGCGGGCGTGGCCGGAGGGGTGCAGGTAAGAGGAGGAGACGGAGGAGACGGTGGAGGTGGAGTCCACAGAGTCCAGGGAGTCGGGCTGCCTCCTCAGGGTCCGTCTGCTCTTGCCCTCTGATTTCTTGGGCCGGGCGGCGGCCAGTGCTGGGACTCTCTCTGTGGAGAGGAAACGGCATCACTGAGCGGCCGGTCATAGCATGGCTCACGCGCGCACACACACACACACGCACACACATGCACGCACACACGTGAACACACGCACACACACGCACACGCACACACGTGAACACACGCGCACACATGCGCACACACACACACACACACACACACACACACATGCACACGCACGCACATGCACACACACACGCGCGTACATACACACACACACACATTCACACACACACACACGCGCACACACACACGTGCATGCACACACACACACATTAAAGCAGAGCATTAAGCATACATACACACATGAGCACAAACACACGCACATGGGCACATGGGCACACGCGCGCAAACACATACAAACACATACAAACACATACGGAGACACAAACAGCCTTACCGGAGAAGTCAGAGGTGGCCCCCTCAGAGTCAATGTTGAGGTTCTCAGAGCTGTCCGCTGTGCCGATGGAGGCCTCGGACTCAAGGGTCTCATCATCGGAGGCCCGGGGCTCCAGGGTCAAAATCTCAATGGTCAACTCCTCCCTGGAGACACAGAACCCACAGAGTCACACACAGCACCCACAGCCACACACAGAGCCCAGTCTCACACAGATCCACAATGTCACACACCAGATCTACAGTCATACCAGAGATATTCAGAGTTACACCCAGCATCTGCAGAATCATACACCAAGCCCACAGAGTCACACACAGAACACCGAGTCATACAAAGAACCCAGCGTCACACATAGCGCCGAGAGGGACATGCAGAACCTGCAAAATCACACAGACACACACACAGAACCCAACAGCCCGTCTGCGCCATCCAGCGACCAGGACACACTCACTTCTCCTTCTGCAGGCTCTCGATCTGCTCAGTCAGCAGCCTCTCCTCATGCTGCATGTCCACCTGCTGCTGGTCCGACAGCTCGCCGTCCCCGCCCACCTCCTCGCCCCCGCTCTCCTCCACCACGTCCGTCACCGAGGGCAACCGCGGGCTGACGGGGGGCGAGGGCGTGTGGTAGCTGGGCCTGCGCAGACGCCCCTTGCCCTGTCACACACACACACACAGCGTTTCACCTTTACATGTTTGAGTTACACAGCCGTTTCTGTATTTGTGGTCCGAGACCAGGAAACGTACAGCGCACACGTTACACTGTTCAGCACCGGGATGCTCAACAGCCAGAGTGTTCAGTCTCTTTTCTCCCCATGATATGAGTTCAGTGAGACACACACGTCTCCAACACTAACCCCACCCGCACCACACGCCGCTGTGAGCTTCGGACACTGAAAATGACTTCAGACAGCTGGCCGTGTGAGGACCCCGGCGGCACACAGTTAGGCAACAGGTCACAAGGAGGATGCAAATCACACGGAAAACACTTTCTCTCGACCCGCAGGGCGTGGACGCACATGGATGAAGAGTAACAGACACGCTCTGGACCACAAAGCAAGCCTCGACATCAGGGAGCCTCTAGGGAAGTGAACTCGGGGCACCTTTGAGAGAAGGGACCGCTACGGGAAACGGCCCGGTCTGTAACGGCGGGACCCGTCTTGTGCTCTCGACGGGGGTGACTCACGTCCAGCGGGCTAATGGAGATTCAGTGTCAAGTCGCAACGACTCCGCTGCATACACGCTTTTACAGCCGACGGGCACCGGGCGGAGGGGGCGTGGAGGACCCACACATGCTACCCACTCCGCCCTCATGCACAGTCCCATCGCTACAGAAAACCAGCGACAGGGGGTACGACTTGGCATGTATTACCTTTTTAGTGGCGTTTGGCTGCATGTTTCAGAATAGAGAAGCACAGGAAAAAAGAACAAAAACAAAAACATGAAAATAAAATAAGGTTAGTAGGGTTAGAACGATGCGAGGCCGTAAGCTCAACCACAGGGTGGAGTTTGGATGGGACCAGACTTACAGCATGGAGACACATGTTACCCACACGCTGGGAGCATGCTCGGTTGCCACCGGTGACACAGCGTGCACAATGATTTGACGACAAACTGACAGCTTCCACCCGGCTGGCCCGCCCTGCCGGACCACTCAGACAGGAAGGGACATCCTGCCTCTTGTTGGTGTGGTTAGTATCCAAACTACAAGTCTGCTAACGGGACCACACTTCTCATGCGTCTCCCAGAAGGTTTGACTCTTGGGTGGGGCTCTGCTGTTGTCCCCTTGGGCAAGGTGTATAACCTGACCGGTCTCAGAAAATATCCTGTTTTATAAATGAGCAATATTCAGAAATATAACCTATGTACACTGTCCTGCATACAGGGTGTATCCAAAGCATATGTATAATACAATGCAAAGTAACTTCAGAACCTGAAATGTCATTGTATATATTTTAAGGTGTCTCACTCACTCACTCACTCACTCACTCACTCACTCACTCACTCACTCACTCACTCACTCACAGATGTAAACTGATGTAGTCACTCACATGCCGGTAATATAAAAATCACCAAGTAGTTAACCTCGAAGAAGGGAAAGTCTACAAGCCACACTGCACACAGTTGACATCGCCTTTCGGAGCGGGCACAGAGTAGAAGGCCATTAAATCTCTCGTGCGAAAGAGACAGCAGCCGAAGCGGTCTTAAATCTGCGACATTGATCATAACCCCCATCTATAAATGCAGAGGGGAGAGTAAGTCACTGAAAGAGATTAGTGTGCAGGAGAGAGCTGGACACTGACGAGGTGTAACTAACTGCAGTGGGGCTCAGACGCTGCTGCTGCTGCAGCACCGCAGGCCGGTGATTGGATTATAGCTGAGTTGCCGCACGCGCGCAGGCTGAACGAGCTGAGGATTTGACCGATGCGTCTCACTTACGCACACGCATAGTCAAAACGCAATCGTCCACTGTCGCCTTGCGCGCGATCTCGTGAAGCCAAAAAGCTCAGGTAACAGGGCGGCGGAGGCCTCGGATCGCTCTCCCGCGCGGGCAGACACAGGGGTGGGGCCTGGCGGCCAGGCGGGCGGACAGAGTGAAGATGGAGGAGACGCATGGATCCACACAGCGTGGGGTGGGCGGGGCGTGACGGCAGGATGGGTGACAGCGCCGAGGGGATGATGGGCCGAGAGGGTGGGGCGGATTAGATGGGGTATACGTACCGGGATGGCACTGCGGGTTATGCTCATAAATCTAACAGCGATTAGTACAGGTTTCTGGATTAGGAGAGGAATGGGAGGGGGGGGGGGTTGGGAGAGGAGAGAACAGGCTTAGTGTAAAGGTGGGAGCTACTGGAAAGAATGGAAGAAGAAAAACAGTCAAGGGAGCCTTAAGTGTCGAGAGGAACGGGACACTGGATATGTCCTCTCTCCTGATGCTCGTGAGGGTCAAACCCACTGGTAATCTTTGTAGAATGCATGCAAAATGTCTCCCTTTAGCATGCCTTCTGTACAGTGAACTGCATCGTCTAAAAGCAAGTTAGACACGCACGCACGCACATAACACAAAAACACGCACGTCTAAACACACACACACACACACACACACACACACAATCACAAACACACATATATATATACAATCTACTGGGTAACTGTGTATCCACCACCCGACATTCAAATACCAGGTAAGCACAGATTTCGAAATGTATTTCTTACTTTTAAGCAATGAAGAAACTAAGATGTCTATGTGTCAGCCAACTGTATAGTATCTTTGTGCACAGGCAGATTGTGCAGTGCACAGGTCACTGAGAGACTGTGATGGTGAGGGCAGTGAGATGCAATAGGATTAGAGGGGATTAGCAGGAAGGGGTTAAGGGGTCAATCCACCACTGCCACAGATAAAGGGAAATCACAGCCAGAGAAATGCACGTTCAAACACCTAAGAGAGTGAAAGGAGTCTTGAGGGAGTGCAGCAGCACAGGGAGTTCTGTGAGCAGTGACGGCCACTAGGGCGGCAGTGCAGCACACTAGTTAAGGGACTGGACTCCAATGCCATAGGTTGTAGGTACAAATCCTTGATGTCACACCCTTGAACATGGTATTTAATCAGAAATGCTTAGGTAATATATACATATTTAAAAATATGCACATGCACAAAATATATATAATATGTCTATAATACACACACATACACATATCTTTATATATATATAAACATAAACATACATAAACAAATGACATATAAAATGTAACCCATGTAAAGTGCCTTGGATAAGGGGATCTGCTTAGCAACAAAATGAAAACATACTAATTTCAGTCAAACCAACGGTTCTACGTTAAGCCAAAAGATCATTTAGATCTACAACAACCCGCACCTCTACAGTGGAAGCTGCATCATACTACAATCAGCGGATGGCCTGGCGGGACGTAAGCCCATTTCATAAGCTGCCTGGCGCCCACAGATCTGATCACTCCCTCGCCCTGAGAGCTTTACCATCGATCTGCGGATCAGGGTCAGCCTGCTCTTGGCTTTGTTCTCGGCAAACTCCAAGCTGTTGATGTCCTTCAGCCGGGCCTTGTATTTATTCATCTGCTCGCCGATGATCAGCTCCACACACCTGGAAAGGGAGATAGACAGAGACAGACACAGAGAGAGAGATAGAGGGGGGAGGGGGAGAGAGAGAGAGAGGAGAGAGAGAGAGGGGGAGGGGGGGGGGGGGAGAGAGAGAGAGGAGAGAGAGAGGGGGAGGGGGAGGGAGAGAGAGAGGGGGAGGGGGAGGGAGGAAGGGAGGAGGAGAGAGAGGGGGAGGGGGGAGAGAGAGAGAGGGGGAGGAGGAGGAGAGAGAGAGAGAGAGAGGGGGAGGAAGGGAGGGAGAGAGAGAGGAGGGAGGGAGGGAGGGAGGAGAGAGAGGGGGAGGAAGGGAGGGGAGAGAGAGAGAGGGAGGGAGGGAGGGAGGGAGAGAGAGAGGGAGGGAGGGAGAGGGGGAGGGAGGGAGGGAGGGAGAGAGGGGGGGAGGGAGGGAGGGAGGGAGAGAGAGAGGGGAGGGAGGGAGAGAGAGAGAGAGAGAGAGAGAGAGAGACACACGGCAGGGTCACGTTTGGTTGCGTGAATCTAAACACAGAGTATCACCGCAAGACAAACAAAACTGACACAAGTGTTATTGATCATTTCATATGCAAGACAGTAATGTATTGCCAATGGTCAGTTCCCCAAGTTGTGCTAGTGCTAGTATGGCCAGTTCCACTACAATATTGAACATATCAGCACAGTGCTTTTGGTATGTTCAGTTTAGCCAGTGACACTTTCGCTGTGCTGGTGGTCAGTTACTAAGTAAAGTGCAAACACGGTGGTGATGTTAGTTTCCAGTTTACGCAGTGTAAAATGATGACACTGGGCAGTAAACAGCTCCTAATTCACCAACTGTGATGGTAGTCAGCTCTAATAGAGCACATGTACAGTGCTGGTGGTCCGCTCCAAGGTTAACGTCACAGGAACAGTTCTGGTGGCGAGTTCCCGGTTCGGCCGGCGTCAGACGGGAACGCGGTGCGCTCTTACGCGGTGGTCTTGCCAATGTCCTGCACGCTCTGCAGCGGGTCAATGGTGTCGGGGCAGCGCAGGATGCAGGGGGCGAAGACGATGGCCAGGGCGTTGGCGGACATGCGGTTCGTGTCCTCCTGGAGGGCGATCCTGAGGAAGGCCACAGGAAGCGCGCGTCAGTGCCACACACAGTACACAGGAGACCGCGTGACGTGACGGGGCCTCGATGGGAGGCGCGAGCGCAGGCCTCTTTCGGTCCCTCACCTGACCAGGTGGAAGACCAGCCGCTCCAGCGTGTTGAGGTGAGTCCGGCTCAGCTGGTCGATCACAGAGTACACCCCTCGAATCACCTCCTTCTTGTCCTGCAAGCCTGGAGAGGCAGCAGCACACACTGAGCACCTGGCTATCGATCGCGGGCGGTGGTGGCACCGGTGAGTAAAGCGGTGCTAATGATGACCCAACGATCTGTTGGTATCGGACTGGATGTGACAGAATTTCTCCCATCTAATCGAGTGACCCCTTCAGTCAGCTGTCATGGGGTGCATCACTACACAGCCAATCAGGAGGAGCCACACAACAGACCCCACAAAAAAAATACTATATGATTAAAAAAAAAAATATAAATATAGAAGAAAAACATTCTCCAGCCGTGTTAACCACAGATGAGACTTACCCATGGCCCTGAGGAATTCCTCATACAGCTCAAAGGTCATGAGCGGGTTCGGCAAATCGCGCAGCCACTGCTTGAAAACACTGGCGATGACGTGGATGTTGTAGTCATCCAGGTTCATGTTGTTCACGTCTGAAGAGGGAGAGGGGCAGCAAACCGAGACGAAAAATGTCAGGCAAAAGTCTTACCTGTGGAGTTTCTGTAGTGCTGTTAAGAGGTGTGGAGATATGGACCTGGACTGGACTAGGGTTTAGAGAACCAGAAGGCTGTATGTTTGAATCCCAGGGAGAGACGCTACTATCGATAAGGTGCTAAACCTGAATGACCTCAGTAAAAGTACATTTATATAAATGGATAACGTGGGAAATCTATGTAAACTATCCAAGCCATCCTCAATAAGGATAAGCAAATACGTGATGTGATGTAATGTAATGACAGCTGGCATACCTGTATCAAGTCCCTGCTTGAGCTCTTTGATCTTATTGGTGGAGCCAGACTTCCTGTAGATGCCCTCTGTGTAGAGGCCGTGCATCTCGATATAGTTGATGAGCTTCTCTACCACCAGGGGCACCGTCCTCTCGTCATTGGTCAGACGGGACACCTCCACCCCAAACTGCCTGGAGGACAGCTCGGGGTCGTACTGCTCCACAGAAGATGGGGGACAGGGGACAGACAGACAGACACCAGTTCAAAATCCCTCCCAAATTTGGGAAATTAAAGTCACAATAAATGTAAAAAAATCTTCAATACAATGACGTTTATTGAGATGGCAATTACGTTTATTGAGAAGGCAATTACTTGCAAAGATTTAACAACAACTGATTTGGCTTTGCTCCTCGTGGTAATGATGTGCACATTGGCACCTTACCTTCTTGCTGCACTTGGTGGTCATCCGCAAGCAGCACTTCCTGTGGCAGGCGTACCGACACACTAGAGAGAGGACAAACAGTGTCACGGCCATTCTGCACCCACATCCTGACCAGGCCTTTCAACCACCCACCCCTCTGTCTCCCATGCACCGTATAAAGGTGCGGCCTTTCGCGCCAGGAGAAAGCCGCCAAAGCCGTCCCCCTTCCCTGTCAGCTTACGCACGGGAGGGAGGGAGAGAGGAAGGGAACACCTTGTCTCAGAGTGTGTCCCGAGGGACCGCGCAGTGCCCGGGCGGAGCCGTGAGCCGAGCAGCACGTGACCTGATCACGGCGCGCCAGGCTGAGCTAAGAGCCCTCGGGGCGGTCAGAGGAAGCAGACTCACGCTTGCAGACGCAGGCCCTGTCCATCATCCAGATGAGGGAGGAGCAGAACTCGCAGTAGGTGGGGATGCTGTACTGCGTGGACTTGAAGATGTGGCCGTTGTGCTCCTCCACCTGCAGGGGGCGACAGATTGTCCAGTTGTTCATTTGCTTGCTGTTAAGATTTTGGGAGAGATTAACTGTGATATTGTTCTTTTTCTACAGTGTATAGTTTCACTATAGGTTCAGTTTCTATAGTGTTCCTTTTCTTTTTCTATATAGTTCTATAGTATTTCCCTTCCTCTATTCTGTTTTTATTTCATATTATTCAATTGTATGTCTTTTATTGGTGCTTTTGGAAAAGTATAACCCCTGTCAAGAGAGCCAGTTTGAATTTTGAGAGAGTAAGACAGAAATAAAGAGAGTGAAACTGAGAGAGGAGAGAGTGAGTGAGACAGACAGAGAGAGAAAGAGGAGAGAGAGAGAGGAAGAGAGAGAGAGTAGGCCAAGCTCCACCGTGTCACGCTCCACAGCCCAGGAACCGCAGTATCTCCCCTGGATCAGCACAAATGCTCTCTATATGGAGCGTGGGACTGCCTCTGTAAATAGGGATCTCTAAGGGCTCCATTTACCACCATATATCACAGTCTATTATCTCCATTCGGACAGTCTACTGAGAGCAAGCCCCTGTCCAGAACAATCATTCTACAGGATTTATACACTGTGCATTTAGTGAGTTCACACATACACCCGACCCGGCAGATTCCGTCCCAGTTTTGCACCACATTTCCGCCAACCATACGCATACGGAACCTGGACAGGAACTATCCTTCCTACGCTGTCCAATGTGCTGCACTTTCAAATGAAAAGCAAAGAGACAATACCCAAAGAAACCCACGTTACTGTGATGTCATACTCACAATATCCGAGTCCTTTTTCCTCCTCTTCTTGCGATCAGGTTTGGGTGCCTGGAGAAAAGGAGGAGACAGACAGACAGACAGGGCAGTGAGTCAGTCTCACTAAGCCCAGAGGGTAAAATGTCCCCGGAGGGTGAAATGTCCCCGGAGGGTGAAATGTCCCTGGAGGGTGAAATGTCCCTGGAGGGTGAAATGTCCCTGGAGGGTGAAATGTCCCTGGAGGGTGAAATGGCCCCGGAGGGTGAAATGGCCCCGGAGGGTACAGGACAGGGCAGACTCCTACCTTGCTGAGGGTGCTGTCCATGGGCTTGTACTCGGTCATGAACTCGTCGAGGAAGACCTTGAAGGTGTTGACCCAGACCTTGACGGGCGACTCGCTCCAGTCGCGCTGCTCCAGGCGCATGTTCTTCTCCAGGATGTGCTCGAACAGCGCGTACAGGTCCTTGTAGCGGATGCTCTTCCCATCGTCCATCTGAGTGACAGAACCAAGGAGCGGAACCGTGACGCTGACTGACACCCATCCCATGGGGTTAGAGTGCGGCCACTGCCCTGACAAGGAGCTCACAATCACTAACGAGGCCAAAACAAAACACAGCGCTGCGACTGTCACGGGGCACTCACCGCCAGGGCAGTCGAGTAGGAGTTGAAAATGTTCAAACGGAACTCTTTGAGCGCCTTCTTAAACACGACATCCACCAAGGTGTCCTTCTTACTGTCCTCAGTATCCAGGTCATTGATCTACGGGACAAAAGATGTATCATTTAATCATCATTCATATAATTTCATCCCCCAAGTTGGTCACCGATACATTATACAGAAGGCTCAGGAGGCAAGGAGACCCTATATCATTTTAGGCTGAATCTAGTCCGTGGCCTGAAGCATGGACTCACAGTCATGCGCTTCTGTCATACATTCTGTACAAAATCAAGCTGAAATACAAGATGAGATGCATCTGAAGACGATGGGATGATGAAATTGGGACGATGTAAAGAAATGTAAACTGTAAGTCGCTCTGGATAAGAGCGTCTGCTAAATGCCTGTAATGTAATGTAATGTAATGAAATGAAATAAGATGCACTGCCACATCGGGTGTTCAGTGAGCTGTGCTCTACCTTCTTCATCAGGAACTCGTTCATGCTCTTATAGTCGTTGGCGCTGGTGAGGATCTGCAGGGAGTCGTTCTGCCACTGCGCCGGCTCCAGCGCCACGCTGCTGATCTTCACGCTGCGCCGCCGCTTCACCCGGGGCGACGGCTCCTTGTTCTCTTTGAACTCCTTCCCCCGCTCCGGGCTGCGAGGGGGCGACATGTGCTCCTGTCCTGCTGGGAGAGGGGTCATGGTCAGAGACGGAACGCACGCACACACTCACTTGATTCCATTCACTCAATCTCACACTCTCACTCACTCTCTCACTCTCTCAGTCTCTCTCTCTGCTCACCCTCTCCGGTGTTGATCCCAGTGTCGGGGAGGTCACCCTCAGCCAGGTCTCCGCTACTGGCCAGCTTCTCCCTCGAGGCCTTCTTATCACCCTGCTTTGTCTTTCCCCAGAATCGCATCTTCCCTCGCACCCTGCCAATGCACACGCACAAGCCAAAGTGAACAAAAAATGAACAAAAAACGAAAAAACACTAACTAGGCCCTGCCTATCTCTCACTCTCTTAGAGACAAAGTCACACCTTCCTGCCCACTAAATACATACAAGTACAGTAAAAATATACGGGCAGTACGGTAGCAGGAGAAACAAACGGATAGCAATCTATCGCAGCTTCTCTCCATATCTAGCGTGACAGCGGGCTGACTGTGGGGTCCGCACCTCCCGTCTGTGTGAGACGTCTTCCTCAAGGTGTCCGCCTTGCCCAGGTCCCCAGAGGACATGGTCTTGTGCATCTTCTTCTGGTCTCCTGTGTGCGTGGACGGCTGCAACAACAACGGATGGCAAAGCATGTCAAGAGCATGCGGAAATGCCCTGGGTCGTTCAAACAGCCAAGTGGCAGGAGAGGAGGGCCTGCGGACGCCTCAAAGTGTGGTTCTGTGAGGGCTGCTCAGCCATCCTTCCTCTCTGAGAGCTCTGTTCTGGGTCACACTCCTCAGCAGGGTGCAGAGTTGAGTTCTGAAACAGCTCTGCTCTACTCTACAAAAATATTCTGCAGTAAACACAACGTAAATAGGATGTATATTATATCTAGGCTACACACCTAATTCCTCTAATGCGCCGTATTAGAGCAATAGATCAGATTACTCTTCAAACTCTCAGAAATGCTCGTGTTGGAACGGCAAAGTTAAATTACAAATACAGTGAATGCTCTTACCATCAGTGCTGGTTTAACATGTAACGATCCCGTAGCTATCGCCAATCTATCCTGTTCTTAACTGACTTGGCAGTATAGGTAAAGGGCCTACCGTCTTTAGACCCTCTCACTTTGACATGAAAGGACTAAGCAATGAACGGTTAGCAAATCTGGCACAAGAGGCCCCTTTTTCCCTGGGAACAGAAACCAAACACTTCATTGCCTGTAGGTGGCAGCATAGCACTGGATTTGAGGCCTCACGGTACCCTTTCACTTGCTCTCAATTGTCCCTTGTCAATGGCATGCTCTTGACAGAGAAATACAGACACACTACTCTCAATCCTCATCCGTATAGTGAAAGCAAAGATCCGCCACTGCCAATCCCAGTCACACGGTCAAATACACACTAAGATTGCACTTCAATGGAAAAGCGTTCTGAAAACAGGAGTGTGCTGAACTCAGTGTCGGTGACTTGTGTCTGTCCTACTGACACGGCGCAGCCCTTTCTGTAGACGACTAGAGCAGTGATGGAGGACTGCAACTTGGCACTTCAGCTTTACAGATTATGGCTAAAACAAACAACAGGCTTGGATGCCTTGACGTTAATTATAGCTTTGATGTACTGTGCCGCGGCAACATCTCCGAAATGAAGAGTGTTCCTAATTAAGAGTACTAGATTAAGTGCTCATGCCTAATTAAGCCATTTTACTTACACTCGTGTGACATAAACTAAGCCAAGGATAAAGTGACAGAGACAGATTATCACACATTTAATTATTTTTTAAAAAGACATTCATTTAAAAAACACTTAAAAAAACAAAAACAGGAAGTGAAACGTGAATGAATCAACACTTAAAGAGGCGAGACTTGAGTGAGCGTGGCACACCAGCTCAGAGGCTGGGGGTGGGGGTGGGGGCTGAGGCGGTGCGCAGACCTAAGGGTGAGGAAAGGAAGGAGATCGAGTGCGCCCCCAGAAGGCAGTTACAGGCTACAGCATGCAATGATTGGTGGTTAACCAGGCTGGGACTGAAAGCAGGAGGCTCACTCCCTCTCTCTCAGTCTCGGTGATGAATGACAGAAGAAAGGGACGCGCTGATGGGTTGTTCCCCCTCCCTCCTTCCCTCCCTCCCTCCCTCCCTCCCCACCCAGTGGCATGGCCGGGATGTCCGAAAACTAGCATAGTGAACAGAGTATCTAGAGCAGAGCGTGTTAACGTGGGCTAGTGACTCACGCACAGGGGAAACACTTCTCTGAAACGAGCCGTCTTTGTCCTGGTTGTAGGAGCTGATGGTTTTATGACCTTTGAAACAATTTCCCTAACAATCAAAACCAGATGGAGAACAATTGTTTTTGTTGTAGAGGTACCTGATTCGGAGAACATTTACTTATTTATTTTAAATCGGTTGTTAATCTTCTGAGCCCTGCTGCAAAAAAATCTTTGCAGTAACCCTTCCTATACCATCTTGTCTTTTCCCTATTCACTAGTGCTTAAATGTCCTTGACAAAGAATCGCATAAGCAACAAATTATAAATTGCATTCAATTTGGCGATTCCCAAGACATCCATGAGCGGTATAGAAAGGGTTTCGCTTTTCCTACGCAAACCATCACAGTTCAGGCTGTTCTTCAGAAGTCATTCCCCCATCTACAGTACAGCGGGAAAAAAACTCAAAGAACTTGGGAGTGTTGAAGCGTTTCAAGGTGGTCAGTACTGCGGCGACTCTACCCAGGCGGTGCGGAAGGGTTAGCAGTAGAGAGTCCCCGCTTGGTGGATCTGGCACCCAGAGAAGGCCTGGGGGCCTGGGTGCGATCTGGCTGTACAATTACCATTTCGGAGTCACTGTGACAAGCCTGTACAGCGCCCCCCTCAGCGTCCTGCTTGGGGTGGGGCAGGCTTGGGGACAGAGGGGGCGTCAGGGGGGTCTCATCGTACTCATCGTCCTCCGACTCCCCCTCCCCCTCTGCGTTTGAACCACGGGTCAGGAAGTCGGAGCGTGTCCGTGCCATGCGGGCTTTCTTTTTATGGCCTGGTCTGGCAACCTAATTAACCAAATAATAACAAAACAAGTAAAAACCTCCTGTTCCTCGCCACTCACCCCCTCCTGTTAAACCTGAGGGCAAGGAGGTCCTTCTGCCCCTAGGAGCACCTCTGCTGCTTCAGTTTGTAATAAGCACACACACACACACACACACACACATACTCACAAAGATGCACAGAAATACATACTCACAAAAACAAAAACACACACACATACACAGACAGGGACAGACATGCACACACTCACAAAAGCACAGAGAGGTACATACTCACAAATGCACACGCATATGCACACACACACACACACACACACACACACAGACACACAGAGAAAGACAGACAGGAACACACGCACACACACACACTCACAAAAGTACACAAATTACATACTCACACAGACAGGCAGGCACAAGCACACGCACACACACACACACATACACATGCACTCATAGGCACATTGGCACACAGACACCCAAATACCTGCGCATATTCATACACAGTAGCGCATAAACTAGTACACACAAGCACACAAACAGACAAACATATACATGCACAAGCACACTCCCACATACACTCTTCCCATATGCACACGTACATTCACCCCCAAGCACAAACACACACACGCGTGTACGGCGCACAGAAGCACACACATCTGCTGACTCTCTCAAACAAAAGAACAGCACATCAGTCATCCAGAGTAGTGGCTGAGTGCCAGCTGCAGCATTATCAGCGTAGAGCACACATGTACAGATTGGTTGAACTGAGATACATCCAGGAACAAAGGGGGATCTCTCACCCTCTATCAGCCTATCCGAGCAAGAAACACAGTTACTGTTTGTGCCGTATCGAGAATGCCTCGCTTCCTGCTACGGCCAAAAAATATGTTGATGTTGGTTAAGGTATTAAATGGACATAAAGAATATTCAACACTGTTGCTGTGTTAATGCCTTTAGGCCCACTACGGACACAAGGCCATGTTGATGTCTGCCCCAACTCACACATGTAAGGCCTGTGTGGGAGAAAGCTAATCGTGGTACAGGATGTGAATGACTGTGCACAGCTGTGTTCAGTGTGTTGGCACTAAGCTGCACAAGGCGGTTTTGACTCCATCGAGCTCCCTTTTGCCCCTTGAAAACTTGTCGCCTTAATGCTTTTGGGTAGTTCATCCCGCACTGTCACTCACCTCACGTCCTTTATGTCCTTTGAGAGGTTTGGGGCCAGAGCCTTCGTCCTTTTGGATGGCTATTGATCTTTCTTGATTGGCAAAGTCCTTGTCAGACCTGCAATACACGAGACGGCTGCTTACACTTTATGTTTCTACAAGAGCTACAGTGGGGAAAATAAGTATTTCACCCCCTGCTGATTTTGTGAGTTTGCCCCCTTACAAAGAAAGGGCAGGCAGTCGGTCTATACATTTCATGGTAGGTTCATCTTAACAGTGAGAGACAGAATATTTTTAAAAAATCCCAGAAAATCACATTATATGAATTTTAAACATTTATTTGTGTTTTATTGAGGAAAATAAGTATTTCACCCCTAGCAAAACAGCAAGAATTCTGGCTCCCACAGACCGGTTATGTGACCAGGAGGCACACAGATTAGTCCTCTTACTTAATTAGTACTCCTAATTAAGTACTCGTTACCTGTATAAAAGACAACTGTCCACAGAATCAATCAATGAATCAGATTCCAACCTCTCCACAATGGGCAAGACCAAAGAATTGTCTAAGGACATCAGGGACAAAATTGTAGACCTGCACAAGACTGGAATGGGCTACAAGACCATTGGCAAGCAGCTTGGTGAGAAGGAGTCAACTGTTGGTGCGATAATTAGAAAATGGAAGAAACACCAATTGACCATCAATCTCCCTCGGTCTGGGGCTCCACGCAAGATCTCACCTCGTGGAGTGAACCTGATCATGAGAAAGGTGAGGGAACAACCCAGAACTACACGGCTGGAGCTTGTTGATGATCTCAAGGCAGCTGGGACCACAGTCACCAAGATGACCATTGGTAACACACTACGCCGTAATGGATTGAAATCCTGTAGTGCCCGCAAGGTCCCCCTGCTCAAGAAGGCACATGTACAGGCCCGTCTGAAGTTTGCCAATGAGCACCTGGATGATTCAGAGGAGGCTTGGGAGAAAGTGCTGTGGTCAGATGAGACTAAAATCGTGCTCTTTGGCATCAACTCGACTCGCCGTGTTTGGAGGAAGAAAAAAGCTGCCTTGGACCCCAAGAACACCATCCCCACCGTCAAGCATGGCGGTGGAAACATTATGCTTTGGGGCTGTTTCTCTGCTAAGGGCACAGGACGACTTCACCGGATCGAGGGGAGGATGAATGGGGCCATGTACCGGAAATCTTGGGTGAGAACCTCCTTCCCTCAGCCAGGACACTGAAAATGGATTTCTAAGGATTTGGAGAGGATCTGCAAAGAGGAGTGGGCCAAAATCCCTCCTGGGATCTGCGCAAACTTGGTGACCAACTACAAGAAATGTCTGACCGCTGTGCTTGCCAACAAGGGTTTCTCCACCAAGTACTGAGTCATGTTTTGCTAGGGGGTGAAATACTTATTTTCCTCAATAAAACACAAATAAATGTTTAAAATTCATATAATGTAATTTTCTGGGATTTTTTTAAATATTCTGTCTCTCACTGTTAAGATGAACCTACCATGAAAATTATAGACCGTTCCTTTCTTTGTAAGGGGGCAAACTCACAAAATCAGCAGGGGGTGAAATACTTATTTTCCCCACTGTATTTGCTAAAAATGAGCTAAACCTTATGCTAAAAATGAGCTAAACCTACAGTGCCGCTCTCGTGGGGAGGGACGTAGAAGGTGGTGGCCAATCTTGCCTGGAGCGAAGAAATGGAGAGGCAACTAATTTCATTCTTCTCAGGTAAATTGAATCATTAAAACATGTAGTTCTCATATATTCTGAATATACATGTATTGTTAATTGTTTTTCAACAACTGTCATCAACTGTATTCTCAGATATCTTTATTTATTAGCTTATGTTACTACTAAAGTTTTCGTGCGTTTCCATGGACCATGGACCAGTCATAAATGTATGCATAATTTGGATTAAATTCATTATTTGACGGAAATCTGTCAAAGTAACAGAAACTGGGTAATTAACATGACCTAATATTCATAGCTAGCACATTGAATAATCGTAGTATTTACCTAAAAAAATCAATGCTAGTCAAGATGCTAGATAAAAATCTCCAAGATAACATCCCCCAGGTAACAGAATACTGTGTTCTGATAGGTCCAGGTAAGGCATAAAAATACATACATTTGCATTTTAATACTGCAGCATTCATCACTCACTTGGAAATGGTGACCTTGTTGTCCTTGGGTGAGAAGAAGATGTTGGAGGTCCTGTTGGCCATGCTGACGTTGGCGGTCTGGGACGGGGTTTTGGGGGCCCTCCCCCTGGCCGCGCTGTCCCGGGGCTCCAGGGTGAGCTTGGGCGCCCAGCCGATAAAAGTCCTACATTTGCATTTTAATACTGCAGCATTCATCCTCCCTCTTCTCTGCCTGAAAGACAGGGATGGTCCTGTCCCTGGAACCGGTAGGAATGGGTTCCCTGGGGCGGGGCTGCGGGGGCCCACGTTGGACGTCCACGATGGAGGGAGCCCGCCCCGAGGGGGTAGGCTCGGCCGGGGTCACCTGAAGGGAGGTGGGTCTGTCCGCCCTCCGGCCCGCCCCCTCGTGAGCGGGGCCCGCCTGCCGACTCTGCTCAATCTTGTGCAGGGCCTCGCCCCTCTGCTTCTCCAGCAGGTCCCTCTCAAACTGTGCCAGGGACTTCCGCTGCCTCTCCAGCACCTCCTTCTGCTGGCGGATCTGCTCCATCATCTCCCGCTCCCTCTGCTGCTGCTGCTGCTTGTCCCGCTCCTCCTTCTCCTCGTTCATGCGCTCCAGCTTGTCGAGGACGTCGCGGGCCGCTGCAGGGGAAGGGGGCTCGCTGGTCTGGGCGGCGCTGTCGCGCAGCTCCGGCACCTGGGCCAGGGCGAGGGCCTCGGCGTTGTCCAGCGGCGTGTCCTTCTGCATGCTGATGACGACCACCACCGGCCGCCGGGTCCGCGGCGCCACCACGGTGACCACCTCGCCGGGCGGGCGGGTAACAGTGCCGCTCTCGTGGGGAGGGACGTAGAAGGTGGGCAGGTTGTTCTCGATTTTGGGGAGTGGGGTCAGGCTGGGTGGTTCTGTCTTGGGGCTGCTAGGGGGGGCGACGGGGGCCTGCGGTTCTGGGGATTTTGGAGGTTGAGGCAGCCCCGGAGACGTTGGGCTTGAGGGTAACGCCTCTGGCTGCTCGGGCGTAGCGGACGGAGACCCGGGCCCCTCTGCCTCGGCGGCAGCAGGCCTGGATTTGGGGTAGTCCTCGATGCTGAGCAGCTCGAAGCTACCCCTGGAGCTCTCACTGTCCGGGGTCCCCTGCGCGGAGTGAGTGCTCTCTGCTATCAGCTCGGCGGACCACCGCCGATCCTCAGAGGGGGAGACCCCGCCCGTGGACCTCACCTTCAGCAGCTCCAGGCTGAACTTGGCCTGCTCCAGCTCCCTCATCCTCCGACTCTCCCGCTTGGCCCTCGTCTTCTGGTTGGGGTCGTCCAGCGTCCTGGGCCTCTCTCTCACCACCACCACCTCAGATGACATGGCCGTGGCCCTGCCGTGGCCCTCCCTGCCCCTCTCCCCTCCCTCCCCATCCCCCTCCCCCAGCGAGTCCTCCGGTCCTGCCTCCTGCAGGGAGTCGAGTCTCTGGCGGCTCCACTTTCGCTCCTCATACGTGCGGTCCTCCCACGTTCCGACGTCCATTCCCATGATCCCTGGGGCTTCCTCCTCCGGCGTGGGGCCGGCCTGTCCGTTCTGCAGCTGCACTTGTTCTTGCTTCTCCTGTTTCAGGGCCCTAAACCTGAGGAACAGGCACGGTTATCAAACCCGACAAATAAGGGAGGGATTAAACAACCTGCATCATACTATTATAACGTTACTGGCACAACACTGAGGGCGACGGTGTATTTCTGGACGACATGCACTCACTCACAATTCAGACAGCCAGCAAGAGGAGGACTGATATTAATAGTTGTTTCAGGCCCACGTGCCCCAGCTGCTAATCCTGGAGTTTAAGCTCTAGGGATGCTATTTACACTCATGAGTTCAAACAAACATCGAACAATCATCCCAACAACAGCTTCAAGAACAACGAGACCACAAAAGGCTATGCTTGGAATGCTGCAGATGCTAAGTCCTCAGAGCGCAGGGCTGATGAAACAAACTGTATAAGCAGCACCCAGAGGACACTGTCCCCACATGACGCAGCTCTGTTACCTCTGTCGCGCCAGGTACCCTCTGCCAGCGGCCTGCAGGAGCACCACCCTGCCCCGCAGCCTGCGGTAGCTGCCCCTCTGCCGGTGTCCCCGCCAGGCCGCCTGGATGGCGAGCGCCGCCCGGCCGCGGTGGTAGCTGCGGTGCCGCCAGCTCCTCTGGATCACACGCACGGCCTCCCTCTGACGGAGGAACTGCTGCCGCTCCCGGTACGCCCTCCAGGCCGCCTGCAGGCACAGCGCCGCGTTCTCCTGGAGGGCGGGGTCAGGCTCCTCATCCTCCTCCTCCTCCTCCTCCTGCTTCTCCCTGTAGCTCCGCCACCACCGCTGCGGAAAAGCAGGACGGGAGACCCCACGTCACGCCTTTCACCCGCAAGAACGGATTTCTGTACAGTTTCCCTAGGATGAGGCTTCACGAAGAATCAATCACACAGATGTACGTGAAACAAGATAGGCGAATTTGTAATGTCAGAATACATAATACATATAAACTGATGGGGAAACCTCCCCACACACAAGCTGAAGATTTATTTGGATTACAAATAAACAGTAAATCTGAAACTTTGGAACTGAGGAGTGTGCCTAAAAAGTAATAATTACTCAAAAGTATGTTTAAGTCCCATTATTATCATCACTAGAGCAAACTGAAGGACCCATTTTGGATTCATTGCAGATGTGTCTTTCTTAATGAGCGCCGAAGAGGTAAATTAGTCAAAACAGGCACGACAGAAAAATCTACTTAATTTCTCCAGGCGTCCAACCCTCTCGACCCAACGCTGACTTCATTTATGTACTTTAAAGCGAAACGCTGAGAAATGATTTCACCAGACTCTTCACACACTCCATTCGGTTTGTTTCTCTTAGGGGACGGGCAGCTTTCAAAGTAATAAGTACTACAGCAATGTTGAAAACATTTTCAAAACACTTTTATCCTCCGAAACTGCCAACTGCCATCACAACAAAGGCATTTGACGGTTTATGTAATCCTTATTTTCTAATTACTTTCTTATACACTACTTAAGTTGAGTGCATCCCCCCTGGCTCCCTGGTTTGGAGCTCTAACACTTTTTCGGAATTGATCGTATTTATTTTCCTTCAATCAGGCGAAGCCCTTGATACCAGAGGCGTCTTTTCCGAGAGCCAATTATCAGTTCCAGGAAAAACAGGGCTTCTGAAAAGCCTGCTCCGAACGGAGGGGAGGGAATCTGGAGGAACGTACGCCGCCAGAAACCTCACGAGACTCGATCCGCAGCCGACTCCCACTCCGAGGCCGCGACCTCTCTCTCGGCTCTTGTGTCTCACTTCCCCCCCCTAGGTTTCCCGGGTTGCTCGATTACTCGCTACAAATGAAAGCGAAAATAATTTTTTACAAAAGCAGACATGTCCATCGTCGGGGGAGATCTTCAGGAAGCTGGCAATAAAAAGGCTGCTGCCGGACTTGTGTGTCACAACCCTGCATTAGAGAAAGAGAGTTCTCATCCCAGACAGTACGTCAGAGGAGCACGGGAGAAAAAAACGAGGTCTGACTGAACGCAATTTACAACAGTCCCAGTCAAAGTGTCGTCCAGAATTAATAATTTAAAAATAATTGAAAAAATAAATAAAAGAAAATATATAAAAAAATGATATACAGTATAATGTCAATGATGACAGTTCACAAATGTGACTGAACATACGATGTCCACAGTGAATTGATGTACTGCAGACATCAGGTAAAGGCTGATGGTTTACGCGCGCCAGGACGTGAGAGTGAACGCACGGTGCTCGCACCGTAGAGACCCGCCCATCATCGGCCGACGACCCGCCTGGATGCCGTGACGCCCGCAGGGAATGCGGGACGCGTGGTAAAGAGAGCTGCCCGTTGGGTACCCACCTGGATGGCGCGGGCCGCTAGCCGCATGCTGACAAAGTGCCTCCTCTCCAGTAGGGCTCGGAAGCGCCGCTGCAGGGTGACGATCCGCTGAAGCACCTCCTGATGGAGCAGGTCCTGTAGTCGCTGACGCTCCGCCTCCCGCAGGAACACCTGGGAGAGGGGGCCGGGCGTGTCAGACGTGCTCACAGGGCGCCCCCGCTCGCAATAATCCCGGGAATGTCTGGCACGGGGGCGTCTAATAACAGAGCGGGCCGCAGCCCTGGGGGGGGAAACTGTGACATCCTTATGGAATGGTGCTGGGCTCTATCGGCGCATTGTGTGTGTTATTACCATCCTTGTTTTGGCCACACCTTTTGATGGCTCCTGGCCCCTAAGTGGGAGGTTGTGGGTGATGTAGTGCCCCATGATAGTCTACTCCGAAACCATTATGAATCTATTTATATCTTTGACCAATATATAGGCCAGGAGGGGCCTGCAATGGAGAACTTCGATGGCAAGATATAGCCTACTGATTATTATTAAGTACACTAAAGGCTCAACTTCTGAATGTGCATCATTACATTACAATATGACTTTATTTAACAGAGATCCAGAATCCAGGGTGACTTACATACTGCAGCTCACATCTGATATCTTTTTCATCCTTTCTGCTGCACGCTCACTGAAGCAATACAGGCCAAGTGCTTTGCTACCCGCGCGCGCCAGGTAGCAAGCCTTATCCGCACCACACTGATGCGCATTAAGTGAAGGAAGAGAACGGCGGGAAGAGAGGGGGGTCCCCTCTCCGTGGGCGTACCATCGTTTTCCCCACTTGGAACCCAACGGGCGCGAGGTCCACCTGGCACAGGTACCCCTGAAGGCTCTCCTGGGTGGCGCTGGTGCCGTCAGGCAGGAGCACGCGGAAGTGACGCACGAAATCCTGCTTGGCGGAAAGAGTACATTAAACACACAGGCGACGAGGAGCCATCGTGCGACCAAACTGAGGGAGGCTCATCAAAGCATCCCTGTCTGCCGGGCTTTATTTCTGTTTGTGCTGAATGCTCGTTATTGGGACATGTGTGTGTGTGTGTGTGTGTGTGCATGCGTGCGGCTCAGAAAACACATGCTGGACATGTGTGAAGGAGGCTGATGTCACTGAATACACAGGCTACCCACTGACACGCAGTTTCAATTAAAATACAAAATCAACAGACAATCAACAGGGTTCTTTGGGGGAATGGGGCGCGGGAGGCAGAGGGTAACAATCCGCCTCAGCTCTCACCAGCAGCAGGGGAACTTGGGAAACCGCTGCTGTATTTATATGTGATTATTATTTTGGGGAGGTTCATTAAGTACAATAGAGCAGCTCTGTTCTGGACGTCTGAGACCTTACGAAGTGAGCACACTGTTCAGACATTAGTCACAGTATATATTTTGGGGGGGGAGACGACGACTCCCTGGAATGAGCTTGTGGAATTAGCTCTCCCGTCCGGGTCAGTTAATAACAGTGACAAAGAGGGAGGCAGAATTCAGTTTAATTTGCGAGAGTGCCGTACAGCGAAAACATTTTCCTTGCACTTCCGGTGCGTCGGCAGTCCCGTGAGGCACAGAGGAAGCGGAAGGCGCTACATGCTAAAGCATCATCGGCTACAGTACGTGGCAAAATACTGCAACAATGTAACAATGGCCATATCAACCGTATCCAAAACAGTGCAATGAGCAAACTGGAAACTGTGATTCAGCCACTCGGTTTTGGGATTCTCCTGAAAGGAAGCAGAGGAGGCCGGGACATTGCGTCAGGCCTTCCACACCCACGAACACTGAAGGGGAAAAAATGCCCCATCGAAAAAGACTGAGCGTTCCACCCCTTAGCCACCCTCACTTAAAAGGAAGGCGAGAGAATATATCAGCTGTGCAACATCCAGAACGCAGGTCCCAGGACAGCCTACAGTGACAGAATCCAACAAGAGACATTGTGACAATTTCCTGTGGAAGTCGAACCTGTCTTAGTAGGCCAGGTATCAACCCATGTCAGAATTTTGTGAGTAGACCCATGTCAGTGGAGCCCTGTGTCGACAGACCGTGTAACAGTAGACCTTGTCAGTAGTCAGTATATCCTGTGTCTGTAGACCCTCTGTCAGTAGACCCCGTGGTTTCCCCTACTCACCTGGAAGGTGTACTTGATGCTGTATCCTGATTGGCGGATGCGCACGGTCTCTAGCATTCCTGTGTAGCGAAGCTGCCTCAGTACCAGGCCGTCATGGAAACGCAGTGGGAGCTACGGGAGAGGGGGGGAAGACCACTAAGGAACAGCTGAAAGCAACCAATCACCTTTAAGGCAAGGACCAATAGCACTGTTCTGGAAACTACACAAGTACAGAGCTTTAATGCCAAATGCAGGAAGGCCAGTCCTCATTTTGCATTGTACAATATAATTGTAGGGATGAGCAAGAACACACAAAGAAAGGGTAATTGTGTTTTAGGGGTTTAAAGTCCAAGTTGGATCTCTGTTAATACTAAAAGTGTACAAAGACATAAGTACATTACGGTCAGTTTTGCTATACACTTCATATGCTCCGGAGAAGCTGTTCAAAAAACACACGTACCTTCTCTGCGTTGGAGCGGATGCATTTCACAAAGTAGGGCTCGGACTGGCCAAGTGTCTCCATTAGCTTATTCAGAGAGGCCTACAAGCATGCACACACACAGAGTAAAAAAACATTAGAAAACAAATGTAGGTATTCCAGGAAACCACACACGCAAAAACCCACAAGCTTTAAAATAAATAAAAAAGTTAGACCCCGATAAAATACAACCACTTCCTGAAAATCTGTTTCGCTGGTGCCGCTCAGTGTTTTACTGCTGGGAGAAGAGGGGGGGGGAGTGGTAGCACTTCACGAGAATAATTGTTTTTGTGTTTTAATGACCTCTGGTCCCCGCGGAATAAAGCACGACTCCCAGCGCAGAAAGGTTCAGGCTAACGTGGGACTGGGTGGGTGGGGGGGCTAACGTGGGACTGGGTGGGACTGGGTGGGTGGGGGGGCGTTCTTGAGTTCACGGCAGCAGCCCTCAGCCTGTGGTCACTTCCTGTGGATGGCGCTGGCAAGAGCAAGTGTGAGAGAGCTCCACCTGGAGTCGTTCTGAGCCCTCGGGAGGGGGGTGATGTTCCGCTTTTCTGGTGGTCAGGAATTCACTTTCCCCGCTCGGCGGATTACAGCAATCAGACACACAACAGGATGCGAGGTGGTGACTTCATGCGGTGAGGTCATCAACACATTTGTACAGGGATTCCTGCCCTGACTCCAGGGTGGGTGTGCTTGGCGGGCTGTTTACAGCTCTTTCCCCGTCTCTCCGAGCCCGTAACACATAGACATAGACATAGACGGGGTGCGGAACAATCTGGAGATCTCCATACATTTAGTGCAATGTGCACATTTTGTATTTTGTACAACATGTGCGCAAACTAAAAACATTATGAATAGGTAAATCATTAAAACATGAGCATTTGAAAAAATTCAAGATCATCCATGTGCAGTCACCTTGACTTTAGCTTGGTTATTACATGAAGACTGAAATGTTATTGTACCTTTTTCAGGGGTGTGTGTGTGTGTGGGGGGGTCATGCCAAATTTGAGACCATTTCACACTCAATAACCTTTATGCCTTAGCAAGAAGCAAAGTAGCCAGCTAGTCTAGTAACCTATTCCCATGAGAATGCTGTATGTATCTGTGAAAATAATTAAAAACAGCACAAAAACACAACACTGATGGAACATGTTAGTGTGTTTAACACTGATTGTTTGTCTTCCTTAGATATATTCCTTTCCTACAGCTCCTAGAATCTCCGGTCTAAAATGTTCTTCCCACGTACATCTAAGAAAATAAATAAGAAAATACGTATGCAAGTAGGTAAATAAATAACTTGAATGACATTGAAATGCTCAATCTGAGTTTGGCGAGTAAGTACAGTGGCTCATAAAGCTTGGCGCTGTTAAAAGGGCAGACATGACTACATGAATGGTGTTTTGGGTGGGACTGAATGACATAGACTGGCCTGACCTCCAAAAACAATAAAAGCAGTGGGCTGGGCCCGGGTTCTGCAGTTCAGCAGTGCGGTCAAAACACACCCTGGTCACGAAGCTCTCGGCCATGACCCCTCAGTGGCAGAGAAAATGACATCACTTTCTAGCTGCTTTCATTTCACCTGCGCGTGTACGTGTGCACTGCATGTCCCTGTGTGCGTGCTCAAGTGTGTGTGTGACTGTAGACAGGGAGCTGATCTCAGCTGGTCAGGGTCAGGGATAGTGCGCGTGTACCTGTGAGTATGGGCGAGTATGCATGAGTGTGTGTGTGTGTGTGTGTGTGTGTGTGTGTGTGTGTGTGTGTGTGCCCTCACCTGGAACTGGGCACTGATACTGGGAGGTTTCTTCTTCTTGTGCAAATGCAGCAGGGACTTGGTAATGCGGTCGTGGAGCGTCAGGCAGCTAAGGTACTTCAGAGACTTGACGTCCAGCAGGTGCTGCGATAGACGAACACACAACCCTCACTGAGTCTGCATCACTGACATATCACAGCTGACCTGTGACTGAAGCACTCACCCAACACACTGAAACAATGTGTGCTGTACTGACTACACACTGAACCATATCGACAGTACTCACTACACACTGAAACAACGCCTGCAGTTGCAACTACCTCTGGCCCTGTGAGATGGCTCATCAGTGTGGAAAAGCTTTAGGAAGACTGTAAATGGCTTACCTTTGGCAGGCTGGGCTTCAACTTGTAATTTTTGTTCCTCCTGTAAGACAGAAATGGTGTTAGATGTACGTTTCAGAAGCATCGGGGCGCAGTGCACTGTGAGCAAGCAGACCCGCCTCTCGGGTCCACCACTAGGAGTCTCACATGAGGATGCCGTGCGCCCTCTCCAGGAGCTTGCTGCTGGTGGAGTTGACGAAGACGCCGTCCTCTTCCAGCAGGGAGCCCGTCGACGACAGGCGGCTCGACCTCCCGCTGCGCCCGTTCCAGCCAACGCTGAAGCTCTCCCTGAGGAGAGGGGAGCACAGAGACGCACATGAGCTCAAGGACCCACATCCACTGGAACACAAACACACACGCCGAGCAGGCTAACGCAACCCTGTCAAATTCATCACGGGAGTCTCTCGAGCAAGGTCTGGAGTTATACTTTGGCTCGTTCCCCCCTCCCCCACACACTTTTTGGCTCCCCGCGTGTAACCAGGATAAACCTGCGTTTCCATTCGCGTTTGCAATAATTTATTGGTGCCAAGTGTGAGCACCCTGCTCCAGGTCAACTCGATAGCGTTTATCAGTCCCAGGACTGAGTGCGACACAGCCCCAGAGCCCTGACCTCTTTGTAAGGTAAACCGCGGGTTGTTCCATTCCCTGGACAAACACACGATTCTGTATATACAGAGTGTGGTTAGTCCTAATCCCAGAGAAAACAGTTTAACACAAAACCACTTAGGCACTGAGCAGAAAGACAACCCCCCCCCCCCAAACGTCTGTGGTATCAGAGCAGAATCCATACATCATCAGAATCCACTCCGCAAGCCACCGACTCGGCCCGTTTATTTATCCAGCTCCACACGACATTAATACCTCTTACACCGGACATACCACACACAGACACAGCAAACACAGCAGCCAAGTGAGCACACGCCTGCACGCACCCGAGTATACACGCACACGCAGACGTGAAAAACTCTGGCGACATGAACACGCACACACAGACACAGACACAGACACACACACACACACACACACACACACACATGCATGCATGCATGCACACATACAAGTAAATCATGTGCAAACACACATACACAAGAAAAAACTCTGGACAAGTGAACAAACGACACACCAGACACACAGAAAACAACAGCCAACTCGACACATACCACACACAGTCACACACAAAAAATCATGGCAAGCACATACCGCACAGCAACAACACACTCACACACACACACACACACACACACACACACACACACACACACACACACACACAGCAGCTAAGTGAAACATTCCACACACGGTTTGAGAAAGTACAGCTGTGAGAAAACCACACACAGACACACAAAATAATGCAACTATTAAAGACGCCGCCCCCTCCCCCTCGTTTTCTTGCAAAAGAAAAAACAGTAAAAAAGCAGAAACCGGGAGGCCTTCGAACCATGAAATTAACAGCCAGACTGGGATCCCAAAGATTTTGCAATATCGTTTGTGGTGAAAGTGGAAAAACTCAAGACATTTCACAAATATTTCCCTCAGTCAACTGTGGCGTGAGCTCGCAGCCAAGTGAAGCTTGGACCCGGCTCGAACATTCTGTGGCTTCCACCGGTCACCCCTCTGCTTTGGTCTTTGTAGGCTGTGTTTGGATTTCTGTGCAAACGTGTGTGAAAAAGACTCAAGGGGCCATCTCGTGTATTGTGTCTTAGGAAATCGGGGTTTGCGTTTAATAAAATAATGACATTACGCAAAGTTGGCCTGAATGCCCGTGTCCTCCAGTAAAGTAGCGTTTTGTTTTGCTATTGGCAGCGCAGAGGTTTGGTGCAATCTGGTGATTTAAACTCTCGCCGTGTTGTAAACATCCTGAGCACGGGGCTCGTTAATAATGTCGCTCGCCCTGCGGTAACGTGGCCAAAAGGCCCTCGTGGAAACAGAGGCGCTTTCCTCCGAGGCCTGTCCTGAGCGCTAGGGCCCCGTAAAACAGTCGGCCCCGCCTGCCGTCGCCGGGTCCAAAGGAAACAGGAAGTGGCCGGACAACAGGCAAGCGGCAAAACAAGGCGGGAAGAGCGCAGGAGAAATTCCGCAGGCGTCCGAGCGCCTCCGTCTGCCTGGGACAGCAGCTTAATCTGAAGGCCTCTTTCACAGATAAGAGGGACAGAGCCCAGGTTTTTTAAGCCCGTCTCCTCGGCTGGGGCACGGCAGGGTGGACTGCGAGCTCCTCTGTGGCTCCTCGGCACCGGAGCTCGACCGCGTTAGCCGTTCCAACAACAGTATCCAGTCTCCAGCGTGGCGGGGTAAGGGTGGAGGGCCCACAGAAATGCCTCTCTTTGAGTTCCCCGGCCCACCACTAAGAGCAGGAGGGGGGGAGAATGCAGAGCTGCAGGCCCTCTGGAGGGAACACAATGCACAATGTGTGCAGCGCCACCTGAAAACAAAAAACGCCCACCAGCCAAAACCGCTCCAAACAGCCCACACCATGGCAGGCCAAGAGGCTCACATCTGGTACACACAGGGAGGGGGATCAGTTCCATCTAACCGCCGGGGTGCTTTGTCCTTATCTTAAAAAAAACAACTGAAGCATGTATTACTTTTTTTTTTGGACACATAATATATATTTTTTAATTCCAGTGACCACCGGACTCAAGATGACGCATAAGAATCTAAAATATGTAAGCCTAAATGCTTTCTTAAATGTTGAAGTTGGGGACAAAGTATCGTTATATTAAAAGCGCTTAGACTGTGACAAAAACAGTAATTACTCTTCCCTCACTCCTGCAATAGTATATGTTTTGTAACTTATGTTATATAAAAAAATAAAAAAAATGTATTATATAAATTATTATATAAGTATATGGGTCAAAATTAAAGTGATCATTGTAGTCAAATCATTTTAAGCAAGATTCCAGCACCACTACCCCAAACTCAATCCAGCCAGAAAAAAATTAAGCCTTAAATTTCTTTATTTTGTTTTCTAAGGAAAAAAGGAATCTTGAGCCAGCAGTGTGAGGCACACAGAGAGAGACAAGAGAGAGAAAGAGAGGAACAGAGAGAGCAAGAGAGAGAAAGAGAGGAACAGAGAGAGCAAGAGAGAGAAAGAGAGGAACAGAGAGAGCAAGAAGAGAGAAAGAGAGGAACAGGGAGAGGGAGAAACAGAGAGCAAGAAAGAGAGGAACAGAGAGAGAGAAAGAGAGGAACAGGGAGAGGGAGAGACAGAGAGCAAGAAAGAGAGGAACAGAGAGAGAGAGAGAGAGAGGGAGGGAGAGAGAGAGGAACAGAGAGGGAGAGAGAGAGCAAGACAGATAGGAACAGAGAGAGGGAGAGAGAGAAAAGAGGAACAGAGAGGAAAAGAGAGAGAGAGAAAGAGAGGAACAGAGAGAGGGAAAAAGAGAGAAAGAGAGGAACATAGAGAGGAAGAGAGAGAAAGAGAGGAGCAGAGAGAGGGAGTTGCTTGGGCCTACTGTTCCAGAAAGGCACTGTACTCCCGCTCATCCTGAAACAGAGGGGCTGTTGAGCCGGGGTAATCCTGTGCGTAATTGAAGAGGACGCTCCTAACGCGTGGACCCCCAGGGCCGAGCGGGCCCCGCCGAGCCTGAATATTCATCAGCCCCTGGGATGCCTTCCGAACGCATAGCTCCACCCTGACATCACACAGGAAGCAGCTGCCTGGGCTTAGCGGTCAGTGAGTAACCCAAAAAGCGTGCGCGCGCTCCGCTCTCGGCCGCGGCCGGGGGGCTCCGCTGAACAAAAGCGCCGTTGTGAGAGGAGGGTCAGCGTGTCTCCGCCGCGCCCGCGCGGTGATCTCACGCCGCGCGGTAATTCAGGAGGTATGAGGGTCCGGCGGATGTGGGAGCGTTCCCTGAGGGTTCGATTCCCGGCACAGACGTCTCTCACCCCACGGGGGCCAGAGGCCGTCAGATCTCTGGAGCTCTGAGGGTTAGTCAGTCCTCAGCGGTCCTTTCACTGCTTTCGCTTCTCACCACGCAGGACGGGGAGGAGGGGAGTGCGATTCCTCTTTCTGCACCACATCCACACACAGCGCCCGAGCAGCGTGCTGACAAACTGCGCGCTTTCAACAGCTTTTCACATGCGAGGGAGCAGCGCTGCGGACAGGGTCTTACCGGGGCGATTTCTCATTCAGCTTGTTGGTGCCCTGCAGGTCTGACAGCGGCGTCCTGGGACTCTTCCGAGTGATACCTGACCAAAACAGAGACAGTGAAGGGTTAAAGGGCACACATGCACACATGCACAAACACAAACACACACAGCAGAGTTTAGAGGGATACATAAACAGATCAGGGGTTACACTGACACTTGCAAGCACACAATCATGGACACACACACACACGTACGCACGCACACAAACACGTGCACACAAACACACACACACACCAAAACTCACCACCAAGCAACCTCTGGCATTACCAAGTTTGGTTCACATCTCAATATTTTGATGTGTCCCTCCGCAATAGCCGATTATAAAACAGTTACTTTTAAAGGAAATGTGAACGTGGGCCATTTTCCTTTAGGTTAGCAGAAAATATCACTAATTAGCAGTCATAAACAAAGTGCTGAGTATTAATTCAAGGTCTACAGAGATGGGAGGGTGAGTGATGAGTGTCCAAACCTGCGGAAACTAGTGAATTCAGAGGGAAAATCTGGTACTGTGTATATAAATATATACAATATCTGAATAGCACTGGTAAAATGCTGTGCGCTTTCATTTCAACTGCGACCTGCACTCCACCTCTCCCAAGAGTCCAGACCTAACCAGAGGAGCGCTAATGTAAATGCATCGTCTCGGGTTTCCTTGCTCTGAGGCGGTTTTAAAAACGTTCCCGGCAGCCTGCCCTGCCGTCCACATAAGCCCCAGTCAGAGACACGTGAGAAATGTGGCGAGCGTTTGTCCTTGATGAGACGCTCGTATAAACCCAAGCAGGGCTCATGCGTGATGGTATTTACGGATTAAAGCCGAGCCCCAGACAATTGGGCCCAGATCGTCGGCGAGCCGCTGCCAAAGTACACATGCGCAATTCAAAGAGCAATCATGGCTCGTTTGAGCGAGGTATCTTTGGACCGGAGTCGGGGACAATAAACCAATTTCATGCGGAAACTGCACTGCGGTAATTGTAATCGCTGCGCTTTGGAATTGGGTCCATCGGATTTCGTTAGAGCAGCTGGCGAGAGAAGTGACGGAATTCCATACGCCAACTATCAATTTCTCTATCGGCACGTTGCTGCCAGTCAAACGCTCTGTATCCAATGGATAAAAAAACAGAAATGCAGACCGCGGCCTGCTTATTCAATAATACATTTCAACACAATACACGGCGAACGCGACAACGGATACGGCATTAAATATACTGTAACGTGTACGTTTTAGGAGCATGTCGAATGTACACGTTTGCAGTTATATTCGGTGTTGAGTGAGAACTCTCATAAAATGCCCCCCCCTCCCCAACGTTTCTACAGCGCAGATCATGTTATAAATCAAGAATATAAAGAGAGCTTTTTCATCATGTGGAAGCAATCCGACACCAAACATCCTGCTGGTGATCATGACTGCATGCCATGAATACGGAGACAGTAAACATGTTACTTCTTGTTTATACGTTGTTGATTAGCTGCCTGTCTACAGTTTCAGGACACTTTCGTGTCACTTGGTGATTCTTACACAAAGGCGAACAGAAAGCTCATTTGCACTATAAAACAGTTCATACATTTCTAACACCCAACACATCCTTTTGGGCTCTTGGTTCAGCAGCTTGGGTTCCCTTTAGCTGCTGATGTGTGCTAGACACCACTTCAGCTTAAAGGTATCTCTGCACCAACTACTCTAAATGGAATGTGATAACAAAATGGCTGAATTGCAGGATCCCTCATTACACACTTTGTCACAGCAAGTGGTGGATGAAGATTAGTGAGGTGTGGAGACTCCCACCGCCCCAGATGCCTTACCCTCTGTCTGTCTGGTCCAGCCCCCCCTCGCTAGAGCCCTCACGGAGAGGGTGGGGTGAGGGGGTACAGGCCAGTGGCAGGGTGTACCCCGATGCCCCCTGTGGCATGAGAGGGCATTATCCCCTCATGGCTGCTGGATTCTTGTGTGTGTGTGTGTGTGTGGTGCAGTGGAGCAGCTGTGGTGTTACTGCGAGTGTATTGGTCAGTATCGTGTCAACGTGTGGTTACCATACCTGTCCATGCGTCAGAGGGCATGCGGTGCCAGTGGAGCCCCAGCAGGGGGCGGTGTTAGTGAGGAAGAGATGGCAGAGGAGCCGTGGGATGGAGGGACATGCAGGGTGGGTTATTCGGACACAGACAGGTGCAAACAGTAATGGAGGGGAGGGGGGAGGAGGAGGACGTGGAGACCAACTGACAGGGAGCCTTTCATCTAGATCAGGACTGCGGACCACGGGGTGCTTCAGAGACACAGCCTCCCAGTGACTCTCGTCAATTTGATACAATCTGGGCGGTAAAACAGTGTCCGCGGTAGCAATTTAAAGCGCTTTAAACTCGGTGAGAAGCACTTGGAAGAGGATTTTTGAAAATAGCGTCTGGGGCCAAGATGTCTTGATGGGAGCCAGTGTTTTTGGAATTATTGAGCCCTGAGTTCAAAATTGTGTCGAAAAGAAACAAAAAAACAATGCATCATAATTAACGCCGAGTACTGCTCGGTGAGGCCGAACAAAAGGCAGCTTCGGAAAATTAAGATCCGAGTTTCGCAAAAGCCATGACTAACAATTTCTGAGGCGGGTTTTGACTCGGGAGAGGTGGGGGGACTACAGCTCAGCTGAGAGTTATGTGTTCAGGGGCGGGGCGGCCCGAAAAACGGCGGACGCAGTTGGTCTCCTCGGCCCTTTTTTTTTGGGTGCGTGGGGTGAGGAGAGAGGGTTTGTGAGATCGCAGCCTTACTGTACTTCTCCTCTTTGCACCTCTGCAGGATCTCTAAGCTCCTCTGGTGCACAGGATGATGCAGAAAGCTAAAACTATCCACACTTTTCAAGACCTCACACGGAGCAGCGTCATCATGCCCTTGGGGGAGCAAAACAGAGACAAACAACAACAACAGGAGAACAGGAGGAGAGGGAGAGGAGACAAAGAGAGAGAGAGAGATTATAAAGAGAGGAACGAGAGTGCAATCTACAAGAGAAATAACTGCAAGGCTCACAGAACAGTCACGTTGAAACTGCCTCGGTGTGGTCGAAGACAGCTGCTTCCCCCCCCACGTCAGGTCAAACTGGGTCTAACGGGCTGTGCTGTGGTCCACTGCATGCAGTGTCTGGCCAGTGAGTGTGTGTCATCGGCCATCAGCTTTCCGCGACCAGAGGTCTCCCTCTGGTCAATTGAGTTATGGCCTGGGAGGGTAATTTCATTAGGCTAAATTAAATAAATTGTAAGTCTGAGCACATTTCTGGCGGCGCAATCCGAGTATCGAAAAAGCCCATTCCCGTAACCACAAAATTTATGTCCTTTATGGAGAGTTTCAGCAACGTCAGTTTTTGCCAAGGTTATGCGGAGGAATGTGAAATCCTCAGCTCCCTCGAAAGACAGGTCCAGACCCTGCGGGGGCCCTGGGGGGCAGGGGAGGTACAGGTTAGGGTATCCAGTGAACTACGCAGAGGCGATGGGGAAATGGGAGACCGCTTCACCGTGGAGAGCACGGTGGTGACAGGCCCGCGCATCAGCGTCGGCACCACCCCGTCCCCACTGCCCGCCCCTTATGACATCATCTGACCTGCCCTGGTCCTAAGGGGCTGGAGTCTGTGCAATAAACCAAATGGGTCAGTCTCACAGAGGTGCCTGTCTGAAAAGGTTCACACTATGCAGCGTGGTGCCGACATTCGGTCCTGGGATCTTGTGCAGTCTCAGGTACAGTAGAGGCGCTTGTTTGCAGGGACGGAGGGGGAGAAGGTGGCCTCTACAGAAAGCTGATGCTGCATGGGCTGTGCGCTACCATTACTGCAGGCAGGAAGCAGAGCAGAGACACGGCCTGGCTTTGGCTGCACTGCACCAACACACACACACACACACACACACAGATATATATATGCATGCAAGCGCGCACACACATCAGTTTCTATAAATGTGCACACCATCGGTTTGTATATATCACCATCAGCCTAAGGCATCAAATCTTATTAATAATGCTGAGTGATGTGTGCTGAGTAATGCACACATAAACCATGAATAATACTATTTAGGAGCAGACAAATGTAAACTGTATTAATTTAATGCTTAACTGACATTTTATTTCACTAGAGTGGACTTTAGGCTTTACATTAAGGCTCTAAATACATTTCAAATGTAGTTTGCCTCAGTGCCCTTTCTCTACAAAGAAGTGACACCCCCGGATCATCACATAATGTCCCTTTTTCTTTTTCTTAAACCACAATCAATGTTATTCCTTCAATTTTCTTTACTCCAAATTTGGAATTTGGCAGTTATGGTTGTAGGCTTGTTTCACAACCTTTGGAAGGTCACACACTAGCATGCAGGACCACTGGAACAGTGCAGCCAGACATTTCTTTCTCTCTGCAGTCCATAGGCTGTAGTCCACACAGTTACTGCGGTGGAGGACTGCACAACTAACACAGGCAGCTGGCACAGACAGGCTGCAGGCGCCCCGATCCACCACAGGGGGTCAGTGTTGTGCGACGATCACGGCACCGCGGCTAGCGCTTTAGCCGGACGAGGCACCAGAGAGCCCCTAGAATCGACTGTCTTTTAATTCAGCAGTCATGCCCACGCGCAGTATCAATCTAAAGCTACCCTTCATCTGAAACCCATAGGGCAGACCAGCGTGACCGATTCTATGACGAAAGGAGAAATGAGAAGATGCCGGTGTGCCCGTACACGGTGCTGGTGAGGGTGTGGCAGCAGTCACACAGCCACCAACGCCACAGCAGGGTTGGCCTCATCAGGGGTTTCATCCTTCCTGTTCGGGGAGAGGGTGAGCGCCCCCTAGCTACCGCTCTAGCAGCCGCCCGCTGCAGCCCGGGGCGTTCTCAATCCCTGCTCCGTACCTCACAGGGCCGTCTAACACCACGCTCCCCCACCCACCCGGATCAGTCTCTGAGCCTCACAGAGTCAAAGCAGCACACACAGCAGCATGAGGCAGAGGGCAGAGCTTGCACGCGTCACACCACCGAGACGAAGGGAGTTTGCGAGCGAAGCTTTTGAAGTGTAAATGTCTGCTTGGATGCTCTTGTCATTTGTGTGCAGCGTGCGATGGTGTGAAGGATTTAAGGCCCATCTGTTTGGCAGGATGAAGTTCAGGCAATAACTCGCTCTCTAAACCTGCTCTTATATAACAAGGAGATGTAGGCTGTTTTCCTCTTTTTTTCTGGTAAAGATGCATATCTGAGGAGACCGGAGTGCTCCACAGCAGATGGATAACGGAGGAACTACTGCATGTCCTGGATCGTGAAGTCAGACTCACTTAACAGTTGGAAACATTCAGAGGACACATTATACACAAGAACAACTTCTTCCCACCGAGGAATTCAATTTTGAGAGTTGTATGCGTCCTGCTGGGCAGGCACAGAGACATATGACACAGGGGGCTAAAACAAACAAACAAACAAGAACCGGATCAAAAATAAGCATAAAAAAAATGAAGTCTCACTGTGTGTGTGTGTGTGTGTGTGTGTGTGTGGTGTGTCTCTGGTGTGTGTGTGTGTGTGTGTGTGTGTGTGTGTGTGTGTGTGTGTGTGTGTGTGTGTGTGTGTGTATATGTGTGTGTGTGTGTATGTGTGTGTGTGTGTGTGTGTGTGTGTGTGTGTATGTATGTATGTGTGTGTGTGTGTGTGTGTGTGTGTATGTGTGTGTATGTGTGTGTATATGTGTGTGTGTATGTATGTGTATGTGTATGTGTATGTGTGTGTGTGTGTATGTGTATATGTGTGTGTGTATGTGTGTGTGTGTGTGTGTGTGTGTGTGTGTGTATGTGTGTGTGTATGTATGTATGTATGTATGTGTATGTATGTATATGTGTGTGTGTGTGTGTATGTGTATGTGTATGCGTGTGTGTGTGTATGTATGTATGTGTATATGTGTGAGTGTATGTGTGTGTGTGTGTGTGTGTGTGTGTGTGTGTATGTGTGTGTGTGTGTGTGTGTGTGTGTGTGGGACCTCCCGTGTGTGTGTGTGTGTGTGTGGGACCTCCCCTGTGCGCGGGCGGGGCTGTGGACTCACTGCTCTTCTTCTCCACGTATCTCTTGCCCGCCTCTCTGAAGGCCACCATGGCCCGGAAGTAGGCCCGCAGCACCGCCCAGCGGAAGGTGGCCACCGGGTCGATGCCGATCAGCCCGCAGATGAAGGCGTTCTTGCTGCTCTTCAGCAGGGCCACGATGTCGGGCCTCATGTGGTCCGTGTTCTTCTCCCTGAAGTCCTGTGTGAGCCAAGGGGACGGGATGAGACCTACTGCACAATCTCACCGCCAACCAACCGTGGTGACACCTGCCTACAATCTCTCTGCCACGTATAGAAGTACCAGTAACTCTCAAAATAAAGGAAACACCAACATAAAATGTCTTAATAGGACGTTGGGCCACCACAAGCTGCCAGAACAGCTCCAGTGCGCCTTGGCATAGATTCTACAAGTGTCTGGAACTCTTTTGGAGGGATGCAATACAATCCTTCCATAAGAAATTAATCATTCATCAATTCAATCATTTGATGTTCTGTTGACGGCGGTGGCAAATGCTGTCTCAGGTGCCGCTCCGGAATCTCCCTCATTTACTCAAGTGTTTCCTTTATTTTGGCAGTCGCCAGAACCTCTCTATAATCTATAAACACATATTACATAAACCGCGCAGGTCGAAAATACTCACTGCCATGTTTCCTTCAAACTGATAATAAAACATTTTGCAACATGTACACAATGATAACAATGCTTTAATGTGTTAGTATCATTATCTGAGTGAGTTATGGTCCACATGACATGCGGTCACGACCGTGACCACAACTGGACTCCGCATACCTTTCTATGACCGAACTCTCCAGATGAACTGAACGTTCCGTCTGAGGACGATTATGTAACGCAGGAGCACCGTTCCCATGGCGCCTGCGGTCTTTAAAACCGTGGCACATCACTGAAGCCCGACCTCTGACCCACAGGGTAAAGGAGCGCCCGCCGTTCCTGAGGTTCAGACGCGCTCCGCGCTCCTCATTAACGAGCCCTAATCTCCCCGACCGCGAGCTGAGGCCGACCTGGATTACAGCGCTGTTAATTAAACTCTGCTCTCCCCCCTCCGAGACCGTTCACACAAGAGGTGACACAGCCCCGGCTCATTCCGAAACCCACGGGCGGGACGGCCGAGTGCATGTTGAAATGTATCCGGCGCGATTAAAGAGAGGGAAAAAAGAAAAGAAAAAAGAAAGGGAGAAGAGAAAACAAAAGCAATAACATTCGGCGGGTTCCAGGGGAATGAAGACGCTGGGCCGCAATGAGATATGTACCTGGCAGAGGCTGTCAGTCACTCTGGCGGGAAGGGGAAAACACGCCTGTGTGTAGTGGAGCTGACAGAACCTGCCTGCGACGGCTCTGCGCATAAGAGCCTCACTGTGCCAGCGCTGGCTTTTACATAACTACACAGCTGGGAATCAACCCAAGAATCTGATTAAAATCCCCCAAACGAGTCAGTGTACAGTAATTCCTCTCATAGTGATTAAAACGGGCCTTCGTTCACTACAGTTACATAAGACGGGCCAACACGATCTACGCTCCCATGTGCCTGAACCGGCTGCCCCCCCCCCCACTCTGCATTTACCACCTGACGTCAGCGGGGGCTCTGATGGGCATCGCAAAGAGAGGCACCCTCAACCCCAAACCCCCCACTCCCACACACACACACACACAGGGCATGCACGTCGGGCCACTAACCTTCACCCCATATTTGACCTTCCCGGCGTAGTGGCGGATGATGAATGCCGGCTCCATGACGGCGGGGAACTCGATGTAGCTGTTCCCCTCGTGCTGCCGTTTGAACTTGTCCAGCAGGGTCTGGTTGGTCGCCTGCGGGAAGCTGTGCGGAGACAGGAGAGGGGATTCCCCCCCGAGCGTTAAGCCCCGAGAGCGCGTGGGCACACGCCCTGGAACAACCGCACGCTCTCCACGTGCCACTCCTGCACCCCCCCCGCCACGATGGGGAGGTGTCTACGCACTCAGCCCACACCTCCGATGTGGAACTTTTAACCACAGCCAACCTCCTCTCTGTGTAGAGCCAGGTAGGTAGGTGGGCGAAAATAACCATCACGCTCAACTAGGTTTGGGGTCACAGTCGGCCATGATTCTTAACAATCTTTAGTGTTCCGAGGCAATTAATAATCATTAGCATCAAATTCTTTGACGTGAAGGAGTAAATCAAGGAGGATGTGTGGCAGGCCTCAGGAAAGCCGCTGTGACCTTGTGCACCTCGTACGCAGCCCGCCCCTCAGTACTTATTACAACCAGATGAGCGCGTTGAGCCGCATGGCTCGAGACTTTTTTTCTCCCTCTGGATTTTAATGGGTATGGATATTGACATGATTGTGACCCAGGGAAAAGATTTTAAGAACCTAAAACCCCAGTAACGCACCTCCCCTGAAAACTCAGAGCACGTCCAAGTTGAACACTGCTGGTCACTCTCCAACGCAGGGACCTGCGGTCCTCCATACGCCAAGATATCGAGACAACATCTGAACATGTTCCTTTACAACAGTATTTGCCAAAAAACTGAATTCCCCGAGTATTCCAACAAACTCGATACGAAGCTAAGGGCGACGCTCCCCAGTGCTCTCAGAGCGACGGTTCACTCCCAGTTAATTAATTTGTTTTTCAGCACCGGGCTGTCAGTGGTCCTACCAGGTGACTGATTGATGTTATTGTGAGGATGTGGGCTACAGGGATATAATAACCACATAAATCTCCCGCGCTCCCACGCAGGCAGGCAGCAGCATGAGCTCTGGACGATGTTTGGGCAGAAATACGACAGCGACCCGGAGGAGGATGAATGGAAGCCAAGAGGGGTCCGCTTTTTGGTGGGGGGGTGTGTGTTCTCTTCCCCTCTGCATTCATCTCAATGGTTTTCCACCAGGCAGCTTTACGAAGACAGCGCCACAGCTGCTTCACAGATCACATGACGATGTTGGTCATTCAGCAGAAGAATGAATAATCAGACGTACTCAGACCCAAGCCCTTAACCCCTTATGAAGACGTGAAACCCAGTGAGGAGCAAATCAGGAGAACAATATATATGTATGTAACTGGTTTATTAGCAAAGGCATTTGTTTGTACAAATATTGGGGGAACGTGATGATCCTACAGTTTGAGCTTCCGTATATAAACGTTACTGTGGGAAGGGCATTCCTACAGCATGCCAACAGAGGAGGGCGTTCCCTTCCTTCTGTAACTCTCCCAATGCCGATGGATATCTGGAAAACAAAGGCTGGTCGCTGTAAATCAACAAGGCGATCCAAGCCATTTCAAATTGCGAATTAAACTGATTGAAATGATGCAACGGAAGGCATAATGGGCTATTTATAATGTGAGCAGAGCTCCGGTCGAAAATGTGACTTGATTGCGGACGGAGGACGAAAAACAAGTTGGGGAGGAAAAAAAGAAAGAAAAAAGAAAAAGAAGCGAGAGACTATCCAGAGGACTGGGGAACATGAGCTTTGAAAAACAAAGCGTGTATTTAAAGTGTTCGGCGATATTTTGAGTCGTCGGAATTTTCACCTCAGCTTCCAAGAAGTGCACCGTTTTAAATATGCGAAAGGAAACGAGTAAAACACCTCTCTGATGCTATACTTAAAAATGTTAAACAGGAAATAAGCTCATGCATCAGGAAATGGCCAAGCGCTTCTATTCCTGTGTCCAATAAATACCACTTTGATGAGTTAAGCCTCGTTTTGAGAGAGATGTGGGCTTACACAGACACTGAGTAATCAGGTGTCTGGAATATCTCTCGGTTATGAATATCTGCTCAGCGAAGCCAGCCATCGACTGAATAAAACAAGCTAATTTGTTACCCAAAAAATCCCAATGCTCCGCTCAGGCCCACTGAAAGGCTGGACTGGGCCCAGGGCAGGTAAGTCCGTTCTCCCATCCACATACGGCCCGATTATTTGTTGCATCGACGTGACGGCTGACCGCCCTTCAACCTTCCTTTGAGCACAAAGCCTTTTTATAAGTGTTACTTCACGCTTCATAAAGAACACAGATGACATTCATTGCCCGAAGGAGCGAGAGGAGTTATATTCAAGCGAATGTGGACCAATGAGTGTAAATTGTGAAATGTGTGGACCGCCATCGTCCGAATGGAGCCCGTAATTCAAAGGGTTCAAATCGGGACGTTGCGTTTCAATCACCCCGCTCCGACCGAAGGCACGAAGAGACGCACGTCGGCCCTGTTCCCCAATTACTCTCAACAGCAGCGAAGTAAATCCTACATATACCGCAGGGAGAAATGGCACGCCTTCAGCTGCTTCCAAAATAGCCAGCTGACGGACAAATATTCTCTAGGTTAATTAGCCGCAAAAAAAAAAAAACAACAACAAAAAAAAGGGCAACAGTGTACATGCCAGAAATGCTGGAACCTAGAAACGCAGCTGCGTCTTAAGCCTTGGTCCGAGTGCTTTCCTCAAACACCCTTTTCACTATGAGTAACGTCAGAGTTAGCCATGGTGAGATTTCCCCCAGAGACCCCATGGGACAACGGTAGACAGGCTCCGTGCGGCAGCAGCTGGTTAGAGAGCACTCACTTGCACTCTTCATCCAGTAGGTGGAGCAGTGCTGTGGGCTTCCTGCTGATGAGATGGATGCAGCCGGTGTTGTCGATGTAGTTGATATTGTGCCAGCTGATACCCTCAGCCCGGTATTCCTCCTGTGGGGGGACAGGGCGGGGAGGAAGCAGGAGAGTAAGAGTGCGTTTTCAGTTTTTAACAGTCTCATCAGTATAGCGTTTGAGAGACCACACGTGACATGGTAATACAATAAACACAAATCCATCTTTGGAGGCAGCAGAGTGCGGGCACCCCCCAAGGGTGCCATTTCCCTGCAGGATGCAGCATTAATGGCCATCATAGGTCACTAAAACAAGACATCACAGCACCACCAGTCCCCACTGGCCCTCAACTGGGGTAAGCCCCGCCCCTTCAAAAACTTTGTCCCCACATGACCCCCTTTTCAGCATCGAAAATACCCCACGAAAAGGGAGACACACAAAACATGAACGCTTTCATTGTCATCAACCAAAAAGCTACAAAGCTTCAATTGTGATCCAACATTTTAAAAATGAATGCAATTTCAAAATATGACAAACTTGGTGTGCCTAACAGCAAAGACATACATTGTCAATCCGATGAAGCTTTGTTTTTTTTTTAAAGACATTTTAACACATTTTTAAAAATAATGGATCTAGGAATATGACTCTGTGACCCGGTCCCCTAGTGGGGAGCCCCAACAGGGTGCTGGCCTCACAGTTAGGAACCAGTGGGTTAGACAAGGGCAGAGAACAGGGGCAATAACAAGAAGGTCAGGGATCAGAGACAGACAGAGACAGTGATAAAATGTGACCACTTTCACAAAATGCAAACTCCTGTAAGGGCCTTCTATTGCGGTGCATACAATAAGCGCAGTCAAGTTTAAAAAGCCCAGCGGGGCGTGACTTCATGCTACAGGCCCTGTCCTATCAGCATGGGTGTGTTCTCCTCCTGGGCCAGTGTGTCTCTGGGTCACTGCCAAGAAAACAAAACAACATGGCGGCTAAGCGCTTTCATGTCTGACTCCTGCAGCCGCCCCTATGGTCGGCCCTATCCTCTGCTGGTTTCATTATATGAAAGGCATTCTTAACCTTTCACTGTTTTTCTCCCTCCCTTCTTTTCACGGTTTCCGTGGGAATGCTGGGAAAGCACAAGGAACAATGGAGGGCATCCAGTCGAGGGTTTAATAAAAAATATACAATGATAAAAAATGGTGGATTCTCTTTTTGCCTCCTCTCTCTCTTTTGGATGAGCGTTTACATTTCTTAAATTTAAAATAAAAAAATAAGTCAGCTGAACAAACAAGTTAATCTAAATGTTTTATTCCACTTCTCACACAGGATACTGGGTAGTTGACTGGTGCGCACAGCTTGACACAACCAAATAGAGTATATTTTCTCCTTCGTTCTGGAAATGGAATGAAAACGGCAAAACAGGAAAGGCAACAACCTTTCCCTCCGATGACATATGTAATGTTCATATGTAAAACAATGAAAATGTTTTGTGAAGATTATTTTTTTAAATGAAAACGCTTTTCTTCACCCCTCCCTTGAGAAGGAAGAAAAGATACGTAAACCATTATAATACATTCAACTGAAGCAAATCAATCATTCTTTTCACAGACACGACAAGATGTTGCGTCAGCAGTCGACAAAGGACATAAGAGTAACAGGAGTTGACTATCATGTCAGCCAAGTCAGTTACATCCTGATTTTAAAAAGCTAGATTCACTGGAGAACATTGTCGATTATAGCCTATCAGTTCTATTATAAATAGTGCTATTTTCTCCGCCGCCATATCAGATACTCTAAGAG
This sequence comes from Aldrovandia affinis, assembly GCA_029706075.1. Lineage (NCBI taxonomy): Eukaryota > Metazoa > Chordata > Actinopteri > Notacanthiformes > Halosauridae > Aldrovandia > Aldrovandia affinis. The sequence goes on from JAINUG010000004.1 coordinate 4,550,060, forward strand.
TTCTAGATGCTTCTGTGAAGTCAGGCAGTGGATCTTAGAGAATAATATCATGAAAGTAATACAGCCGCATCGCATTATACCGGGTCAATGGTTCCACCCAGCCCTGGTCTTTCTGCAGCCCAGCTGTTAGCCCAGCTAGAAACTTGTTATGAGAACGTGCTGAAGACTTGAGCCGGAGACAGCAGAGCGGGGCGATGCGTGTACTGTATGGATGGAAACACAGCAAGGGGAAATAATTTTTATAAACCGTACGGCAGAAGTGTATCGGATATTTCACCGAGGTTAAAGGACCACCGTTTATTACCTGCCTGTTCCTGCTGTTTAATGCATTGTTGCATCCTATTGCGTGTTTCGTTTGACTGTCGGCCAAGGGTGTCAGCTCACGGCTGCCCCGGCCTCAATGACTATTTTAACCATTGTCACCCACCAAGCAGGGCAGCGGGGAAGCAAACTGGCAGTGTAGTGCTGGCAGTGTAGTGTAATGGTTAGGGAGCTGGGCTTGCCAGGTTCAATCCCCAGGTGGGGCACTGCTGTTGTATTTTAACCATTGTCACCAGCACCAAGCAGCTCTGGATAAGAGCGTCTGATAAATGCCTAAAATGTAAAAATGTAACTAGTGTCGCGCGGGGCAGCGGAACCAGCTTTGACAGCTGATCAGTCGTGTTGTTACTTGATTGCTTCCGCTTAAAACTGTTTATTTCACTATGAGAACAACAGCTAGGCTTAAAAGCAAATAGAAAAGTGTGGACTTCCCTAGATGGCGTGAATTGTCCTGTGGAGCATATGAAGGCAAACCCCTGCCCTCCCGTGTCCTACTGCAACCTTCTGAGCTACTGTACACAACAGGCCCGACCACATAAGTAGGACATGGCAAAATGCTGCCCTGCCGTTTCAGGCGCGTGGGTGTTTGGGCTAAGTTTAGCTGCTTGGCTAAACGGTGGCTCCACAGCACAGGCCTGTGATGAGGCCAAACTGAAACCGTGCACAGAAGCGGTTCCCATCACTAACGCCACGTAGGCCCCTAGGTAAGGGAGACACTCCAAAGTTCAAGCACCACATCTCTGTCGGCCTGACTCAAGGGAAGTCGTCCTATAAATAACGACAGTGCCTTTGCTGCAGTTTTGGTTCCCTCTACTCTCACGCGACAGTTATTTCTTTGTGTTGGGTACCGTACTTCACCCTGATCTACGTTGCCTATTTGTGCCACTAATCCTTCAGCTCATAGGCTGTTGACAGGCTGAATTAATGTCTTAGTGAATGCAGAATAAACCTGGGGCAGCGAAGCACAGAGAAAGTCACTGCCTGTGAAATGGGACTTCACTCGACTGTCACCCCAAGAGGGCAACGAACAGAAAGGTGGAGCTACTCCACATTTAATGGAGGGAGAGGTGGAGTGGGTCTTCACTGATGCTTAGAGACTGAACAGTGCCCTGCCTGACCACAGCCCCCAATTTCAACATCGCCGTATCTTCACTTTTTCTGGACGGCTATCGTTATGCCAAGTCCGCCAAGCTCGCTAAGCTTCGCTCATCTCTTTTCCCCGCGAGCCTGAATCTGCCTGACAGCGTGAGTGAACCGCAGTAACCTCTGGAGAGCAAATCAAATAAAAACATTTTACGACATCTCCATAGATGGAGAGGGGAAAGAATGAGAGGAGGGGGACAGCATTAATGGTGTAATGAGCGTGCGAGGTGTCTGGGTTTACCAGCAGCAGATGGTGTGCATGCCAGGCGTAGTTGAAATCCAGCCAGCGGATCCTACCACCCTGCCAGCATCTAATCAATGGCGGACCCCTTTCACCAGGAAGACCCGTGCCCCCGACGCTAAGCTGGGGGACGGAATCCGCTGAGCAACACCTAATACTTCCACACACCCAAAACAAGCCCTGTCCAATGAACATCACTCAATACTTCCACACGCCCCAGACAAGCCCTGCCCAACGAGCATTGCTAAACACGTCCACACACCCCAAACAAGCCCTACCCAATGGACATTAGTCAATACTTCCATTTGGCCCTGACAGCCCGGCCCAATTAACATCCACACGATGCAAACATTGCCCCACCCCACTGAGTGATACCCATGACATCGCCATTGCCCAAGCGGGCCCACCTTGGCCTCGCTGTATGAAGCTTCTAACCTGTTGCTGAGAGCCACTTCCTCATATTTTTTACGCCTTGATTACCTGGTGTGTGGTGTGTGGCATTACCAGTACATTGTAAGGACAACACAATTTAACAGCACAGCTACGTGTTTGTCCCCGTGGGTCATCGCAGTTCTCGGTCAACTGCGGGACACGAGAGAGAGGCATGAAAATGCAGTAGCGTTTGCCATCGAAATGCAAATATTGAAAGTGCTCTCTTTACGGATTACGATGGGTTTTGTGCTATTTGCTAAGGCCCCCGCTCAAACAGAAACTCTGAGGTTGCTGATAAGAGCACTGATAATGGGGAGGGAGGGAGGGAGGGAGGTAGCGTGGTGAAGCATTGCACACATGGGCTAGGTGCTTTGCCAGTTTACCCTTCGCTGATAAAGAACTGCATCAAGAGCACTGTGCAAACAACAATAAAGTGCTTAAAAGCTAGTGGCCAAAAGTGCCGAAATTCTTTGAAAGATAACCCTGTGTCGTCTCAGGAGAAAACTGGATGTGCATTACTGTAGAATTGCACAGTACAGTATTTGCAGTCTGCCTATTCTGTCCGACTAACCACTTCCTCTGGGTAGCAGTTTCAAATGCTTTGTGACCTTTTCCAGAAAACTAATTTAATTACTTTCAGCGTCCAATTAGATACACATGTTAAGTAAAAGTTGTAAAGCACACAACTTATAATTTTTCAGAGAATACCCGGAGGCACCCTGTAAGATAACTGTGGCTGATATATCACATAACAGTTCTATTAAACATGGAAACTCATTATAAACTCATACTGTACAGGAGAAATGGACAAAAAAGGACCATGTTAGAAGGCAAATATTAATTAGGCTAATAATATTGTTCTGCTCAAGGTTTGAGTCAAGTTTGTGCCTGGCTGTGACTGACTGACTGACTCACACACACACACCTGCAGGCCAAATGCCATATGGGGTGAGAGAGCAGCACAGTCTCAAACATGCGCATACACACACAGACACACCCCCGCTGGAAACATCTGCTTCCACACATCAAACACATAGGAAAGGGAAAGGTCAGTTTCTGCTTACACACACACACACACACACACACACACACACACACACACACACACACACACACACACACACACACACACACACACACACACACACACACACACACACACACACACACACACACACACACACACACACACACACACACACAGAGAGAGAGAGAGACACACAGAGACACACACCTCCATTCCTACATCTACACACACACAAATCAGGCAAGCAAATGCACACAAGCACAGGCCAGCTTGTGCACACAGACATACAGAAACACACACAAAACTACACACACAGGCACACACAAGCGCACATAGGCACACGCACACTCTCTGAGGATCCGATGCGTGCCACAGATGCACCGGCGTGCCCTGTCACCTCACTCCACACAGCACCTGCAGCTCTATCCTTTTAGTAATCACCAAACGCACGTGCAAACACTGAAAGGAATCGCATTGTTAACCTCTGCCTTCCTCCACACCAGGACGCATGGCCCAGGAAGGCAGCCAAACTCATCCACTGTCCACAGCATGCGTTTCCGTCAGCATGAGCTGGAATCCAGAGCCATAAAGACAGAAACAGATGACATCGCCATTGGCGGGCAGATGTCAATGTGACGCTCATCGAGAGTGAAAAGTCATTAGCTGCTCATTTAAAGTGTTTCTACATTTTATTTATTTATTTATTCATTTTTACTTCCCCCGCAGTGGTTTTAGCCTCCCGCTGATTTGCCACCACTAATCAGTGGAGAAGAGAGTCCAATGTGAGGTGGCGTTCACTGCGACGCTACACGCCTCAGTGATTCAACGAACCCCCCCAGTGTCTTTTCTCCTCATTTATGGTAAACAGCAGGGATAGCACAGCAAGATTTGATGGACTACATAATGGGGAGGGGGCGCCACCATGTCCTGTCAATCACCGACTAATCCGAATGAAGCAGGCCTCTTTCGCTCTCCGCAGCAGAACACTCCGATTGGTTAAAAGGGTCTTTCAGTCTGGGATTCATGAAGCCTCGCTCGCCGATTCCTGATACCAAAAAAAAAAAAAGAAACGAAATGCACTCCCTATTGTACCATATCTATCACATCAATATACTCGTTCTCTCTGGAGAGCAAGAAAATGTTTCAGTGTGTCACACCGTCCAGATGACAGCGTCTAACTGTGACGAGCACTGCCGGGGGCAGGAGAGCACTAATGTGTCAGCTCCCAGAAGACCGTTTCAGATGAGCCGCTTATTCACATATCAGGTCAACTCACTGGATCTGATGTACAACACGTGCAAAGGAACTGAAAATGTGGGGAAAAGCATAGCCAGTACTGCATGTCACCCCTCTACTCACCTCTCTGCACTGGCTCCCTATCACAGCACGCATCAAATTTAAATAACTGGTGCTGGCTTATCAAGCTGCTAGAGGAACTGCTCCCTCCTACCTCCAGTCGCTCATCACACCCTACACCCCAGCCAGACCCCTCCGCTCTGCCTCCTCTGGCAAACTGACTGTCCCTTCCCTGCGGGCGCCTGGCAGCTGCTCCTCGTGGCCTCGCCTCTTCTCTCTCCTGACCCCTCAGTGGTGGAACGATCTTCCCCACTCGGTCAGGAATGCGGAATCACTGGCCACCTTCCGCAAAACCCACCTCTTCAGACTCCACTACCACTGACTCTGTTCATTTTTACTAATTGTCATCACCACTGCTTTCATGTTCAATACTGCATTTTGTAATATGTATCTATGTTGATGACTGTCCAAAAAACCCCCCAAAAAACGTTTCCTTCCTCGTGTTACAGGTACGGTATGCAGCTGTCAACGATTATGTTTATTATTGTATTACGTTGTGGAGAGGTGAAGCCGCGCCAACCGGATAATTGTAACCACAGGTGACTGATGATGATCATTTGACCGAAACGTCTGTCTCTTTGTCTTTTGTAGATTAAAAGACTTTAAATTAAACATCGAGCCTTTGCCTGGTTTGGGATATTCCCTTTTCTACACACAGTGTGCGGGTTCCACCTTCATTCATTTATTATTGTATTACGACACTAATCTCCTGCGCGGACTATGATTGATCTTACCATATATTAATGCACATCTAGTAAGTCGGTCTGGTTAAGTGCGTGGGCTAAATGCCCAAAATATATTTTTTACAAAACGACAATGTTCGTAAACTTTCAGCAACCACTCAGAAAGATTTGCAACCAATGGGCGTTGCAGGTGAAAGTCAGTGGACAAAACAATCAATCCATGGTGGTTTAACGCAAGAGTATGTTTGAGGGACAGCCAAAGCTAAACTAGCCTATGTCTGCAGACACCTGAAATGGCTCAAATTGCTGCGTATCGAGCACCATTTCCACTCCTGCCCTTACTCTGTCCTGTCAGTGCTGAAATCAAACTTTTTTCATAAAAGCATAACCCACAAAAACCACGCAAAGAGTCGGGGAACTTAAAGGACGAATTAAGGCCTAAATCTGTCCCAAGAAATGAATATGAAAGAACTCTATACAACATAAATATATTTCTAAATCTATTTATTGTAACTCAACCGGAGATGAACTGTCAGTTGGCGGAAAATTACAACAGAAGGTAGCAAATGCGGAAAATAGTGGCGACTCGCATTCGGGTGAACCACCCTGAACTGACAGTCAACAAACGAGGAGAAATGCTTCAGAGACCCTAAACACATGTTCACTTTAGAAGACGGAGCACCTCCATTGACAAGGACAGTGATTGCAGAGGAATTATGTGAGCAGCTGCTCTGGCGAAAGGCGACTCATTAATCCAGTACGAGCCTCGCGGCCTTGCACGCCCCCTTTGTTTGAGGATAAGGGCGTCTGTCGTATCCACCCTTTCAAAAAACGGACTAAAATGTCAACGCCGTTTGGCAATTCCACCGACCACTCCCGAAAACTCCTCCTAGCCGTAATCCCGGCCGACAGAGTGGATATTCCATCAAACCCCCCCAAAAACACGATCAAAAAAGGAATGAGTCACAGGGGAATTAAGAGCTATAATCAGGTCTGCTACAGGGCATCCTCGCCTAGTAGACACGTTTTAACGATGCGCATACATTGCGCCAAAGATTCTTCTCCACTGTTTCAACTTCAAGAATGTCGAGCAGAGGACAAATCCAACGTTAAAGGGAAGTGTTTTTTTGCGGGGAGGGAGCAGCGATCCCCGGAGCCCTGCTGAAAGCGACAGGATGCGTGGCGCCGGGGGAGCGGGTCGTGTGAGCGCGTCTCAACTGCAGCTGCGAGCGCGGGGCGCTCCATGTGCAGAGAAGGGACTTCAACCGCGCCGCCGTCGCCCGCTGAACTGGGCTCTTTCATAATTAATGCTAATGCAGCTGGAGCACGATGTAGCGTGAGCTACGAACAAATAAAGAGGACAAAAACATCATCTGCCAGCCTCAAGAGTCAACGGCAAGAAACACAATGTGACAGTGCAGCTGGCATCGGTGGGAAGAGGCACCCTTTCGGTAGCTGATATGATGCAGCCCCACGGAGGATGTCAGCATGCTAGATTCACTTCACTGGCCTTCCACAACCCACGATGAATGTCCAACCTGCCCGGGAACACACAAGGAAACGCAGACACTGGCTCTGTTTAATATGCATAGGAAAATAGGGGCTAAAACATATGGCCCATGCAAAAGGAATAGCTCGCAATAGAGGCTGATTGGACGTTGATTTGTCTCTTTTGAAACAGGAACTGGTCATGCCTCTCTCGCACTACTGCGGTTACTGCTCAGTCAGTCAGTCAGCCATTAAGGGACACTATAGCCCTCCTTCTTCCAGTTGCAGACACAAATGGAGCAAGCCTGAAAAACAACAATATGGGTGGCAAAAAACTCTCTCAGAGAACCTTCTGGAAGGACTCCTCTGGACACTTAAATCCATCATCTCACATTAAACCAAATCAAATTATTTCACAACAGCAGACATTCCATGAGACTGAAAACCCAGTGAAAATGTCCAGTATGTATCTCATTATCTTGTACACAGATCTGAAGACAGGCTGCAAAGAAAACACAGAGAGTCACAGAATATTCCAGAGCACTGTGGAGCTGGCGGAACAAACCCACGATCCCTGTATCATTTGGCAACTGCGATGCAGGAGAGCAACACTAAAAAGAACAAACATGCGACACTGAATTTCGCACAAAGTGGTGAGACACATAAACTACGCTATGGTTACACTCTTACGAGACTCGGGGTGCTGCGTGACCAGGCTCGACACAGCGCTGGATACTTTCTTGACAGTGGTCGAATGACACAGCCTTGATTGTCTGAACGGCCTGTTCTCGCCATCAAACGGCCTCTGAAACGGAGATGCGACGACCTGCCTGGATGCAGCGAGGTCAATTAATTTGACGAACCTTCAAGTTCTGCAGAATGTACGCTAGCTAATTAAGAGCGAAGTTTACCAGAGGCACGGTGTGATCCAGTCTCCGGTGGGGTGCAGGCAGTGATTAAAGGCAGTCGGGCCCCCCCGGCCATCGCTCAGAAAGCGTTGGAACCCTGCGGAGGGTCAGCGATCGTATTGCCTCCTTCAGGATCTCTTGCTCTGCGCAATTAGAGGGAACACTTCCTGGCGTATCGCAATTGCTCCATCTCTGGGGACGTCGGCTCGTGTCAGCGCGGCCGTGGCAGACAGGCCACCGTGGCCGTGACAGCTGTGCTGTGACCCCAGGCTTTCTCACGACATTTGGGGGAAGGTGGGGGTACATTTTACAGCACTGACCCTGAGTGCCCTTTGGGTTTACCAAGGACTGACATTTACAGAGCTGCCAACATTCTGCATCACAACGTTTTAACTGAAGCCTGCAAATTTCTGCATTTGAAAAGTGGTACCTGCATACCTCAAAATGTGTGCCAATAATAACTTATTAAAATAATTATTATAATTGAAATAAATTATCATTCATTATTAGAATTTTTTATTTAACATTTTTATTTATTTTTAAAAAAGAATCATTCATATCCTTAGTTATAATGACAAGGAATATGTGAAACAAAAATCTTTAAACAATTATTACACCTTATGGAAACAGTCAACATGTCTGAAGGTGGTTAGTGGTGGCTTTGATCCTCACAGGAAAAACATCATAACCCAACAGTCAATCCAGTTTGTGAATGGCGATCAGGAAGTCACATCAGTGATAATGAGGAGCGGGGGCCCTGTTCTTACTGCATTTTCCTCCCCCTACCCGAGTGCAACATCACACAAGAGAGTCCAACTCATCATCTAAACCACCGTCATGATGCCATGGCTGTTTTATCACGATGTCTGACAGTGGCTGTGAACACATTCGAGCTGACAAGTGGAAATTAATTCACTGTGGGCTTTGAAACCACCAATGCAGATGCTTCACAATAACGGCGCATACTTCAAAGCTCTGTTCAGAACAGCCAATCCACTGGCATCGCTAAATGAAATGAGCAGGTCAGGGTCAGTTCCTCTGGAAAGAAAGGATCTGAATTAGAACAGTGACACACAACTGCTAAATAACAGACTGAGGGTCATTACTCTGTCTGACAAAACCTGGTTTTGGCACCCTGGTGACAAGCGTGCCATGTGCTACTGGAGGTGGGGTGGGGGTGGGGGAACGAAAAACAAAACAAACAAAAACCCAGTGGCTTCAGCGGCTGCCTCACACTTGTTTTGACTCTCCCGCAGTCAAAACAACACACAGTCATAATTAGCAGCAGTGAATCATTCATTAGCCTTCTGTAATACAGTCTCCAGCTCTCCGGGTGGGGAAACCCATGTCAGCTTTGCTGGGGATGGCAGAGCTGGCTGGAGGGTCAGTTTGGGGCACAGAAGCAGACTAGCGGCTGACTAGGTGAAAGGAGCTCACCTGCTCGAGCTTGAAGATGTGCTGGTTGAAGTAGTGCTGGAGTCGCTCGTTGGCAAAGTTTATGCAGAACTGCTCGAAGCTGTTGTTCTCGTAGTCCTCGAAGCCGAAGATGTCCAGCACCCCGATGGACAGGATCTGAAAATAAAGCAGTCGAGGCAGGGATCTTGATTCGAGTGGAACGACAAGGCAGATGTTGAGTTTGCAGAAACACGCTTTCGCAGAAATCAATTATTGTAATGCGGGGCTAGAAACAGCAAGAACACAAGCTACTGCACTTCTACACAGAAGAAAAGCAAGACAAGACAAACCAAATGAAAAAGGAAAAGCAATGTAGAATCAGTAATCCGTGAACATTTTCCCGAAAGCATTGGGTTACATAATACGGTGATTCTTAACTCATAGTTCAAACGGCATTCTCGTGTAGAAGGATAAATACATTTATCCTTCTACACGAGAATGCCGGGAGGGGGTGGGTGGGGGGGGGTAGAGTTATAAAAGACATGACTAATTCCCCATCTGGCCCACTCATGTTCTATTTTGGTGAGGTCTGTAATGATTTTATGATTCCCGGATTCTCGGCTCTTCCGCCCTGCCCAGAGGACAGTGGAGGCAGACGGTGGAGATGGAGCGGAAGCTGCAAGGCTGGAGGGGGCAGTCATCCGCGTGTCATGTGCCTGGCAGATGGATGGCGGGCACTTCCTCCGCCAGGACCGGGGACGGGACACAGCCCCATCTCGGGCAGCTCCAGGACGCTGCTGCACCCGATCCATCAGATGAAGGTCGTAAACATGACCCCGAGGCCAGGGGTGGGTATGCGCGGGAGGGGAAGGAAATATTGGGTAACCCCCTAAAAAATGCGCCTCGGTGGAGGACGCCTAAGCCCTGGCCGGTGTCAGGGGGTCTCTGTGACATTCGTCCGTCTGAGAGCTGCTGCAGTTGTCCCCTGGTTTTTTATTTTAGTTCAGGGGGAATGCGAAGCTTCTGTGGAGCCCCAGGAGGAATCGCGGTGCCACCTGCCTGGATGACATTGCCCTGGTAAACAGGAGCAGGAAGAGGAGATACCACACGCACCTCTCCCATGGGCAGGACGGTCTCTATACGCCATGGGGACATAACCCATAACCCACCTGCTGCCTGCACACACGCGCACACACACACATGCACACACACGCATACACACACACACAGGCACAAACTCACGCAGGCATAAATAGGCACCATGCGCGCACGAACATGCAAGCGTTCAGGAACGCACGTGTTCGTGCTTGAACACGGACACTCAGGAGACGCACACACACACCTACATACATACAGAATTCACACACATACACACCTGCATGCACACAGAATTCATACATACAGACACACAGTATTATCACGACTGAACGGCCATTCTCCATCCTGGCCTGCACGCGATTCAATTAGACCACCACTTTTGGACTGAAGCATTTGGATAAGATCACAAAAATATCAAACTTAAGAGTGGCACATAGCAGCCCCAAAATCAATCACTTCCTCCTTATTCCAAAATGGAAGAAAGGTGCAGTTTCTTCAGAAACCATACACAACTCGTACAGTTATGTTGCTCAAAGACCGACAGACAGGGCTGATCGGAGGTTCAACCGAAAAGGGCGATAATAGAGAGGAGTGTGCTTGAGACCACATCTCAAGTACAGGGCATTAGAGGCGTTCGCTGGAAGACGGCCGGCCCGTATCCGAGCGCTAACTCTCAGCGAGACTCTTTGATGGCAGCAGTGGGATCCTCCAGATGAGCCAGAGCGGAGGGGGGAGCCCATCCGAACACCACATCAAAGGCCCCCGAAAAACGTCACGCCACGTCGCGGCCGCGAGACGCCGTCCCTCAGCTCTTACCCCGGAGATCCCTCAACATCATAACTGTTTCCATAACTGCGAGGGAGCCCTTTGAAGTGCAAGGAGGGCATTTCTTCTCCGCTCGGAAAAAGCGCACTGGCGCGGCACACGCATAGCCTTCAAAATGACGTTTTCCTCTTAAGAGTTGCGCCCAAAGCAATCGAAACGTCGAGCAGACGCAGCCTTATTACGAGAGGCTGTAATCCCCGCCCCCGCTGCTCAACAGCCACAACATCCAGCGCGCACGAGAGAGGTAGAAGCATCTGTATGTGTGCGTGGATTTTGTTGAGGAGGAGAGGTATGCTCCAACCACACCATTTCAATCTGTAACCCGAAAGGCTTTTGATGGCGTAAGAGATTTGCATGCGCTCTACACAGCCTGTGCTCCCTGTCCCGAAGACTAAACAAACACGCCAAACCGGACGGAAAAATATGCCAGACATCACAAAACTGCGTGCAACTCAAACACCGCAGCCCACACCGCGGCAGGCTCCGCCCAGCTCTAACGTGACCGCACATTACATCCTCCGCTGCAGGAAGGTTTGCCAATGTATCTCTTCTGCCCGGCCACCTTCTTTCCACAGTTACTCTGCACTGAGAATTTAGTAAACAGATTCACCAGTTTCTGCACGTCAACCCTTGACCATGTAGCCCCTCCCCCACAGTGCATGGAGGAGCCACTTCCACAATGTGTCCTCCAGAGTGTGAATGGGAAAGGAGAGGAGCAGAGAGGAGCGAGAAGGGAGAAGAGGTCTTACCTTGGCACACTCTTCCAGGTCCTTGTTGTTGAGCAGCGCGTGGTTGATCCTGAACACGATCCAGTCAAACAGAGCGCTGTACAGTGACTTCGCCATTGAGTCGCGCACCGTCCCAGCCTACGGAAAGAAAAAAGATCGAGCCGGAGTCAGACATCACTGTGAACCACGGAGGGGGAGGGGGCTCCTTCGCCCGAGGGGCCGAATGGTACTCTGCCCCCCTGTTTGAGGATGCTTACACAACACAGATTAAAAAGATGCCACGATAACAAACATTTGGCGCAAAAGATTCATCTGCACTTCCTTTGCGAAATGGATTACTGTCAGAGGGATCAAGGAATTACTTCAAGATGAGATTTCCAGCAGCACAAACAGCTCGGAGATTGAGATCATTGAGCAATTTCCACCGCCACCTGCTCCTCTCCAGACCGGCTGGAAGTCAACAGGCATTGATATCCGCACTGCGCCATCTTTGATGGGGGGGGGCAATCTTCCCTGAATCAAAACCGGTTCATCATCTTCTTGGCGGGCTCCTATGAATAGGCCTTGAGCCCCGGGAGGCGTGCTGAGAGAAACACTGTAATCAGCAGGCAGAGAGTTGGCGGGAAGAGAGCTGCGTAGTGCCGAGAGGCCCGTGTCGTCACGGAGCAGGTGGTAACAGCGCGCGAGTCCTGGCACACACGTCTCCGGCGTGTCACACGCATCCCAAAGCTGTGATTAATGGCATTACTCTCCGTCGTGCTCATCAGCGTGACACGTCCGCCCACGAGCCAATCTGCACCCGGCTCTGGGGCCAATGATGCTCGTTTGAATAAATTGCTGTTGCGGTTCTTTTCGATGGGGGATTTGGCGCCTATTATGACAGAGTTCAATGGGGAGCTCGACAGGCAGATCGTTACGCAACATTTCACAGAGGGCGGCGATGGGTGATCCAAGTCCAGGACTAGTTTAAAAGCGCTCCACTGGGGCAAAGCCTGCCTCCTGAACACACCCTACAAGGCAGGGTATCAGAGAGGTCACGGTAGAGGCATGTGGTGTGCAGTTCTACACAGGAAGCTATGATCATAGACCAAAAAAATCATAAAAAAACATCCTCCAGCAAAGACCAGAATAGATACTAAACACCCACTGTCACCTGATAGTGACACTGACACAAATAACACCGTGCTGTGTGACAGGGGAAAATCAATCAGCAGATGGGACAGCTCAGTCTCACTGAAACATGCAGCCAGGCAAGTCTAACCAGTCCCTGCAACTGCTCTTTGTTCTCTGAAAAGACAGAAGGTGCAGAAGGCAGGGGGATTTATCAAAATCATGTAGTGAAATGCAACAGGATGAGACAGAATGCAGGCGGCGGGGGGAACAAATGGCAGTGCTGGGCTCCACTCCCCTCTTCTGGACTGAAGGTGAGTCGAGGTTCGTAAGCAGCGTGATCGCCATTTGCAGCTGTACGGTTTCATACACTGGAGTACTTCCACTCTCCGCTGGAAGGCGGTGAAAGGACAAAATTTGAGTCGTTGGAGTGACACGGGCGGCGGACTGCCCAACGGAGTGGAATGGAGCTCCGTCGGGTAGCGCAGTAGCGCTCTCCGGCCTGAAGGTGGGGCTCTGGAGTGCAAAGAAGTGAATCGCCCTCCAAGGTAAACATTCCAGTTGGGTGACACATGCCTCACAGGGTTTTAGTTTATCATAATCCTGTGAACCCGAAACATCGGGGGGAGTTCTGTGGGCCGTCCCACAGGCTTGGTGGCGCGCTGGGGGGGATAGGGTTACTCTACCTGCGATCACATGACACTCAGATTTACAGCCCTGGCACAACAGCCAATTATCTATTGTTGGGAGGGGAGAGCCTGTTATTGAGGAGGCTCATTGGCTGTAAATCTCCTGCTCTGGCAGCACGCCAACACATTATTAAACAAGTGTGAAAAGAACAATTACCCGCTAAAATGAAGGCCGGGACAGGAGTTGGAAAAAGGCAAAGCATTTAAATCATTCGCTTTTGCACTTTATAGATCCCCATTACTTGCAAAGTTTTACACCTTTTCAACCTCTCGGTTTTTACTCCTCAAAAGGTATCCATTTTGTTCATTGTGCATAGGTTGAAAATGGCGAATGAACAATGAAACGATGAAAATCCGGTCTCTCTGATAACTGAAACTGGACACTATTGTAAACACTTGGGAAACGCAGAAAGGGTTAAAGCATGGCGGCACAGAAAGAAACTCTTTCAGTTTCCCTCTCTTTGTCCGGGGAGTGCCTCCAGGTTACATGAAGTCATTTTTTATTTTTTTTGCAAGATGAAAGAAAGGGACGAACGGAGAAGAGAGCAAGTTCTCTTTTGCTGCCGGGCATTTCAACTTTGTTTCTAATTAACGTTAGGAAGTTTGGAAGTACTTAAAGTGAAAAGGCAGACAAACGGAAGATACAATGGTGGAAATGAATGCTTGCACTGCTCCCCATCTCCACCTGATAACTTGTTTTTCTGGGTCATTGAAACCAACATCCGCTGGATTGATCCAAGCATTATTGAAGTAAATTGCAAATGATCAAACAAGCTTTAACTTGGGCAGATTTTGTCTGTGCCATGGATCTTGTGCAGACAGTAGCTCCTCCTCCTAGCAATGTTGTGAAATATAGGGTCTTGCAGAACAACATCTCAAAGAAGTGAACGCCGCTTTTCATTGGAAATGGCTTCCGATGAAAAGGACAAGCAAAAGCCGTAGATGGAGAAATGTATTTAATGTGAGAGACAGCTGATTGGAGATAAGGTTTTGTGCTTGATACTCTTAAAGCCTTAGATAGACTCAATCGTGGAGAGCAACACCCTTTGTGTGTAAAAGTAGAGACGTCCTATTGAAGCACACCTCTGTGATTCAATCATTAAACAGTAGAAGTTTCTTTTTTGCATAGGATAAACTGTATTCATCAAACTCAGGTCATCCATTTTTAATGATGAAGTATTCACGAAGAGCATGACAAACTTGCGATTCATAAAAAAACCAGCAGACTAACCAGTGTAAAATATACAGTGCGTATCATTGACGCTGATCTAATTTCTGAAAACATAGCAAGGGAACCAGTGTGCTGTTTGATTTTACAGATAACAGCGGCACGGAACCGCTTTCTTGTGCGTTTCATCACAGTAATGAATATGTAGTCTCGCCTGCAATAGCTTGGCTGCAGATGAATGGGGTTGCCAGTTGCTAGCATACATTTATTTGATGCGTGTTGTGAAGTTACAGAATTCTTATGGCCCCTCTGCTGTAGCCAGACTGCTCACAACCCCTCCACCCCCCCCCCCCCCCATTCCCCCCACACCCGGCACAAGGTGCGAATTCAGAGCCAGGTCTGAAGTGCATCCAGAACCAAATTTCTCTTGGACTCGAAACAAATCCGCAAGGCTCGGGAAGGCCAAGACAGCAACATCAGAGACGTATCCAGCGACTGGAGCCAACTGAAAAGCATGCTTTCAATTCTTTAATTACTACAGGTATGATAAACACACACTAGCAAGGAGGGAAAAGAGAGGCTGAATGCATGAACCTTGGCCGCAGAACTGAAACGCGCTCGGCGCGCACAAGATCTGGCTGCCTTTCTCACAGGCTATAATGCAGCGCAGCAGCAGGGGCCGTGGCTGAGAGACACGGCAACGCGGTGAGGTCACTCCACAGCACCTCTGCACACACATTAACTCCAGAGTCTTCGTTAACTGCCGCTAATTTAGAGCACATAAAAAACAGAGTCTCGGATTCCAGGAATTCCAGTGGACAATGGCCATAATAAAAGATCTGCTAATTATTTTTAAGCAGCGAGAGCTCCAGCGGTCCATTAGGCTTATTAGTGCTCCAAACACAAACGGTGAAAACCTGGGGAAATAAAGACGCCTTCCTCAAAGACGGAGCCCTGGAGCAGAGCGGGGGGGGGGGGGTCCTGGCTGTTCGTCTCAAGAGGAGGCGGAGCTTGGGAAAGTTGCGTCTTGACCTCAGCACCTCCCAGGAGCTTGTTTTTTCTCTCCTTTAAATAAATAACCCAGCGTGCGGGCGGGTCCGTGGGGGGACGTCACATCGTGGCCTCTCCGCGCCGCTTCGGTTCCGGGTCACAGAAGCCCGACCCGCACTGAGGAAGAGCTCTGCGTTATGAGCGTTTCAGAGTTCCTCTCGAATTGGGTTCCAAAGCTGTGAACTCGGCAGAATTTCTACGTTCTCAAGACACGCTGAGGGACCAAGGAGGCGAACGTGCGGCGAACGCTCGCTGTGTAACATCACGTGGCCTCGACAGGGCCCAACCTCAGCGGCTTGGTTAACGCATCCAAACCGCGACCAGTAGACCAGCAATAATCCCCCCCAAACCCAGAGCAACATTTGTGGACATGCCACCCAAGCAGCTGACAAAAGAATTTGAATTATTGGTTTCATTTTGTTCTTTAAAAAACGCTTTCTGTCCCCCCCACCCAATATCAAGCCGGTTGTATTTTTCCATCAGGGAGAGTGTTGTGGGGAGTTTAATGGGCCTGTCTGCTCTCCCTAATGGCCCGCAAACACGGCTTGTGGATCTGGGGCGGTGTAAAAGCCCGGCATGGGGCCCCTCCGCACGTGGCTGCCTGCCCCCCTCCTCAGGTGCTGTGCGTAAGACGTCAGCGGTCAGACGTCAGCCTCATGTGGGAGATGTGGTCCTCTCCGAGTCGAGGTCTCAAATTTTTTTCCGCATGACCACGCAAGGAAAATAAACTCTCTAGTGCCGCTTCTCTTCCCACCGGGTTCCGAGATACGGCTCGAGAGGACGAACCCCCCAGACAGATATTCTTCACCGCGCACCCCCCATTTGACAGCCCTTGGAGGAGGACGCAGCAGCAGAGATACAGTACGTCCTGGAATTGTTTCCCCTGTAAACAAGCTCACTCAAGCCAAGATCTGGGGGGTCAAGGACTGTTGTGTTCAGTGCGTTGAGCAGCTTGTTTATTCAAACTACCCTCTCCGCCTGACCACAGCAAAACTTCACGTCACCAAACGGGAGGCTCGATTTCTGAGGAGCACTCATTGTGCGGGAAAACAAGCCCCCGTTGCGTTCTGCATTAATGGCGAGGACACGCCGGGTTTGTGACGGGCAGCCCTTGCAGTTTCCTGTTTTGCGCATTCCTCATAATTTGGGCTCCGTTGCAATTTGTCCCTGATCACTAAATCCCTTTGGGGAGAAGCAAAAATCCTGAAGACTCCAAGGGGCTTAATCCACGTCTCGGTCCTCCCCGCGGTCCGAAGAGTACGAGCAAAAGAACGAGTGAAATCAGAAGCACTCTACCGACGTTTCCCACCTGGGTGTACCCATTCTCTCACTCTTGTTGAAATGCATGTGTGCCACGGAACCACCCCCCCACCCCACCCACAATGAGAAGAAGTTTGTTTTTATTAGTAAGTGACGCAATGAACATGCCGACCGCAAAGGGGGCAGAGCGCTTACACCAGGATGTGGACGCTTTTCCTGCAGCGGGCGAGGCGAGAGACCGCCAGGAATTTCAACCCTCCTGCTCCCTTCTCAGGGGCGAACCCTGAGAAAACAGCACGGTCGCCCGAGACCTTCAAGAGCATTCTATTTACACTGGCTCGCCGTTTGCACAGTTACTGGTTTACTTACGCTCAACACACAAGCCTTCTTCACATTCTTTCTGATTAAGAACCACTGTACATTCCCCTTCTGGGAAGGCAGTCCTTTTAAAAATAAAATAAAATAAATCCCGGTACTGTTCACATTTGTGACAAGTATTACAAAGAGAGACCTTACAAGTCTTCAACATTTCGAAGTACCATGTATATTGACAGCTGAAGATGAACTAAGAGTGAGGATCCACAGGCTTGTAAAGTCAAATAATCAGAAATGGCTATAATTGACTTTACATTTGAAATTAATACAAATTATGAGGTACCTCATGCTAATAGTATTTCAGACACAAGTGCAGGTAGCTGCATAGCGTTAGTGACTGTCCTCAAAATCGCTCCCTATTTTAGACAGGAAACAGGAAGAGGTAGAATAATATTATTCACTGCCAGGTCAGTCTTCAGATGATCAAAATCTGGAAATGGAATATGCCGTGTGTGTGCAATTATATCAGGAACGGTCCTGCCACTTTCAACGTGAAGCTGAACCACACAGTCCTCTTTGAGCATGGCACGCCGTTAGAAAACAGCGGTCCGGAGACTCCTGTGCGGACTCCGGACATCTGTATAGCCGAAGCGCCGAGAGCGGAACAGATTGGACCTCGAACACCTCGGGGGAAGAGACCGTGTGGCTGCAGAACAACGGAGAGCCTTCCAGAACCTGAGGCCCTTCAGCAAGCAAACAAGACAGCCGGAAAGGAGAAGCTTTTGTCCTGGAAGAAACTCTTTCCAAAAGAAGCAATCCCTGCCAAGCTCTTTTGAAGGGCTCTTATACAATGACAGGGTTTATGTAACATCGGATAGCCTTGGAACCCAGGGCTGTGCTTTGAGTGGCTGGTAAACAAAGGCGTCAATCTCTTTGAGAACAGAGATGACAAGTGATCTTGTACTTTCTGTATGTTAAAACAGTCGGCGTTCCCTTCCCAGAGTGGAGATTCGCGGCGTTCGCCTCAAATCGAGGGCGTACTCCCGGTGCCCTCACAAGGTCACGCCAGGCCTGCCAACCGAAATGCGAGTACAGCATAACGGGGCTATACAAATTCTTAACGTTTATACAGTACAGGAAAGCAACCTTCAGCATGCAGAAACAATTGGGTTTTTGGAGAGAGGCTGAAGAAGTACTGGCGGCATTAATTCCTTTGACGGGATTTAAATCAGAACCGTCTGCCACTCGGGCCCGAGCCCCAAATCAATGACAGCATTTCTGTTGGCTTGTGAGTTTCTTTTTCCAACATCACAAAAAATGAAAAAAATGAAAAAAAGTGTTGCGATTAGGTTCCTCTGCACGTTCCTAAGCCTCTTTCGCATTCCATATTTGCAACATGACAGGAAAAGAGACCGTAACTGGGCCAAAAGGCAGGATTACATTTTCAATGCCGACTGCCATTTGTATTCCAGCAGTGGATACACAATCTTCAGTTGAATGCAAATGCTGGGGGGGATGAAACGCAGCTATTGTCACACCACACAAAGTACACATGAGTAGGATTCAGCACTCTGCATTCCTTATGTGTCTTCTGTTTGATACGGAAGATTAAAAGAGTGGCTGTGTTAGCTCTGGGAGGCTGGGGTTGGCCTTGGATTTGCAAGCATCTAAATATAAAACAACGTTGCTTATTTGAAACGATAAAAACATCAGGGTGAAACAAAAGTGTCCAATAAAATATGAGAGTGTACTGCTTGCAGAAAGATTTCAGAACTCAGATTCAATTTCTTTGTAGATTGCGAAACGTAAACGGTTAAATGAACTTTGAAATTTATTTCCTTTCGCCTGAATATAGCGGAACGGCAGGGAGCTCGATCGTTGCCTTTTCAGCAGCGGTCACAGGAGATCCTGTCACCTCGTTCTGGGGAGTGGCACAAATGTGAATGTGGTTGCCAGGCAGTGGAACCGTCAATTTAATTTATACATTAATTGAATTCATGCTTTAGCAGAAAATAGCAAAGGTGGCGGCTTAATCACATCAAGGCCATTACTGCCACACTCCAGTGTGATCAGAACACCCTCGGGGCCTGAAATGAGAAACCTATCTAGAGGGCTGTCACATGACAATTATGTGCCTTCTCAAAAACTAGCTTATTAACATGCCTGACACAGGTTAACAAAAAATCATCCCACGCTTGTTGAAATGCAGGTCCTGCTCTCATTACCCCAGTTCTAGAAACATTTCAATACTCTCCTTGCTCCAAATGCATGTATACATACACTCCTCTCTCCTTGTGCCTCACTCCCCCCTCCTTTTCCCCTCTCATTTTCCCCTCGATCTCACTCTCCCTCCTTCCCTCCCTCCCTCTATGTAGTGCAGCGTGCTGTTAACCTTTCCAAGGCTGAGATTGTAGATCTTTTCCAGCGACAGCACTTCCTCGGGCTCGGTCACACAGAAAACCAAATGACCCTGAGAAACACTCATGGCTCCCGCCTGCCCTGAGCCGGGAGCCATGCTGTGCTGCTGCTGCTGCTGCTGCTGCTGCCTGCCATTCTCCCCCCAGCTAAGGCCCTGCCCTGTCTGACTGTGTCTGCCTAGCGTCTACACAGCGTCTGCTTAGCGTCTGCTTAGCGTCAGCCCCGCCATGTGTCCAGGACACAGCCATTGGACCACATCAGAATTTCAACTATCTTTAATTACTGCACCCATTTCAACAGACATTTTTTTTTTTTACACTTTCACACTACAACTATAATTTGTTACAATAAAACATGATGATAAATACAGATAAACTATTGTCTGACTGAATGCTTGTTGATATGGAATTTGACAGTGCTTTAATTTAGTAATCTACACTTCATGCAATGCGTATTGTAAACAGTCTATGTAGATACACCATGTCAAGTTCCCATGAGGGTAACTCCCTACCAACAGAACTATGTGGCCAACACTAACGGAGTGCTGTAGCACTTGCAACAAACAGTCTGCTTAGCCTCAGGCTTTTCTTCAACAAACTCCTCCACAAGCGTTAGCCACTAAATTACAGATTCCGCACGCAATACGTGTCACTTCTTATTTCTGTCAGGCATAATTCTGCAAGTGGCTCAAACGGTGCTTGAGCTGGGAACCTGTCCTAGGCTTACCAGTAAGTCTGCACGCTCCTGGACTGCCAAACCTACCTGGTTCATTGCATATAGGTGCATCGTATTTATGGCCCCAGTTGAGGTATTCTAAATCCATATTTGGCTACAGTTACCTGATTGGATTTAATTCTCGCTTTCATGCCATAGTGAATGAGAAAATGAATTATTGTAACACTGTACAGCTAGTTAGCTACAATAGCTAGCTAGTTAGGTGTAATACTTGATACTTTATGCTTGCTACCAATCTACTGTGGCTAGTTTCCTTTTTATTGATGTAACCACCAAAAACCAGCCAAAATAGCTTGCTATAAACACGTTTTATTGCATTAGATGCATTCATATCCATTTCCCCTGATTTAGCTAAAAGTAACCCCCAGAACAGGAAATCTAATCTGTATAGACATACATGTGGAACTGGGAACGTTTGGTAGCGAGGATTTTTTTTTAAAGGGAAAGACAGGTCTTCTGAGGAAGTATGAACAGTATACAGCATCTGAGAGGAAAAAGGAAGTCACAGAGGTCACATGTGACAGGAAGAGCCACATTTATAAGTAAGGGCAGGAAAACCACACGATTTCTACGTTTAGCACACCCAGATCGGACTGGGAACGATCGTCATTTCTATTTCTTAGGGTCTCCAGGAAGGTGTGACACGGAGTATAAAGCCACTCCAGTGAAAGCAGGAAATAAAAACTCAGTAAATTAAGACAATTATTTTAGGAATGGACAAAAGGCATTACATCTGAAAAAATATGTGCGTTATGTTATGTTGTGCAATGTTGATCTTGACATTTTTGGGGGCCGGATCAAAAGCACTGGTTTGGTTATGAGCGGGCTTGTGCTGAGAAGCACAGAGCAAAATCTCCCTCTCCCTCTCCCTCACCTCAGCCAGCTTGTAGGGGACTATGAGCCTCTCCCCCACTGTCACAGTCTTCCGTGTGGTAAGGGCTTCAAACAGCATTTCTTCTTTCACCTGTGAAGAGAGAGATCGCGTTAAGTTTCGGGGAGGACTGATCCTGATTTTCCAAGGCGGCATCTGCGTTGCGATGAAAAGACACCGGCTGCCAACATGCCTGATACAGCTTCATAGAGAAACTCAGGAAACTGAGAGAAGTAATAAAAGTTCTAAAAAAGGAAAACTAATTCAGTCCATATCACCCGATACCCACCCAATGAGACCAGAAGCACGATATTTGGTCCATTTGCCAACAGTGTAAAAATATCCTGTTCAGATGCAGTTCTAAAGGCCAGAGAATACTGCACAGCTATTTTCTGTGAGTAACTACTTCAAAAACTGTTCCAGTAATTGGATTTCTTTGTGTGCTGAAACCAAACAAAAGGTGGGGGTCATTTTGATCCACTTAAATGGCATCTTGAGTGCACATGCACTGATCCTTTTCGTACCACAGACGCTGCACTTTGTTGTGGCCCCTGCGGGGACCCTTTTACCCCATGAACTGCCAGAGCCCGAGCAGTAATGGAGTCTCTGACAGTGAATGGGCTTGAGCTGGGGCCACAGTGCCACAAAAGGCCTTGGTGTTATTTTCACCCCCCCCAATATACAGTACACTCACCCAAAACTTGAATTCAGCCGATTGTTTTGTTATGAGTCTGAAAATATGCCAAAATACATTAAGTAGCGCTTATGGTCGTGAGAAAGATTTATTTCCAATTATTGGCGTATGGGCCCCTGGCGCTATTCGTGCGGTAAACATCCGGTGGAGGGGAGCGGGGGATCAGCTGAGCGCTCTCTGGGCCTGCGAGCGGTTTCCTCAGCCTCGGACTTCTGAGGAGCGGTCGCGGTTGCCAGGGAACAGATTGAAAACGGCTGTGGCGGGAGAGCATCGGGGCAATTGTTGCGGAGTAACGGACAGAGCAGAGGACTCCAGGATAAGGTTCGTGGATCAAGGTTGAATCGCATATGACAGACATGTTGAGCATTTCAGGCCATTGCTCTGGTAAAATATCTAGCTATGGATGGGTCGGGTGAAATGGGTAAGACGTATAGTACAGGGGTGTAGGTCGCCGTAGGGGTCAGCAAATTTTGAAGTTGGCAGTGGCAATTAATTAACTCACTCCAATGGACTTGGGTTGCCCAGTGACCTGACAGAGATGATGTTAAAGCCACATGGGGCACCCGGCAAATTGTGCGCAGGTATTCCCAATGCAGGGAATGCAACAAAACCCAGACCTTTTCAACTGCTGTCAGTGACGGTAAAAATGCAACAGCGGACTGCTGTTTATGCGTTTATGGATTATTGTGACCACGTCCAACTCTAGCTGTGTTGTGCAGTTGGGAGGGGGGGGTTGATCCCCCCCGCAATTAACACACCGCGCCCGTTAGCTTCCTCCTGGGCTGCTGGCTCTGCTCAGGAGCAGCTGGAGCGGAACGTTATCAAAGCTCGGCTCTCGCTTAATTTGCGTACGTCCTGACGACCTCCCACTGCGAATGGAGACAGAGGACCCCGTGACCCACGGCCTGAGGGCTGTGCCCCCGCCCCCTATTATTAAGGGCCGCTGCTCTCTGTCACCCCTGAGGACCCATTTCCTGTCTCTCTGAACGGGCTCACTCCAAGAAGGGTTTGTAGGTTTGTAGCAGCCTGCTGTCAGGGCCCTGCCCTTGACAGGCCCCGGTCCCCTCAGAACTCCGGGGGGTTGTTTCCTGCACTAACACAGCGTGGGGCCCACAGCCCAGCCTTCCATGAACCGCATCCGTGTCCTACAGGGGTTTTAATCTTTTCGAAAGCCAGGCGTCAATCAGCAGCTGACCTTTTGCGGACTGCACTGCTCAAGCGGAGAATATGGCCCAGGAACATGCTGTCATTTTCAAAACCTGGACTCTTTGATTTACCTCAATTTATCGGGGAGGAAGAAAAGGACAACCCAAAACTGACGGGGACTAAAAACAGAGGCAGCAGGCCAAATAACTAAAGAGGAAATGGACAGCCTTCTTTCTACAATGAGCAAAGAGCAGCCAGGGAAACTGTGGTGTCTCAGCCTTGATGCACGCACACAACGTTTTGGCCCTGTTGAGGGGAACCTGACCCCATTTGACCTTAAAGGCTGCCCAGTGGAAGGGTGACTGCATAAATACATGATCTTTTTATTCTTCTTTTATGGTTCTGTTAATTTCACAGCCATGTGCATAACTGGACAAAAATAATGTAAAAACGCCCCCAGCAACTCGCTTCCTCAGCCATTTTAACTGGTTCCACTTCAACTTCCCCTCCCTGTATCGGAATTGTCCTTGTTCTTTAAATGTACTTTCTTTCCTGTGCGCTTCTCTCATCGGTAATCCAATAGCCCGCTCAGTGCTGCGACTGCGGTTTGTGGAGATCAAATTCAGTCTCTCATCGAACCCCGCCTGCGCCTCGCAAGCGGAGTAAGACAAATGTGCGTGAAATCTGGCGTCTGAGGAGAGACGTGTCCTTCCAGAGAGCTGGAACAGGAGACGGACGAGGGACAGGACTCTCTCTCTCTCTCTCTCTCTCATGCACCGGGACAAGGCTGTGCCCTGTCATTTTCGGGATTGCGCTGCTGTTAGACGTGGCCTGTGATGAAAGGTCTCTGTCGAGCACCCGGAGTGTCTAAGGCTGCCAAACCCCCAGCACTTTCCCTCCACGAGGGACCCATCCTGATCCCACTCGAAATAAAACTGTCGGGATGTTCCATGCGCACGCACATGTGGACCTCTTTCTTCGTCTACGTCCCTAGGGTTACTGCACACTGCACCGAAACCTTCTGGCCTACCGCTTTTTTCCCTATTAGCGCCACACCCTCGGGCCATATCGCAAATAAACCTTTACATTGTAAGGGGGGGGGGCTAGTATTAGAATGACTAATGATCACATGATGTCATGTCTATGAATCATTTGGTTTTTTGGTGGAAAGGGGAGGAGAGGGGGTCGAGGCCTGACCGGTCTCTTTGTGAGAGTTCCAGCTCATCCGGTCCGCAGACCGAGAGTCTGGTGTCATGGCGGGTGATTAGAGGAAGACCACGCCCACCGGGTTGGGCCGGTTTTCAAAAACAAAAATGTTGTTTGTTATTATTATTTTTTTTAGATGGACCTATTCCCCTTTCTGATTGCATGTGGGATTGATCTATCGTTTTTCTGGCGCAAAGCCGTAACTGAAATCTCCTGTATATCACAGCAGGGCAGTGGAGCTTCCTCTTCCAGCGATCAATCAAATGCAAACTTAAACATAATGTCAGCCAAAGAAATATATGCAGGAAACCAATGCGCTCAATTCTAAGGCCTTTCAACCGCACAACCCACCCCAGCACACACAATCACAAACCCCGTTAGTTTTACTTCTGTGTGCAGTATTTGTGCGTGAGAAATTATCACACGCCAATGGGGGGTGGGAGTGAGGAAGTGCAGAGCTGAAACAGGAAGTGGAGAGCTGTAAAAATGGGCAACATTAAAGCAGCGGTCAGCTCTTCCCCCACACGCCTACACAAAGCCCACGGAATGTCAGAACTGCTATTTGTGACAAACGGGGGCGGGGTCCCAGTCACGGCTCTGAAAGAAAAATAGGACGTCTGGTGAAAGGAGCCTGTTTACAGGAACCCGAATCAGTGCATCAAATTTCCCCAGGCCACCATTTAAATGTAAAAGAGAAAAGGGTCTTATGATTCAATAACCCGGGCCAAAGGCATCACATAATTATGAATGATCAAATTATATGTTGCATGCAAACCAGATTCTTGTGTAGGAATTGCATTTTCCATCTATTACCGCCATACATCCTGGTGTGGTTGACCTTGAGAGTCACAGAGAGACATTTCTGTGCTAATCTCTGGGGGCCAAACTGCTGAATCAGCACGTCTGGTGAACAGCGAGGTCCACTGTAAACGCCACAATTGGATTCATCTAAAAGGACGTCGTGTGGATATATGATCACATTTTGTGTCCAAAAAAAAGATATTTTGTGATACAAAATACACACACACTGCGCATATCGCATAGTTCATGTGAAACATATCTATTGAAAACTCGATAAAAATGCATTATTGTTTAAATAATAAGGTGCAAAGTAGAAGTGTCTAAATTATTTCCTAAGCTTTCTAAAAAAATGTAAAAAAGTAAAGGGAGAATGGAGAATATGTCCATACATATAATGTTAAGTGAGATGCAGT
Source organism: Aldrovandia affinis (assembly GCA_029706075.1). Classification (NCBI taxonomy): domain Eukaryota; kingdom Metazoa; phylum Chordata; class Actinopteri; order Notacanthiformes; family Halosauridae; genus Aldrovandia; species Aldrovandia affinis. The sequence continues at coordinate 4,575,581 of JAINUG010000004.1, forward strand.
CTAGTACTGCCACAGTCGTGCACATAGCACCTTCTCTTGGGGCCAATGGAAGGGGGGTTGTGGTTTGGCAGGGGGTCAGTCGGTGCATTACAGTCCCGGTGCTGTAAATAAGCCCGATCTTGGCAAAGGCGGAGAAATGTGATGCACACACTGTAGCCGCACCTTACAGTGCAGGCACTCTCACCTCAAGCAGCTCTGAAACCACAGGCAGAACTTCCAGGTTGCAGATATCGATGGAGTCGTCCCGATAGGTCTTCTTCTTGTAGCGGATGTTCCCCAGATGAAGGATGGCCGATAACAACGAGAAGATCCTGCAGAATTTGGGGGTCGAAGCATGTCAGACATTGTGGGCCAACACTGTGGGCCTGTCACGTGACCTGGTCACCTGACTAGAGTTACAACAAGGCTTACAGCTAAAGCTCATGTGATCACTAGCTACTGAAAAGCTATTCAGTAAACGTCACGAGTCGATAGTAAAAGAGTGTGTTTGTATGTGTATGTGTGTGTGAGTATGTGAAGTATGCGTGCCACCGAGAGTGAGTGCACGTGCGTCGAGGGCACGGTGTCTTTTGAGGACTCACTGTTTCCTCGTGGTAGGCAGAAACCCCACCATCTCCATAGCCAGCTGCAGTCGCTCAAAGTCATGCTTCAGATCCTCCCCCTCCACCGTGAAGCAGTCCTGCCGGTTTCAACACCAAGGGGCAAAGTCAAAACATCACCACAGGCAGCGCCGCATTCCTGGAGCTCAGAGTGTCTGCGTTCACTTCATCCCACTTACCCCGAGAGACCCACGACCCTCTCATTCTGAAACCCCCCACTCAAGGCTGAAGGACAGGCGTTACACGCATCTGTGGCATGATGTCACTGTCGCCCCCGCTGGTCCCAGATTGGAAGAACGGGTGAGGCCTGAGCGTGACCTCAGGCAACCCCCCCCGCCCACCCTGACAGGTGTCCCGCTCTAATTACCGAAATCGAAAAACAGCAAGGCTTGTCCGTTCAGATCACTTCCCACAATCCCCTGTATTCAGTGGCCATTATTGTACAACTGCAAAAAAAACAAAAAAAACCTCCTGCTCGCCGTAACGACCATCCAGAACCGTTAAACTGTTTCGCCGTTTGCACAACCGCAGAACAGCAGGAGCGCCCTGAGAGGCAGGACGACTCACGGGGATGGTGTCATGGTTTTGCTTCGGCCAAAGTGAACCGAGATGCCATATCTGGCAGCCTGACGCGAGGACGTGCGTTGCGCAGTAAGCTCCACTCCTGCAGTGGAAAATATAGCGTTTATTTTTTCATCCAGTTCATGGAAATTTGGCTTAGATGCAAAGACAATAAGCAAAGCAGTAACTCTTGATGGAATTGAAGGCATATGGGACGGGGGGCTGATGCTCAAACAGGGCTTGGTAGCAAATAGACAAAACAAGAGTTTCCATCTCCCTACGTAGATTGAGCCAATGAGTGTTCTTAGGGAGCGAACACTCCCCTGCGCCCGGCCTGCGCAAAAAAAACTCCCAAACCGGTTAAATTCATTGGGCTCCTTTCCAAGGGAAACAGAAAAGGTAAGGCAAACATTGCTGTTGAGGTGATTTAAGTCAGGCTCGCCAGGCACGTTCTTATCGAATGTGGGACCTGTGACGAGAGGGAAGCACCGTTCCAACAGTGCGCCTCTGCCACTGCCAAAATACGAGCGAAGAGGGAAAACGTCTGAACGGGCGCTGGGGTGTCACAGAATACGGTGATGTGGTATTCAGAAAATGTCAAGTGTGTTCAAAATGCGAATGACCATATGCAGCACAGACACATTTCAAAGGGGGGGCTATACTTCAGAGCCAAGCTGACGTGGGGGACCAGATGTCCCGAGTAAGAATGGGGGGGTCACCACAGCGGGACATTAAACAACGCCTGCTCTTATTGATTTAGTGAATCCCTGATGTATCTGCAGACCGGTGCTGTTTGTAAAACATGTCAGGGCGTGTGAGAGGATGGCGCGTCACAGAGTGGCGAGGGGCCGCTGAAGTCTTAAGGAGTCGGGTCCTGCTCCTTCCTGTCAGGGGTGGAGGTGGAAGATCAGCGCGGCCCCGTTCTCCGCTTTAACGAGAGCAGCGCCGTTCCTCGGTGAGCCGTTCGCCGCTCTCGCCCCGCCGATGCCATAATTATCACATACCGAGGCACCCAAGCCCCCGAAACCGGATCGCCCCCGTAAAACTGGTCTGCTCCCTCTCTCTTTTTTTCACGGTTGTGGGCGGAAAAATAATTCTGCTCATGTTTGTTTAGCTCTCTTTCAAATTTCCAAAGTAGGAAATGTAAAAAGTTGTAATTCTTCCCAATAAAAATAGTGACGGTGTAGAAGGTATTTGGGAATCGGGAGTTTGCGGTGAAAGGGAGCATTTCAGAATTGCGGGGCTTTTTTCGATCGTCTATTCAACTCGGATGATAATAATCATGATTTGATACGTTACAAACTGTAGTATTTGAGAAACTAAAGAAGCAGGATGCAGGCCAGCGTAACACACATCTTGGGAATTTACCAAACCCTCTGGATTCAAGTAAAATAGCTATGAAGGTATCCTCAGCCTCAAAAAACTATCAAAACACATTACTGTAATAAAATGTTGAAAACATATGCACAGTATGCTGGTTGCTGTAAGATTATTTTAAATGCTCTCTCTCTTTCGCTCTCTCATATATATATATATACATATACACATACATAGGTAACTGCCAAAATAAAGGAAACACTAGCATAAGTGTCTTAATAGGGTGCTGGCCTTGGCATAGATTCTACAAGTCTCTGGAACTCTACTGGAGGGATTCAACACCATTCTTCTGTGAGAAATTCAATCGTGTTTTCTTGACGGTGGTGGAAAATTGGCACCGCCATGAGACAGTGTTTCCCAAAAGTGTCCAATTGGGTTGAGATCTGGTGACTGAGACGGCCATGGCATATTGTTTACATGAAATGTAATAATTAAAAATGCTTCACCATAGGATGATGGTGATCACTCAGAATGGCTTGTCTTTGCTTGCATGTATTGCCATTTACCTTGCCCTCTCCAGTGGACCTAATCTATGCCAGGAAAATGCACCCCACACCGTAACAGAGCCCCATAATAGCATACTGTGACTGAGTTACTTGAAATGTGAAAAGGAGAGAGTGGATGACTTCTGGCTCTATCACTATGCCAACAGTATAACTTACCTGTTTTCTACTATAGCAGCTGGTTACACTTACACTGTCAGACGTCACAGCAGCAAGTCAATGGGAGGGATTCTTAATCCCCCTTACAGTGTGATGAGCACGGCACAGAGAGAGAGTCAGCATGCCACACACACACACACACACACCACACACACACACACCACACACACACACACACACACACACACACACACACAAACATACGCACAGGCATTCCCACCACACCGACACCCACCACCGAATGAATCACCACAAAGTTAAACACAAAAAAACCACACCCAAACCATTTTTTTTTTTTTGGTCACTGATTTCTTGTGTCGGTCTGTGTTTCTTTGACCATGCTTTTCATACGAGACAAGGGGTGGGGTCGGGGGGCTGGGAGGTCTCATGGTCTCATGGGTAATTACAGGAACATAGCGATTTAGGTGATTTAGAAAGACTTGACTTCCTGTTCAAAGCAGAATTGTCTATAAGCCCGACACTGTTGTGCCTGAATGCAAGGACAGCCAGGTTGCACCAATGAGACAGATGAACTCCACGACCTCCCTGAAAGGTCAGAGGTCACGGGCTTGGCAGGAACAGGTGGTGTCAGGGGAAGAGGTTCTATGCAGCGCCGCCTCACAGGAACTGCTAAGGGACAGAGGCGAGTGGGCGAGAGGATGGGGGGGGGGGCGGTCTGACACCGCTGCTGCGCAGCTACATAAACGAGGCAAAGAAACCTCCCCATCGCAAATGAAAGCAGCGCTTGTGCCTTGGTCCATCCTCGCCGAGGGTTCGCTGGCAGATGCGGATCTGCCCCGGGATCCTGGGAGTTCAGTGTATAAATAGCAGGCGCAGGCTCCCGCACGCGGTACCAGCCCGACACAAGAAATCACAATGACCGAACCAGACCAGGAGGAGGCGGGAGGGGCTGGGGACCGGGGCGGACAATGCACGGCCCAAACAATGCACAAATAAAACCACTAAATAAACGCTGGGAGGGAAACGGGGAGGCGGGGGTGGGGTTGGGTGGGGGCAGAGGCGGCGGGTTTCTGGCTGTGCGGAAATGTGCGTGAGACGAGCACTGGAAGCGGATTGTGGAAAAAGCAGTGTTCGATCCCAGCAGCACCCAGCAGCACCCACACTCAGAGGGAAATACTGACCGGTTCACTGTCATAGTAACTTTCCCAATGCAGTCTGAGGGGTTTCTTTGTCATCTGGAAGTTAAGGTAGATGGGGTTAGGAAGCTTTGTATACACACACACTCAAGCACACACACGCACGTACGTACGTGCACACACGCCAACACGCACGCGCGCACACACGCGCACGCACACGCACACACACACAGAAGATTTACCATGCTGTTAATAGAGAAAAAACAGACAAATGAACACCGTGAACACCTGAACTTTCATACAAGCGCGCGCATGCGCACACGCACACTCACACTCACTCTTGCATACTATACATACACACACAGATACACAAACAAACTCTGACACATATGCTTACACATGCATACACACTGCCTTTCACATAAACACTCCCTCTCTCACACACCCAGTGAGTCATCAGCATGGGTCATGAGGCTCACCTCTGTGTTTGAGCATTAGCGCTAAGCCAGCTCATTACCGGGCTCATTCAAGCCCCTTCTATTACGAGTTTATGCATTCACGTCAAGAGGAGAACCACTAAGATTAAAGATGGTGCCCAGGAGGCCCTCTGACTGCTCAATGAGTTTCAGGGGAAAAGCTTTCCCCTTTCCTTTAACACACGCACACGACCTCGCACTCGCACTCGCACTCAAACTCAGATTCATTCGAACAATAAAACCACAAACAGCCTTTCAAATTGAGAGGAAAATAAGGTGTTTGCTTTATGGAGGGAAAAAAATTAAAAAATCTCTTCCTCTCTCCAAGACAGCTCGAGAAGTAAACAGTGAGATTCTCAGCGCGCCTGGGACTATTCTGAGAGAGGCTACTCTGACACTCAAGATGGAGAAGTGAGGGGGGTGTGACAGCAGCACTGAAATATGGGAGGAATTCACGCCTCCTTCAGGACAGGGTTCAGGCCTCTGCCAGAGCCCAACAGGCTACAGTCTGACAATCAAGGGCCGGGCGGACAACAGCAGAAACAACTGTTGGGGGACAGCATCAGAGTTGCTCTTTTTCTATGTGTAAAATATGCTTGAAAAGTTACAACAAAAAAATTCCTCTCTGTGCAGAGGAGTGTATGCCTGCATCAGCCGAGCGGGTGGCCACAGAGCCTGGAGTTATTCCTCATGAGAAAAAACAGACTGTGGCATACAGTGGCACTCTGCCTACTGTGTGTGTGTGTGTGTGTGTGTGTGTGTGTGTGTGTGTGTGTGTGTGTGTGTGTGTCTGTGTGTGGATGGTGACTATGTGTATGTGTGTTGTGAGTGGTGTGTGTCACAGTGTGTGCATGTGTGTGTGTATATGTGTGTGTTGAGTGAGTGGTGTTTTGTGAGTGTGTGTGTGTGGAGTCCCTGGAGGGCAGGGCAGTGTGGTGTCACATGCTTATGTTGCAGACTGGTAGACTGTGGGTCTGTGTGACTCTGAGGGAGAGACTGAGTGACTCAGATACAGTGTGCACACGCACACAGGCACACGCACACACACACACACACACACACACACACACACACACACACACACACACACACAGGGACTAGAAGGCTGCCAGATGTCTGACACGGACGAGCAGGCGTGCCGAGTCGCACATCCTACACACAACCCTGTTAGACTGTGTGCCAGGCGGCTGCCCCATTGACATAGGCACACGGTGTTTCCATGGAAACACGGGCAAACACAAACAGCAACGAGGGGATTAGGCTCCTCTTTTAAAGGGTATGGCCTGTGCGCTGGTGCACAGAGAGGCTGCTGGGGCCGCGCGGAGAGGAATGAACAATGGAATCTGTTTCCTGTGCGCTTTGCTTTCCTCTCTTTCCTGTTTGTGAAGCGAGAGTGAGCGTGTCTGCGGCCAAACTCGGGGGCCTCTGGGAGTGGCCGGCTGCGCCAATGCAGCTCGCACACACACAAACGCACACACACACACATTACACATACATACACACAGATATAAAGCATTCAAACAAGCACAAGCGCACGCACACACACACACACACACAGACCCATTACACATACATAAACAGTTATGAAGCATTCAAACACGCACACACACAGATGCACTGCACACGTGTCACTCTCGCAGCACAATTCAGTCACTGGCTCATCGGGGGGGGGGGTCATCTGGAACTGCTGGCTTTGTGGGACACATAAAACACACAGCGGAGAATCCCACATTCTGACACTGCCTTTGTCAGACACGATGGCCCCGTTTCACTTCCCTTAGACACAGCTGAGCTGAGCGTGGGGATAACGAAGAGCTTTGATGGTAAAACAGCGCATGTAAGCATCGTGGAGATATCTAGGAGAGATACCGAAAGGGCTTTCTGTTTGATAACGTCCGTTTGTTAATACGGCACCAGCAGGAGGCAGTGGGGAGCCCACCTGGTTGAGGTAATGGTATTCTTCGGGTTTCTTGAGGTGAAAAGCCACCCTCTCCTCTTCACTTGCCCCTGCCAGCAGGTAGTAAAAAACATGGTAGTTCCTGCAAGACAAAAGAAGACACCTATCAACACCCGCCTATCTGGGGAGGGGGAGAGAAAAATTGTTGGGAAACACAGGAAATCCGTAACAGCAAAGCCCATCAAACAGCAGCCAACCAGATCTGGCTGCGAACCCCAGCCCCCAGCCCCCTGCCCCCCGCCCCCCGCCCCCTGGACGCAGGAGCGTGTCGTGCGTGGGCTACGTGCGGCGCTCTGGGAACAGAGCCGGGGCACAGGGGGTCGCGGGGGTCACGGAGAGAGAGAGAGAGCTGCAGCTGCGAGAGCACAGGGCCTCCTTCTCCTCCCCCCCCCGCGGTCAGCCATCCATCTCCATAAGAGTTTGAGAGAACCCCACAGCCCAGCGCCCCGCCCGCTCATAACACCCAACCCTGGGCCAGGCCAGTGGATGACAGCACCCTGCTTTCAGCCAGCCAGGGACCAGGGCAGGAGGAAGCACATAGAACTACGGGCTCTGGTCATTTTACATTGACATTTTTATTTATTTATTTATAATTTTTTTCCTGTTTTTCTCATTTTTATTTTTTATTATTAAATGAGAAGGCAGGGATACATATACAAGAAGTGTTGAGCAAGTCAGCAGTGGTGATGACAATTGGCTATATGTACAGAATTCAGTGGTAGTGGAGTCTGAAAAGGTGGGTTTTGAGTCTCTTGCGGAAGATCGCAAGTGAACCAGTTTACCAGCAAAAATTGAGAAAATATGCGACAAAAAGCAAATGTCTAGAGTGATTAGCCTCAAGTAGCCTCAGCATTTACACGTCAACTGGATACGGTCATGGTCGATATATTAAGACCCCTTTTTGGCCACCCATTGGTCCAAACTTCACCCAAAAAAATGAAGACTAACTTTATCACCAATCAGAAAATAAAGCAATCTGAAGATACTGGCCCATGGAACAAGTCTGCCCTGCAATTGGGCTGGTACCAGGCAGACAGGGAGACCGAGAAGATGATAGATCCTCGGTGACAGCACTATGTCATCAGCCTGTCACCAAGTAACCAGACTACCCCAGTGATGGAGAGCGAGGAGCAGATGGAAACCGCTCATTTAAACGTGAGACGGTCTGGGGTAAGGAGAGAGAGACGTGGACGAGTCGCTGTCACAGCGCACGGACAGGACGACGGACGGGAGGCAGGAGAAAAGGTTTAGGATCCAAAATAAACCATGGGCCCTGCTGACCTCGAGAGCAGTGGGGTAATGAGAGCAGCGGGTCTACAAGGACACAGGGGTCTGAAACGCCTCAGGGTGGAGTTCTTCCTCCTGGCCTTCACGGACAACGGTCCAGGAATAATGCACCCGTTACAGGCATCAGGCCTTTGTCTTCCGAGCTGACCACGCAATGGAATCAACGCAAGTTTGACATGGCTCAGAATTAATATGCAAGTCCACAAAAACCATCCTGCACAAATCCTACAGCAGCATATAAACGGCCTTTCAAAATGGCCCCGGGGTGTCGCTACAGGTGACGAGAGCGCGAGACTTCAACGCAGTAATGGGTGGAGCCAGTACATACTGTGAATCCAAGGCCTTTGATGGCCACAGCATTATGATTGGTTCATAATGTTGTGATTTGTAGTGACACTTGGAGACACGCTACGTTTTATCGGACTGGACACTAGGACACACGCAGCACACACAAGACCGTCAGCGTGTGTGTTCTGGGGGGTCTCCGCTGGTGCTGTTCTCATTTGAACCCCCCCCCATTCTGTGCTCCAGCCCCTGCTGTCATCAAAATGAAACGCACACCCCGTTTAAACCATCACGTGTGCCGTCTTTTATTTTCCACCATTTCCTTTTTTAACTTAAATGTCTGCTTTTTTCGAACACCGCATGACTGGGTGATTAACCACTTCAGCGCTGACTGACGCGCGTGATTTGTGCGTTGGCCCTTGGGGGGTGTGCTGGTGAGACCAGAGAAAGGGACAGAGGCTCTCTGGCTCTCTGCTTCGCCCAGCTCCTTACATGGTGACATGCCCCGACAACACTGGATACTGTGCCGAGTGAATCATACCCATATGTTCACATGCGAAAACAATGGCATATTTATTCACAGAGAACTATTTTTACAACGCTCCTTTCCCTTTGAAAGAAATACGATATGCGTGCTTTGAAACAAACCATGTGAGATTAATATTCTGGGCCATTCCGGGTCTGTATCCGCTTCCGGGAGCCAATGCAAAGGGCAGTTTAGATCCAGAATGCAACTCATCACAGGGTAGGACTGTGCTTTGTTTCCGGCATGAAGAACACCAACTGTGTAACAAGTTATCATTTTGGAGTATGCAAAGCCTGTGTTTGAGCTCAGGGAAACAAATCTAGGCCCATGTTGCCAAAGCACGCCCTCGACTGGGAGCACAGAGCCGTGTGCTTGATAACCACAGTGGAAGTGACTAATCACAGCCTGTTTGCTGGTATTATCATAGGCTATCGTCAACATCGGGACCTGGCACGGAAAGCACTGCTTTCAGAAGATTGCACACCACTGCAGGGGAGGAAGTAGCGCGACGCGTATTGCACCGGAGCTCGCATTCAGTCTTCGTTGCTCACCACTCGAGCGTAGGCGCTCCCCAAGAGGTCATTCCCAACGAGCAAGTCAAACTTGGGTGTGGCGCTGCTTAAAGATGAATTCATTATTTATTGAAATTCCTGAATTAATAAATGGGAAGATGGCAGCGACCTTTTGGTCGTTTGACCTTCTTCGGGCTGCGTGCAGTGAAATGACAAAAGACGAGGTTACTCCGTTGTCCTTGAACGAGGACATTATTTCGAACAGATCATAAGACAGTGAGGGTGAAACAACACAAGTTTGGGTATGGGGGAAAAAATGTCCTCCATTTTTCCACGTTCAAAATGTTTTTGTCCAGCTGCTTGCTGTTCATTGCACTATTTGTAAGTTTTCCTGGGCGTGCAGGTGACGGTACGGTGGCAGGAGGATTCGAGCCTGGAACATTGTGGTCAAAAGCCAATTGAACCTCACGACAAGCAGTGAAACATCGCCACCGCTGCGTGCGCGCGGAAAGAGCCGGAACCACGGCGAGGCTCTCTTACCGCTCGTTGTGCTCCTGGTAGACCAGCCTGGACTTCTCCAGAAGATACTTCTCCACATACGCTCTGGAACAAAACAGGAAGGAGCCAGTCAGTCAGGAGATAACAGGATGGTGACGGGACAAAATACAACATGTTTAGAGCTACTGCAAGGAGGCATCAAGACACTGAGAGAGAAGCCAAATAAAGTTTGGCAGATGGGTCTGTGTGTGTGTGTGTGTGTGTGTGTCTACATTTTTACATTTACATTTTAAGCATTTAGCAGACGCTCTTATCCAGAGCGACTTACAAGATGTGCATAAATACATGGTCTCAGTTCGCGCAAGAGATCAGTGCAGTAATACAGCGATAGACATAATTGCAGGCAGCTGCGTACCATACCTGTAACACTGGGAAGGAAAGGGCTAGTAATTTTTTGTAAAAGACAGAAAGTCCGAGCGTGACTATTGCAGTAACACACCTCACCAAGGTCTTCCTCGCTGTGCTGAAGGACAGAAATCATACCTCTCTCGTCAGTACGCTGAGGGGCTCTGTCAGCTCTCTGTACTGAATGAAGTACGGGGCAGACCATCTCACACTAGCCATTTACATGGGTGCTTCCATTTTGACATACCCTCCACATACAGAGCTGTACATGTACTGAAGCAGTGCAGGTTAAGCACCGTGGCCTAAGGTTGCAATGCAGTGGCCCACTTGGGAATGGAACCTGCAACCTCCGTGCCACAGCTTCTTAACCAGTGCGCCGGGTTACCACCACTGCTGTTGAAATCCACATGAACTGTTCCTGAGATGTGATCAATTATTTACAATTGCTCCCAGAGCCGTGTCGGTAACGTCACTGATTCATATGGTCTTCATTAGCACTATTTCTCTGGTGATAATTAAAAGCAGTTATCTCATCGCTGATGAGGGCTGCTGCAAACAGAGTTATGCGGCCACGCAGTCATACTGCATCCATTAGCCAGCCTGCTGGCAGTTCACTAATCCCCATATCACAGTAAATGCTTGTAATGCTCTCCTGTCAGCTCTCAGGATCCTGGGATGGGATGCGGCTGGTGCACTGAAGAACACACACGCACACACAACCAAAAACACCCATGCACCCACACGGGCAGGCACAAATGCCCAAAATGGAAATGTAAACCACACTCACACACACTCACACACACACTCACACACACACACTCACTCACACACTCACTCACACACTCACTCACACACTCACTCACACACACTCACACACACAATCACACACACAATCACACACACAATCACACATACTCACACATACTCACACACACTCACACACACTCACTCACACACTCACTCACTCACTCACTCACTCACTCACTCACACACACACACACACACACACTCACACACACTCACACACACACACACTCACACACACACTCACACACACACTCACACACACACACTCACTCACACTCACTCACACTCACTCACACACACACACACACTCACACTCACTCACACTCACTCACACACACACACACACTCACACACACACACACACTCACACACACACACACACTCACACACACTCTCACACACACTCACACACTCACACACACACACACACACACACACACACGGCTGAATGGTACTGGGTGGGGATTGCTGTTACTCACCCCCTCACAGTGCCACTCTCCTGGTAGTTCACTTGGATGAACTTGCCGAAGCGACTGGAGTTGTTATTGTGAGCAGTCTTTGCATTTCCAAATGCCTGCGGAGACACAAAAAAAACAGACACTGAGCACAAAGCACAAAGCGAGGGAGAGAGCGAGCAGGGGTTAAACACATATTTGGAGATTGCGTCATTGCACTACAAACCACTGGGGCTGTTGGCAGGCATGCTGGTGGGCCCACAAACCCACCCTCCACCCCCAGTCTAACTACTGCCACATGCGAAGGTCACAATGAACAGGTGCCAGCGCGACGCTGTCGATCGTCACGCCGCGCACTTCCACTGGCGTCGCGCGCACCGCCGAGGACGAAAACGTCCTCGCTGGAACGACAGGCGGGCTGGAATGCGCCGCGTCGCGGAGCCCAGAGCCCCATCCGGCGTGGGAAGAGAAGCAGAGCCCTGCTGTCGTCTCCACATTCACTCCTCCACAAACGAACCAGGCTGAACCGCTGAGCGACCTCAGCAGTTTAACAAAGCTCCAACGCGCGCTTCCTTGCAATGAATAATCGAGCCGTTTTTGTTCTTTATTGTACATGAAGTGCTGCGCATTAACAGATTAACTTCAAATGGTACTGCACAGGAACCGGGGGACACACGCTTCAGTGGACAATTTCCTCCGCGCCGCCATCCGTCCTAGCTCTTTGGCGCAGACAGTCGGAGGACATTCTGCAGTGGCCCCGGAGTTCACAGCTGAACCGCAGGCACCATTACGCTCGCGGTATCCAAACATAGACTCTTTACAAGTGTGTTTATGTGAGCGATATCAAACACACAACGTCAGGGGCTGTTAACCGCGATTTCGTAAGACGTCCCAGAGCGGACGGTCAGGCTCGGTCACGAGTCGCCGTGCCAAGGCCAACCGGAGAAGGGGCGCTGGTGTCGGGACTCGCGTGGAATTGTGGGAAGGCAGTTAGTCCCCGCCCTCGTGACTGCTTGAATAGGAATCCGGCACTTCCCCTCTGGGCTGTTTGCTGTAGCTCGCCCGAAGGGGAAGTCGTGATTCGGCGCTGAGTGAGCCTCAAAGCTATTTGTAGCTCTGCCGCACATAAACAAATTCCTGAGCCGGCGGCTTTGATCTGCCCCCCGCGCCCGCGGAGCAAAAGCACAGAGGCGGGCGGCTCCCTGCCCTCTCAGCCAGCGATCGCTATCGAGCGGCCAGCGCTCTGTGCGCGTGCGCGTGCACGCCGCCGCCGCCCCCCGACGCACGCTCGGGGAGCGGGGCGGCCCGACCGAGCCGGAGCTGCCTCTGACTCACCCGTGAAACGTCCTGCCCCGTCCTGACGAGGCGGGTGGAGGGGAACAGGAAGCCTGGCCTCTCCGCACGGGGTAGGGTAGGGTAGGGTAGGGCCGCGCCTCGCCCCCGCGGCCCGGCGGACGCGGCGTTATATTTGGGAGCTCCGGTGACTCACGGGGAAGTCAGAATGGGCTCAAACCGCTAACGTGCGGAAAATAAAACGGGGCTCCTCGCAAATCGTTTCGCAACGCCGCAGAGTCGAGCGCGGCAGACGGTCACAGTACAGTGCGCCGCGCGAGCCAAAACTGCACTTAGACAGCAGGCTGGTTTTTAGGGCATAGCATGCGACCGGCTGCCATTGAGGTGGATGTGGTGGGGGTTAAAATGGAGGCTGGTAGCTCTGGGTTGGGTTGGCCTGATAAGCGTCCCACAGAGTCCCGTGCAGGCATACCATGTGCAGGTCAGCCGGGGTCAGCCCAGCAGGCTCCGCCCACAAGCTCTTATCTCAGAGCGGAGCGGCACTTCCTGCCTGGGCCCTGCTCTGAAACGCCACTGTTTGAAGTGTTAATGTTAATAATGGAGGAGGCCCCTTCTACGTAAAGCATAAAAAACACGCGCTGTGTAAAACGTGGGTTGCTTTCAACTTTGAAACTTGCTGTGGCTTTTTGAAAATCTGAGACAGCAGACCCCGAGTGGCATCGGAGATGGCCAGCAGCGTGGCGATAAGGCGGATTTACAGAGTTTGTCTTCCCGTGTCCTCGCCCAGTTACCATTTACCACTATTTTACCTCTTTATTACATAGTGTTTCTTCATTTAAGCCTGATTCTACCAGCGTAGAGAACATGCTTTAGTGTATCTGGACTGAAATTCGGAAAACAATGTACTAACGTTGCAGGGGAAACTGGAGCAGTGGAAATGAAAGCGAGTGTGATTTATAGCTTCTCGTCCCACAAGGGGAGAAGTCTGTGGGTATCCACCTGGAACGAGTAAAACCCAGCTAGCCCAGCACGGACACATTTACAAGGCTCAGAACGCGCATGTGTCCCACTCATCTACAGTTAGACCGGACACATTTACAACGTGAGGAGCAACGCATGTCCACATCCTGGCTAACTCCATAACCGCGTCGCTCAATCTAACTCCCACCAAAAATAGGAGCCTGGCCACTATGTGGGACACAGCACTGGGCTCCCCCAGGATAGAGAGGGGCGGGGCAGCGCCGGGATAGGATGGCAGGAAGAGTGTGAACTGTATGACATTGAAAAGATATGAACACAGTTCAGAGAGTGTGTGTGTGTGTGTGTGTGAGAGAGAGAGAGAGAGAGAGAGAGAGAGATGGATGGATGGCCTGGAGGAGCACAGTGGCCCCCGGCGTTGCCGTGTTTTAACAATCCCGCTCATCCCACCGTCGTTGTGACACGCAGCAGCCACGCCCGCCTGGTGTACCGGCAACACGCCAAAATGAGCAGCGACAGGTCAGTATTTCTCTTGGCAGGACAGAGGCAAACCGAGGGTGGGGCAGACACTGTCCACAAAGTGCCAGCACACCCCGGCCGCATCCTCCTCCTGCCCGCGCTTACGCTCCGCCTCAGCCGGGCACCAGACCCAGAGACCGCCCCCAGGAGCCGCCTCCACCACGCCAGGGTTCAGCGCAAACGGAGCCTGGCTCGCTGGGTCAGCGTACGCCTCCGAGCCAAGCCGACGTCCCCTCCCCTCCCCTCATCCCTGTGGGGTCACCTGGGGTCGATGCCAGACTGCTGCTGGAAGGGAGCCGAGCGAGCGCACATCTGTGCTTTCAGTTTCATCATCTCATTCCCTTCATCTCTCTCTCCTCTCTCCCCTCTCTCTCTCCCTCCCTCTCTCCCTCTCTCCTCTCCCTCCCTCTCCCTCCCTCTCTCTCTCTCCCTACCCCCTACCAATTTCCTTTTGCCTCTCTATCTCTCTGATCTCCTTTTCTATATCACTATCTTCCATCACTCCTTTCTCTCACTCACTCTCTCATGGTCTGTTCTTCTCCTCTTCTCTCCCTTGTTATCCTTTACTATCCTTTACTATCCATATATATATATACACACATCTCCCTCTCCCTCTCTCTCTCTCTCACACAGCAGAGTGTTTCAGTGAGCTGCGGGCTGCATGCAGGGCACAGTGGTGCCGTGGTATGAGTCACGCAGCTGCCAGGATTCAGAGGGATTTCTTCAGCATTCTGCAGCACACAGGGCACTTGTCTGTCACACAGAGCGCACCCTTGTGCGCGGCCCGCACGCGGTTAGGAAAGAGCCAGAGCTGTGGTGAACACAAAGGGTGATGCGTGCTTACGCTTTAAAACACAACACAGCAACAAAACGAAAAAAAGAGAAGAAAAAACGCAGTAAAGTAAAAAAGACACAGTAATCCCTTCAATCTCAACACTCCCGTAACAAACCCGGCCAAGGAGAGTGACGCTGAAATAAAGAGGGTTTTGCGCTCTGCCCAGTGCCTGGACATAACGCTCGCCGTCAGAAACACGACCCCCACCGCAGCCACGCACTAGACCGCCCCCGCGTCTCTAACGGGTTACCAGGCCTCTGCCTTGACGGATACGGACGAGCGGGGAGACGCTGGCCCTAATCTGATTTTCGGCCAATTGCGAACCCTGCGGCGGGAGCAGGAAGCGGAGTCTCTGGCCCATTAAGACCTGGTTGATTCTGAGGGTCCCCGCGGCAACTGCTGCCTGAGGCAGACTGGGAAAAGCGTACTGAAGAGAGAGCGCTTAACACACCGAGCCGTGACTTCATTATCCATCACGCACCGCTCCCAGCAACCGGGCTCCTGCTCGCATTGCTGGAATTCTCCACTTCCTGCCCCGCCCACAGACCCGCTCTACTGCAGCAGCCGCAAGACCACTGCCAGGACTATGGGTGTGGCCTGCGTGAATGTGGGTGTGGCCTGAGTGAATTTGGGTGTGGACTGAGTCAATGAGTCAAGTGTAAAGCGTAGGCTCATAACAAAAACATTTAATAACCGTGTAATGTAATGACTAGGTGTGTTTTAACATTTAGCTTTCGATGAATGTACCTTTCAGAGCGGTCAATGCTTTTCAGGACTGGAAAGCGTGTGCGTGCACGTGCCGACGCACCTCAATCAAAAGTAATTAATTTCTGCTAACTGTTCATTTACAGTTCGGCGGCTCTTTGAATACCTAAATGTCTCTGCGGCTCACGGCGAGATTAATCAGCTCAGCTGCTGTACTGTGACCCCAATCTTCACTTCCACTAGCCAAGCGATTCAAAGAGGGGGGTTCTCCTGCCACTCGAACGGCCTTCCCCCCCGCTGAATTGTGGCTGCTGATTAACGCTGCACAATTAACAACATTCCAGGGGAGCGGGTTTTCAATTTACAGTTTATGGAGCAGAACCCGCAAAGCCCTCCCCCAAGGGGGCAGGAGGGGGGGGGGGAGAGGCTCAACCAAGTGTTCGAGCCTTTTGCGGCTATCGCTCGTCCAGCCCTTGAGAAGCGATGGCCTGTTGATGGAGAGACGGTCGGAGCGCATACGCTTAAGGAGTAATCCAGGGTAAACAGTTGGAGGGGCCGTCGGGAGGGAGGGCGGGATCCGTGAGCGCTTGATGGAAGAAGATATGTCAGGATGATTAAGTGGACGTGTACGAGGCATGAAGTTCAGCGCGGTCACCCCTGCTGGCGTCTGTCAGCGGAGGGAAGGGAACGGCCGTCCGCGGCCCGCTGTCGACAGACCGGCGGGATGGGAGAGCAGGCTTTCAAGTCCGGGGCCGCCGCCGCCTTTCACAGCAGAAAGCCCGGGTTTAAAACAAAACCAAACAAGGCAGAACTGCAAAGGTTACGGGGGCCGAAAGCACAGGGCGTTATTTGTTCGCCCTGCGAGATGCCAGAGTCTTTCCTGGATTACGGCCCCTGGGTCTAAGAACGCCGACATTTAAAAGGCACCTTGGGGCTGTTCTACAAGAAAACAAGACCCTGGGAAAGTGTTTGGTTGATCGTACCGAGCACTTACAAATCAATCCCATAAGGCCAACTTGCTCTGTGTACCTCGTGTTCGTTTTCGAATGCTCGTTCCCACAATACTTCCATTTAATTTGAAGCTCTCATTAGAAACACATGTTAAACTAAAACGCTAAGCGCTAACCCACAGCTAGCCTCCAGCAGAGCGGGGCTTGGCCTCTCCATCGGCCCATGTGTCGTAGCGCGCCGGGAGTCTGCGGCCCTGGAAGGCCGGCGCTCCGTTAGCTGGACGATGGCATCCTGTTGCGTACTGCGGCTCTGGGCACTAATGCAGAAGAAGGACGATTTCTCACCCTTCCAGCCTGCGCTTGGGGGGGGCAAGATGGGCGCTCCCCGGTTAATCACCCTGTCAGTGGCTTTGGGGAGGTCGCCCCGCCCTGTCTCCCAACGCGAGCGTGGCGAGAGCGAGGTGCGCCGTGTGGGTCACATTACCCCCCCGACCCCCTGCTTCTGCCAGGCTTCACTGGGCACAATAAACCTTCCGGTGTGCCGCCCGCGCGAATGCCCTCTGCTCTTCACGTTCGCCGCTGACCGCTGCTGGCTCGGCTCCACTAATCTTAATGTCATCTAGATGGGGATGGAAACGGCACTCCCCGCGCGCAGGGGCGTGACCGACACCAGGCCTTACTGCAGGTGGCTGAACAGCTTCCTCCAAGTGCACTCATCGGCTTCTGCTGAGACCCGGAACGGCTCAAACCGCTATGCGCTGGGATTATTAATACCACTACGGGCATGATGGGATAGGTGCAAAATAATATCAAGATCAGTAGATCATCTAGATGGCGATGGGAACGGCACTCCCAATGCAGAGCAGCGCGACCGACACCAGGTCTTACTGCAGGCGGGTGAACAGCTTCCACTGTCAGCATCAGAAGATCCGCACAGCGCCTGCATTAAAGCGGATTCCTGTGAGCAACGCGGCGAACGCTCCATCCCGATCCCGTCTCTGTGCCCTCTCTCACGTCCGGCCGCTCCCTCCTCTTTGGGAGTCGGCCCGCCCCGTGTCGCTGGCCGCACGGCGCTCCGGTCGAGACCGCTCTGCGTCTGCGGGCACCCAGTGCCATAGCGAGGCCCCCTCCTGGGGGTTTTGGACGTGACTGGCGCGCGCGGCAGATACCTCTCTCCCACTCCTGCGCCGCAGTCGGGGTGCATGCCAGCTCTGCGGTTGAGTCAGTGAGACGCATCGCAGGGCTGAAAGGCTGGGTGACTCAGCGCTGCTCGTAAAGGATTCCCCTCGCAGGCTGGGGTCCGGCCCCGCTCTCTGACCGTGTGTAAAGTGGAAGGGGCGCGTTTCCGCTTTCCCGCACCTACAATACTTGTTGCTATTGTGGCTGTGGTCAGTGTGGTCGCCCAGTTCCACACGCACGCACACACGCGCTTTGACTCACGGGTTTGAGCTTGAGTGAGTCACTCATTCTGAGGTCACTTGATCTACAGAAAACCTTCTGGGGGTTGTGATTCGGTCACAGGGCCGTCAGGAAGATAGTGGAGGACTTTTTCCGCCCGGCCCATTCTCAAATGAGGGAGAGCCAAAATGATACCCCTCCAACTTCCCCTTTGAGAAACAAAAAAGGAAAAAAAGTTCAATCCTTATCAGAACAAAGCCCTAACCAGGAAATCTCCCACAATGCCTCTGCTGCCTCTGCTGCCTCAACTCGTCTACCCCCGTAGACAATTCTTGTTTGTTCTCATTTCCTAGTCGTGCATTTTTCCGACACTAACCTCAAGGACCTTTACTGCGTCTGTAAATCCATCTAGATGGCGACCCGAGGGGAAGACTACGTTCAAGGAAATTAAAGTGACTTAAGTATCTGAAACACAACGAGGAAGCACGGAGGCAGCGTTTTGGGTCCCTGCTTCCAAAAAAACGAGCTGGTGGCCAGGGGCCGGTCTGTGTGTTAGTCAGGGAGCAGAAATCTACACAGGCAGAGTGAGACAACAGATCACCCCTGTGCGTTTTCAGTATCGCTCGGATCCCTGGAGACATGAAGGTCTGAGAGACCAGCCCGCTTTATAGCGCTTTTCAGATTGTGCGTCATTCACTGACAAAAACGACAAGAAAAATACACAAAAGGCCTCACGCAAGAGGCCTGTTAAACACCCGTCACACATCCAGTGACACAACTACAAGCTCATCTGCACTACGGCTGCCAAGCGATCCAACACAAAATGCCACAAACCAGTCAATCTTCAGTTATTTTTCTTCCTCGCCGTTAAGTGAAGGGACAGTTTTTTTGCATGGGAACTGCAGTCAGGCCAGAGAGTTGATCACGTTGCACTGAAAACTGCATTATTCAGGGAGCAGGTTAAGAGCGCTCGGTAAGGAAATTACGATGACCCTCATTGGAGAGGTACCGTAGGTATCGGTGTGCGTGACACAGGACTTTCTCTCTCGGCCAGATATTGTGAAACATCGCTGTGCATTACGCACACGACATCACCAACCGTTATCTACACCTACACCACACAACACTTTGCGTGCAAACATGCTGGACGACGGCAAAGAAAAAATGCATTAATTAATAACGCAGTGGACAGGAAGTATTGACCCCGACAGTTCAGGAAATTATGACTCCAGCCTAATTATAGCCCATAAGTTATTCAAAGGAGCGGAAATAATTACACAGAGGCTGAATTGAGCGAGTCATGTGGTCCCCATGAACAGAGAGCCTCCGCAGAGAGAGAGAGCGTGCAAGGCCCCGCTGTCTAATCATCCCCAATGTGTTTCTGTGAGAGACTGGCCCTGCAACTTGAGTGTGAGTCTGAGAGAGAGAGAGAGAGAGAGACAGAGAGAGAGACAGAGAGGGGGAGAGAGAGAGAGAGAGAGAGAGAGAGAGAGAGAGAGAGAGAGAGAGAGAGAGAGAGAGAGAGAGAGAGAGAGAGAGAGAGAGAGAGAGGGGGGCAGAGAGAGAGAGGGGGCAGAGAGAGAGAGGGGGGGCAGAGAGAGAGAGAGAGAGAGAGAGAGAGAGAGAGAGAGAGAGAGAGAGAGAGAGAGGAGAGAGAGAGAGAGAGAGAGAGAGAGAGAGAGAGAGAGAGAGGGGGGCAGAGAGAGAGACAGAGACAGAGACAGAGACAGAGAGAGGGAGAGAGAGAGAGAGAGAGAGAGAGAGAGGGGAGGAGAGAGGAGAGAGAGAGAGAGAAAGAGAGAGAGAGAGAGAGAGAGAGAGAGAGAGGAGAGAGAAAGAGGGAGGGAGAGAGACTGAGCGAGAGACTCATCGAGAAAAAGGCATCTAACCCTTTAACGCAGTGCTGGGAAGGACAGGGGAATTGCATCAGGGTTTTAACTGTAGCTCATGTGTTAACTCCACCGCATTAGAGTCATTTGTCACAGGCCGGCAATATCACAAAGCCCATCTTCAGGAAAATCATCATCAGCCGTGTTACTCCCAACGACTACACGAGGCAGATATCAGAGGAGTCCCGCTTAATGTGAGGCCTGCAGTATTAAAGCAGACGGAGCGTCAAATGACTGCATTCCACTTCATTTGGTTATTAGAGGGGAGAGCGGAGCGGCTGTGAGTCGTGGTCGGGAGCTCCCCTCTCTAGCGTCTCCGCTCCACTCCGCCCGGCGGCTGCTTCACGGGAACGAGCTTGTCTCTCTCTAAAAATCCCATCAAAATCGCAGCAGGGAAATAAAATACCACTGGCTATGGCCCAATGCACGGGAAAGAAAGGCTCTTCTAACGGACGGACAGACGGGGGTGTGGGGGGGAGAGATAGACAAGCGTTTTAAATGGCAAGGTAGAAGGGGATAGAATTCCCCCTCTCGGTGGATTCCGGGAACGCGAGACAGGAGGGTTCGGTCTGCACCCTGGTGCGCTGTCACGGACATCAGAACGGGGGGTGAATGATTCGGCTAGACCGCCAGGGACAGTGTCCCGTCCGATTTTTTTGGGGAGGCCTCTCCACAGGACTGTGCATCGCTATGAGGACTCTATAATTCACTGGAACACAACTGAAGAGAATAATCACACCCTGGGCCACAGTTTGGAGAGTCCAGATGGCATCCAGATCCCATCGAGGGTGGGGGGGAGGGCAAGGGAAGGGGGCGAGTTAGTGCTGAGGAATGAACAGGCATTAGGGAGCTGGAGGGGGGGAGGAGGGAATGGGGTCAAATTAGGGCTGGGAGAGGTGGGTGGCATCAAAGAAAGTGCTGGTGGGGCTAATGTAATCACTGAGGGGGTCGGGGGAAGGTGCTGGGAGGATCAGAGTCGGAGCTCAGCTGGGCGATAGAGATCAGGTGCTGAACCCAGTGGGGCCCTGCCGCTCCCGACGCACTGGACAAGCAGAGGGATCCGGGGGGAAACAACATGGCCGCCCTTCACACTCAATCTCCCCTGCAGCCGGTGCCAACAGGAAACAGGGCCGATTGGCTCAGGCCGGCCGGCACCGCAGCGCCAGGGAGTGCTGGCCGTTTGACAGTCAGCGGGGCGGAGGCCTGGCTGTCGGCGGGGTTCCCCCGCGGTGTTAGGAGACACGGCCGGATCGCCGCCTCTGTCCCTCAGAGCGATAAGCACGCCCGCAGCATCCTCTTCCCTTTCCTTTGGAGCGCAGTCACAGCCTCCGCTCGGTCACAGGCGCCGTCCAGCTACACCCTCACTGGACGGTCACTTCACTTTCTCTACAGAGTCGCTGCCTCAATATCTATCTATTTATCTCTCTCCCTCTCCCTCTCTCTCCGTCTCTCTCTCACACTTTCACACACACACACACACACACACACACACACACACACACACACACACACACACACACACACACACACACACACACACACACACACACACACACACACACACACACACACACACACACACACACACACACACACACACACACACACACACAGAACTTCCTCTCACTATCTGGCTCCATTCAGAGGTAATGAGGCATCAACAGCTCCTGTAAACAGCCTATCCTGTTACCAGTCCTCGGGCCGAGACCAGGCGGCACGCGGAGCAGCACACTCATGTTTCACTTCCTGCGGCTCCGTCACCGCTCACACCGACGACTCACAACAAGTGGGGGGCTGGGGCTGGGGAGCGTGCCCAGGGGCCAGCAGGGTGGCATCCTAGACATTTCCCCCGCCTGCTTCCAAACGCTGGCGCTCGTATTCTTAATTCTTAGACACCGCTGCGTGTCGTTTTGTACATGTGAAGACTGGCCGTCATCCGCCGCTTGTAAAAACTGAAAACGTCCATTTATGTAGGGCCTGTCCCCCCCCCCCAACCCCTAACCCCCAAGGGCCCCCGGTGTAAGATAAAGACATTTTGAGCTTTTGCATGCCCGGATCTGACAAGACGATTCTAAGCAGTCCGCCGCCTTTTCGGGGCAATCAATCATCAAACAACACTGCCTCCGGGACAACAGGAGTGCTGAGGAGGTCTCGGGGGTAACCATGGCGACGCTCGCTCATCGGCACTCTGCCGGCTCCCTCTCACACAGAGCGAGAAGCGATAGCCGCAAGGAAACCACACCGCGCTACTTCACGCCCAGGTTATTATTAGCGTAGGGCTAAAGGTGTTTGCGGTGTGTGTGCGGAGAGGAGATAAGGGCCGTGCTCTGGGTCTGATCACGCTCAGATGGCGGCGTGGGAACTGGGCCTGGACGACAGCACGCGGCTCGGTGGCCGAGTAACAGTAACAGACCACTCAGACACCCCTCTCCCTGTCCCGGCTCTTCAAGGAGATCCGGTGACACGGTTTGGTCTGAGGGAGACATCACCTCACTCTGGATGTAACCGAAGCCGAAGCAGAAACAAGCGAGGGCCAATGGGCTTGCTCGGCGCGTGCGGCGGGCCTGGGCCACAATAACAGGCCTGGGCTGATTATATATATATACGCCATTTAGCAGACGCTTTTATCCAAAGCGACTTACAGTAGTGAATGCATACATTTTCAGTATATGTGGCCCCAGTGGGGATTGAGCCCACAACCTAAGCGTTGCCAACGCTGTGCTCTACCAACTGAGCCACAGAGAACCACACGCTGACACGCTGTGTCTGCTGCTCTCAGAGGGACGAGGAGGGCTCAGCGATGTGGCAGCGAGGAAAGCGTGTAAACGGGCGATGCCGAGTCCTTACACAGATCGCGTGCCTCCGGCTCTTTCCAGAGGGACAGGTAAAGAGGAGAGGGGATGGCCAGCGCTGATCCAGACCCACAGCCTCCCTGGGCCGGGCTGCCCTGCATTCAGGGCTGCGTTTCGCTCCAAACTGAACGGTGACTAGATCAGCGACCGCACCTGCTGAGTGGATGGTGCAGCGCTGTACGCAAAACGGTTCCCATCGAACGGCGGGCAGTGGGGCGGGGCTGTGAGGCACGTACGAGATGCATGAGAAGCCTGTGTGTAAACGCGCTCGGTGTGAGTCAGAGTGAGAGAGAGAAAGAAAGGAAGGAAAAGAGTCTCGTGAGTCGAAGCCGGGGCTGTGGCGAAGGCCACAGCGCAGCCTTTAATTTCACACTCCACCTCACACACCGAGGGCCCCCCTCTTCGACACGACCATCAGTCTGTCTGCTGCACAAATTACCCGTGAAAAGAAAAATAAACCAGTTAACCTGCGCCGTATAGGGCGGCCCCTGCAGTATCACACTGCACCCCCCCACCCCGAGAGAATACTCTCTCTGTGGAGCAGGGCGCTGGGTGGCTCAACGCTTCACCAGGGACAACATCAGAATTCCTCTGCAGGTGCAGAGAGGAGAGGATGTGAGGACCCCAAATTGCGGGGTTGCATGCTCCTCTTTCTGAAGTCTTTGTAAAACTCCCCTGCGAGCGTTTCTTGTTTAAAGGAGGGCGATGTTTACTATTCGGCCGCAGATGCTGCTAGAGTGGGCGCACTGTGGAACACGCGAGTCTAAATTTAGACTCGCTGATGACTGAGGTGCTCTGTGTGTGTGTGTGTGTGTATCTGTGTGTGTGTGTGTGTGTGTGTGTGTGTGTGTGTGTGCGAGTGTGTGTTTGTGTGTGTGTGTGCGCGAGTGTGTATGTGTGTGTGTGTGTGTGTGTGTGTGTGTTGTGTGTGTGTGTGTGTGTGTGTGTGTGTGTGTGTGTGTGTGTGTGTGTGTGTGTGTGTGTGTGTATGTGTATGCACGCGTGTGTGTGAGTGTATGTGTCCGTGACCAGGGCCCCACAGTATCACGCAGTGATGACAGAGCTCAGGGTCACCAGGATCCACTCTGTGCAAGGGGCCTCGCCATGTTCACAGCTTTCAAGCTCACCTGGAGGGGTCCCATCTTTCACTGCACAGCCGATCAACATGAGATAGTGATCAGCCCTGGTCTGAGATCAGCTGCATGTTGGGCTGCACATGTTGAGCTGCAGGGGAGTCAGGGCTGCTGCAAGAGCAGATGAGATGCACAACATCCAGCGCGGCAGCCGGACCACAGCTCCTCACTGCTGTTGATTCCCGGCACAAGGTTTGCGTGCGACCAGACGGCGACCGCCACGTCGGTGTAGGGGTCTGACAATGCGAATGCTGACATCACGAGAGGAACACGACAACAAAATGAACACACACAGAACGAATCCATCTCGTTTGCAGGGTGACACTTATGAAATCTGCAATACAGTCTCCTCTCGAACGCCGCCATTTTAAAGACAATCACATCTTGCTCAGACATTGCACGGCAACGCAGAGGTGATCGGTGGAAATTAATGCAGATAAAGGCCAGATAAAACAGGAACAGACTTTGGGGAACAGGAGAGACCGACGAGACGTGCCCTGCCCCTTCAGAATAGCCCCCAGAGTGTAGAACAGTGAGAGAATCACCTTCAGCTCAGCTCAGCTCCAAACAGACTGGTGACAGAAGACCCAAACTGTTTACCTCTCCTGCCTTGAAACAAAGATACAAATGACTCATATGGAAATTCTGTCCCCTCCCCCCTCCCCAACCCCCTTTCAGTCAAAGGTCACAGCTGCCAGGACAATTTTGCTTTGAAATTGTTAAGATGTTTCCTCGGCCTGGCAGTCGCAATGTTATTAAGGCGTTTCCTATTGTGGGGGTGGGGCGGGTGGGGGGGTTAACGGGATAAGCAGCTCTCTGCTGTCGGCATTTACTGAACCCCATTCCTGTGTATTTTCAGTCAAATAAGGTCTTTCCTGTATCTGGAGCGGCACGTGAAATGAAAAGAAGGGGCCCTAGTTTTAAGGCTGAACTTCTGACCTTGTTATATAAGAGTATTTAGTTTCTTAGTGGGGGGGGGGGAGGGGGGGCTTGTTTTTTATTTATTTTTACATGTGCTGTCAATCAAACTCCACGTGCGGGTTTTCAAAAGCTCTTCCTGCTCCTTGGTTTAGTAATAAAATAGCTTCTC
Source organism: Aldrovandia affinis (assembly GCA_029706075.1). Classification (NCBI taxonomy): domain Eukaryota; kingdom Metazoa; phylum Chordata; class Actinopteri; order Notacanthiformes; family Halosauridae; genus Aldrovandia; species Aldrovandia affinis. The sequence continues at coordinate 4,600,727 of JAINUG010000004.1, forward strand.
TTTATCCAAAATACACTGCAATCTGTGACATAAAAAAAAAGCCAGTGGCAGGCGTGGAAGAGCATGAATCGCGCACCAACAATGACGGGGTCACGGCGGAGCAGAACCTTCTCTTTTTTGGACACAAAGTTCCCAGTGCATTCCGGGGCGAACAATAGGGTAGTGTTTCCTCGTAGCCATGTAACAAGAGCGTGCTTGAAAAGTACCGTTTTTCTGGAGGAAGAACTTCAAAGTCCCGAATGAGTCCTGTTTTTCGAGGAGACCCGAGAAAACACACTACCCACAATGCTCCACTCAGCCCCCGACTTCTCCGATTGGGAGAGGACCTCCCTTGAACAGGTCTGATGGCATGCTCTGCGTGTGAGGCAGGACAAACGTTGGCTTAAAAAAAAAAAACTATCCGTGTTCATACGACTTGATATGACGCGATCGCATGTTATCCAGAAACCAAGGGGATTGTGTCGACCCTCCTTTATGATCCTGCCTGCCGTTTTACAGTGAAATTGAGTCAGCGCCACATCACAGTACCGCTAGTCGACATGCTAAAGGGATTACGGCTCACAGCGGCTGCGCTAAGTGCCTATTCGGCTGGTCCCTCTGAGCGTGAGCGTGGAGGTCGACTCTCGGCTCCGTATCGCGTTTCTGCATCGACCTCGAGAGGCCAGGCGTGCTCGCTCTCGCAGGCTGACGGCAGCCTCCGGGAAGCAACGCAGCACTGGTACGTGCGGGCTGAGGCGATTACAGCTCTGAGCTTTTCGGGGCTGCCGCTATTGTGTGTAATGTGCTCAGCCGGAGCCTCCGTAACCTTTCATTCATCGACGGGCTCGGTCTGGACTCTTGACGCCAGAGACCAGCGCGTCAGACGATGCCCATGCTCACTGGCAGAGCGCTAACCGTGCGGAGGCTGCTGCTCTCTCGACTCGGTTGCTCTGAGACGGCCAGCTCCCAGCTCCCAGGCCACCGGCTGGCGGTCACAGACGAAGAGACAGGCCTGAGGACGAGGGCCTCTGCCCGCCTTTGGTGCGACACGCCTATTTGGGGTGGGAGGACGGTAACCGGACAGTACAGTATCGCCGTGGTTGAGTCTGAGCGTTGAGCGAAAGGCTCTTCCACCCTGGCCCCTTCTCTCCTGTGCACGTGAGCACAAAGCATGGCCTCTATCCTCTCGCGTGCCTCAGGAGGTGTCCAGAACCCAAGGCCCTGATCCAACATCGAGCGCCCACCCCTCTCACCAGGGAGAGGACTGTGCGCCGGGTAACAACGTCGATCGGGCAGAGATCAAGAGAGCCGTTTGTTCGTAAGGATGGAGAAAGCGGAACGTAATCGCGGTGGCCGTTATTTCCATTGTGCAGACTGGAGAGTGGAAACGCACACAGCATGGAAGAATGAAACCCATTCACCGTTTGAGCGGATGATCCCGGACCTCGCGACAGGCCTAGCCCAATGACCCCCCCACCACCCCCAAGTGTTTAAGCATTCCCTCCATGATCTGTCCATTCCTTCCACTCGCCCACCACTCAGAGTCGGTCAGCCCCCCCACCAACTGGCAGCGAACAAACCCCCCCGTTGTCCGTGCGGCGGATCGACCGTTTCTCCGGCGCGGCGCACATCTGATACGGGCTCCACCGAACAGAAAGGCGATTCCGCGCTGGATAAAGATGGCGCGCGAGAGAAACCGCAGCTCCCACAACCGCGCACATCCTGCCCAACGGCAGGGATCACTCAGCCCCAGTGCGCCGAGTGACAGCGAGCGCGAGTAACCCTAGCCGCTGCAGGAAGCCGCATGGAGCCATGCCCGCCGGCCTTCCGTGACTAACGCGCACACTCACAGATACCCGACAGTCGCCGGGAACAAAGAGGCGCCACGGGCGCGGGCAGCAGCGACATAACCAGCGGGCGAGCGATCGAGGGAGCGGGTCAGGACCTCCACGCCACCGACACAGGGACTCAATGCCACGCTGTGTGCCTCTGCGGCTAGAACACACATCGATCGCTCGATTGTCTTTGCTCTTCGGGAGATTCACGATTAGCCCATTTCAAACAAGGGCCTGGTTAATGGCTAATCTGGAGCCGCCGTGAGGTCACGCCGTGAGCCGGCGCCTCCTTTCATAGCATGAGCAAGCGCGGAGGCATTCCGAGCGGCCGTGGGCGAGGCTGAGAACGGTTTCGTCAACTGTTTGCGGTCAAGACTGTAAAGTCGACCAAAACTTAACGGACCATTAGCTTCTTTTGAATTTTTAGTTTTTAAAACTTTTCTAAAAAGCCAGGTTCTCAGATACTCATCTCGAATTTCATAGCTCAACGCCAGCGGGGCGAGGAATAACAGACGGGTAGTTTTTTTTAGCTTTAGGCAGCAGTACCTTTTTAATGGCGCGATTGAATGAAACGGCAGCGAATTCTTCCGAAAAAAGTTCAAAAGGTAGAGCAGTCAGCCCTGTCTCAGGGATCCCATCGATCCTGGAGCAGGACGTCCTGACAGCGCATGCAGCAGAAACGCGCACCGGCTAGTTATTGTACCCTAACACAATGGGCCCTGCACATAAAGCGTAATGGACTCCGATACATTCCGCCAAGATAACCGTGCCGTGTTCACACTGTGTCAGACCTGGCTAACAAACATAAGGTCCGTATCTGCCGTAATATTACACTTTAAACCATGCGTAGGTGTGTACACATGCTGGAACACACCTACGCACGCAGTTGCCAAGCCCGTCAAATTGTTTGGTTGTGGAGATCATTTTTAGTGATGCTGTCACTAGAATTGTAGATCAGTCATAAATTTAAAAAACATAGGACTGTGCCCGAGTCCTGCCCTGTCATCCGCAGCGTGCAGGAAATGCAGGCACGCAGCACCAACGCTTCACACGTCACTGATGGCATCTACAGTGGGAGACCTCCTTAAGCCGGTCTGGGCATGAGATCTGGCTTCGGTCAGCCCAGGCCTCAACACTGGGCTCAGAGGATTTCTCTCGCTTGTTCTACATCCGTGAGCGATTGGGTTCTACGTCTCCTTTAACCGACTCTGGGGTTGGGGTGGCAGTGCGGTGCAGTGCTGGGCTCATAACCCGAAGGTTGCAGGTTTGAGTCCCCGGTTGGGCACTGCAGGCGTGGCCCCATGAGAGAAGGCACTTGGCCTGAACTGCTTCAGCGTGTATTCAGCAGCATGCATGGAAAATATGAACAAGAATGAGTCACCCAAGAAAATGTCATGTAAAAATAAAAGTACTCCACAGTGAAAAAAGCCTAGCCATGCATAGACGAGGCTTTTAACAGCTCAGTCCTGGGTGACACTTAAAATATGGAAGTTCTCCAAATTACACTGACTGTAGGAGAGTGAAATGGAAGTTACCTAGCACGAGACAAATGTGAAGAGCAGTCATCATCTCTGCCATTAAATATCCCATTAATAAATCTATAGACTTCAATTCCTCACACTGTCTTTGACCTTGTCAGGAATCAAGAGCCTGCTCAGCGCCAGCTCTTGAAGATTGTGTTAAGGTTAAGCAGAACCCACTGCTCCTGTTTGGAACAGAAGCTACCACTAGGTGTGATAAAATGCAAGGCTTGAAACACGCACGCACGGCACGCACACACACGCACACACACACACACACACACACACGGGTGTGCACACAAGTGCACACACAAGTGCACATATGCACATTCACACACAAGCACATTCACACATAGCGCACACACACGTGGACACAAACATACGCACACATACATGCACACACACACACACACACACACACACACACACACACACACACACACACACACACACACACACACACACACACACACACACACACACACACACACACACACACACACACACACACACACACACAGGAGAACCTCCCTTCTCCTCAACATAACACTGTTAAAAGGAGGAGTTGGAGGCTGGTGGGAGCATTGGGTTCAGGGAGGACAGAGGCCTGGCGAGCCCTCAGGCATTAAGAAACGCATCCAACAGGGGAGAGCATCCAGCCAAGAGCTCCCATTACAACACGTTCATCGTTTACCAGCCTGGCAGCCTCATCTCCCCCTACAACAATTCACAATAAGGCTCACAGGAAACAGGCCTTCGGGCGAAGCATGAAGTCTGATGTTTTTATGAAATGTTTTAATTGACCGCATCGCTGCATTCGGAACACTGGAATTTTGCATTCCTCCTGTGCGTCTCGCCGTTGAGTTCTATGGTTTGTGAATTTAAAAGTGAATGCAGCATATCACCTCTGAAGAACTGCACACACCACCATTCTGTCAGAGAGGAATTTGGGGTGGGGAATACTGTCACAGGGTGAGCTGAGTTTGGCTTTGATTGACCCCTGATAGACCTGTAGTGGTGGGTGGTGACTGACACGCCCTGTATCCACAGTGCATAATTCCCCAATCACCACGTGGACCTGCATTCAGGCGCCTCGCTAGACACTCACACAACGCACCGACGTCTGCAGTGCAGAGGCTGCCCTACCCTGATTGGTCACTATAGGGCACCACTTGAGAGGTGGCCATCAAAGCAAAAACCAAATGGGACTCCAATGTCCGACCTTTTTATCCTGGTGTTGAGAACTGCGTGACAATTTTCGGCTCCAAATGAATTATAATTATAATGATATAAAGTGGCAGCAGAAAGACTCATTGAATCTGATCACTAAAAGCTAAGCGAAAAGATTTGAATCGGGACCAAAGTAAACCTGCACTAGTGTGAGTAATAAAGGCGGTGCAGGTAGGTCAGCCAGCAGGTTTAAACAGCGACAGACAAGTAAATAACACGATTAAAATAGCCGCAACCTGTCTCTCTCCGTAGAGGAAGCCAGACCACGTGCGTTATGAGTAATCGCACCTGTCACGCTTGATTAAAGTTGTTATAAAACGTCGAGATGGCTGTGTGACCAGCGGGCCTCACCTGTTGTGTCTGGAGAGGAAGATAAGCAGCCTGCGGCGACCAAGCCGATCGACGCTCGCTCTCCGTCAAGATGCGCGGCGCCCCGCTCGGTGAATCAAAGGCTGAGGCGGGACTTCGGGGAAATAAAGAAACATCCGAACGACCTCGCACAGAATACTGAACGCTACGTGAAGTTTATTAAAAGTGGCAGTGCAGTGTCTCTCGTCGGAGTCGGCTTGTCTAAACGGGCGGAGGGAAGGCAGGCCTTAGAACGACATCGCCAGAGCGCCGCTCGTCCACGGCTGTGGAGCTCGGTCGGGCCCGTAAAACCCCCTCAGAACGAGGCGCAGCGTGCAGACGGTAAGCGGTTGGCGGGTTGTGACCGCTCCCTGAAATGGGAAAAGGTAGGAGAGAACAATGCAGGGCTGCGAGGCATTGCGCCGAGCTATGGAGCCAGCGGCGGGAAAGCGATCGCATTCATCCTGAACTCCACTCCTTTTCCTCAGCGCTCAGGGGTCGGCATGCCGGGTGCCGCTCGGCAGGAGCTGCGTGGCGATGCCGTACGTGCCGTGCGGTGAGAGCGTGCCGTGCGGTGAGACCGGCCTACGCACTGAACCAGGGCCTTTTTTACTTTCTGCTCAGCGTTTGACCGGAACAGAAAAGGTGAGCAACGTCAGTTGGCTCAGGCATGCACTTCCACTCAAAACCTACACTGGGCAAGACGTGGGCGCATGACGCTTATTGAACAGGGAAGAAAAGAAATGTGTTTTCGCTGAGAGAGCAGCTTAAGAGCGAGGGCTGCGTTTAGCCGGGGCTTTCACGCGACCGATACTCTGGAGCCAATAAAGCGGGGAGCCTCCGCTGCGACAATATCTGCCGGCGCACAGAGAGCGAAACCTCGCCCCGGGCTACAGCTGCCCTCTGAGCGGATTTGCAGGACAAACTGAACATTAATATCGATAAATAACTGCTCTGAAGAGAGTTGTTACAGCAGGGGAGGAGGGTTTAAAACTGCCTTTTTGGCACTGTGGCACAAAATGGTGACACAGCACGAAATGTAGAACATTGTTTGACACTGGAAATGCTGAGAAAACCACCGCCTGAGCCCTCCATTTTACCCAGGAGCCCGTGGCCAGGCTACACATGCACTGTGAGGACTCTGAGGACAGCTGAGGTCCGCTGCCAGTAACACTAGCCCTGCCGTTACACTAACGATGGTGTGCCGGGAAACTACAATGGAGAAAAGTGACCCAGGAAGAGGGACTCTAAACATCCTCTGTTTAAGCATACCAGCCTTTGAAACACAATCTGGTAATTGCCTTTGCTAAAACAAGAACAAGGGCCTGTTCTGGAAGGAGGGTGAACGGTTATAAAAAAATGCCACAGAAAGAGCACGGGATACCCCACGTTCCTCCACTTCCCCGCTGGTGACAAGCTCAAGACCTCGAAGCCTGACCTCAGAAACTATAAACATCCTCCTTGGTGTTTCTCAGGCATCCATTCGTGACTCCGTAACCCTCTTTGGAAAATGTGACCTGTAGGAAGTGCACACTGTTATTGAACGTGTGATCTACAGGGTCCACGGTACGCACGACATTTAAAAATATGCTCTCAGCGTAAATGTGCCCTGTGGGGACCTGAACGTGCACTACTGGCAACGGGGTGCCTCGTGGGGACTCAGCGATGAGAAGTGTGCCCTGGGAGCGCTCTAGTGCGCACGGCGCGCTCCGCGGGGACATTAATGAAAGTGCGCCTTGTGAGGAGCCCGCGCCGCTGCTGACCCCGAGCGCGGCCGCGCTTTAAGGGCTGTCCCTCTGCCAACGCGAGGAGCGTGGAGGCTGCCAGGACGGGCCTGGACTGTGGGACCCCAGCACGCGCGGCGGCTAACAAGCCCCTTTGTCTCCGGCTCCGGACCCAGCTGCTCCCGGAGAGAGAGAGAGAAGAGAGAGAGAGAGAGCGGCAGTCGCAGGAGAGCGAGCGCGGCAAATTCATTTACGGCTAAGCAGCTCTGCAGAAGTCGCGGGCCGTGACGTGGACGAGCAGGCGTTTGAGTGGCGCGCACAAGCCCCGCCTCCCCTCTGCAGGATCTGTAACTGACGGGTGTTGCCTTGGCAGCGGTGTTGCCTCACTTTCCTCCCCGCCCACCCCCCGCCCCCATAAATTCCCCGGCGATATCACCAGAGTTAAACCCCGCATCTGGCCTGCGTCGTGCTCGGGATAATCCAGATGCAGTGGGAGGGATTGCGACGTGTTTTCAGCGGATTCACGTTTGATTATCGGCGAGGAAAAAGTGGAGAAGTGAGTGCCAGCAGCATCCCGGGGGTGCACTTAGAAGCGACGCGCCGCAAAAGATTAAAATGACAAAACAAACGAATCGCGTGCGACAGGAAGGCGCAGTGTCTGTGCGGCGTGGCACAGGGGTGGTTTTGGGGAATGGAGACATCGTGATCTCGGGTGAGGCGCGGCCACGCTTCGGCCCGGGACTCGTGCTTGCAGGGGTCTCCGATTGGTCGGGATTGGCTAGAGCGCTGGTCAGGCTTCACTCACACATCTCTGGTTTCAATCACGGCGCAGGCAACCGAGTGGAAAAGTCTTTAAAACGTGTATTTTGCAGGAACTGCGGCCCCCCCAGGGGGGGGGGGTTACACGCGTACTAGTCCGCAAACCGTTGAAGGATGCTGCGGCGATGGGCCCATGCTCGCAAAACCAATTGCCCATTCCCGTCTGGGAGAAAGGTAAAAACAGGGGGTTCAAAAGTTGTCGAAAATAAATTCTTTGAATAGCGACGTGAACGGGGAAAAAATAAATCAACTTAAGCTACTGTGTATTGAGCTCTTCAAAGACGGAACTGTGCTGCACATCACAAAACAAGTCAATGCCGATCTGCGGCAGAACCCATGGACTATATGGGATCTATATGACTATATGCCTTACATAGGACAGCCCAGCCCAGCCCCTACGCGTGGAAAAAGTGCTGAGTGTGTTCATTCTGACTGTAACCTAAACCGCAGGACCGTGTGGAGCAGTGCCAAGGCACACACACACAGCGCCGTTCCGGCAGGAGGGCACTGCCAACTTAAATATAATAGAACAGCAATAATGCCATTAAAGTGTTAGGACTGGTTTTGCCTAATCTGACCAAGGCGTTGATGTTAATGGAAAGGTGAAAACACGAAGCCCATTCAAGCCGGGAAGGATGTGTTTGACATGCGCTGAGTAAATGTGCCAGGCTATTATGGCCAGGACTGGAGTATCCCAGCGCAAACAGATAACGCTCGCTCGCTCCAAAGAGCTGTGTCAACACAGGCCCTCTCCAAGGCTCATTCTGTGGAAAAGCCTCATTGGGTACCGGCTAACATTTTAATTACAACATCGAGACGAAAACGCCGACTGCACTTCAGCGTGCACTCAATATACACAGTATAGAAACGTATGTAGGCATGCGATCTAGATGTGTGAGGTTTGAACATCGGCAACGGTGTGTGCGCAGGCTTGCACACGTGCGCGAGCTGCTTGGCCATCTGATACGCAGGTGCTGGTATGCTTCAGTTCACTGTGGAGGCTGTGCAGCCAGCACTGCTGATAGAGGGGGCGGAGCTTCGTCTTGTGCCGTGTCCCACTTCCTGCAGCAAAAGACCCTGTGCAGCGATCAAGATGGTGGACTCTGCCTACTTGACGGTAAAAGTCTTCTCCTCGCATCGTTGGACCCAAAGCTATCCACAAAGATCAGATCAGAAAGCAATTTACCTCCTTAGTTCCGTTAAATAGCAACCAGAGATTATTCAGGCAGGTAGAAGGAATGTCCCCAGTGATGCAGCGCTCTACACCTGCATCTACAAAGTCGTGCCCGAAAAAAATACCAGGCCTTCCTCACAGAGCCGAAAGAGCACCATGAAATTTGAAAAGATGAACGGGCACATTTTACTCTTCCGCCGCTTTGGGGGAGAAAACGTGGCACGGCCAGGTGGCAGGGTGTACGGTCTAATCTCAAAAGGCTTTCAACATTTCTCTACGGCGCAGGGCGTGCCAAGCTTTGTCCTGTTCTGTGCAGTAATGCGTGAAGAGGACATGACACAGAACATCCTGAGCCCTTCGCGATAGCTTGGGTTCCATCGACATTAATGGAAAAAGCAGGGCAACACCTGTTTTGTGTTTGATTTAATTTATAGGTTTTTCTTTTTTTTAATATATTTTTTACAGTCGACAAAATTTTAGGGAGCGTTACTTCCCTTCAGTAATAAAACAGGGCCCCACTTCTACAGCTTTGCAGGAGTGAAGAAACGGTGAAGAAACTACACTGAATTCATGTTTTCATCATCGAGTATCATTACGGTTATAACACTACACTTACACATACAATAATGCATGTTTCTACATCGTCTATACCAGGGTTGGCCAATCTTACCTTGTGAGGGCTGATGTGGATGCAGGCTTTTGTTCCAACCAAGCAGTAACACACCTGATTTGACTAACCAAATAACCATAATCTTCAATAAGGGCTTTGATTATCACTGGTCTACATGGACTTTGGAAACTGGTTTTGGCTCATTTTGGGCTGCTGAATCCAAATCTGAGCTCAGATTAGCTCTATCACATCAAGTTTTTGTGCTATCTATGCTCCATATTCATGGATTTTACAAAAGTTGACCATCCAGTCTGGCAATCTTGATGGGGATAAAACAGCAAAAGCTTGATTATTCTCACCAAAACTACTTCATTTAGGGCCTTAAAATAAAATAGGGCCTTTGAGTGTAAAATTGCTGTTTTCTCAAAAATAATGATTTTTTCATAGTTCAAAAACCTGATGTGATAGGCAAAAACTAATGCCAGATTTGGATTCAGCACCCAAAAGTTAGCTAGAATCCGTTGAAAAACCCCATGAAAGAAAAATCGTGTTGACCAGTGTTGTGATTGAAACAGGTGTGCTGCTACTTGGTTGGAACAAAACCTTGCACCCACACGGGCCCTAGCAAAGCAATTCTAAATAAAACAATTCAATCAATATGCGCAGAAACAAACAGAACGCACCAGAATGCAAAAAAGCGCTCTGCAGCTTGATCCGTCATTTTAAACAGGCTCTGCACTTGGACCCCTAACAGACGCTGGGTCAACATTGCTGCGCTGGTCACATGACGCGTGTGTGCGGATGGCTGCGGTGCACACACAGAGGTTCTGTGTGAGGAGGAACGCGGTGAGGAATTTATGAATTGCTGACAGATTTCTGGGCGATACGTGGGTGCGAGCGCAGGGAGAGGAGAGCGGAGAGCGGAGGGCACGGTCGGCTCAAAGGGCTTTTAGGCCCCGTGTGGAAAAAGGGGCTCGGACTGGGGCGCTGGGCGGCCCACACCACGAGTCCACACAAGAGCTTGTGTGTGTGACTGCGGCCTGCCTGCGCTTCGTGCACATGTGCGCGCATGTGAGTGCGTGTGTATGTGTTTGGTGTTTTTGTGGATGTGTGTGCAGTATTTCTGCCTGTGCGTGTGCGTGAGCTGGTTTGCGCCCCGTATTTCACGCGTTAGTGTGTGTGTATGTGTCTGAGTGTGTGTGAAAATGTGGGTAGGCCCTGCGATTGATGCTTGATTGTACTGTACATGCCTGCATTTATGTTGTGTGTGACTGTGTGTGTGCGTTCAGTGTTGCTGCATATGTGCTTGCGTGTTCCCTCCAGTTCATGCCCTGTTATGTGTGTGTGTGTGTGTGTGTGTGTGTGAATGTGTATTTGCGTGCAGTGTTGCTGCAGTGTGTGTGTGTGTGTGTGTGTGTGTGTGTGTTGTGTGTGTGTGTGTGTGTGTGTGTGTGTGTGTGTGTGTGTGTGTGTGTGTGTGTGTGTGTGTGTGTGTGTGTGTGTGTGTGTGTGTGTGTGTGTGTGTGTGTGTGTGTTTGAGTGGGCGTGTGTGTGGGTGTGTGCCCCCCTGAGGACCGGGCTGCAGGAACACTGGGGATGGCGCAGAAGAGAGAGGGGCCAGACGCGGGCGGAGGACGAGGAAACGCCAACGGAGCAGAGAGGAGCTTCCCAATCTGGCCACCATACAGGGAGCAGGAATGTAGCAGTACCATGAGAGGAGAGGGAGACGGAGAGAGACGGAGAGAGGGAGAGGGAGAGGGAGAGAGGGGAGAGAGAGAGAGAGAGACATCCTGGAATGTGTGGCTCCTGCACTCTCGCTCAGTTCAGGCCAGATTTATTTCCAAACTAAACGCACTGCGTGAAGAAAGAAAAGGGGGGAAAAGCAATAACTATTTTCTCATGGAGTGTCTACAGACCACAGCTCTGAAATGAACAAGTTAGTTCTCCCCCCCCCGCACGCCTGTCTCAACCAATCTCGAAAAAATCAGACAGAAGTGAAAGCCCACCTGGAAGAAGTGAGATTAATGTGAGAGCCTGGCTGATCTGTTTGCGTGGCGGAGACTCCACAGGGCAGCGTTTACAGAGCGCGGCGCGAGATAGGCCGCTCCACCCCGTATCTGCTTCTCCAGCCGCCAGATGCCAGATTGTAACCTGAACTGCGGAAAAGATGCGCTACGATCAGATGCGTCAAGGATCGGAAATCGTGATGAAAGTCGTGGGCGAATCTTAAAAGGCGAAGGGGACTGCATTGTCCCCAAACACGGACGGGTGACAGACCTGCCGCCGCCGCTTGAGCGCCGCTGCCGGACCCTAGCAACAATAAACCTCACGCCTCTCCTCTATTTGTAAAGGCAAGTGTCTCCTTGTGGAAACAGTGCAATGATATTGATCATTATTATTGTAGCTCAGGACGATGTTGATTGGACTGGAGTAGGCCTCTCCTTTCCCACAGTCACTCGGAGGAAGTGGGGGCGGGGGGGGCAGGGGTTGGGGGCTGAGGTTTGGGGAGAGGTGGGGGTTAGAATGGTGGGCCTCCTGAACGCGTGCATACGTGAATGCGGCCGACACGCGATCAATGCCCCCTTTCATACGTAGCGAGCGAGGAGGCTGGGAATAGGTCAGGTGGGGGTGGGTGGGGGAGATGTGCAGCCGTGTTAGTTTGGACGCCAACGGGAAAAGCCGTGCCAATTCAGTCGAGCAAACCAGGTCCAGATACCTTCTGGCGAGCGGTGTTGGATTCATGCGGGCCTCGGAAACAAAACAGCATCTGATTACAATAACAAGGACGGCTACTGTGTTTCCTGTGCAGGACCCCATGCCAGCCCGGGACGCCATAAATTCATACGGGGCTGGAGAACCGGGCGAAACCGAAACGAAAAGGAGCGTTCCGCCGCCGCCCGTTCTGTCACATACCAGTCTTTACATGGGCCTGAAATTTCACACAACCAAATATGGGCACGGCAGGGCTCCCTTCCCCCTGCAGCAGTGCTTCTGGGGAATGGCAGCGGGACGGAGTCTGCATGCCATGTCTGCGGCCGATCGTTCCCGTTCCCAGGACGGTACCGTAGGCAGCCCGGTTCCATGGGCGCGTCTCCCGGACGAGTCGTCGAGGGTGACCGATGTCGCGCACCGCGGCTCCCAGCGGGGGCCCGTGTAGGTCAGCGCAGCTCCGCGCGGCGCTCGCAAGGCCGTCTTTAGCGGCCGCTTGGCCGTCGAGCTCTCATTTTGACGTCTCCAAGTAAAACACACATACTTTATTGTGTCCCAGTAGAAGACGAAAAAAAAAAAACCTGATAAAAATAACCTTATTTTAGCCAGGAATCTGATTAGCTTTAGCGGCTCACGGAACGCTAGCGCTCGCAGCTGTCTACACCTCTTCAAGGCCAGCTGTTCCTTCCAGCAAATATCTCTTCATCTCTTCTCCAAAGAATTGGCATCGGGGCGCAAACCACTCGTAAATAAAGGAATAAAGCTAAATTAGAGAGCGGTTTGGAAAGGGGGGGATTTACTAAATAGATTTAATGGAGATCTCTGTGGACTTTTTTTTCTCTTGGATTGCCCTCTCGCCCCTCCCCCACCTTCCCTTGCATCTCCTGGCCCCCCTCATCCGGGCACCGCTGGCTGGGCTTTGGAGCCAAGGTGCGAGAGACCTCCACTCAGACCTCTGGCCAGGTGCTTATCGCTGTAGTACCATCTGGTTCTTTTTCTCCACAAATCAGAGGGGTTTACCTCAGAGTACTGCCTGGGCATGACCCAGCATTAACTCACAGGGTCCCAACAAGAACACCTAATCCTGACTCAGTACCACAAACCCTGATTCACACAACCCCAAACAGCACCACAAACTCTGATTCACACAACCCCAAACAGCACCACAAACTCTGATTCACACAATCCCAAAGGAAATCAACTCAAAACTGTAGCCAAATCCCAGCGGGGGTTGAAGTGGGGGGGGCGCGTTCTGCCTCGCAGCTCGACCAGCATGGTGTGCAAGGGAAAAGGGGGCAATCTGTTTGGTGGAATTACCCTGAAAGGCATTAACACTGGGCTTATCTCCAGCCCCCACACGGGACTATCTAAGTGCCTCTGACATTGCCCCCTCACCAACCCCCCCACCACATCCTGCTCATTCATCAACCCTGTGCCAAATGAAGGTGTCACGGGATGTCTCTTTCAGAGAAATAAAGTGGCAAGGCAAACAGGTCGAACAGAAGGCAAATATGTACTGGAGCTGCTCCCAGTCTTTAATAGGTAACGTATTCTTAAAAACCTTGTTTCCCATAATTCAACCTCACATTTGACTCCCACACGTAAGTGAAGTGGAGCCACATACTGAATTTCATTAAATGGCTGCTATAAACCGACTGACGACTGCACTCGACAACCATCCTCAGTTCAAAACTGAACCCATCCGCCCACACAGATTCAACGCCGTCATTAAACCTGCCATTAAGCATTATTGTCATTTAGGCATTTTTGGTATTTAGCCATTCTTCGGCTCTATTCTCCGAAAACCAAAAAGCAACCTCCACAAAACTTAACGACCGATAACATCCAATCACAGGGTCCATTTACAATGTGGGTGATAATGGACAACAGCACAGTGAACAGCCACCCTGTAAGCCACAGGTCTGCTACACCAAACAGAATACACATTGTACTCGCTAGTATCTCTGGTTACCCTACAGCTATGCAAGGTGTGGCACCCTTCTTATGACAGTGTGTGACAGTGCCCTGCAGGGTTGGGGCCAATTCCATTTTCAATTCTGAATGAACTGCAATGGGATTAGTCCCAACCCCTGGGCTCCAGCCCTGACTGGGAGGAGGAGTCACAGGCAGGGGTGCGAGTGGCTCCGTCAGTCATTCACGGAGGATGGGGACGTTATTTTGAACCTCCAATAACCTCCAATGCATCCTTGAGTTTGTTGTTGCTAGTGCGGACAGTTAATACGTCTTCGTTCCCTGTACTGCGGGCAACATTCCAGAAAGATCATTACGCTCAGAAATGCCAGGGCCCTCATTCTCTAAGAGCACTGCCCAAATGGTCAACGGCACAATAAAGAGAGAAAGACAGGTACAGAAACTGAAAGAGAGGGATGGAGAAAGAGAAATGACAGGGGGAGAGGTAGAGGGGAGAGAAAAGGGGGGCAGGGAAAGGGAGAGAGAGAGAGAGGGTAAGTCATAGGAAAAGAGAGGTAAACTAAAGCGGGAGGGAGGGAGAGAGAAAGGTGAGGGAAAAAGAGGTAGGTATAGGTAGTGAGAGAAATAAAGGCATAGAGATGGGGAGAGAGAGGAAAGAGACAAAGAGAGGGGTAGGGGATGAAAGGAGAGACAGAGGTGCAGGGAGGGCAGAGAGAAGTAGAGAGTGAGAACGAGAGTGGTGGGGAGAGAGAGGTAAAGATAGGGGTAGAGCGAAGAGAGGAGAGAGACAGAGGGAGGGCAGAGAGAAGAAACAGAGAGTGGTAGGGAGGGAGGGAGGGAGAGAGAGCAAGAAGGCTGCGTGCCAGGCAGTGACTGGTCCAAACGGGCTCCATCTGTCTTTGAAGGCACAAGGAAAGGTGACGGGCCCTCCTGTCAAAACCAAAACACCGCAGGCTGTGGACTGAAATAAGAGGAGAGGTCTCTCCCCCCCCTTCACACAGCAGAGAGAAAACAATCCCACAATTCCTCACTCTGCTCACCAAGTTACGAACAGGTTCCCACAGCCCCGGTCTCCACCCACTGCACTGACACCAAAACATCTCACTATGACAGGGGGGATTGAAAGTCCCCTACAAGCTCCCCTTACACCGTTAAATACGAAACTAGCCCAATGTAGAACTTTTGGTAAGTCAGGCAGCCGAGGCCTTACACAATTTCCTGGACTACACAGTTTATTGGGCTCCTAAAGACATGAGTGGTGCCAAGAACATAGACGTGGACACGCACAAACCCACAGGAATCAGGAGGCCGGCCCGGGTAGAGCAGAAGCTCCAGCCACAGATCGGGTTCTTCCACCAGCGTCACGGGCTGAATCGCAAGCGGCGCGGAGCGCGTCGCCGAGGCGGTTAAATCGACACCGGTGTGTGATGTTCTTTCCATACGCTCGAACGCAGGCCGACCCTTGCTCGGCCACTTCCAGATGTCCACACCTCTCTCTGCAAATAAAAATCTGGATCGAAAAGACAGGAAGTCCTGACTGCTATGGACTTGTGGCGGCTACATTTACGGCGGTGAAATCTTCCAAACAGGGCCCTAAGTGATTGTCATTGCTTTTTACATTTACAGATGATATTCAGTGGGCTTTGACAGCTAGCAGTGAATGGGTCAATACCAGTATATAAAATGATACTGTATATAAAAGGAACACAATCAATGATAAAGTTGAAAATGGCATATGATTTCTAAAGTGTTTCATTTTCATTAAACCGCCCCTCACATCTGCCGCTCAAACACGTGGGAGGTTTGCTCTACAGAGGGGAGAGGGCTGGACCTCAGAGCCAGCGGTATGAGGTACACACTGCACACAACCACCAGAGACAGAGAGAGAGAGAAAGGGGGAGAGGGGGAGAGAGAGGGGGGGAGAGAGATAGAAAGAGAGCAAGAGTAGGAGGGGAGAGAGAGAGAGCAAGTTGTATTTAAACCTTTATTTCGTAACTACATTAAGTGTTCCAACATATTGTTTCGATCATTCCTCATATATAACACACAAACAGATGACTGCAGACCTCAGCTCATCTTCCAGCAAAGAACAGACTGAAAGACAACAACACGGCAAGTCTCAGAACAGACTAAATGACATCAACAACACACTGAGTCTCAGTAAGGCCCCCCAGATCCTGCGTCAGCTTGCAAAAGCCCAACTGAGCTCAAAACACAGAGAGCTGCCACCTTGCGTAAGGACAGCCTCAATCACAGAATGTGACACAGGTGGAAAAAAACCACCTGTATGAGAGGGCAGAGTTGTTAACATACCAAAAGAAATGAAAGAAAAATGCCAGTGAGCTGTCAGAGAAGCAGAGAGAGAGCAGAATATCTCCCTCTTGGCTCCTCTGGAGCTCCCGTGTGCTGAGAAAGACAGAATGATGGGCAAACAGACAGCGGTTTCGGGCGTGTCCTTGCGCGGTCTCGGTTGCTGGCCGCACTGCGGAGCAGGAGCTGCCGAGGGCGTGTCTGAGGCCGCTGACCTGTCGCTGCTCTAAATGGGGCACAGCGGGTACGAGAGAGCGCAGGGGAGAGCAGGGCAGTCGGCCAATCACAGCCGGGAATGGGGCGGGGCAGCCTTCACCGGGCCCTTCTACAGACAGGTGCTCGCAAGCTGTGGATTTCCCCGTTCTAGCCGGGTGCTTCACAAAGCATGGCACCATTTGAATCCAATCAGGTGACTGTACGCCTCAAACTCCTCTTTCTTCCCTTTGTCTACACCGTGTGAGCGCATGTCACGCCAGACCGATGGGAATAAACACGCTCAAAGCTCTGGCACTCCTCCTGCACTGAGCCCAGTTCTTCTCTCCGAAGGATCGAGGCAGACAATCACAGTTTCATTTTTGTCTGTTCATCGGACCATGTTGTGCTCCCACGGGCCTCCTGGCCTTGAAGCGAGCGACTGGGAACCTCCTCTTTGGAGATCTGTTACTTTAGGAAGGAACGCAGGGCGGGCGGGCGGCCTCTATGTCGAGAAACGCCGCGGGTAGCGAAGGTTTTGTATCAACTTGTTTCTGACAAGAGAAACATTAATCAATGTCCTGATAAGAACTTCAACCACGGGACTGCAATCCGGCTTCATTCCCAGAACGCACTGCCGTACACAGTGAAACGCAGGGATTCTGATGTCCGTTTCAGCAGGCTCTAAACGACGGCGGGGGGAAAATTCTGCTCGCTTGACCCAGGAAAACCACTGGATGAGGGAACGTGCACAAACCCCTCGTGGCTTTGGCCGGTTGCTATGACGCCGCGACGCCCTCGGACTGCCGGAGAGGCGCGGCGAAACAAGCCGCTCAACGCTCGGACAAACTTTGACCCTCCCCCTCCTAGCGAGAACCGTGGATCGGTCGATTCGGACTGGAACAGAGAGCGCACACAAGCCATTAAGGGTGCCATTGTGGAGGCCGGGGGCAAACACGGACAGTGGGAGCACAATGTACTAGAAGACCCCCCCATCCCGATACTGTACCAGCTTTCATCACTGCCCACTGCGTGCATGGTGCTAATTGTACTCGTGGAGGCGCACAAGACAAGACCGTGAGATCGCAGAGTAGAACCAGCCTGCCATTCGGCTGGGCTCTCCTCCTCGCTGGGAGAAGTGTTGAGGCTCTCCGCTCCCAGACCCCTCTCCTCAGCTGCGCAGAGAGAGCTCTCGACACGAGGCCCCATCTGCCACACCGTTAATCGTTAAACACTCACAGTGTAGACGCGCAGATGAACAAGGCCACTCCAACTGCAGCTCTCAAAGGGCTATTGAGAATGAACATGGTGTTCGTGCACGGCGTGCCCCATTGATGGTGAGCGTAAGAGTCACTGGCCATCTTTCGACATAGGCTGAAAACCCGTCTCTTCAAACTGCGTCTTTGGGTCCATCAACCCAAACATGCCTCTCTGCCGCACGTTGTCTGCTGGTTTACTAACGGTGCTCTTCATAACCGTACAGCTCTTTTACCGTCAACTTGTCACAATATTTCCCCTTCATCGTGGCTCTTATATGCGACAGTGTTTATTACGAAATTTAAAAAAATATATTTTACAATGCCGTTTGGTTTCAACTGTGCAGCAGTCAATTTTTGTATCCACACTGGTGTTCATCTAACCCGATTGTACTGCATGCCTTGTAATGTAAGTTGCTCTGGATGGGAGCGTCTGCTAAGTGAACGCAAGAGCGTGAACTGCAGTGCCTTTTGAAGACGTCTTTATGGAGATAGCGAAGGCTTAATGACTTTGAGATAACTACCAGAGGGAGAAAACCGAGCGCCTGTTCTCGCTAACGTTCAGTCCCGACGGGTGGGGGTCCCACGCAGGGGTGCATCGGGGAGGCCTGGTGAAATAAAGGAATTTGGGAGCCGATCCTCCAGCCATGCACTACACATAGTGTCGTTCCCCCCCCCCCGTCTGTAAACAACACGCCACGGGAAGGGAGACAGGCCTCCGAGCGCTCCCTGACAGGCGCTGACGAAAAAGACCTGGGCATGCTCTCTCCAAACCGAGGGAACCCTTTCCCATAAAAGGAAACCCTCGAGCACAGCACCAGGGTTTTCACAAGTGAAGGATCGCCGTTTCGCAGGCGAAGCCATTAGCACAGCAGCTGCCGTCCACGCCTTGCACACAAATGACAAACTCGAAATGGAGACACCGCATGGCTAACGCTGCATAAAGAACAATGTGGATTCATCAATCTAAAGCCCCCCTCCCTCCCCCCCGTTCTTGCTGGGTTAAATCCAAGCCCACTGACTTTGCCAAAGAAGAACCCCATCCTTCCTCACCTAAACAGGCAACAGGCAGCTGAGGCCCAGCATTGGGTACAGCTGCTGGCAGCTGAAGCAGACAGTGATGAACGGTTACAAAAGCACAAGGCTCTAGTACAGGTGCATTTCAGCAGACGATCTAATGAGTGTGTGTGTGTGTGTGTGTGCACACCTGTGCCTGTGGAAAAAATGACTACACCGGTGTGTGTATTAAAGCCAGTTCAATTTTCCAATGTAAAAAACACCTGCCCTCGCCATACGGCTTTAGTGTGGTTCCCCTCCTCTTACGCACAGTTAACGGGACAAACTCACACGGGTTCGAGAAAGCCGATAAATCAATCAATGTACCAGCATTCCGTCAGAACGCTACAGTCAGCACATTACCTTCAGTGCATTACAGTCAGTACATTACCCTGAGAGCCACAGTATGCCGAAAACTGTAATAAGAGAACATCAATGCTGGAGCTCATTGTGAACTGACCTTGACGAAGCGGGGGGGGGGGGTCAAAGCCGACAAAGCCCTGTTCGCTGACTCATTACGCAGACGGCACAGACGCGCGAGCGCATCGGCGCAGCGACACAGATGCGATTAAGGCCCGCGGCATTCTAATGGCTTTTAATCTCATCTCCGTTTGATTGTCTTGTATATTACCCCGGCCAGATTGAATCAGGCACATTTAGCGTATCGATTTCCTGCAGCAGGCCCTTTTCATTATTAAATTTGTCTAATAAAAGCGCAGAGCACAAACCCGCCACGGCGGAGCGCCTGTGCTGTAATGGGGGTGGCGGCCCGCACGACCGGGCACTGTTAGATAACGGGCCTTTCGGGTACACAGTGTACGGCCGTCTGGTCGGGAACATGCAGATGGTTCCTAAAGGAGGAAAGAGAAATAGAATGTTCCAGCAGCAGAGTGGTACAGCCCAGGGAACAGATGTTAAATCACATACTGCAGAAGTCTGACTGCAAGAGCAGATATAGATTATCCTGGCCAGGGGAGCCAACAGTAACACGTGCCCCCCATCCCCCCCACCCAGCCCACCCCCAGGTGAGCCGCTACCAAAAACAACGGAGCACGCCGGCCGCCCCAGGAACAGCCGAGCCCGGAGGACACCGTGGCGACCGGGAGCAACGCTCTGCTAAATCACACAGACTATGCCCCCCACCGGTCCTCACACTGTCAACCCCCCCCCCCCTTGGGGTTGTTCACGCAGCACTGACTTCACATGGACTTACTTAGAAGCAGCAGCCTGCATCTGGGCTGAGGGAATGAAAACAGCAAATCCCACAAACTCCTGTCCGCGGACCATGAACTGGCCCTGCAGCGGGAGCACTTCCACATAATCCTGAGAGGACAGTGCATTAGGACTAATGACATGTTGCTATTAAATATTCATTGCAAGCTGGTGGGGGCAGTTCTAACTCACTGAGCAGAGCAGCCACGGTGAGAGCTCAGAGAGGTTGCAGGGGGCTGAGCATTGATGAGGACAACTGGGATGGTGTGAAGATCTGGCTGATGGTGAGGGGGAGAGGAGGGGAGGGGGTGACTAAAGCATGTGACCCAGGGAAGATGGCATCACCGGGGAAAACGGGTGTGGCAATAGCGGGCGCCGTGGGCCAGGCTAAACTGTAGGATGGTCCAGGGAGGCAGTGCGTCCATTAGATGTGCTTGTAGGTTCCTGAGACCCCAGCCTCTCACAGACACCCACAGAACACTGACCCCAGATCAGGGATCTACACCGCTGGGCCTTCCTCTGCACTAGAATGTTCTCCTTTGTTTGTGTTTTTTGACAAAAGAGTCAAACCGTTGGTAGAACACTGAACAAAAGGCAGTTGGTCACTTCTCATCTCTGTATAGTAGAGGGATTTCTGATATGAAAAATGTAGCCCTTCCCCAGCTTTGTAAGCCACAGGTCCTGCAGTTTACATGTGTCGCCCACAATGTACAGCTATTGTTAGCACATCACGCGGAGGAGAATGACAAATCCATACCATTCGGGAGAAAATAAATGACTGCAAGTGTCAGAAAATACATGCGCACACATCCACTCCCCGATAACAACGCCAAGCGAGGAGGATCGGGGCCCGGCCTCTCTAACCGGCACGCGTCGCCCTCCTCTTGGGGTGTTCAGCCATGCGGAGAGGGGGGGCAAGGGGGGGCGTCTCCTGATTTAAGTGCCCGCACTTCCAGCAGGTTTTCCGACAGACTCACGGGACAACAAGCGGCTCCAACGCTAATGCTATCTGACAACTCCCTCTTCTCCGGCTGAAAGATAATGGTGTGGCAACGTTAAGAGCGGTGTTAGTCGGTCCTGGCCTGCCTCCCTGCCCCCCTCCCCCCTTTGTGGGGACCTGCAAGTGACTTCATAAATATGGCCCTTCATTTTCTCTCCTCTTTAAAGATATTTCTGGATGTCTTCAGCTATGCATGAGTCTCCTGAATCTCTCGTTTCTCGTTTCGAGCTTAAAGGGCAATTTTTTACCTCCTCCTCCGCGGGTCCAATTAGCTCTTCTGTTTTTGCTGACGCGGACGCTTCCGGTGGAGCGTCAGTTCCGGCATTAAAAAGGCATCCCTGGTCTCATGTGACAGCGTACGAGCAGCAATGATTGACTGGTCATCGAACCCTAACGGACTCCGTCGGCCCTGAGCGGAACGCACTGGGCCTCTGCGCGGTTACCTCGAGCAACGCTCCCCAGGAGGCCGGCCTGGCGCCCGCCGGTCCCGTGAACCAGGTAACATCTGGATCTGAACCGCCAGTCGCTAAATGGCCGCAAAGCCGGGTCCACGTGCTAGACCGGAGAACAAAGGAAGCTTTGGCCTGGACCACCTACTTATACACAGAGTGGCTTTTCGACACACACACGCCCAGGGGGAGGTGATGTCAGGCTGAAGGCACCCTAACAACCAAGGAGCAACTTCAGCTTCCTTTTTGTGTGTGCCTTCCGTGTTGACTGATTGAAATCGGGGGCATAACGCAAACGGATTCTCTGCATTCTGTAACCACGTCAGCCGCCTCAGAGAAGACCTGCAGTCTCCTGCTCCACAACAAGCCTGAGCCCCGCCCCTCTTCATGTGCGATTGCTGCCTGCAGACTGAACGCCGTAGCACGGCTGGGTATAAATTGGCCCGAGGCGACGATAGTAAATAAATATAAAGCATGTGACCTTTGTGAGTGTCATGCCTCCCTGAGACTCTCACATGAGCTCTGGCACAGGAGGAGAGGAGTGGAGAGACCTGTTTTCTTTTGGGCTTAAACAAGATCAAGGCTTGTAGTAGAGCTGTCACAGAAGGTGCTTCCTCTTTCCCAAACCTGCTCTCGACAAGAGACGACAAAACACACACTCGCAGGAACATACACACACACACACTCCCACATGAACGCACACACACACACACACACACACATTCCCCTTTAACTCACACACACACACACACACACACACACACACACACACACACACACACACACACACACACACACACACACACACACACACACACACACACACACACACACACACACTCCCACATGAACTCACTCTCACACAATTGTGCTCTCATACTCTCTCACGAGCACTCACACCCTCTCACATACGAGTACTCTCATACTCTCTTTCACACACATACACTCTCTCTCTCTCTCTCTCTCTCTCTCTCTCTCTCTTTCACACACATACACACACACTCTCATACTCTCTCTCTCACACACTCGCACAGACAGCGTCGCCAGTGTTAGCCCAAAGACGCATGGGCGCCCTGGATAACTGTGAGTAATTCAAGGGCAGGACGGACGGGCGTGGTCTGAATGGAAGGCTGTCCAGGCCGGGCCTGCACTGCTGGCACCCGTCCCAGCTGAGCGGAGAGCGATACCCTCTGTTGGCCGCCAACGCACAGCGCACAGCCCAGAGCCAACGGCTGACCTACGCGCGCTGCCCGATTGGCTGCGATTAAACCATGCTCTCTATGAGCGCCTGACTGTGAAAAGAAAGGGGTCATTCTCACCAACCCCCTTGAGCCACACCCCTAAATCCTCATCTCCCTTTTCCTGCTTTTTCTCCCCCTCTTCACAATAACCTCGCTCTTGCTAAAGGCTTCGGAGTGCCTCTCAGATTGCAAATGGCTGCAATTACTGCCTCGGCTGGTATTAAAGGTCTTTTTTTAGTAACTAATGATTATTGCAATTGAGTCGGGCAGCATAAGCTGTTAGATGATACAGCCTGCATGATGTAATGCCGATGGCTGTCGAGCGTGATTATATCACTTCGAGCGTGGTGCGGTTTTCGCATTTTGGGGGGTGGGGGTGTGGCGGGTCAGGGCGTCGACATTATCGCCGCGCGACCGCACGAATACTACAGCTGCTACGAAACCCGGCCACAGATGCAGGCGGATAAAGGAATCTGTGTGTCTGCGGTCATCCAATATGGGAGACGCAACGATTCAGGGGGTGAATAAGACTTAAAGGTTTTTTGGGTTGCGTGGCTTGCCTTTGGCCTAAGTGGCCTGGGAGCAGAAGAGACGATGACTTCATTTGCCTCAAATAGAGATGACCTCTGCGGTGCGGTAACACAATCTGATGTCTGTGCCCGTGACAAACGTGTGCAGCTGGAGGTGAGGAGTGCTGTTCCAATGAGAGCCTCTGTTTCAGTGAGAATCAGGGCGCCGCACTGAGAGAGGGTCTGTGTGGTGGCTAACCGTGGAGACCAGAGGACTACAAGTGTGTCTGTGTCCTTCAGCGCAGACCAGGGCATTACACTGCCAGTATGTGAGTGTCTGTAACCTTCAGCACAGACCAGGGCATTACACTGCCAGTAAGAGTGTCTGTAACCTTCAGTGCAGACTAGGGCATTACACTGCCAGTATGTGAGTGTCTGTAAGCTTCAGTGAAGAGCAGGGGATGGCAGTCACAGTGTGAGAGCACCTGTATGTGGAGCGATGGAGACCAGGGGACTACAGCTCCAGAGTGTGTACGCTTCAGTGGAGACCAGAGCACTAAACTGCCACTAAGAGAGCTCTTCAGCGAAGACCAGGGAGCGAGAGTGAGAGTTTCTCTATGCAACGCTGGAGAGCTGCACTACACTGCCAGTATGAAGGTGTCCATTTCCTGTAATGGAGACCAGAGGCCTGCTCTCCACGGAGGGACAGAGCGGCGGATTTCGCTCCCCTTTGTGTCAGGCTAATGCAACATCAAAGGCAGGGGAAGTGGAACAGCGCACTGGAGAAGTGAGCTCCAACACAATGGCCTTCTTGCATTGCTACAGTCAGGGTCCACAACCTTTAGGCAGGAGCGACACCGCACACAAGACACTAACCTGCTCCTACAGGGCCTGTGAACAAGGCTATATTTTGATTTAATTATAAATGTGTGTATTCATTTATTATGTTCAGGTATTATTATTATTATTATTATTATTAGTAGTAGTAGTTTTATTCATAGTTTGTGTTATTAGTATAACAAGCATAATAATCATGATAATCATACATTCCCTTCTAACTACAATTTTTACAGTTTCACTGCACTGCCATTAAAAGTCCTCTCCATCTTCTTCCTCCGTGTCCTTATCAAGGGGACGATGGTGTCTTGGGTTCCACGGCGACAGTGTTTAGGGGCAGCAGAAAGCGCACCCGCCGGTAAACCCGCCCCACAGCGACCGGGTCAGACGGGAACACTCTCCGCTCATCTGCCTCGGACGTCCACGCTACGCCCCGCCCTGCGGTGGCTCCACTCCAGCGGCGGCTGTTAATCAGCAGTGAGCACGCAGCCAATCTCGCAGTGCAAACAATTAATGTTGGTCCTCGGCACTCCAAAGGGCCACTCCATTGTGGCAGCTAGTTGGAGATTAACCCACGGTGCTTAAACATTAGGCCGGGACGAAGCCCCCCCAACCGACCGGCCGACCCGCCCGGGAGTGCCAGCCCAGGACACAGCGGTGGGCCTTCTACGCTCCGCCCCGCCCCCACCCCCTGCCTCCTCCTTTCTTGCTCTTGGCTTCCGTCCAGTCCACTGGCTCTCTGATAACGTTATTTCAGCCCCCTTCGGTATGTGAGAAAGGCCACCCCCTTCAAGTTTTTTCTCATTCATCTGACCGCAGGACAAAATACCGGACAGAACGCCTTCGCGCTCAAGACGTTCCTTTCCAAAGCGGTCGTCTCACTCTAGTGCCTGATGAGATCATTAGAAAAACAACATTCCCATTTGCAAATCACAGAGCCTGTTTTTCGGTTCTTCTCAGAGGCGGTGGCACCGTAGTGCCGTGTGCAGTCACTACACTAGTGGTTAAGGAGCTGTGCTCGTAACCAGATGGTTGTAGGTTCTATTACCAGGCAGAGCACAGATAGTGGTTGAGTGCCCTTGGGCAGGTAGCCGCCTGAGCTGCTCCAGTCACACACACGCTCTTCATGAACGTACAGTACGTAAAATGCAAGCAGCGCATGCGGCCCTGGAGAAAGGCGTAGGCTGAGCAAATAAACAGGAACAAAAGTACACTAAACCATGTTCCACCAATGCCCAGGAGACAGATTACCGACAATCAAGGCCAGGCTCATGTCACTATAGGTTGAATGTAGCAAGTCATACCTCATTACACACAAGTCAGAGCGCAAATATCTCCAAGGCTCAAATTATTGGAACGTGCCATTATCTGGGCCATTTCCGTTGTTCATAATACCGTTTTCCATGACAACCCTGAGGAAGGCGGCTCACGTCGTCAAGGTGCATTCCTATTCTAAGAATGCGAGAAAGAACACACGCCGCCACCTCCACTGCCTCACCTTGCACAACTGGAGCCACTGTTCCCAACCAACCAGCAGGTGACAGACGGGGGGGGGCGGCTGTCACAACGCACACGCCCGGGAGAGCTTCTCCTCTCATACCTGCGGTGTTATCAAACCCCATGAAAAATGCGTGAGGTCATCTGTGTGGTGGTGACAAATGGCCGATGGCATTTAAGGCCTCGTTGGTATTCGTAGTAGACACATTCTTCTACTGAGGACCTCGAGTCAGACACAATATTCTTGCTCCCCGCGCCCCCCTCGGCGTTCCACCATCGGTTCGGAATGCATTTGCTTCGGTTTTTCGCCAGCTCAGGAGCAAATAAAACGGCCACAGGATAACAAAAAGCAACAGGATACCACTAGCACCGGCTACGGATATTTGAAGCCATTTTGAATTATTCAAATTTATGACGCCGGCGATTCCGCTAACTGAAATGCAAAGGCCACAACTGGAACCGTGTGACCAGTGAGTGTCAGATCCTGTGTGTACACAGCGGTGCTCTCAAAGACAAAATTGGCCGGGGGGGGGGGTGCACAATAATAAATAGGATAAACCGAGGATAGGGGGAAAGCACAAGGACACAGTGTACATAGTGAGGTTGCCAACATCCAATCGCATAAGTCTTAAATCTCTGAGAATCTCAACGAGGAGAACCCTGCCTTTTGTGTTCCTGGGCTTTTCAACCAAAATTCGAGCACAGGAGAGGGAGAGCACAGAGTGCCTCTGTTCAATAATCCCGAACCAGCTGGATCGAGCGGCGCTGAGGGTTTCTAAAGGGCAGCAGGAGCCAGCTCTACGGAGGCAGCTGCGGTTTCATAAATAATACCGACGTCCCCCGTTTGGCGAGAGGCCGACGGAACAGGTGCGATAATGCGCCGTCCACTCAGCGGAGCGGGGCACAACGGAAGACGCTACGGGCCCAGAAATTCAGCGGCTTCGCGCTTTTACCCCCTCCCACTTAACAGAGCTTGTCTTTGTCGCTTCGGTGAAAAGACACCCTTAGGAGAAACCTCAGAGAAAAACGGCTCACAGCTCCCGATATCGTCTACCACACGCGGGCGACACAATTTCCCCTCAGATCGACAACTAGCCACTTGGCTATTTTTACATGCATGTTCTTTCAGCAAAGTAAGTGAACAGCAAACCCTGCTTTCCCATCACCCAGCACTCACCTCCAGCACCGGGCCTGCCCCCAGGATGATCTGCTCCACCCCGCTGGCGAAGCCCTTCTGGCTCAGGGCCGTCAGGTGGTGGATCAGGAAGTTGGTGCTCTGGGTTTTGCCCGAGCCGCTCTCCCCCGAGATGACGATGCACTGGTTCTGCCGCCGCTGCAGCATGGCGTGGTAGGCCACGTCCGCCACCGCGTAGATGTGCGGCTCCAGCTTGCCCAGCTGGTGGTTATCGTACATCTTGACGTACTTGGGGTTGTAAATGGGCAGGAACTGAAAGGGGTTGATGACGATGAGGATGCTGCCGACGTAGGTGTAGATCTTCTCCTGCTTGAAGCGGCTGCGCAGGTTGTCCAGCAGCGTCTTCTCGTTGAGGTCGGGCAGGTTGCACAGGTCGTCGTGGTCCTTCTGCAGCGGCTGCGGCAGGAAGCCCCTCTCCACCAGGTGGCGCCGCTCCTCCGTCACCCGCAGCCACATCTGCAGGTTGCCGTAGTGGATGGAGCCGTCCAGGTTCTTCTCGCGCAGCAGGAAGCGGTAGTCCTCCCCGCAGAAGCGGTTCTCCAGGGCCATGCGGGGCCACAGCATCATGCGCTGGACCGGGCAGTCGGTGGGGTTGAGGATCCATTCCTCCCCGCCGAACTCCTTGACCTCGGCAAGAACGTACAGCTTGGTGCGTTCGAGCTGGAGCTTGTCGATCACATGCTCGATGACCTCGGCGGCGGTGGTGTTCTTGCGGGCGGTGACGGGGCAGTAGATGGTGCCCTCTGCGATGTTCCCCGGGTAGATCCGCAGCGTGAACTCGGAGTCCTCGAAGCGTCGTCTCCCTCCAACATCATGAACACTCATATTGGAGAAGCAGTTCCCATCAGCACTCGCAACGCATCCTTCGAAGGGCCCGGGAGACTGCTTCAAGACATCCCAGCTGTTAGCAAGAGAGAGGAGAAGAAGAGGGAGGTTAGCGTGGAGCTACTCTGAACAAGAGACACCCTCACTGCGCTGTAGTCAATACGCTGCATCAGAACAGTGCCCATCCCCTATTCCTACTTCGCTTCTTCTTCAAAGAAAATCTAAAAAGCATGGAAGCAAGCTGAGTGGGAAAACGCTCCCATTTCACTCCTTTCGGGCAAGTTTTTTTGGGCTTCCGTTTTGGTTTCCACTTTTTCTCGTGTTAAAAGAGAAACTGTTTCTTTCTTTCCCCCGAGATGGAGAATCCGCTCTGGCATCAGCGGGACGCAGATGGCTTCGTGATCGATCACGCCGTGGCAGAAGTGATCAGCCAATGGAAAGGGGAGGCGGGGCCTTCATGGAGCGACTGGCCGCTCCCCGAGACGAGGGCAGATCTGGCCGGGTCACCCCGCTGCCAAGTTTCGCAGCTGCCACCGTCCTCACAGAAGTGCCTCTCTAATGAAGACACAATACCTTAATTCACAACCGCCCCTCTAATGCTGACTGAATGGTCTCCAGGGGTTACCATTCACAATAACGAGTGCCCGAGAATGAACGACAAAATAGCAGAAAAAATGTTGTATTCTTCTGCAGGTTCCCTAATCAAATCTATCCATCAACAAACGCTGATGAATGGCACCTTAGGAAATTGCTTCCCGAACAGCCTTCATTTGAAATTAAGTTTAATTCTATTCAAACGTTTAGGTCGAAAATGCTGAAAAAGCAAACGCATCAATTTACAAGTGCAGCCAAACAGACGTGTTCTAACAAACACAAGTGACCTCATCCCATAAAGTACTTCCTGTAGTCAAGACTTTTAAAGGAGTCTTTAACCAAAAAAAACAAATAAACACGCCCATCTAAAAGTGATGTAGTCAACTTAGCCTCACGGTAAATGTAAAAATGGCCAACGGCACTGTGGTGTTAACAGATACATGGGCCCTGCTGAGCTACTGCAACACTAAAGACTCAAAAAAGATAAGAGCGCATTGTTCAGGGCCACAGCAGTCATAAAGCATGGCTTCTAACTCAGACATCTGTCACTATTTGCAGTTAAGATTCCAAGTTCGGTGGATGGGGGGGGGGGGCATATATTTGCCCATCCAAACGGATCCCAGAAGATGTATTTATTGAAGAAATACAGCCTTTAGCTGCAGTAAAAGAACCTGTGTGTTCCTCTGCACCGAGGCCAAGTGTGAGAGGCAGTCACAGTAATGCGCTTAATGACTGCACCTTTGTGTCACTCATCTGCCTCACGCTCTCTGCCTGTAAGCTCCCGGCGTGTTCCTGTCTGCTCATCCCCCCCCCCCCCTTCTCATCGGGAGCCAATGGCCTTCAGGCTCCTCCCCCCGCTGGGCCAGGGCCAGCTCTCTCAGGTGTTTCCGCGCAGAAACAGGTTGCCGTTTCAGACGGCCAACCCACCGCAGCCTCTATTGTCGGCAGTAACTGAGCTCTGGTTCCCTTAATCTCTATTCACGCCACCGGAGAGAACAAGGACACACACAATAAGCGACCCCCCACCACTCCATTCTCCCCCGCCACCATCCTGCTGAAAGAGGCCACGCCGTACATCAATGACAGCGGAACGCGCTGGAGGCAGACACAGACAGCCCGATTAAAAGCCCCCGCCGCCCGTGATGTTTTTCCTGTTTGCGGAGCTTCCTTTTCGCTCCACACCATTTGTGGTATTTCACCTTAAACGGTGTTGGGAGTCTCTGTCCGTCCTCCTCAGTGTGTTATTACTGTTGCTAGGGACAACAACGTGCCTGGCTATAAAACAGCCAATAGCGGACCAACATTTTTTTTTTTAAATAGAAAAATAAAAAAGAAGAAACCTTGAAAAAAATGAATAACAGGAAATGGCTGGTGGGGAAGAATAGAGGTGTGCACACAGCAGAATGTGGGCCGCAGCTGGCCTAGCAATCCAGCCCCACACCCCACTTCAGGGAAAACCTGTATCCAGCTCCCATCGCCCCAGACTAACGGCCACGCTGCACGCCCAAGTGCACGCTGAGCCTCAAAACAGGTGGCATCGGGTTACAGGGGCCCGGGGCTTTAGGAGTGCCCTCTGCCTCGCCGTGCGAGGACTGGGATACCGCTGCAGCCCCAGCAGATGGTCAGTGCGCTGCTTAAGGGATCGAGGAAGATTTAAGATTCCACTCTGGGACCCCTGGTGTCCCCTGCAGAACACTCAACAACAACACACGCACAAAACATTCCGAAGCCTGCAGCCGGAGGACGGAGGGCCGTGCTGGAATGTCGCTGATCCAGGTAAAAATGCTTACTCCGTATCAAGCCCGAGAAGGGCTGTAATTTACACCCAACATGTGCTGTCGGTGATGTACATCCTTTTCAGCGGAGCGGAGAAAACACGACTGGCGCTCCGGCTACCACCTCCCCCAGGCACCTTGTGCATGGAGCTGCTTCAGACACGCGGCGGAGCTGGTCCTAATGACTCCACCTTCCGTTCTGACCCTAGTGGCTGGCAGTGTATCGTAATGGTTAGGGAGCTGGGCTTGTGACTCAGAGGTTGCAGGTTCAATTCCCAGGTGGGGGCACTGCTGTTGTACCCTTGAGCAAGGTACTTAACCTGAATTGCTTCAGTAAAATATCCAGCTGTATAAATGGATTGTATGTAAAGAAATGTAAACTGTGTAAGTCGCTCTGGATAAGAGTGTCTGCTAAATGCCTAAATGTAAATGTACCCAACAGGCTGCATGAGATGGTAACCCCGAAACACAGAGACCTCTGCCCTGCGCCTCACAGACATGACCAAGCAGCCCTTGCGTTCACGTGACAGACCTCACGGGAATGACGGGCCCATAGGTGACGGTGAGATCACTCTTTGGAGCAGGCTTTCCAAACAAAAAGGCTCTGGAGAGACACCATTCAGGATGGCTTACAGTGCTACAAATCACCAGTTTCTGCAGGCCTGTTTATTACTGATAATTAAAAGACAATTCAGTTGCTCTAATAGATGAACAAAGCTGGCTGGGATCCTCAGAGTTATGTGGGTATTGTGATTACACTGTATAAAAAAGGGCAGGAGAACCATAGTTGGGAATTAATTCATTGGAATTACATTACATTTTATGTAATCAAGACAATCAAGGGGGATTACAAAGAAACTTACCGAAATCACGCTGGCCTACTGAAAGTGAGAATTTCTGAGCAAACATTAATTACGCCGGTACAATGAAATGGGCATATAAACTTAAGTAATACAATCTAGACTGATAATTGAATGAAAGGAATGTAATGAAGGCATAACGTCACACACTTCCAGGTGCCAGAGAGATCAGTGGCCATCTTGAAAATGGCAGCCATCTTTGATTTTGATCTTGACTGGGGGCGTGTCAGTAAGCTGTAAGTCACAACCATCATCACATCTTTCTACACCGTAGTTTACACCCAAACAAAGGCTGAGCACTGAGCGGCAATTTTGAATTTTGCGCCAAGTGTTCAGCCTTCCCTCATTTAAAACCTGGACATCTCAGGCCATTTGCGAGTGATTGAGGGTTCAGTTACAGAAAGCCCAATTTCTTCCTGTACGTTACTTCCTCAGTTTAACTGGGGCAGCTTATGAACCCCCCCCCCGAAACGCATTCATGAAGCATTTATCAGAGAAACCAGAAGTCTGCGGATTTGTCTGCGGCTGGCCTGAGCGCAGACTGCCGCTGGTCTAACGCTGCCCAAAAGAAGCGCGCTGCTGCAGAAATCCTATCTCTTAATGTGCTAGTTATTCTGGATTCTCTGATCCTTTGTGTCGCGCTGAAACCTGAACAATGTCAGCTATTTGCAGCGTGCCCTTGTGCACATGGGATGTTTGCGGTGTGAAGTCATCCTGCCTGAGGACACTGGGTACGTTCTCCCTCTTGGTTTTTTCCCTGTCTCCCTCCCTCGGTTTGGAGGACGAAGCAGAGGTTCCACCCCCCCAGCACTGACCCACTTCACTGAACCCCCATCCCCCTTGTTCTCCAACTGTCGGTTTGTAAACGGGAACCGTATCTGCACTACGCTGCAAGACAGAGACATTCTACAACATCAGGCTAATTAAAAAGCAGGGGGTAACATACTGTATATAGGCAATCACACTGTGCTGCAGAAGATATTCAAAGCAAAAGGGGTGACGTATATTTGGGACATTGTTCAACCTAACCTCGGTGCCCTGGGTGCTAAAGACAGCTGTTGCCCACCCCACAAGTCACCAACCACTAGGGGCTAGCACCTCAGTTTCAGACAGCACTGCACTCTCAAGAGAAGGCCTTGAAGACATGGGG
The DNA here is from genome assembly GCA_029706075.1 of Aldrovandia affinis. Classification (NCBI taxonomy): domain Eukaryota; kingdom Metazoa; phylum Chordata; class Actinopteri; order Notacanthiformes; family Halosauridae; genus Aldrovandia; species Aldrovandia affinis. The sequence continues at coordinate 4,632,565 of JAINUG010000004.1, forward strand.
CTCCCTTTAGAATGCATGTGGGGGAGCACACATTGGGGAAAAATATGAAGAAGCACTGGGGCAAGCCAGTCGCCCCCTGCTGGACATTCATGTGCTAACTTTCCCCCATGTTTACAGTCACCCTACAGCTCTGAGCTCTGCTCAAGACAAAAACAAAGGAGAGAAAAAAAACAGAGAGAGGAAGTCTCGTTTTTATAGAAAAAAAACAAGATCCAGTTCCCTAATAATGCGGAGAACAAACAGCTGTAATCTCAAGAAGCTCCACTGCCTGTTAAGCCCTGGTTTATTATCACTGGCAGCAGCCACAAACACACGGTCACTGAGGAAACAAACAGCGCTCAGGGCGGCTTGCAGGGTTCGGAGAGCCGCTTCGCCGTTCTGTTGCAACGTGTATTCTTTCAAACGATGAACAAATTAAGAGGAATTTCGTTCTCTTTCCAATGAAATGAGTCACTCGTGGTACATGCAATTTCGTAACGTATGCGTGAAACATGGCCTCGTGGAGGAAGGTCGTGCACAGCCAGGGTGATTTCAGGGATGATGTCAGTTCGCCAGGGTGGTATAACACAACCCTAAGGCACCCCGTTCAGCCGAATCACTTCCACCGTTAAGAGCGGTGCTCATCTGAACAGGAGGCCCAAGAGCATTGTAGGATTCCCGGCTGAACAACGGCACTAGGAGTAGACAAGAGTGAAGAGAACTGGCCACTCGTACTTTGGCAGTCCTTCATTTTGGGAGAATGGGAGGTAGGGCCCACAGACAGGAGATAAGGCAGGCCCGCTGGGATGAGATAATTGAACAGATAATGAGACCTTTAGCAGCTGGACTCCTGAGTGATCTGGGGGCAGAGGGTAGGACGGGGAGCTGCAGGGGCATACCAGCTCAGGCACAAACACGCCCCGTGGACACTCAGCGTACGTATGCGCTTAATTGGCGGTTACTCCGGGCTCCTCGCCGGCAAGACGACGCACGGAGACGTGCGCTTGCGAGCGCGTGTACGGCTCCGTACCCAACCCCAACTCAACTATAAAGATGCCAAACCTGACCAGTGGCAATGGCCTTGTCAGGAAGAAGGTTCAAAGAGCGAACCGTCCGTGCAAGTCCCTGCAGAGGACGCCCGAAGGTCACGGATGACAAAAGGTGCATGGGCCAAATACTGTGAAATACTTTCTGTTTTGTCACGGTGAACAAAATGAGGCGGGTTAGTGTGCGATGCTGATCATGTTTCCTCTTTCGCTTCAGTGAGGCATCCTGACTGATGTCAGAGCTAGGAAAAGCCAGATAGCCGATGAAGACGAACAATCTGAGACAAGGTTCTGAGCCGGGTTGCTGTGCGATGGTCCAACTAGGATCCCAAGCGTCACCTTGGGCAAACAAATGTAAATCCCTCTGTCCTCTGGTGACCTCACAAAAGCCACAAAAAGGTTAACGTCCGAGACCGGTCACCGAAGCGCCAGGGAGACGCATCTACCAAGCTACGTCTGTACACCAAATCGACAAGGATCAACAAACCGCTCCCGCGCTTGTTTTTGTCGGATTTCGCCCGACGCTAAACCGTGGCAGTCCGCTGTCTGAAGGTTCACCTGAGGTTTTTCATCAACCTTCTTTTATGTCTAAATTGTTTGAGGGTGACAGGTGTGATTCATGCGTAATATTTCCCGAGGTGCAGTCCCGGGTGAAACCCGACTCGCTGCTCACTCTGCTGTAACAGTCTTTCAACTTTAATGGAAACCTCCATACGCAACAAACAAGTGCGAACCTGCAACGGGCCGGAATGTTGCATTAGCATTGTTTGGCTGTTTGAAAGATTAAAGGGTTTATTTTCAGGTGCCACTTAGTGATTGTTGAAGTCTTAAGAATAGCTTCAGTTTATTGTTGCCGCACAAAGCCAAATTAAAGATTACCGAACGGTGTTACGGAGCAGATCTCGTGGTTACTCCTCAACCGTGCTGCACCACCAACCATTTCTTTAACGCTGCTGTAAACTGCACTGTTCCAAAACAGACCGCCTGATTTGTCTTGACACCACAGGCAGTTTTGATTAAAGCATGTGTAATACCTAAACACATACCCTTTCGGTCTGCTACCATGCAGCAACGCTTCCTCATTAACACTGTCACTCGCCATCAGCCATCTCCCCCAGCTACCTGCCCCTTGACCTGTGACCTGTGACCTCTGAACCCAACAAGCAGACACCTTTCACTGGTGTCACATCCATACTCACTGATTTGACAAAAAAAAGCTGTTAAAGGAGGCACTGATAAGCATAAAGGACAAGTTGAACATTAACTTAAGGTCTGGTACCTCTATTACTGATCGACTTAGATTACCTAATCTCAATCTCAATTTAAGATGAAATTACTTCCATTCCTAACCAATGTGCAGCATTGCATTGGTCAAAATGTCAACTGTCAAATGCAATATGCCCGTGACTAAGTTACCTACAACTGGAGTCAAGTCCATGCGCAATGTGCCGAACGTGACGTACATCAGTCAGTTTTTACAATGGACAGAACTGTAAAACCTGATTGCATTCCCCTACTATGCCGAAGCTGTGAAGGAAGGCAAAGTTCACACAGAACTAACCTTTTGACCTATAGATTAAAAGCACGCATGGGCTAGTGCAACCTTCATTACGAGGTTTGAGAAGCCGCCGAGTCTTGGTGTGCACGGCAGGGGGCCAGGGGCGCGGTCTCGCTCGAGGATGGGAGACGCGGGTAACAATGGGCTTCTGGAGTGTGTCTGTTCTGAGGGGTCTTCAGCTGGCCCTCAAAGCTCAGAGAATCTGCTGGCCAAAGCCTTCACTAGCAACATTCAGAAACGTTGAAGAGAAGAGTTTAAAAAGCAGGGGGAGAATCCAGAGTGCACTTGGTTCAAGATGCTCGGTCAAACGAAAAAAAAAAAAAAAAAAAAAAACACCAACAGCAGATAAGACGGTCATTCAGAGGCCGCTCTCTCCAGCGCTCAAAGAGTTTCCTGTGCTGGGCTGTGACATTTCACTCCACAGACCTTATCTACAAAATCCACTCTGACCAGACCAGGCAGGACGAACAACAGCGCCATTTGGAAAGAGAAACCCCCACCCAGGCCTGTTCGACTGCTGGCCAATCACATCCCCACATCTGCAAATTGTCCAGCGCCCTCCTGCTTCTCTTTCCAATCCTGCTGCGAAATGGACACACTCTCCTCTTCTGCCTCCTTCCCTCGCTGGCCGTCTCTCTCTCCCTCCTTCTCTCTTTTGCTCTGTCTTTCTGACTCTCTCTCTCTCTCCTTCCTTTTCTCCCTGACTCCCTCTCTCTGTTTCTCCCTCTCGCACACTCAGCCCTTTCAGCTAGCAATCTGGATACATGACAAGGAAGTGGCGGTTGTGTGTGGGGTTTGGCAGCTGGGGGGGGGGGGTTGAGGAAAACAGGGAGGGGAGAGTGGACTGTTGTTTCCTGAAATCTGATCACGGGCAGAAAGCGACCGACAGACAGGGGGCGGTGTGGAGTGGAGTGGGGGGGTAGGATTCCAGAGCAGGCCCACAGCCCGTCAGCAGCCTGTCGCAGGGAATCATGATGCACTGCAGCCTTACCCCCAACCGCCCCTTCATAGCAATGACATCACTCCATGAGACAGAGAGAGAAAGAGAGAGAGAGAGAGAGAGAGAGAGAGAGAGAGAGAGAGACAGAGAGAGAGAGAGAGAGAGAGAGAGAGAGAGAGAGAGAGAGAGAGAGAGAGAGAGAGAGAGAGAGAGAGAGAGAGAGAGAGAGAGAGAGAGAGAGAGAGAGAGAGAGAGAGAGAGCACACACCCTGCCACGCCCTTGCTGGCCACTCAACAGGCTGCCTGCTTATTTGCAAACCAAATTCTCCTAGGCGGCAACGGTTGCAGTAAGACCGTTAATGGCCGTTGCTGAAAAAGCCCTTTGTGGGATATCCCCAGGACACGGGCGTGCCCCCACCCCTCCCCATCGACGTGGCTCTGGATCTGGGCAGCGGCGCTGCTCCGGTCCCTCCTCCAACAGCCACCATGCGCAGCACAGCGAGCGGGCCCTGGGCAGGCCGTGTCAGGGTTGCAGCGCGTGTGAGGGCCAGCCTGTGCGTGCCACCGCTGCCTGGGTAACTCAACAGCCAGAGCCACTTGGGTGAGGTCAGAGCCTCAGGTCACAGACCTCAGGTCACATTCCAAATCAACAAAACACTTAGAGAAACCGTACAAATGCATGGAAATACAACTAAAAAAGGGTCTGAGCAAATGAATTTCCACAGTCCATAATGTGAGTCTACTACTATTTATGGCTTCCAGCTGCAATGCCAGGCACAAAGACATAAGAAAACAAAACGAGAAGAAAACGCGGTAAAACGATCAATCCTCTTTTCTTTTTTCTTTTTTTTTTACCTTTAAAGAAAAGCTGAAAATCATACTCCTAACAAAACGTCAATATGCTGCAGGCAAGAATGCTTCAAGAACCATTTTGTAAATGGAGGAATAACAGCGCTGGAGCTGTATTACATTATCCACAAGAATAACGGCTAACGTGCAACGCCAAGACATTTTTCCAGACAGTGGTCTGGGGAATCCTGCACTAATAGGTTACTCCTGTTCCTGCGCTCGCTTGTCTCCTGTCATGCGCGGCAGTGTTAGTGCATGATGCGTAACCTGTGCCACTGGACAATAACGTAGGCCCACACCCGTGATGCGCCGTGCTAAAATCTGCTTTGTCATTGCATTTTGCGAGCTATTGTATTCTACTTCATTTCTTTCGCTTGTTTTGCTAATGCTAACGGGCAATCACATAGTAATGTTACACAGTGTGGTGTTGACTACTTTCCAGCGCAGGAGAGCAGAGAAGGTCTGTGCCGTGCATAATCCAATGTCAGTGTCGTTTCAACTCTCGCCTGACAAGAGCACAGCCGACACACACAGTGCAGAGCTGGGCCCACGTGGGTCATGTGATAACATCGCAGGCGAGTCCCCGAGCCAGGAGATGGAACCGTATGTACACCGTGCTACTTAGCATTCACACAGCCACGTGTTACGCTGGGATACTGGTGTACCCCATGCTAATGGGCTATGGGATGGAACTGTATGGGCTGCCATTGGCCTGAGGGTGTTCTGCTCTCTCCTTCCCTCGAGAGGGCTGAGCCCAGACATTAGACGAACCCAGCAGAGACCTGGAGGGATCAGTAACTGCAGGGTGGGAGAAAAAGAACCTCCATCGATCGCTCTTTACAGGAAACTCACAGACGCCATTCCCAGGAGGGGCAGGCCATGCGGAGCTGTTTTCTGAGGCCCGGGCGAGGCCCGATTGGTGGAGAAAGCCGGCTATGAGAGCGTATCCGTGGAAACAACCCCAGCGGGCCTAAAGCACGGAGAGGCGCGGCGGTTTGTGGAAGCATGCGGGATGTAAGCAGCAACAACAAAGTAAATGTGTGTGGGGGGGAAGGGGGCGGCTCAGGACACTCGCTGTCATTAATGAAACCGCCATGTGGCGTGGAGATGAAGGCCATCTGTAAATCAAGACAACATTTGGGCTCCTCAACGTCAGCGGCCGACCAGCTAAAAAGTATTACAACGCCAGGGCTGTCGTCAGGGTATAAGAGCAGAACAGAGGCCAGTTCTCCAAAAAACCCTCACGCCCAAAAACGCTTTATCAAACAGCGGGCAGGAATGTAGAGAGGAAACAGTCAGATAAACGGTTCAGTGTGGAGCGACGGGATGAAGAAACGTTTCTTGACAAATTGAATTCCGTTTATTATTACTGAGAGAAATTCTAGTTATGAATTACATAATTGCATTCTTCGAGGATCACTTTTCATATGCACTCAGGGGCCAGAGACTGAAGGTTTGGGTGGCTCCGCTGTCAAAATGTAAGCACCTATAGCGGTGCGGCAAGGACAAGACGGGGGTACGTTACAGCTCTCCCCCGCTCCCTCACAGGCCATCAGAAATGCCCCCCACCACCACCAAGCAGCACCGTAAAGGCCTCAGTGCACTTCAAACTAAATCGAATTTGGCGTGTTCGCACAGGCTGTCGAACCGCTGTTGAATATGGCGTTGCGAGCAAATGTCAGTATACTCGCTGCGACTTGAGGTCTGTTCGTTTAATGACGCTCCACGCCAGATGGAGTTTCATCTGCTAGTCGCTAGACTACGGAACCACAAATATAAATACCAACAGAGCAAACATCGGCAAGGGCCGAATGTGCAACGCAGTCATGCTTGATGTACAAAATAACCCTATGTTAAAACCATCATAGGATAGGATCCTGTAACAGACATAAGAAAGTGTGCACCAGAAACTGCAAAATGTCATTTCTCATTGTACGTTGTATATAGCATCAAGTGACTGTAAATTAGATTTTTTTAATGTAGTAGACCATGGGTTAGCCTGGCCTATATTACATTTAAACAACTGTGCATCAGCAATTGTCATTACTAAGCAGGGTTAATTTTCTTTTAATGATAACTTCGAATAAATGGTATCGGACTATCTGTATTAATATGCTGTACCTAATTAGCAAGCTTGGTTAACTTGATTAGCAATTAGCCTACTATGTCACACAATTGGTGGTGAACTGAGGCCAAATAGATAATGTCAAATGACTAATAAGGATTTGGGTTGCAAGCTAACAAAGAGGTGCATTTCCCCAAGAACAAAGTTACCAACTGGATTCACAGAAAAAAGAACACTTGTCAACACGAAATATAGCTAGCTAGAGCTAACAATGTAAGTAGAGAACCAGCAGGACGTAATGATAAGATGTAAACAGGAAACAAGAGGCCCAAATGACATGCGTAAAAAACGTGACCAATTGCAGGCAAGTGTGTATTGGGAGGGGGTTCAGCTAGCCAGCCTGCACACACTGCGGCGATCGAAGCCCAATGCAGCGCTTCATTTTGGTCACAAACCCGCCATCTTGCCTGTGCGAACACAGCAAATTCGATTTTGTTTGAAGTATACTGAGGCCTTAGCCCCATTCACCTCTGTGTGTGGGGGCCCAGACCTGCCACACTCTCCGCTACGCAACTTCTTCTCCCCAGCTCCTTGTCCCTTTTAGTCTTTGGTTCCTCACATCAAATATAAGTCATTCATCGATTTACAGGAATTGTTCCTCTGGCAGGGGAAATGAGATGTGAAAGCCTTCTGAGTCACAACGAGGCCAAAGGGAGGCATGTGGCCGGGTGAGTAGATGACTGTGTGTAAGTGTTGCAAAATCCCTGAGTCACAGAACCACCAACATAAACAGCCCATGAACCGAAGAGTTCACGTCATCGCCACGGCAGACGTACAATTAACTAGTCAGGAAAAAAGAAAAGAAAAAAAGGGTTGAAATCAAGAATCAATATCTGACCAATCAGATCGCATGCCCCAAATGAGAAGGTAAGAGTCAAGGTCAGAAAAACGTTGAGGGTGATCTTGAATTCAAATATGCGCACTGAATTTGACCCACTAAGGTTGAATTGCTGGGCCACAAAAAAAGAAAGATCTCAATTGACTTCGGACAGAGCTCGGTGAAGGATACATTGAGAAACCGGAGGCAAACTCAAGCCCTCAAAGAGCACTCTCTTTGGCTAACTGCAACGTGATGAGCATGAAGCTTCTTTTCTGTCTGCACACAGAATAAGACCAGATTGTTTTATTTTCCCTCCGAGCCCAGCCTTGCAGCAGAGTTCAGGCCCACATCATGTGACTGCAGTTTTATTGGTGGAAAGTTCTCCCCATCCGCACGGCAGATGTACGGTCTGGTCAGACACTGACCGCAGCTATCCATGAATTCCTTGAAGTGTTCCCCCCTTTTTCAACAAGGTGTCTCTTCCCCACACAGGGCTGAAATTGATTTGATTCATCAGCTTCAGGATCTGTTTGAGGCCAAAGAGAAACCCAACTACAGAGCCCAAACCCTGGAGGACAATCACATTGATCTGGAATCAGTTTACAGCTGTGTTGAATTTTTTTTTCAACCTCACCATTTTTACACAGGCAAACGTTTGCTTGTGTAAATTTCCATGAATATCAGAGAAGTTGAGGTCAACAGTCACCTTTTTCTGTCGATTGATTTCACATGGAATTGCACTCTGTCCACTTAAGTAGATTCAGCATTCCATCCGGAAGGGGAGTTTTCGACAGGAGACACGGGTCAGTGCCAACCCTCTTCTCGGGCCAACGGAGGTTTGGTCGACCTTAAGACCTGGCGATCGAACCCCACTGCTCACAGGTTACTCCCAAATTCATATGGAAAATTATTAACAGGTTCTAGAATAATAGAAGGCAAAGTACACCGAATTGCAGCCCTGGCGCCTGGTTATTGTGAGAGGCGGTGCACAGATGTCGACCGTTGTAGAGGTCAAGACAAACACCCTCCCAGAGGGATTGATGAGACCCAGGTTTGAGCGCACTCTCGCATGCTGTCGCATGGCTGCATAAAAGCGAAATAACCTTGAGCACGCAGACAATCAATACAGATCCACTTTTATGTACATCTGGTTTTGGTTTGATCGATACCGTTTCCCCCCATAACGCGCAGCACGGACATGAACCGGTAACAAAGGACAAATCGGTCGCACGGCAAACAACAGCAACACTGTCGGGAATAATCATAAAAGGTAACTTTCAGTTAGAAATTAATAATGGATAATCCCATGAGCAGACACGGGCCCCACTGGCCCTCCTCGGCTTTGCCAAGTCAGTAAACCATCTCAGACTCGAGTGTTCAACATTTCCTCACTTTTGTTCCCTATAAAGACTTGTTTTATCTTCCTCGTCTAATGGAGGCCACATTTCCGAGGCCAGGCCAAGGGGAGAGGAGGGCCACTGCTCGTGTTGTTGTTTTTTTTCCTAATGCCGATCAAAAGTTGTTTGTGGTTATAAGACAATAAAAACATGTTTAAAAAACGCCTTAACCTACTGCTAGGCCTTTCAATCTGCTCTCGACTTCCTGTTGATTGAGCTGGAATCTCAGTGCAGTGACAGATTTGTGGGCGGAGCCGGGCTCCTCGGAGAGGGATCAAAACCTCTGGCTGGCTGAGGCGGTATGTTTCTTTGGAACGGACGCAGCTAACAGCGTGTCACGAGTACGACGATGACTTACGACTCGGCCGGAGAGCATGGGGCCAACGTGGCCACACCGCAAGCGGGCGGGCGGGCGGGCGGGGCAGAGACAGCTGAGCGACCCTCGCAGGGCGCGGCAAAACTGCCGCCTCGCTGGCACGTCTGTCCACCTGGCCGCGCGGTTGGCGCTGTGACAGCCGGGCCGACTCTGAGCCCGGGCGCCGCCGGTCCGATCTCGCATCACTGTCTGCGGCGTAATTAAACACAACCCGCTCGCCCGCAGCGTGTAAATAATCCCGACGCACTGCAACAGTGACAAGGGGAACTCGCTCCACATTCCTGGCTATAGCAGAAGCATACCTGCGTGCGTAATGCTAAACCCCCAATGGCGCAGAGGCAAATACACAGGCTGGCTACATGGGCTGTCTAGCTGAGAGGGCTGGCGAGTGATTTGTTGCTGCAGCGTGTGCTGCCCGTGATATGTTTGTAAGAGTTCCTGTGGCTGTTACGGTACAGCCAATGTAAGCCGGGGGAAAATTAAAAACAGAGAAACGGGGGCATGAGAGGCAGGGTGACACTAAACAGAAATAGCACAGGGAAGGCGCACGCTTCGGGGAGCCGTGTGGAGCCTGGCGCGCTCCCGTTAAGCACCCCACCACCCTCCCTTCATTAATCACTTCTTCACGCTTTCTGGGTCCGTCACAGACGGCCCGGCCCCGACGCTCACCGGCTCCCAGAAAGCAGCGAGGCGGACTCTCCTCCATCCAGAGACTCCGATCCAAACTCGACTGGAAGGATTACAGGACTAACGCAGCCAGCGGGAGAGAGAGGGAGAGAGCGGGGACGGCAGCCAACGACATTCCTGATGATGGACTCCTCAGAATGCGCCGGTGCCAGAACGCCCCCAGATCCAGGTGTCACAGAACGGGGGACCCGAAGAGGAATGAATCAGCCCTGAATTTTCAACAGGGGAAAAATAAGCCTCCGTGTCTGCACCGCAAAGAAACAAAATGGCCCCCAACCTCAGATGGATTGAACAGGACTAGAAGTCAGGCCACAATATTAACCCCTCGCATTATACACAACCTCATCCCCACTGCCAACAGAGCAGGCTCTGCGCGGAGCAGAGTTACCATAAAAAACTTGTTTCGAAGCGCGCCGGCCCAACGTCTTAAGATGCCAATCCGTGATGGTGAACGTCTTGCTATCGAGCCGATTATCCACTGAAATCTAATCTGACATCAAAGCACTGGGGAACCTCCTCGAAAGTGTACATTTCAAGTGTGAGGGAAAGAATTGTTCTTGTCGGCAACAAAAAAAAAGGAGAGAAGAAATGGCTATTCTATATCTGGAGAGAAGAATATAAGGATGCGCCATTGTCTCGGCTGCTTCTGCTAGCGCCGAGCCACCACTGTCGACTCCTGACACTTTTAGCCGTGAGAAGGGTTAGAGGGACAATGTGCTTTCAAGTGGCTGCTTCCTCGAGGCAGGAGGTCAGGCAGCCATCTCCATTCCTGCCAGGAAGTCCGCACTGCATCATGGGAAACGCAGTGTGACCGGTGGCCTACAGACCGCGTGGCCAGCACGCCCCCAGTGTCCCACACAGAACCCCTAGAATGACGGCTACGCTAATTTAAAGCTTCCTCTTTACTGATTAGATGCCATCTTTCCAAAAGTGGATGAGCAAGTCCAAAACTGTCAGTTCTTTCCCCTTTGGGGAGAAAAGGAAAAGAAGGCGTTTGCGTTCGTAAAATGAGCTCTCGTAAAAGGAGAGGTTATCAGGGAAGAAAAGGAGGAAGAAGGACAAAGAAAAGTCAAAATATGCAGGCCTGCCAGACTCCCCTGTTGCAACAGATGATTTTATTGCATTGTAAACAAAGAGGCAGAGAAACATCCGGGCCTTGACTTTTGACAAGAGTCACAACGCAGGCCCTCGCCTCCAGGCATCCTGACTGTGGCGTTTCGCTCAGAGAACAGGTTGGAGCTGCTTCACAAAACCAGGGACAAATGACTGACTGAAGAGCCCGTTTAGGGAAACGTACTCCTTCATGAAAATGAACTTGAGAGCCATGAGATAAAAGCCCCACAATGGGACGGTCCCGGGGAGCCGGGGAGCGTGAGGGTTAGAATCCCTCATGGCCTCACAAGCACGGCTAGACTGGAGTAGTGGGGTAAGAGCTTGGACCAGCAGAGTGAAGGTTCATAAATCAGGCAGGTCTGGCCAGAGAAGGCAGGTTCCTGAGAAACTGGCTGCTATTAATAACACAGAGCGCTCTCCAGAAAGAGCACCAGAGCCAGGGCATTCGCATGCACGCATGCACACAGACACGCACGCACACACACGCATGCACACACACGCACGCACACACACACACACACACACACACACAGACAGACAGACACAGACACACACAGACACACTGAAAACATACATTCATGCACGCACACCCTACACCACACACACACACCCAAAACAAACTTTTATACACACCCGCGCGCACACACAAACCACACTCGTGCATATGCAGGAGAAACACACGCACAAGCACACACCCACCCCACTCTTCGTCGCCATGGTCACAGCCCTCTTCCTGGCCCGTCACTGACACTGCCGCTCTCAGAACAATGACCCTCCCGGCCCTCGCAGGGGGAACAGGAAGACTGACTCAGAGTCTCCTCATCGGCTCCATCTGATCACCACGGCAGTGTCAAAATATTTATCAATATTACACTTTCAACTGACCTGTGAATTCTTAGCCCCAGTCAGCCCTCTCTCACTTACTCTGTACATTTCCTCCTAATTTATTTTTTAATTTTTCATCGCTTCCTTAACTGGCCTTCGGCGCTGAAAGTATTGCACGGTACTTCTAATGAAAGCGGCACACTGAATGCTAGCAGGCCATAGGAAAAGAAACAGATTTTTTTAAAGATTTACAACCTGCCCCTAAAATACCTATGAGGGGAATGAATCGCGTCGTGTTGATGTTCTGATAGAATCACGAAAGTAGTCTCCAGCTTGGATCAGGCACTGTGTGGACACCTTTTTCTTTTTTTTCTTCTCTGGGTCCTTTGACTGGTTTAGATAGTATAGAGGGGGGAAAAAGCCACACAGAGCCTGAGAGTGAGCAGAGCGGTGAGGGATCAGACAGGTAATTACGGAGCACGTAGCCCATTGTGCTACACACCCGACAATTAGTGTGCATAATCACGCTCACAAAGGGATCGCTCAGGCAGGCAAATATGAGCACGCATGTCGAGAGCGAAACCAGCGATGCGTCAAACGGACAATTTGAGAGGCGACTGTTTACACCGCACTTCTGTAAGCAATGCCCGCCCATCCCAAAATGAGGAGGAGGAGGAACCCCAAAAAATACAACAAATCAACAAATCGAGGTAAAAAAAAATAAAAAACTACAACAACAACAACGTAAAATCAGCCAGGGAAGCCAAAGGGGAAAGATCTGGCGGAAACACACAGCTTTGTATTTTTATCAGATTAGATCCTCGGCTGTAAGTTTGGAGTTTGGAAAGCAGAGCAGCAACGCCAGTGGAGCCAGTAACACTGGTGCACGAGGAAACACGGTTCAGCTCATGGCATCAGTAGATGGACACGCCTTTTTTACAGATAATTCCACCAAGACAATATTTGGCACAGCAGGCCTAAGCAGCGACTAAAAACAAAATGCAGGAAATGTGCGCCTAGGAATCATGTGACTCCCATGACCCTACGTGACTCTGTCGCTGTGGAATAGGACAATAGAAAATCCATACCACTCCTGACTGCAGGGGGGTGGGGGATCTGTCAACTCTCAGCAAGGGGACACCTTGTGGACAGCGTGTGCAGAAAGATTCCCATTGTGAACATGCAGGATTTTGTGGAAAATGAGTTCCTCTCAATACTGTGCAATATCAAGTGCAGTGTGGCCACCTCAGCTTCGAGGAGAACAAACGCAGAGTCACCCAGACCAAAGATCTTACACGAAGAGCAAAGATACAGCGTAGTTATTCAGGGCCTACCTGCAACATACCACCGGTGCCGGGAGCGGAGAGGTGTGCTTACGGTGACCAAATGCAGAACAAATACAACAGTGAGCAAACACAGGGGTGAATCAGGATAGTTCGCTAGCCAATTAGCCACCTTTCAATACAAGAGACCTCTACCCTACACATCATGCTAATGCGTCATTCCCTCCTCGACCATCATACCTAATTAGACCTCAAGTGTTAAATGGAAACTGCTACTTCCTTATAATAGTTTAACCAGAGAGTGCTAATTTCTTGCTAATGATAATGCATTCTGTGTTCCGCTGTGGTCCAGCTAAGCTAACTCTGGCTGCTATTAAAACTACAAGTTCCAGTGGTGGCACTTGAGGTTCAGTGTAAAGTATAGAGAGGGCGCCATCTTGGATTTACACACCATCTTTGTTTGTACTGTACATTGTCACATAGAGGCTATTTTTTATTGTATTTTTTTACATAACTCCTGCTGTCAGGGGCCTTGTAAAAATGAATGCGCTTCCACTGTTGAATAAGCACATTGTTCTCCTGTATTGGGTAACATCACAGACTTAAACGTTTAGACAGCTGTGGCTTCTCCTTCTCCTGGGCCCGTCCAACACCAACACATCCAACAGCACTCTGACGGGAAAGGGCTATTTGTTTTCCAGCAAAGCACACTCAAATCTAAACAGCGATCGGTTTTCCATCCTCGGGACAGTGGGGTTTTTTCTATGCAAAGCGAAACCCCCCCGGAAATCGGCGCTGGCTCGGCGTGCGCCCTTGCCGGGAGGGCATGTACGCCGAGCGCGACGTGCCGCAAAAACACGCTCGGTGGAAGGATTGTGCCCCTCGACACAGCGGGAGTCTAGACACAGAACAATAGATTACTCAACAGGGGAAACAAACCCCCAGATCCAACTATAAAAAAATAAGAAATCTGAATTTTCAGTCAAGGATTGACAAAGCTTGAGCCATTGAACCGTTGTGATTACATCAGAAGTGTGCGTGCCAATAAGAAAAAGCACAGCAATCACTGGTAGAGGGTACCCACCATGACAACAGGAGACATCATGTGTTAGGGCTCAGTATCTGCTATTGCAGGTGGGAGGGGAGGGGGGGAAATGCACCTCATACACTGTGTGTGTGACCAATGTAGCGTTTCGGGGGCTGTTCCTGAATCAAACGGAGCAGAATCCAATGTAAGACCAACTCCCATGACACGCGTTCCAATGTTCTTTTTCTGCCCTCTGCCAAATCCAACACTATTAAGTTAACACCTCCAGCGCATAGCTGTCCATTACGTTTCATTACAGCGCTGTGGTCAGGGGCTCAACACCGAGCGCGTTTCCGTGTCACAGAGAGAAAGTACAAGTCCCTGCTGGCTGCGGAGAGAGGAACAAGCACCACTGCTTCTCCTTTACCATTAGGTGAAGTGTGTGTGTGTGGGGGGGTTGTATAAAAGACAATTTGTGAAAGGAGAAGTATAAATAGTAACCTGCTGCACTTGCGCCATGGTGCGAAATGAAATAAGAACATTAATCTGGGGCAAAACAAAATCTAAACTGTTTAACCAACAACCGCAACAACTTCCCCTTTTTCCATTTCGATTCTGCTTTTATAATATGCTGGCCTTTCACCTTGTGGGGGGGGGGGCACGGTGACATAGCCGTTGTTTTTCTTGTTCTCTTTGGCTGGTCTCCACAGCGAGGGCTGTCGAACGGCGGGCGAGCCACGCCATGTCATGGCAGGCAGAGGGGAGGGGAGGGGAGGGGAGGTGGACTCTCAGAGCCCCTGGCACGGATTACCGCTCGGCGTGTGGAAGCGGACGCCATCGACCGGAGCTGGCGTAACGGAGTGGGCTGCTCAGAGTAAAACAAGCCGTGGTGGCTGACCCGTTTTACAAGAGGAACTTCCAGCCGGGCCAGTAAAACCAGATCGGGGGTAATGACAGAGGAGAGGTGCAGCGGGCTGGAGTGGCTCAAAGGAATGCCGAGTTCACCGGTAAGGGGAGGTCACGAGCCGCGAGGCCGCCCTCCAGCGCTAACGCGGAGCTCCGCGCTTCCGCCGCTAACACGCTCCCATGGAGAGGACCTGCATGCCGATCGGCAGAGATAGGCCAGCTCTGTGTCTCTCCTTTAATAAAAGGTTTTACTAAGATTTAGTGTTTTCTGAAAACGCCGACAGACATCACAGTCGGTCAAAAAGTAAAAAGGCATGAGCGGAGGGGGGCTTGTTGCCCGCGTTGACGTCGTGCTCCCTCGAGCCGAGCGGCAAAAGCCAAAAGGCTGGACCTTGCTCGTGTTTATAGTCCGTGTGGAAGAACTTTACATTTTGATCCTACGGGCCGCAGTGAGAGAGCTGGAACCCTGGTGCTACTCCACACCGGGAGGAACGTCACCCCCCCCCCCCCGCCTTTTTAATCTCCCACGGATTTTCATATCCTCATAACAAGCGCATAATCTTTCTGGATTATATCAGGATGTCAGAACAGCCCCAAGTCTGCCGGACACTCCCAACTGCGCCGCGGTAAACAAAAAGCAGATGCCGGCTCCGGCCTAAATGCAGCTGTCGTAAAAAAGCCCTGGAACAAGACGTTCAAAAGAGGGAAAAAAAGGGGAAGGAAAGAGAGAGAAAACATCACAGCGGTACCGTGGAGCGCCGAAGTTCCGCTTCGGCAGGCGGACCTGAAACCGGAGATGGGGGACGCAAAGCCTGTCGCTGATCCCAGTCATTTGCCGTCGATTTCCTGGAAACGTTCGTCGTGCCGCACAACGAACGACATTACTTATCCGGCTGGCGGAGGCCTTTAACCAGGGGTGCTTTATATAACTGACGTTTTGCACAGTAGCCATGTTATACAGCTGGGCGTTTAGCGAGGCAACGGAGATTAAGAAACCTGCTCAAAAGGTGGCAAGGGCAGCGGCCCACCTTGGATTCAAACCCGCATACCACCTGACCATCGGCCCAGTTTCTATAGCGCATCATCAGGGCCCCGCCGTACACAGCCTTGGAGAGACAGACGGGCTCTCCCTGCGTTCTGAATTCAAATAAAACGTCTCCTCTAACCACTCCCCGGTCTTTTCACATGTTCCGTTGCCTCTCGTTATTCGATTGTTGACTCTCTTACCACTCTTAAGGAAACAAAGCGTTGATTTAAATGACTTTCCGCGAGGGGGAATCAACATGAGCGGCATATACAGGAGCTCCGCTCTATTTGCCAGAGCGAATCACAGGACGCATCATCTGGTTGATCTGGCTTTGAACACTGTCCGCTGAAATAGAGAGGGCGAACAAAGACGGGACACCAAAGGCGATTCACGCAGCGGATGGACGGGATGGTGTTCAAGTACTGGCGCGCAAGGAGAATTGGGTCTACTTTTTCTGGTTTTGCAAGAGCCGTATCCC
This sequence comes from Aldrovandia affinis, assembly GCA_029706075.1. Taxonomy (NCBI): domain Eukaryota; kingdom Metazoa; phylum Chordata; class Actinopteri; order Notacanthiformes; family Halosauridae; genus Aldrovandia; species Aldrovandia affinis. The sequence goes on from JAINUG010000004.1 coordinate 4,649,001, forward strand.
TCTGCTTTGTTTTTAAAATCGATTTGATGTGTCATTCTATGAAATTCTGGGAAACTGGGTGGGACCTCCCTTTTGCAACTGTACACTGTTGAACACCTCAGGCTAGCTACTGCAGTGGAAACATTCCCCAGGCCATTATATCAGCGCTTCCCTGCCACGTCGTTAGACAAAACTCGACAAAACACGAGCGGTGCGGGTCACGTCTCCTCGGCGTCTCCGCACGGGAGGAACAACCGTCGCTGTGGCAACGGGGCACAGATCACGCTCCGCTGGAGTGCACGCGTGGGGGAAAACGGTTTCACTTTCGCTTATCTGGGAGGGACCGGCCGGGCCCAGAGGACAGCATGGCGCGGGCGCCTAAAAGAGCAGCCCGACGCTCACTGATCCTGGATCAGCAGGGCTCCTTTAGGACAAGTCATCAGGAAGGAGGGGCAGAAAGGGGGGATGGAAGGAGGGAGAAGAAACCGGGAGGTGGGAGCTATCAGTGGCCTGCATTATGTCCACTCCATTTCCCCTTCAGAATCCCAGCCATTAGGACAAAGTGCTGGACTCAGCAGGGCCTTGCCCGGGGGCAGGCAGATCTGAGGCAGGCCTGGCCAGGCTGTTTCACAGACACTCTGGTGGGCAGGCTGGAAGCACATGCATTCACTCACACACACACACGCACACGCACACGCACAAACATACTCAAACACGCGCACGCGCACACACACACACACACACACACACACACACGCACACACACGCACAAACACACTCGCACACGCGCACGTACGCAGAAACACACTCACACGCACACTCTCTCACTCACACACACACACACGCACACGCACACACACACGCACACGCACTCGCACACAAACACACGTACTCACACACACACAAACAAAAACGTACTCTCTCACACACACACACACACACACAATGCTTGACCTTACTATACCATATTTACTCAATTACAGCTTAAAATAATTTTAAGCTCCCTATACAAAAGCACATTTGAAAGTGAAAGTGGGGGAAAGTGTTTGGCTGGAACATAAATACTGGACGGTGAGCGGCCGGCCTCCATCCAGGGGTGTTGTATAAGTGCTCGGTGAGTCCACCTTCCCTGCAGTCATGCTTTTTCACAGCACTGTGTTAGATTAGGTGGCCCTGTAACGAGCTGAACCACTGTACAATCCAATGCACGTGTACCCGTACACAACAAACCATCGACTGTTATGAGTCCCTTGTGACCATGGGGGCATAAAAACAGTGGTGTTTTTAAAGGGCTGGGAACCACAGGGTTCGTCTGAGACCGAGATCCCAAAATTCCCTTTGAATCGAAGGAAGCACGGACTTCTCTCTCATCCCGAACTGCTTCTGCGTTCCACTTTCCCCATTCAGGACCCTACAGCCTCCGTTTAGCTACACAACCTATTTACAGAGAGAACGCGAAAAAGGACGCGTGAACACGCGGCTTCCAGAAGTGCAGAAACAAGGCCAAGTTTTTTTTGTTTCAAGTGACAAATGTCTGTACCTTCCTGCGCTTATGCACTTTGGTATTTACAATACAGGTCTTTTTTTTTTTTTTTTTTTTTTTTTTTTTTTTTACTAAATCCAAAGTTTGTGTGTTTTAAATACTTTTTGACTAGTTTTACACACCTGGGACAAGCAGTTTATCAGGGGGAAACATGCTCCTGCCCCACATGGCACGGTTTCTTTAGTTCCAGGTGACAAAACCTGAGCTGAACTGTGACCAGGGCTGAGCTCAGTTTCACGCCGGATAAACACCACGGTTCGAAACTGGACATCGGCTGAGCCGCTCCGGCACTGCAGGAATGTGAGTGCCACACCAATCGCTAGTTTACAGATGACGTCACGTCTCTTCGTCGCAGTGGCACAAACTCCATATGGTGGTCAAGTAAACACAAGAGTAGTGGAGTCGAGGCAGAGTCACACACAAAAAAGCTGTATGCTTGCATTGTTTATGGTTGTTCGAATCGAACCTACCGAGAAAGAAACAGATGTTTTTAATCGAGTACCAAAAGTTATTCTTCATAAAAGGGAAAAATTCTTTTAAAAATGACAAAAAAACACCGGGAGATAAAGCTGGCAAACCTGCTCGTTGACGTGTTAAGTTGTGGTGTTAGTTGTTGCTAACGTTAGTTGCTAGTTGTTGCTATGTTAGCTAGTTGTTGACATCCTCAAAGACTTTTCATATAATTAGCCTGTGATACTCACATTTCATATGTTAGCATTGCTTTATATGACGCTAGAACATTAATGGGAACTTATAAACTGTACATATATATGTGGTAGCAGATGGTCTACATATTACAACTGCTCATAATTTGTATTGAACTTAAATCAATGTTACCTTAATTTCAAAAATCCTATTTCCCTGACAGCTGCAAGTGACAGCTTGCGAGCCTCCCATGTATGGCCACTTTAGGGTCTGGATGCATCCGTAACTGTAATCAATACGGAGCATAAACACAATAAGGCAAAAAAATGAAATGGTGCTTCAATATTTGGTGATGGATTGAGAAAAACGTTATCTGTACGACGGTAGGAACAGACTCGACAGCGGGCAAATCGTTCATTTCCTTTGAGAAATCATTCCTTTTCATACAATACGGATCTCTTCCATCACATTTTTCAATCTTTAGTTTATATCTCACTCGAAACATTGGCTTCTAAACTGTTTACATAAACTGAGTACTGCTTGTTGCCTCCTTCCATGATTTCACTTCCTGACCACCAACTGAGGGAGCGTGTGTCAGCACAGTCACATGACTGTAAACAACCTATTGTCCACAGGGATTGTCCACACACCAGGGCTGTGTTCAAAACCACTCCCTATTCCCTATATAGTGCACTATATAGTGTGTACGCCATTTTGTAGTGTTGTTCGAATTCTCAACTGTTAATTTCGTTCACGATATAGTGAACGATAAAATACCCACAATTCACAGCGATTTGTAGTGAACAGCAAATGTACCCTACAATTTTTCCCGTATACCACAATGCAATGCGGTCGTGTCTTAGTTAGCTCACGACTTCCATAACGGTAGCTATTGGTGGCTAAAGCAGTGGCTAGCAGACAGCACCACAGTTGACAAAACCACACTTGCACATCATTAAAATTTCAACAATTTATTTGGGATTTAACATTCAAAACTGAACATGCAAACCCGATACTACCTCAGTACATTTCAACCTGCTGTCATGAGTGCTCGGTTTGTTTACGTGGTACTGGGCGCGTCCGCTTGCGTCACCTGAATATCCGGCACATTTTTTTTGACGCAAATGACGTTCAGTTGTAGTGTCTGAAAACAGTTTAATCGTTCACTACATGGAACACTATATAGTGAACACTATATAGGGAATAGGGAACGAGTGAACGAGTGAACGGTTTCGAACACAGCCCAGGTCTAATGAACTTGCAGGGTGAGACTCTGCGCCCCCGTTCATCACAACAGACACATCGGGGAGTCGGCCCTCGGCACCGTCCCATGTCTTCTGATGCCGCGCTTCCATTGTAGACCGTTTGCAAACGGTGTCCTGGAAAACAGACCAGGCCCTGACCCCGTGTCCTACCGGGGTCAGCGATACGACGTCCGCCGATTCATCAACACCTAAGCTGCTGTCCGTGTGATAATGGCGCACACTGTAAATTAACTGGGTTTTGAGACCAGTCGGACGGTGGAGGGACGGGCTCCTGTACTGCACCTCCACAGTGCTGCTCTGCTGGCCTGGCCACTAGTCACTCAAACCTCAATTTTTTATTTTTAAACCTCTTCACAGGTTGTGTCGCAGTGGCTGCGGTCACAGCTCTGTTGCTATGACACAGGATGTCAGTGTCTTGAGCGTTCTGTTGCTCCGCCACCCTGAGTACTACTTTCCTTTGAAAAGAAACGGACCTGAAACTCCCGGGTCAAGAGTAATGTGACAGAAACACACACACGCACACAACACACACCCAACACACAACACCATAGCATTGAGTTAATGGGGTCACGGAGTCATTGTGATTCTTGCACATGTAAAAGGCAGGGGTGCAAACTGCGTCCAATGCTCCAGGGGTGGACAGTGTCACCGGCTGTGTCGTCCCCGGCTTGGGTTTCACAGCTTTTTACTTCCGCCCCAAAAGACTGCAACCGTGCTACCGGTGGTGGGAAACCAGGGAACGAGCAAAAACTCACAGAGAGAGGAAGAGAGGGAGAGAGGGAGAGAGGGTGAGAGAGACAGAAGAGGAGAACAGATTTGCATTTTATTATCCTTTAATATGTACTTCAGCTTATTTTTATTATTCTATACTATCATTATTGCTCATGAATATTGGTCACGTTGTAAATTGTTATTTGAAGCTTTTATTGCATTATTGTGCTTCATTGTTATTGCCCCTTTTGTTTGCTATGCACACGATTTGGGAACACAAATGTACGCTTCTCGTGCCAAAAAAGCAAACTGAAATAGAAATCTGAGAGAGAGAGAGAGAGAGAGAGAGAGAGATGGTGTGAAACAGAGTGAGAGAGAAAGACCCGACGCCAAGCGGATCACACAGCGGGGCCGTCGCGTGACATCCAGACACAAAGCGTCTGGCTGCAGGAGCGTGGCTGCGTCGGGGCGGTGGCGTGTGGCGCAGCAGCGTCGGCGGGCGTGAGACGTACGCACCGACCGCCGCGCGGTTCACACCCTCGGACTGAGAGCGCGTCGGCGCTAATGCGCGCTGCTGTTCTCGGGCGGCCCGGCTGCCACGCGGCGCCGCGACGGACAGCGACACATTGGCGTCCGGGGCGCGGTAACGTGCTCCTCCTGGCTTTGATCCCCGGCCAACACGTCGGTCGTGCTGCGCTGCCCTTTATTGCAATGTTAATGGCCGGCGAGGACTGGCCTGCTAATCCTGAATTTACAGGCAGACAGCAGTCATCTGGCCCAGAGATCCCACACTCATTCCCTGTACCATGGATTACTTGCAAACTATTCCGAAAAAACAACCCAAAACAACTTTTGACAAAGGTATGAATTGAACGATAAACGAGCACATCTGGTCAGGACAACGGTCTGTCTGAAGCCTTTTCTTGCTTGGGTAAAGAGATAAAGGCACTGTAGCATACACTCGGCTCTCACCAGCTCAGCACTGCTAACAACATGAGCAGTGCTGCTGTTCTCTCTGGTCTTGCATCTGTGACACAGAGAACTCTGACCACATCCCAGATCACAGGGGCAGCCGTATCTGCATGTGGGTGACACACGGTCCCTGTGGTCGAACAGAGAGGGCTATCTGCGGCACGCATCTCTAAAGGGCCACCTGTGAATAACAGGGTGCTATTTAAAGCCCCGTCTGGCCTCCGTGAGGACCCATGGCCATAGCGATAAGCACCGCTAAGCACCGCTCCCCCAAGAGGGTGCTCGCTTGGCCACAGAGTCTGTGCGACGAACAACAGAGCGGAAAGCTTTCGTCGTTGCCTCAGTGAATCAGCGAATGGCATACAGTTCTACTCCAACCTTTTTGAGCAAACCCTTCTCCTTCTCCTAGATGAATTACAGCACCGGTGAAGAGAAGACTACTAGGAGTGGCAGTGACAGGACTCAAAGGAAGGTAGGAGCTGTGCAGCTCAGCTCACGGGTAGTATCCATCCCCCACCACCCCCCACCCCTAACAGGTAGAACTTGCTCTGACTCACAGCAAACACACAGTGGCCTTGGCGCCCTGGGGGAGAGGACTCCTTTGCTGTTACGGCGGCGCACGCTCCACCTCCTCACGTGACGAAACGCCTCCCGAAACGCAGGGGTTGGAAAAGAAAGGCCCGCCCCCTCTCCTCACCCATATCTAAATCCCAGTGGCCCCCTCGCTCGCGCTCACATACGAAAATCCGTGGCTGCCTCTGGATTTAGAAGATTTAGAAGTTCTCGCCAAGGTGGGAATTCTCACCTCGTGCGGCGCGAGCACATGAAGCCGAGGCGGCCGTTCGACTTTAACGTGGCCAACGTGACGCATGGGGCGGTTTCCTTGTCATCGGGGATGCTAAAAGATTTTGTGCCGCGGGTGGAAATCCTTTTGCTTATATGTTCTGATAAAGGACCCAGATGATTAGATTAACATACCCATATAAGATAAAGGCTGTAGGATTTACACAGTGTCTGCTCTAGCAGAGTGAATCCAACAGTCTATTTATGAGGTCATCAACCTGCTGGATAAAATAAAGGAGGAGCCCATCCACCCCTGTATGCGGAACCTAAATTGCAAAACAAAAAGCCACCTATAGAAACAAAAACTACCACAGAGTACAAAGACGAGTCCATTTTTTGGTTTATTCTTTTTGCACATTAATTTACAGGCCTCCGAGCTGCGCCCTGCTGCATGTGCACGTGGTTGGGTGGAAAGGCTCGCCTGGAAAGTCAGATCAAAAAGCTAAATAAATAAAGGAGGAAACGGATCGGATTTCTCTAAACAAGAGGGCGCGAGAAACCGGGACGGCATGCTAACGCAATCAACGCCCCCGACGGGGAAGGGGTTAGACAGAAGGCCCTCGTTCGTCCGGGCCGCAGACGCACGGGAGCCGCTAACGATGCGAATGGCTTCGGCAGACGGGCCTGATTAGGCCTTCTCCAATCGCAAGCAAAATCACGGGCCCTGTGGCAGAGAAACCATGGTGCTCATCAGCGAACCTGTCACATGACTCATAGGGACACTGGCTGCCGGTCACGCCAGAGCTCTTTAAGAGAGGAACCCCCCTCCTCAGATTCTCGCAACAGAACGCTCCCAATCGTGAAGTGCTTTAATCAGACCGATGGTAAAATTACTGCCAATTACAGCCATTCTTCTTGAAAGCGTACATACTGGCAGAGAGAGGAGATTATTAAATCTAATAAGGTGGCTTCGAGTGACTCCGGACGAGCGAGAGGACGGTGGTTAGCCGATCAAAAATTTTCAAGTATGCGTCTTCCTCCTGTCCTGAGGCGACGCAATCCTATTTGTGCTTGTCTGCTCCCCCGGGTGAGGGAAGTGAGCAGTCAATGATGCCCCTGGGGCTGATCGTGAAACTTACTGGATTACACCACGGAGGAAGAGGATGGAGAAATATATCCTCCCTCTGTACTTTCGTGAACAGATCTTTCCGGGCTCTTCTTACGAAATGGCACTTAGTAAAATTGATGGTTATTTTTGGATCGAATTTGCAGAAAATAAAATGATAGGTTAGCATGGCAAATTATGTAAACAGGGCCTTCGCGAATTACAGGATTATTTTCCGATGCTTGCTTAAAACAGTCCCCTGACCCGCCCCTCCCCTGCATGATACCAATTTTATTTTCCAAACCGGTTGATACAGTCAGCAGCATGTTTAAACTGAAACAGAGGATGAGCAGAGGGCTGACCTCTGGGACTCCGGGGCAAGGTGTGGCCTGGCGGGCTCTGTGTTTTTGTGTAGGTGAGAGTGACAGCAGGTCGGCGATGCAGGAACAGGATACGACAGCGTTCGGCCTACCCCCCGCCGCAGTGCCAGCCTGCCCCTGTAATTACGCTCTGGTCAGAGAGACGCTCCAGCTCGGCCAGTGGGGCTCCGCTCAGCCCCCGGCACGGCCGCACGGGCCTGGGAATCAGCCATGGTGCTCCACCCTGTCGGCCCCATGGGCGACTGGGGATCAATTATCGCCCTCTGCTGTGTCTGCCCCATGCGTGACTGGGGATCAGCCATTTCCCTCTCCTACGACAGAGTAAGCTCAAGTAAGAATGATCGATATTCCCATGCCGAGTTTGCGCTGCCTTCTACCTGCTTCACTTTGAAGCCGGGGAAGACTCACGAAAGGGAATTCCTCAAAGAGGCCAAACTTCTTTTTTTTGGAGTAATGCTAAATTATTGGTTGCGTTCTAAACCTAAATTACATGGTGCTAATTTGAAATGGAGGATTTGATTTTTGATTACCCGCACGCTTTCGTAGCAAGAGCGTCTTTTCCCGCGGCAGTGTTGCACATGACTGCTCAAGAATGCGTCTCTGCCAGCGCAATCCCCTTCGATCGACCACAGGTACAGCAGGCGTTCTGTTGGAATCTTATTTAACAAACGGTTTGACATCGGGGGAACACTGCCAACCGGAGCTGAGGACTCCTTGCATGTTGCTGGGGCAATTAAATATTTCAAGAAATTAAACATGAACAAACTCTGCTCTCAGTCAGCAAATGCTCAAAGTCCAGAAGGCACACCAGAGCCTTCGTCCCAGACTTGGGAAAATTTGATCACACTGAATCAAATCGCTCTCCCTCTACATACAGTATCGGTATGTTGCTTAGAAGTCAAAATTGACGGTATGACCCTTAGCTTCATCGAACCGGGCGAGGGGGTGCTCTGGGCTTTGAATGACTCCCCCAAAAAACTTTTAATGGAAGGATGAATTTCAACAGGAAAATCTAAATTCCAAAATGGCAGCGATTATTGTAGTTACAGTTTGTGAGAATAACTCTTGTCATCACGCACAGGCTGTTAAAGACTGGGAGCCCAGAAGCTATGCCTTGACCCTGGCCCCGTTTAAACTATCCACACATCAGTGTCCCAGCAGGACTGGAAAAATGACAGAAACAGCGTACGTCAACGGAGTCCTACATGTCTAAGCCCACAGATGGCATTCCATCACAGGACCCCATTTCTTTGCATTGTGGGATAATTATTATTATTTTCTTTTTTCAAGGAACCCAATTCAAACAGTTACTTCAACACAAAAGATTAGCGCTGCCAGCAACTGCAGATTTGCTGTCTGTTGAGCATGTGGATTTAATACCAGGGCTTTGGACGTCAAAACATCCACACATAACTATATAACAAGCATTTGGCTTTGGGAGACCAAAAGCAATTACCGCCGGCAGAATACACCAGCCTGCGTGGAAGGCAGTTAACGCCAGCTGAGAATTTAAGACCGAGAGGCCGCCCCTCATATCACTTGGCTTTTGCGCAAGGCCCGTCCGCAAATTCTGAACCCAGAGTGCACCGGAGTATGCCAGAATTCAAAGGGAACGGTGGTTAAATTCACTGCAACACTAAACAGCTCGTATCGCGGCGGTGAGTTATGTGCCAGCGCATCCGCTCAGGGCAGCCTGCCGTTTCCTGTGTTATGACAAAGAAAATGTGGAAGAGGCCTACTTTTTATTTTAATTGCGAGTATAAAAATTCTTCACCTGCGTAAAGCTGACGTATTATTAACATTTTGCACATCATTCGGGGACCCCCGCTATCAATCGTCTTGTAAACTGCGTCCCCAGTCCACTCTCACTGCACGTACCTGCTTACTTGCATCCGTGGGTCACAGACTTTTCCATCTTTTGGTGTTTGGGGGGGGTTAAAAAAAAAAAGAAGAAAAGAAAAAAACAAAAGCAGCTTATGAGCCCACCTCCCTAACAGAACAGTGCCGGGGGATTAAGTGATCGGTCACATGGCGGGGCGGGTGGAGATAGCGTGGCCACGTCCGGCTATTTACGGAGCGGCTGCGTGACCTGGTCACCCTCAGCTGTTATCCACGGCCTCGCGGCCCGCAGAATTAAACAGGCGGTATAACGCAGAGTGGGCAATCCCAGCATTCCTTTATCCATGTGCCATTCTTTCACTGTAAAGCGAGACTAATTAGAGATCACATTGGACTGTACAGTAATGGGAGGAAGTACAGCAGGAAAAGGCCTATTGAACTGGCAACCATTGTTCCATTGCCTGCCGCCTATCAATCGATCTCTGCTTTGCACAATTTATAATCAGGTTGTCAAACAGTGCTTCACAGTGGACACTTTCCAGAGGAATAAAAAACAAAATTAGTATTTATTTTTAAGAAAAAAATATTTTGACCCAATGTGAGGGGGAGTCATTCTTTGACCCTTGAAAATGGTGGAATACACAAAATAATAGCACATTTACACACCAAACATGAACAGATGGGGAGTTTTGCAGATGGAGTGCAAAACTCCTCCCGCCCCCCCAACCTCTTCTACTGTGGCTCAGAACTGTTGTTAGCAAACTGTGATGGCATCTCGCAGGCAGATCATCTCCCAGGATGGCCCGATGGTGCGATGGTGTTACGCACACAACCTGCAGCCGAATCCCCGGCCCACGGAAGGGTGAAGCTGAGGTTTCATAGGCCTCAGATTAAGCAAGGGCAAGGCTGAGGCAGGAGGTGGGAGGTGAAGGTGAGGGGGTGATCGTCCGCCGCAGAGCCCGACACTCGGCCGCAACTGTTTTCTGCTTCTGCTGATTAATGGACTGGCAGGGCAGGGCAGGCGGAGGCTGTGTGAGAAGGCACAGCCATGCCGAGCCAACCGGTGACAGAGCCACGCATGGAGGAGCGTCACCTGTTAGCGCCACTCTGCCTCGGTCTGCCGCACACACCAGGGGCCTGGGCAAGGCGTCACCGCTCCCTCCACACGAGGAGGAGCTGGTAGAACAGAGCTTTGGACACACTGCACATCTCCTAGCTACAGCACAGACAGACTACAGATCTCCTCGCTGCAGCACAGACAGAGACAGAAGACTCCCTCATTGCAGAGCAAATAGACAGTATCACCTGACTGCAGCCTAGATAGGCAGACTGCAGATAACCTAACTGTAGCACACAGACTAGGTTACCCCACAATGGTGCTGACAGACTGCAGATAACCTAACTGTAGCATAGACACAGACTCAATTACCCCACAATAGCACTGAGACTGCAGATAACCTAACTGTAGCAGACTGCAGATCTGCTGCCATGAAGGAAATGTAAAATTAGACCAGCTCCATCTGTAGTGCCCATTGAAGACTACCATGAACAAGGGAACCATCTATAAAAGATATCCATTTAGCTATATTTCATTTACATTCACATTACCAGAAATGAAATAGTTTTCAGCACATACATTTTATAATAATTTATCTTACGGACACCACGTTACTCAAATGACGAGCACATCACACAGACTTCTGCTTATGCGTATTTCTGATGGAGCAACTTGGTAGCCCATGCCGGTATGTTCCACTTGGTACTTTTTCAAGAATCCAGAAGATCTCAAAGACTCAGGGGTTCTCCATCTTTTGGCACTCCCTCAAAACTCCCGGAGCGGAAACCATTTTTCAGCCGGTCTTTCGAGGCTTTACTGGCAGCCGAGCGATCCAAACTCGACACAGGTGAGAGGACTTGTGGTAAGAGAAAAGGCTAAAGCACGTCAGCCCTCCCAAGTTCAACACTTCCTGTTGGCCACGACTCGATCGCTATGTATAGCTCTGCAAAGAGCCCGGGTCAAAATTGGGACATCCATAGGTGGCCAGAATTGGGTCATCTATGAGAACAAAACACACTGTACAAACACACACACACACACACACACACAAACAAACAAACAAACAAATACTGGAGCTCAACTGTGAAGAGACTAAAGGAAGAACAATGACTGTTTCATGTTCACGCAAAATACAAAACAATTACAAATCGCGGCCAATTCAAAAAGGATTCATATCACAAAGCAACTAAGGAGCACAAGCAGCATCCCCCTTTGAAGTTTGATCTTCAATCGGATCAATCGAATATCCTTGTGTGGTAATGGGGCCGGTGAGCGGCCAAGCATCAGAAGCCAGCGTCACAAACCCCGGGCCTTCCTTCAAAGCCATCCCTGAGCAGACACAAGAGCTCGCCCCAACTTTTATTAAAAATTATTTACAGAGACACAGATAACGTTTAATGCATACAAATAAACTGCTCTGGTGAATGTTGACGTGTTTAAATAAATATTATGAGTTGTTTATTCGAGGTTAGCAGAGGGGGCACTGCTGCCAAAAGATTCTTGGCAAAATGCTGAGAAACATTGGAAAATGAATCTGAAAGCCCTTTCAAGTTCACAGAAAGTTTCCCCCCCCCCAACCCCCATCTGTGGTCTGCTTTGTAATTTTTTAGTTGTACAAATCAAACCAGCAACACCCCTCGAACCAGTGCAGGATGCCTCTTAACGTGACGGGAATTTCTGGGAGATGAAAAAGGACGGCAGACGGAGAGAAACCTGTGCCAGAAGGAGAGATTTCAGGTTCGTTCTGAGATGAGAGAAGAGGGGGCGTGAGAAGCTGACTCGTTTCTATAACCGTACAGGCTCAGGGAAGCTTAGCACATCGTCCTTTGATTGAGATTTCACACGTCACCTCTTTGGAGAAGCATACATCGAGGGATGAAGCAGGTGATACGATGAAGGGATCTGCATAGGAAGAGAACATATCCAAACTGGGCTCCAGCTAAAGGGAACTGACCACAGGCCACAACAGTGGAAGCGTAATGTACATCCATTAGAGTCGATTGCTCGAGAGATCATAATAGCTCTTACAGGAAGTGATGCTCACCAAAGGCCCCACAATCGATTCAGGAGGCCAACGCTTTTCAAATGCAACCTGGATGAAACCTGTCATCTGGCCAAGTGTATAGAACATGCCCAGGGCCTGGAACAGCAGCCAATTATGTGCAACGTGGATTCACTAGAAACAGGGGTGTGTCCCATGTTCACAATGGACCGCAGTGGACTTTGGACATCGTTATTACCCTGGGGACTTCTTCAATTTTATGTTTGCGATAATTCTTCCTCATCGGACTTAGAGTTTAAAAAGAGAGCCTACTGTGCACTATTGCCACAAACAAGATACAAGAATATAAGTTGCCATATAAGAGTTAATCTCTTCCTGCGATAGTATTACACAAAGGAGTGTGTAATTTAATCTGACATTGCAGCAGCATCATCAGCCTCCAACCTCAAGGGCAGCAATGCTCCGCCACAATGATGGCGGAGAAACTGGCATACATTTTTTTTTTTTTTTTAAACCTGCATTTGCCATAAGGCAAAATCACAGGCACCCTAGTGGCCTGGCGCAACCTAACCAAAAAGTAAACATTCAACATGGCTACCACAAACGTCCACGGCTCCAGTGCTGTACCCACAATCCTCTGGGCTTATCCTTAGGATATGCGAGTGAGATGCTTCACAGCATCTTTGAAGCATTCCCACACTACACTCCACCTCCATGCAAAATGTCCATGCTAGACCACGGTGTCTCGGTTATTTCTCGCTTATAAATCTCCTGAAAGAACCAGACAAGAGCAGGGTCTGCCGCGGGGAGCTAACCTAGCCGGCGTACAGTAGTGGTACTGGAGTTTCTCCGCACCGCTGAGTAGAATGACATCATCTCGTCATTGTGCATTAGGTTGCACAAGAGCTTTCATGGCAGATTTTATTGCCGTTGTTCAATGTGGTGGGTTTGTAGCTTGGGTCCAGTGCGTCTGCATCTCGTCTCTGCTCGGCCCGCGTATCACACTGTGGACTGTTTTTCCATGGCCTCATGACAAGCTCAATATTATCGAACTGTCGCGGAGAATGATGTGATAAGGCACCTTTATTTTTAGCCTAGCTGAATATTTTATGATTGAGCATTTCAAATTGCAAGGAGATTTCTCTTCTACCGCACACACACAGTATTTCGCTGAAGAGTATGCCATCTTCACATCTTGCGCAGGCTGGTAAGAACAATCTACAGTCCCTCAAACACAAGCAGAAGTTCACTTTCAAGTAGTTATCAAATCCATTTTGTTTTTTTCTTTTAACCAGGTCATCATATTTTTATATATATATACACACAAGTGAGAAGCCATGTTTCCTAGTTATTATTACTTTTCAACATAATGCAAAAAAAAAAAAGCATTTGATCTACAGTGAAATTATTCAAGTATACTACATGGTTATGAAGAGTTTTTGTCTGAGTCAGTGCTCTTTACTCCCTGAAATGTAATGAGCTTGCTCTTAGAAACAGCACATTCTTGACTGCAACAGCTTGCACCGTAAAGAGCCACGCAAGGACTCATTTAGATTTTTGCAGCAGCTGGTGTAGTGGATGGCGCTTGCCCCTCCATCAATGCACATTGCCAACCGTCGCAAACCACAGAGCATATTACCTCCTTCGCCTTCGCCAGACCCCTGTCTGACACTCCCCCCACCCTGAGTTTCCATTACACCTTGTTATCTCATTTTCATTATTAAGTTTGCGTTCTGTCTATATTTGTCTCCTACTGATGCGTTTTTGGGGTCTAACCGCCAAAAGATCACGGTCACAATGGCTCACCAGAAGGCCAAAGAACACAAAAATTGATTCTGTATGTTAGATTCTGTTCTTTTATGCAGTCTATATTGTTCCCTCTAAATTTTAGCAAAGCGAAAAAGTAATTCAAAAGTAATCATTCATATTTACAGGCGTATGGTTCTCAAACAAAACAAAATAATTTTTTTAAACGCTGTTGATTATTATAGCCATGGTCAAAAACAAAAATGCTAATGTTGCTAATCTAGATCACAGCATGCAGAGGCAACCATTCTGACACAGCAAAGAAATAAGAGGAAGCATCAATTTAGAGGGCAGAAAATAAAGGTGATATTTGTTTTTCTCTCTGAGGGGAGAGGCCTTCATGAAGACCAGTTGCTGTAACTGAGGGCTGGGGGGGGTCCTGGGTCCTGGGCCCCGGGCCCGCTACTGCCGTACTGCAGGCCTGTGTCCTAGGTCCTTGACACTCATCACAGTCAAGGCTGATCGGCTGTGCTGGAGGTCTGGGGTAATGATACGGTCCTCTCTATGGTCAAAACCTTCACCAGGGATGCATTGAATCCGTAGAACGCTTAGTTTACAAGTCCTGACTACTCTTGCCGTCAGCACCACTGCAATGCCTGGTCAGAATCACACTGTGTTCTGCAGAGTCACCTGAACCGATACACACGCGGCCTGCCAGTCTGTTTGATAAATGCCGTTATGAGAGGTTATGCGATGTCTCTTACTGTTATTTAAATAGCTTAATATGCGTTCTCATCCGGTTTCTAAGCCCTCCGCTTAAACAGTCAGCAACACTTCATAATGATGTTATCGGGAAAACATTTATGCCAACTCCCTGAGGCTGAGGGGATACGTCGTATAATAATATATGTTATTATATCATAATAATGTTATCCTGTTCGTGTGCCAGTCTCAGGAGCCATCAAGGGCAGATCACAGGCTCATCGAACCAAACATAGGCTAATGTAAAGAAACCGCAAAGTAAACAATCTAATTCACATTTAGCAACACACTCCACAGCCAGACAATTCCAAAGGCTCGCGGAAAAAGGAAAAAAACACTCTAGAAAACTAGAAAATCGAACAGTTCTACGTGGAAGGGGATATGTAGCCTACCAATTTAAATAGTTAAGCTAGTTGGCCTCTACTCACAATCAAAATGAGTCTTGACACAAATCGTCTTTCAGATCTCTCTTAAAAAGCCCCAGATGTGGACTGCGTCGCATCCACTGCATAATACGGGAATTCAACTGACCACGTATAAATAATAAATGTAGACATCACCCCCTCCATCCTAGACACCGAACCAGACACTTGCACCAACACACTTGTGCCGTTTGTCCGCTCATATTTATAGACAGTGTTGCTTTTTTCGGGACAAAACAACGTCACTAATGTCCTCAAACACCGCGACCACTACTGTATATAAGCCCAGTTACACAGCACCTCTGAGCAAGTAGCTATTGTAATAAGCGGAAATATGTACTGCAAGCAAAATGCTTTGGGTTAAATCCTCCTGATTTACACACAGCAATTACTCGAAGAACCTGAATGTAACGTGTATCGCAATTGCTTGAACAGAATTCCTAATTCCTTTTTATTTTGTTCGCTACTGTAGCCATCATTCCGGTCCACACAATACGGAATGCTGCTCGTCAGGATAAAGTAGACAGCCACATACGTCACAAGCCACAGTTGCCTGTTTATTTTCTTCATTTTGGATGTCCATTTGTCAAAAATTCCCGTTTCTTTATGGCCATTTGGAAAACCTCAAAAAAAGTCAGCACAGATGTTTGCTCCTCTATTTTTAGTTGCAATTAGCTAGACGGCTGGCTTAACCTCCTGCATTGTGAGGAAATACGTGTGTATCTGTGCAAAAGCTCCATAATAACTGAAAAATAGTGATTAAAGTCATTGAGCTGTTCAAAATTAATTTTACCCAGCGCACAACATACTCGACTTTAACATTCGGAATGTACCCTCGATAGCGCAGTAGCCACTTGTGAATATACCGTAACATTTCTGTGTTGATCTGGCCAGCTAGCTTGCTAGCTAGTTACATAGGCTAGCTTGCTACGGAGAAGGATAAGACCATGGCCAGATGAATGGAATTTCAAAAATTCCCCACCGTCGATAACTTAACACCACGCACACGTTTGTCAAATAAATTACAATGCTCATGCGTTTAAAGACATTATCCTGTTTTAGATAGAATCAATAAAAAACGTAGGTAGTCTTACCTTTACTCTTACTGAATCAAATTCTTTGCGCGCTCCCGAGCTACTCTTTTCGGATGGAGAGGGCGCGCACTGCCTGCTTACAAATACAGCACTCAAGAAGTCCTATTTTAAATCCTCTAGCTTGGGAGAATAAGATTGTTATTCGTACAATTCCTCCAAAACGCCTTCCTCTTTGTAAAATTGGCAAAATCCAGGTTTTCGTTGCGATGCAACTCAGAAGAAATCCATTTTCTCTCTTTTTAGAAATAACACAAGTCAGTCTCTTTCCCCGTGTCACGATCGCTGCTGACTGTCTTTTTTCTGCTAATCAGTGCAGTCTCACACGCCCGAGCAATGCGCGCTCTCGCGTTCACTACTCTTGTCATGGGTGTAGTGGCGGCGAAGGGCTGGCGAGCCTGCCGGGGAGGGAACTACGGGAAGGGAGGGAACTACAGGGAAAACTGCGGGAGAGGGAGGAAACTACGAGGGAGGGGCCTTGCAGAGAATTTCGAGAGGGTTGGATTTAAACCGAGCATGTATCGAATCAACAGAGCCGCCCAAATGCGTGGGAAACACTGCTGCCCCGCAGTGTTGTCGCAAAATATTGACAGCGTGACAGTCGTGGAGAAATGATGTAAACTCATTTACGTTACGTTCTTCTCTCTGCAATGAAGAATCACGACCATTGTCGTTTCTTATATTATTGAATGTGTTTTGTGCAAGGTAAGAGAGGTTAACCATTTGAATTGGCTTCATAGCGTTCGCTGGAACAAAATATACAACTTGCATGAAAACAAACGTTAGATGCCTCAATGTTAAAACAGATAGCCAGCCAACTAACGTTACCTAAATACGCAATGCAGTAGCTAACTTGCTAGTGCTAACTAATGTTAGCTATACCGCAGTTATTTTTTCATACATGTTCTCTGGTTAATGAACAGGTTAATTGCTAGGCTGCTTTATTGAAATCGATACAGTGTGTCAATGTATAAACTGACTGTCTGCCTATGTCAGTGTTGTTACTAGTGTTCGCTTGCTAGCTAACACCAGCGAACAGCTAATATTGTGAATTTGGTGAGATGAAATTAGCTAGCGAACTGTCATGAAAATGGTAAATCATTTAGCTTTATGTAGGCTACGTAGCCAATATTTTTTTATTTTGCGGTTGGCTATTGACATTTTTACCTTTTTAATAATTTAAATTATGATAGCTAGGCACCTAGTGTACCAGTTGCGTAGCTTGTTAGCTGGCTAACTAAATGCCTTTCTGTGATGAAACCGTCAGTAACTGGTGTACGTGACTTCATCTGAATTGCTGCTGAGAATGCAGCTATGCATCGGATATTTTGTCTGAATAATAAAATAATATGTATTACATCATTGTGTAGTAGCCACATAACATGTAAACGTACAGGTAGGTACACATTTGTGCTTAATAGGTAGCTACCTACACCAACGCTATGTCCAGTTGATGCTCCTAAATTAACTGATTCGAGTGACTGCCAATTTGCTTACGTCAGGAATTTTGGATCGGAAGTTAAATAAATGTTGTAAAATTCATTTTCGGCACAAAGTAATTGTCCAACCCTTTTTCGGTCCTTTCAATGAATAAAAAAATGCGTTTTAGGCTAAGTGATAAACGAAAAATCATTCAACTGATAAAGCCTACTCACTCTCAAGATTGAGCCTATAGCACAATAAATGTCTTAAAGGGAATTATGTTACTTGGGCATCACCAGTGGTAATGTATTGAATTCCTTAAGATATTGAGACTATGCAAGTGATCAAAATGCAGCCAGTGCAAGACAGACAATGGTAGATAACATCCCTGATCAGGAAACAAATGCAGCATTAATGTGATCTGCAAGGCTACTGAGTAGATTGTTTATAGGCTACAGTATAACAGGCTTAGTCAACAGAGTGCGTCAAAGCTGTGGTAACTAACTGTAATCCTTCAGGTAGACACTGCCTGCTCTCCTTCCCTGCTTTTGACGATGGACCCGGTGGTGCTGAGCTACCAGGACAGTCTCCTAAGATGTTCGGACCTAGCCCTTCTAGATGGCCCCCATTGGCTGAACGACCAGGTCATCGGGTTTGCCTTTGAGTACTTCGCCACCGAGCGCTTCAAGGGCCTGAGCGAGGCAGCCTGCTTCATCAGCCCAGAGGTGACACAGTTCATCAAGTGCACCTCCAGCCAGGAAGAGCTGGCCCTGTTCCTGGAGCCACTGGGGCTGCCGGGCCGCCTCTGGGTCTTCCTGGCCGTCAACGACAACTCCCACCAGAGCGCTGGGGGCTCCCACTGGAGCCTGCTGCTGTACCGGAGGGACAGGAACCACTTCAGCCACTACGACTCGCAGAGCGGCGGCAACTCCCTGCACGCCCGCCGCATTGCCACCAAGCTGGAGGCCTTCCTGGGGGCCAGCAGCAAAGTGCCCTTCGCCGAGGAGCCGGCGCCCACCCAGCAGAACAGCTACGACTGTGGCATGTACGTCATCTGTAACGCAGAGGCCCTGTGCCAGCGGGCCGGGCAGGAGGGCTCCCCGCACCCCCTCACCCAGATCATCACCCCTGGCTACATCACACAGAAGCGGGCTGAGTGGTGCAGGCTCATCCAGAGACTCTCCAAGCAGTGATCCCACCCTCCCGTGCTCCCCGGATCCCCTACCAGAACCGGCTCCTGACCTCTGACCCCCCCCACCACCCCTCTCCCCTCAGTGCGGCTAGCATGAGCCCTGAAAGTTAAGAGACGCCTTAACACATTCATTAAACAGAGAATAAAATAAAACAAAATAAAAAACATAATATTATTATCCACAGTATTTATATATGATCAAGATACGTTGAAAAGACTTAACTACTATGCCTCATACTTAAGTATTAATTTGGTACCAAGAATAAATATATGATATACACATATACGCAACATATATAAATCATCAAATTGTAAATGGCTTTTGATTCTGGTTAACACTGATGAAATGACGACTGGTTTGTCAAAGCTACATTTTGTGCCAAAGCAGAGCATAGAAAAGGAGAAAGTGCAGGTGCCTCATTTGAATATGTACTGAATTAAATGTCAGTTAATGACTGTTGTAAATTCCGATACTGAATGTGAAGAAGGGTAGCATATTTCCTAGATTCAGAGTTCCAGTAACAATTGAAAGTGGCTACCGTGTATAGAATCCGTAAAATATTGATACGATTGTTTAAACATGTCTGCCTAAAGGAAAACGAAATTCACCTGCAGCATTTTAAATGGTCATTTGAATGGACAGTGGTGGACATTTTATTGCAAAAGACAAAGATTCAAGGTGCACATGGAATAAATCGCTCCATTCTTAACTTGTTTTAAAAATTGCAGCTTGGATTGGAATTAATTGGTTGATATTTCTTCCCTCATAAACTGGGACATTTTCATAGTGTTGGAGACTCCAAGGTAACAGAAGCTGAAGACCGCATACCATCATTAAAGTAAAACTGTAATTTTGTTCATTGGGACTGAAGATTGGTAGATACTGTTTTATGTGTGGCGAAAGAAAACGGGTGTCCGTGATGGGCGATTTAGAAAAAGATCACCTATAAGTAGCGTAACAAAGGCAAAGCATGAAGGTGAAAATCTGATGTTTGGGCCTGCGATCGCTGTGAAGCCGAGCGCTTTCTTTGTTGGCTGCATCGATGTTGCTTTACGCTAACAGGTGTTATACGTTTACAAAGATGTTTTGCTCAGGGTCGCTTCTAAAGACTTATAATGTAAACAAAAAGTATGTCTTTTTTTATGTTGAAAAAAATGGATAATCTTCTTAACATAGTAACAATGTGGCTGTGTACATTCTGTATATATTAATATAAACATGTTTGAGTGGTAGATTCTCCAGCGCTGTGAAACTTGCCTGTACAACATATTTGAGAGCGTAATTATGTCTGCAGACAGGCATATATGCCCAGAGAGAAACGAGACTAAAAACACTTCTTAAAAAATGAGCTCAGGGCAGGGGGGGACATTGTTACAAGAAACAATGAGCAGCAGGTTTCATTACATAATAGCCACGGGCAGAAGGGGCTAAGACCAGGGGTGTCAGAGAGAGGGAGGGAAAACAATTCAATGTCAAGGGACATCCATTGTAAAGGACAGACGAAACTGTGGAAGCCATAGAGTTTGTGCCATTCCCTTAGGCCCTTTGGGGGCCCTGTCTGCCTTGGAAGAGTGAAACGTCAGCAGCTCTGGGTTTTATGAGTCTGGGAGAGAGGGAGGGGAGAGAGAGAGAGAGAGAGAGAGAGAGACGTCTGCAGGGAAGTGTCTCAAAAGACTTCAAAAAAGCTCAGGACTTGGATTGTTTCAGTCCCAGGGTCAATACCTTTTTTGAAGTCCTCAGTTGTTGTTGGGGTTTTTTCCCCTGAACTCTGCGCCACACTTGCAGCAGTTCTGCGCATGCCCCTACTCGTCTGCGCAGTCAGGTACATCCCGTTTCAAAGGTTGATATTATCAGAAGTATGCTAATGCACATTACAGACCTCCTTAATCTGTTTTACGTGAAAGTTAGTCCAATAATGTATCCTGGTCTGACGGGGTGTTGTAAAATCATAAATACAGGTCATAAAGTAATTTGTGGGAAAAGGAGGCATGAATTTACACCATATACATATTCAGACTTTCTTTGAAATATTGATGTAGTCTGTTTGATTTGTCCTCTCTAAAGGCATCTTAAATGACAACCAAGCGTTTGTTTGCAGTCTCTTCTCATATTTGATCAAATTAAACCAATGGATGGAAGAAATAAATGACCGTGTCTTGACTGGGCATATTAGTGTCTTGTGGATTTATTAGTAAGGAAAATTATTCTGTATTTAATGTGAACATAATTATTGCTTTCACTGTATTTTATGCAAACTATATTGGCAGAACAAATACAAACTGTGCATGGTTTCCAGTAAACTAACATGTTTTGTGCCTTTTAAAAGCCATGGGTCATTCATCATACACCTTTTCATTGTTCAAATGCAGTGAGAATGCTGGTACCCATTTATCAGTGAAAACAGTATGCGGTGGTAGTGCTGAATTTCCAATAGGCAGCTCCTGAACACTGGACTAATTTTACTATAACACACTAGTGCAAGATACTGGAGTCAGACGCATGTTTATATGAGTGCATTTCAAATGACGGTCACAGTTGCGCATAATGCATGCGGTAGCCGCTGTAGCCTGAAACATGTCGGGAAGCAGCACGCTCAAGCTTTTCGTACCTTTTTCTCCGCATTGCGCTTATATTCATCGGTCACACAGACAGTTTTTTGGGAGCCTTGTCTCAATGCCTCAAAAGCTATTATGATGTGAGTGGGTTGTTGGGGGCTGCACATGCAGGAATCCTTAGAGAAAGTGATACTAACGGGAACTAAGACTGAGGGTGAGTCGTCCCGGTGGAGTAGTGGGGTTAATTAACTTCCTTTATGACCGAAGTATTCATTTGAGTATTAATTAAGTTATTTTCAAGGTTATTTATTTATGGTTACTTTCCCACACCGGTTTTTACGTTTAGCAGTGTATCATATTGCATTAATCAAGTTCTCATTGCTCCATAATTCTTGGGGAAAAAACGTTTCAGAGGATTTTCCCCCTGTGGGCCAATGAAAGCATGTATAATTGAGAATTTAATGAAAGCTGTACTTCCTTCTCTTTACAGACAGGGCAAAACCCTTTGAAAAAGAACTACTACTGTCTCACACGCTCTTAGTTCATTGTATATGGTACCAATTTAGAAACATACTACTGTCATACAGACACTTAAAACATGTTTCACTCCCCAATTCCTGGCCCCAGGAAATAAAAGCTATTATTTATTTAGCCAAATAAATAATTTTATTTGCTTATTATGCCTAAAAGCTCTTCTGTGTATGGGGGGACAGAGGGTATGTAAAACATATAAATGTTTTAAAAAATGTATATACAGTAGGCATATTTATTGTGCTGCAATGTAGAGGACAATGCGCGCTGACTAAGAACAATTTAGTGCAATGTAATTCGATTCACCACGGTTCAATGTAGTTTGGCAGAACTAATTAATTACAGAAAATGCAGTCAATATGCAGTCAAATCTTTCCGCTTCTACAGTAAAGCATAATTCAATTTTATGTGAATAATGCTGTCATTTTTTTAGTCTAGTCTACTTTATTTAAATGGTTTTTGAAAAAGAAAGGTTACATCAAGGAAACCAGTGGGCTACCAGCTACCTTTGTTTCTGTCATTTTCAGTAAAATAATAGAAAAAAGTATTGCTGTGTCTATATCAATGTTTTGACATTGATTTCATTTTAATTGGTTTAATGCTGGCATAGTATTTATGATGCACTGCCAGAATTCAGAATCCATGCATTAGTTGATATGGGTGAATTGTAAGATGGACTGCCCCACCCCTCAAAAGGTCTTAACGCACTGATGATGGACCACCAGCACAGGATCAGAGTGAATTGTTAAGCCTTTGTGAGGGGGGCAGGGGGGGTTTGTGCGATGGTGGTTCATGCGGGTGCATTTTGGCACCTCTGGAGAGGCCGGACTACAGTGGCGAACCCAAACCTCTCCAATTCGCCTCCCTGTTTGGGTTTTGATTAAAGACCCGGCTCCAGCTCTCCTGGCCCGTGGGGGTGGGGGGAGGCGTCCCAGTGTTTGTCCAATCCGCCACACAACGCCATATCGGCTTTCTCAACTATTTTACACAACACTTATCAGGACCATATTTAAGAGATTATTTTTGTGAACCAAACCACTGGCTGTAGAAAATGATTCACTGCTTTCTTTCTTTTTTGCTGCAGTCAACGTGTTTTTAAAAGGGGAAATGTACTGCACCATAGGAAATTTGCTTGAGGGGGATGCTTACAAGGTAAGACAAGCGGAAACCATGCAAGCTCCGTAGATACCTCCGTTAGGAGAAATCAGACCCTTGAAGAAAGAGCACTAAAAATAAATATGGGTCAGACATACTGTGTGAATGTGTAGAATTACTTGAAAACCTGTTTCAGATACCCCTGGCCTGTCAGAAGCACCTCAGGCAATGAAGGATCATTCACTTCTTTACCACAACCTGGTGCTTTGAAATCTGCCTTCGCTCTGGAATATTGCTTACATGTGATGGCAAGTTTGGTTGGTTGACTGACGCCATGAGATGGATCCTATGGGCCATTCACTAATGAACCAATTTCGAAGGATGATTGCTGTGCTCAGTCGGTAAAATTCAACATGGTCACTGCGTGCAGGTGCCAGGAGACAGACGGACAGATAAACAGATATTTGCTAATGAGCAAAGTGTGCCTGGCAGCTCGTTAAAGACGAGCATGGCCAGGCTTGGGTGACAGCGAGGCTCGGTTACGGTTTTGGCTTGCGGCGACGGGCGGGTATGATTGCACACTCAGTGGTGGCAGGCAGAGAGTGTAATGGCCTGGTACCAAAAGGTTTGATAGCAGAGCTATATCTCCAGCGGGGTGAAATGCGGGCACTTACGAGAAGTGAGTATTTACGATGATGCCCATCAGGGAACGCCTGGCCCAGTTACAGCTGCGAAAGCCAACCCGTCATCATTTTGTTCTCCTGGAATGCACTTGCTCGCCACGCCAACTGATATGAAGAGTTTTAATTAATCTTCTTCAACAGTTCCAGACACTCCAAATGAGCACATGAGGAGAGCCAACTGTAAGGGAGACGGAGTGATGCTGCCATGCTGTGCAGATAGAGCACAGATTTGCATCTTTATAGTAGGTGGACCAGCTGATCTAGTGGGCTCGGTGAATACAACGATCCAGCCAGATGATTTAAAGACCAGTGCATCCTTGCTACTAATATGCAGCATTGATCCAAAAAAACCAAGCCCTGACACTCCGCTGAGCACAGAGCAGATATACTACAGCCTCTGTGAGTCTAAAGAACCCAACAAGGGGCGGGGGTTACACAAATAAGCTCCCCCTTCAACAACAAAGACGGGCTTCTCTCGGAACAAATCTGATTTGTTTTATTCACAAATTCAAGATCAGTTTCCCGCTCTGGGGTTGGCTGACAAGATCAAGGCGCTGTTAAATAATCCTGTTACTTCTGCTGTGCAAAGAAGAAAAGGAAACATAATTGAGGACACGAGGAGTGTACATGCACTTGATCCAATGCTCTGTGGCCCAGTGACACTCGGGGTCGAAGGTCACCGAGACTTAGCTTCCACACAGAGCACTGCCGATCCAACGGTCCCTAAGTGACAGGAGAAGAGGCCACTTAGCGCTCCACTAAAGCAGCCTTCCAGAGGAAGGTCTCCTTCGTGTATCGGGCCACTATTTGGTTTGGTCACATGTCTGGTTAATGTTGTTAAAGCTATGGATGATTTCAGGCGCTGTCTGATTTAAAAGCATACAACCAATCAATTCTGGGTCTCTTTTTTTTGTGCTATCTAAACATCATTATGGCGCATAAGCAGTTAAGCTTGTATTCTAGGGTCTGCAGAGAATTAAATTGGCATATCCCTCATCAGCATGAGGCTAACTGTTCAAAATGTGCCTGTGAAAAGTGACGAGAAACACAGGCGAATCTCATTTAACAATTATCGGGGGGGGATTTTTAGCGGCTGTCTTTGTACTTTTCCGCCACACTTGTCAGCCCTACGCCTCTCAGAGGGGATTTACAGGCAGAATGGAAACACCTGCTCTGCTTGGGACGGCTGATAAGGGGAAACAAAGGCCCCACGAAATCCAGCTCTGACCCGGGGGTGCAAGACTGCAGTTCATGATGCCAGTCAGTCTCTAAACAGTTTGGGAAAAAACCCTCATCAGTCCATTCTATTCTCTTCTATCCTTCATTCTATTATCCTCTCTATCACCAACGTCCAGAATGGCCAAGGGGAGAACAAGAGGAGGCGAGGAGCGCTGGTCTTCCGCCGGTGGCACTTGCTGACAGAGGCTGGCAGCCTATATTCAAGAGGGTGTCGCGGGCACAGTTCGAGGAGATTACCATGTCAACGAGGCAGTGATGCAGGAAAAACATAGCTGACAAAACAAAGGACTGCAGCGCAGTGAAGGTGACATTCTCCAGGCGGCAAACACCTCAAATTATCAGGGTCAGGGCCATAAAACTCCACAATGCCCGAGGCATCCTCACACCTATAGAGCGCGCAGTGTCAGACACAGATCACCACAGGAGGCGGTAATATGCCCTCTGGTATTCAATTCTACAAATAACCAGAGGATCGACAGGCAGGTGACACAAGCTCGTCCAGAGAACTCTGTACAAGGACGCCAACTGTGTACCCATTTCAGAATGCACTATACATAGTGGGTATAAAATGTATTCACATTTTATTCTCTTACTTCATGGAATCAAAATTGATTTAATTGGGATTTCTTGCCACTGATCAATAAAAAATACTCTATAATGTCAAATCAAATCAAATATTAGCTAACCGCCACTTCTTTTTATTCTAGTTAACTGCGGATTTTCCCGGAGGAGTGCGCCCATTACTGGGGCCATCATTCTGTAACACTTCCGGCTCGACTTTTTTTCTCGCATGTACTTCAGTCATCCGCCAACAAGCGGTCGAGAGCGCCCCTTTTTCAAGCCACTTGTCAAATAATTATAAAGTTGCACCACCCCATTCGTCTACATTGATACATTAATTGGCACTAAGTACAGATTATGATTTACAGTGATGTTTTCGACGTGCGGCAGTATTTTGACATTTTGTGAAGTTGTTTGCTGTATTTGAAGCTCTGGGAAATAACTCACTGACATTAAAAAGGTGTGCAGTTATATAATATTTAACCTGCACAAAAATAGTTTAATAGTATTATTACTAATAGTTTGCAGCAAGTGTAGGCTATACAAAAATGATAAATTAAATTGAAAAGGTTGAATATCATAAAGGCTACACAGAAGGCTCTAAACTCTGATTACATTTGATCATGGTCGGTCGTTTTGACGATGCTTGTTGAAAACTTACCCATAAGAAAAAGAGACATCTTTCTGCATCGACAGAATTGGTTACAACTTAAGTGATATGCATAATTTTGCTTTCTGTGTAAGATTTCGAAATGTTTTTTCATACACCCAGTGGCATCGCAGTGCCGTTTTCATGTGCAAAGAATTTGTCATTTCCCAGCTCGGATCTACATTTCTCGTAAAAACCTGTGATCCGAGTCTAGTGGGAGGGTTGTCACATCCAGGTTATACGTCGATATGGCGTCATTGCATGGTTTGAAGCAACAAATCTTGGATATGAACTGAAGTAGGCCTACTTGGTACGATGCAGCGAAATACCAAATGCCCCATCTGTTTTTTCACGGTTTAGAAGGGAATTTATTGATACGGTGGAACCTTGATGTGTAATCGCGTTCTTCGGATTGTCCATACAGCGCATTTTCCGGCTTGGTAACGTTTAAATACTTTTTTGACAATGGTCACGAGTTTGTCAACTTCTGGGAAATGGCTTGCCCAAATATTACTCGCTAGTGCCACAATGTTGGCATTGCTAATTTAACGGACAGTACTTCAGTTATTTTATTTCGATTTTATGCAAATCAGAAGTCTACGGTACATACTTCTGTCGAAGAATGCTAAGATCAACTTTATTTATCCCCATTGGGGAAATTCTGTGTCACACACAAAGCTCCAGTATACACATAGACAATACAGACATAATCACCAATAAGGCAACATATGTTAACACAACGGCGCCTATATACATTTATAACTGATTATGCAGATATAGTTTATCAGAATACATCAGAATCAAATTTACGTCCGCTTAATGTAGTTTACAATAAACTGTGTAGGTTCATCCTTAGGTGCCCATATCACACTCATCACTGCGTTATGTATGAATCACTTAATTGGCTCTCATTACAATCCAGAATGCATTACCATTGGCTGCAATTTATTTTTAAATGTATCTTTTTCAAATATCCCATTTATCTAAAGCAATATTTAGTTCCTTGCAGATCTTCTTATTCATTCAGACACGCACAGTACCCTTCTTTCATTGTGCCTCGTTTTTCTAAAGAAGTTGGACGCCGGCCTTTTAAATGTAAAAAGCCCCATCGGACTGGAACCACTTGCCCAACTCGCTTCGCTCCAGTTCGTCACTGTATATTTTTAGAACATTATTATTCGCTCACCTCAAGACAACTTGTTCTTGTTTTTGATTTTTGGGGGATTGTATGATTGTATGACTGTTGTTTTTTGTGTTTGTGTTTGTGTTTTGTATTTCTGTTGATCTGTTGTATTTTTCTCTTGTTTTAGTTGATGTACCAACTTGTTTAGTTGATGTACCTATGTTTCTAGGGACCCCCTCGAAAACGAGATGCGACATCTCAAGGGGTTTATCCCTTTAATAATAATAAAGTTCATATATATACAACAGTGTTACTTCTGTTATCGGAACATCCCTCTGACTCGGTCAGGGTTCTGGGCACGAGTCCTACTGTGCAAAGAAGAAGACAGTGCAAATAGTGCAAAATTACAGGTATAAGACCTAACCTAATACAGATAGTGCAGTATGGAGCTAGGTTTAAGTACACAATATTATGAACAAACAGATAGTGTGCCCTAACAGCAGGCTAAATAAGATAAATAAGTTACAGAGTTGAGAGCAGGTAGTGCAAAATGCAAATTGCAACGGAAATGTAGTGATAGTCTATAGTCTAAAGCAGCAGTCTCTAACCCACCAATGTTCATTTTCTGGGAATTCTAGGAATTCTGGATGCTCTGGGTACCATCGGTGTTAGACCCGCCCCCCCCCAATGCCACTCAGATCCATTTCACTCCTCCAGTCGAGTTTAGCTGCATTATACAATCTAATGGCAGTGGGAATGAAGGTTTTTTGTGAATGCTTATTCTGTGCTTGTATTAAAATGCACGTTATTTGGAATTGTCCACTTTTTCTAATGGAATAATTGAGTTTAAGAACGCATCTATCAGATCTTTAATGACATCTAGCCGCCACTCAATTGGCTGTATTTTCCCTTGTTTACAGATGATTCCACCTCGGTGTTAATCTCAGATCTTGCGTGATGTTTTTTTTGTTTGTTTGTCCGTAAATGTAAATGTCTTTCCTTACTTTCATCCTCACCTTACTAGGCAAACTCATTGCTTTTATAAACAACGGTCACAATTAGCCACTAACTGTATAATTAGTCACGTCACAGTGCCTACAGGGACACCTTGAGGATAACGATTAAAATACAAGTTTGAATTCCTGCAGGTCACGTGATGGTATCAAACTGGTGGCCCTACCTATTATGTACCTCCTGCAGGCACCCAATGAACTAGAGGAGACACGCTGGCGCAACGGTCTGCCCAGCCAAACTCTCCCTCCCTGGGAGATGCAATGACCCACTCTGCACCTAGTGCTTTAACTGGATGCACCACCGAACAGCCATTGTAATGAAATGTAACACATCCATTGTGAGATCCAAAGCAAACTGAACCATGGGTCAGGAACAGTGCAGTCAAAGCAGCATTAAAAGAACGACACACAGCATGCAAATCCAAAGACCCCACAGAAATCAAGAAAACCAAATATGCAGTCCGCAAAGCCATCAAGGCGGGGAAGAGACAATACAGGGACAAGCTGGAGGCCCAGTTCCGTGAGTCCAACCCCAGGAGCTTGTGGCAAGGGCTACAGACAATTACGAACTACAAAGGGAAAATAAGATGTGAGGCAAACAACAACTCCTCCCTCCTGACCAGCTCAACATCTTCTATAGCCGGTTTGAGGTAAAAACACCTACCTCTGCAGCCCCAGAGGCTCCAACCCCGTCTCCCAATGTTCTAAGCCCCACTGCAGACGCATTAAGGCTGAACACAGGTGAGGTGTCAAAGATCCTGCGGCGGACTGACACAAGGAAGGCAACGGGGCCAGATGGGCTACCAGGGCGTGTCCTCAAGGCATGCACATCTCAGCTAGCCCCTGTGCTAACAGACATCTTTAACCTCTCCTTAACCCAGGCTACCGTCCCAACATGCCTGAAGACTTCCACCATCATCCCCGTCCCCAAAAAAAGCCAAAATCACATGTCTCAATGATTACAGACCCGTAGCACTAACACCCATCGTCATGAAGTGCTTCGAGCGGGTCATCAAGGAACACATCTGCTCCATGCTACCAGCCACACAGGATCCCCTGCAATTCGCATATCGCAGCAACAGGTCCACAGATGACGCAATTGCCATCACATTGCACAAGGCACTTTCCCACTTGGATGCCAAGAAAGGCAACTATGTGAGAATGCTGTTTATTGACTATAGTTCAGCATTCAATACCATAGTGCCCTCCATTCTCATCCCCAAGCTGGCGGCCTTGGGTGTGAATCCCACTCTCTGCAGCTGGATCCTGAACTTTTTGACAGGCAGACCCCAGGCAGTAAGGGTGGGCACTTACACCTCATCTTACCTGACCCTCAACACGGGCGCCCCGCAAGGATGCGTGCTCAGCCCGCTCCTATACTCCATCTACACCAGCGACTGCACAGCCAAGCACAGCTCCAACGCTATCATTAAGTTTGCAGATGACACAACGGTGTTGGGCCTGATTACCAACGATGACACCGCGGCCTATGCAGACGAGGTGATGGCGCTCTCAAGGTGGTGCCAAGGGAACAACCTTGAGCTCAACATTGAGAAAACAAAGGAGCTGATCCTGGATTTCAGGGAAAGGGGTGTGCACGTGCCCATTACCATCAACGGGGCCGCTGTTGAACGGGTCAGCAGCTTCAGATTCCTCGGAGTCCATATCTCAGAGGATCTGAAGTGGTCTCGGCACGTGGACACGCTGGTGAAGAAATCCCAGCAGCGTCTTTTCCACCTCAGACGGCTGAGGAAGTTTGGCCTGCCCCCACCAATCCTCAGGAACTTCTACAGGTGCACCACGGAAAGTGTCCTGACCGGCTGCATCACCGCCTGGTACGGCAACTGCACCGAACGTGACCGGCAGAGGCTGCAGAGGGTGGTGCGGTCAGCCCAGCGGGTCACAGGCGGTGCACTGCCTAACCTGAGGGACCTGTATACGGTGAGGTGCAAGACGAAGGCCAACAAGATCATCGCCGACCCCAGTCACCCTAGCCATGGCCTGTTTATCAAGAAGCTGTCCAAGAGGAAGCCTGGCTATGTCAGCATAGCAGCGAAGACCAACCGCCTCAAGGACAGCTTCTACTCCCAAGCTATCCGCATGCTGAGCCGAGACCCTAACCACTGCCCAGCCACACCAACAACTGAACTGAACTGTCCCTCCCCTCCTACCTCCTCACACCGTGTCACTTATCACTTTAGCACTCATCACTTTATACTGCCATCCAGTGATGTGCAATATTGTACATCTGTCTTACTTATTATATTATATATATCATATTATTATTATTATATATATTATATTATATTATTATTGTATATTGTATATATTATATTTTACTATTTTACTATTTTACTATTTTACTATCTTACAATTTTTTTTCTTTTTTTACAATTTATTACTGTATTCTATTGTGTACTGTTGTGTTGTTGTGAAGAGAGATCCATGGGAACAACAAATCTCACTGCCATGTACGCATGTGCACGTGATCAATAAAAACTTGAAACTTGAAACTTGAAACGATGGCACACACGCCACGGGTGGAGGTTTCAGAGCATCCCGCCTGAAGAGGACCGGCCCCCGCTGACCAGATGAGCAGTTACCATTCGATCAGCTCCTTCAGTAGCCACAGGCAGAGTTGTCCTGAGCATACCTGCTGGCAAGGCTGCTTCCACTGCAGCAGCAGGGTACTGACGTCAGCCCCTTACAATGAGCGTAACAGCACCCAGGGGGGTAATCCATATCGCATGTGGCCTCCAGCTCCCTGACTCAGCCATCCACCCACATCGTCAACCACCACACCATGTCTGGGCAGCACATGGGCATACAGGGGTACAGATCACCTTGTATTAGCTGATGATTATAAGAGCACACACATTAACACAGTACACATTGGTACAATGAATAAAGGTCACATGGAGAATCTGCAAGAGGCAGCTGTGATAGATTGTGAGATGACATCCCTCTGATACGACCATTCCAAAAGGGAGCAGAATCATATTTTGAATGTCTGAATGAATCATTAAAAAAAGTACCTTGGCATGCTTCTTCTAAGCTTACTGCAACACCATATGATGTTTTTGTAGACAAAATAATGTGAAAACCGTTCAATGGTACGATGGGTAAAACATTTTTTTAAATCTCCTCTCAAGCCAATGGCATACGATCTGTTTAGAAATCTGCTGAGCACAACCCTTGTTTTAAGAAAAAAAAATGGGTGAGGGGTATATAAGGACCGCTGAAATAAATCTGAATTTAAATCTATCCAGCCAGCAAAGAATTGGGCCCCGGGGGAGAAAAAGCAGTGAACCCAATCCTGGATTAAATTTATTTATGCAGAGAGAGAGGGGAAAAAACTATCGATATGGAGATACCAGATAGCTTGGGAGTCACTAGTCCAGTCCAAATGGGGCTTTTAAAAATAGCAGGCTGATCAAAAAACAATGGTTTTCTGTGGCATTTGAATGTTGCACATGCCAGTATATGGTCAGACTGAATTAAATATTGACTGGGCAGATAATCAGAAATTATACAGATATTGCTTGGGGCAAATGAAAGGTTTCCATTGGAGTACAACCAAGACTACTTTGGCAAGCCACCATCAGAGCCAGGGTTGAAATGTGAAATTCATATTGTCTTGTGGATGGAATAACATGCCTGTACAACCAAATATACAGCAAAAACAACATGGGACCCCTATTTCTACACTTTAAAAATGGATTCATAAAGTATACCACAGACACTATTTCAAGTTGAGGAAAAAAGAGGTGGAAATTACTTGAATGTAAATTTTGCATTAATAACAGGATATATTTTGCCAAAGGTATTAATACAATAAATAGTTTGCAGGGAAACAGCGGCAGAAACTTGGGAGTGTTCAAGATCAGGCTTAGCCTCGTTCATTAGACTCATAACCTGACAGTACTATGAGCCTGGTGAGGTTGACTCTCTAATGTGAAATAATTCTTCACAACTTCCCGGGGATTTGTTTTGCTAATAAACCAATGGTCAGTTAATTCTTCTGATGAATCATGTTCTTGTGTATGTAGGTGGGTAGCTCCAATTGGAGGCAACAATTCAAGCAAACTCATCCACTGACCTATGATGCAACTAGCCAAAACCTGCTAGAACCAATCCGATTGCAGGGAAAACAATCTCACAAACTAATTTCCCTTTCCAGATGCTTTATATATAAGGTCGGGACTAGACCAGGTTTAACACAGTGCTAGCTGATCTCTAGACAATCCTTGTTTTTTAAAAAATTAATCATTTTCTACATATCATATGCCACAAATAAAAGAGCCAAAAGTTGAGTACAACTACATTAGCTAACTGCTTTATCCCTTCATTTTCCTTTTTTCTTGGAGAATGTTATATTTCATTGATTTAATTAAAACAGCAGGGATTAAAGTAGGATAAAGAAGAACACATGGGAACACTGGGTTTTCTGTGCTTAGGTACATAAGGCAGAATCTTATGAGCAAAAGGTTGGTTTGATTGAATCCGGATTCAATTTAAATCTGATCAGATTGAATTGCATTTGTCCTTATTTAGTCAAAGTGCATCAGATTGAAACTAGGGGAGGGTCTTGTAATAATAACAATAAAATAATAATATTGGTGAACATTGCAAGTCATGTCCAGAGCCTAGCCAAGTTATCAGCCGGGCCAGCTCATTTGTTATAGCAAATTCATTTGTTATAACAAAAGGTATTGGTTCATGATGTAAATCACAAAGACACTGAAAAAATATGGTAAAAATAGCACGACTGAATGATATATCTGAAACTATATTATTCACATTATTTGAGAACATGATCGTTACACATTGTTTACAGCGCTGCTATTTCGCGCAGCATTTGTGCTACATGAGTGTTCACAGAGGCCATGGAATATGCCTGCACATCACAGGGGCACTGGCCTCTACCCGGTCCCGTCAGCACTTTCCGTCGTTAATACAATGCATGCCAGCCTTCAGACGGGTAGGTGGACTGTTTCCATAAACACAGCTACTAAGAGAAAAGACAGCACTTCACCAGGTAAATCTTTCAACAGAACAAACTTATTTTCGTGGTTACTTCCAGGGTCACCATCTATTGTTAGGTGATGAATTGACATTCCCAGCAGAGCACCAATCTATCACCTGTTCTGGAAAAATATTCAGTAGACCTAGACTTTGCTCCTAGTCTGTGATGTGACGCATGAATCCTCAATGGCCTTTAATGAGGCAGGTGTATGAAAGTCCACAGTGGGTGACCGATTCCCTTCCTTGTAACCTATGGGGACAAACTTCAATAGTGGTCACTGTGCTGCCATTGCTACACCTGACACCGTTAGAGAGCAGTGGGCCCCTGGCACTCAGGCCTCGTTGTTTCAGGATTTACACCACCTGGAGTGCTGCCACCCCCTAGGTTTCTTCACCCAGCGATTGGTGCCCGTCCACATGAAACACCAGTAACTCACCAGGAGTGTACAGTGGCCCCATTAATGTTTATTGTTCAAATAAAACGTTAAAGAGCAGTCCTGCTTTTGGCAGCCAACATAACTTTAACACGTGTCTTCCAAGATTTCAGACAATGGCCAAAGAAAACGTGTTGCAAATTTCACATGCAAGTGGCATATTTCACAGCGGAAAATGCTGTCAGCGTGCGGTTAAAGGGAACACCACCAGAGAAGAAAACACAGAGAGCAGGCAACTTTAATTTGCCGTTCCAAACCATCGTGAAAACTTCACCCACAGATCCCCGCGTTACAGCGGTCCCTTAATGTCTCCTTATTTTCTGCATTCGCCCCCCTCAAAGCTTTCTGAGCTTTCTTCAAAAACATGATGGATGTTCTCCAGTTCTGCTTGACAGAGCAGAATTGGCCAGTGAGAATCCCCGTTGGCACGTCTTCATTGAACCCCCAGGGCATCATTCCCCCCCCGCAGCGCAAACCACCAACCGAACTTATGAAACCTCTGCAGCAGCTGCACAGAGACGGTCTCCTAGGAACTGCAGCTCCGCTCACCGTGCTAATTCCACAATCCCCAAATCAACACTGATGCAATTCTTTCTGTTAGAATCACAGTGCTGGGGGTAATGTCTCTTCTCAGAATTGGGAGTCCCCCCAACCCCCACCCCCACTTCGGGATCTCAGGTGTTTCACATTATCTTTCTGAAAAAGAGCTGGCCCCTTTTCTCGTGAGAGGAATGCAAGCCAATCCCCACCACCCCCACACACACACACACACACACATACATACATACATACATACAGACACACACACATTGGAATGATCTACATATCCCCACCACATCCATGCCACTAGGTCTAGAAACTGTAACTCACCCCCAATGGAAGACTAAAGGGCCGCTAAACCCCTCTGTCCCCCCTGGCTGAAGAGACAAATCACTCTCTGCTTGCTGGTGGTATCTCAAAGCGACTCAGTCCAAGAACTGACCGCTTTCTGAGGGCTAATAAAATACATTTTGAAAGATGTTTATTTCCTATGAAATAAAGCTGTTTAGAGATACAGCATCCATCAACATATGAGCTTCACATAAACAAAATGACCTTTTCTCGCCCCGTGTGCTTATGTGATTGTGCAGTGATGAAACTGGTGTTGCAGCTTCCTGTCAGTGACTTACGGCCAGACCCCAGAGGGCAATGTGAAGAAGACAAGACTCTTTGTGTTGGGAGCGCGGCTGGCCTTAAGGCTCTGGAAACGCGCTTTTATGAGGGGAGTAAGAGGAGAGCACGCAGTCGAAGGACGGTTTTTGTTGAAACCCCAGTCTTGCCTGATATAAACTAAAGTTTTTAGTGCTGAAGCCTGAGCTGTTATCAGCTGAATGTTGTAAAAACATGTCTGCCATTGATCGCTCCCCCTGCACAGACATTGGAGTATGCAGGTGTGGCACTGTGGGTCACACAGAGCGGGTCTTAAATGGCTCGCTCCAGCAGAGGGGTGCGGCCTTTTGGCAAGCTGCCTGTGTGGATGTAACCCCCCCAGGGCCCGGGTGTTAAAGCACAGCCACGCTTGTCCACTGCTGGTCCTCTGTCTACGGTCATGAGTGCACAGAGTGCGTTTGGCCCGCTGTGGCCTCAATGAGTGACACTCGAATGCACTTTCTCTGTAGCTCTCGCTGTTGCTATATGGATTTATGCAAGCGTCACATGAGGGCAGTAATTACAATGCTATTCTCCATCTCCCCCAGTATAAACACATCTAAATGCAAATTCGAGCTGCTCTGTGCTAATGTTTTGAGTAATACATCCACCGCCGAATTAGGGTTTGGTTGGCCTTAAACTCCTCATTTTCATGCTTTTGTATCCTCAAAGAGTTTATTTTTCTACTCGCTGAAGAACTGGGTGCTCCCTTACCATTTGGCTTGTTGGATGGGTCCTGGAGGCAATCCATCACCAACAGAGCTCAGCTGGAAGGAGCCTCCTTCTCAACCAGGCCAACAGCCCAACTGGTTATTATTGCTAGGAATCAAAAGGAAAACAATATTAAAATAGTCCCAATTTTCTGTAATTATGAGGTAGATACTAGAGAGAGAGAGAGAGAATGGTTGCGATGGTGTTGGAATAGTCACAGGCATTATGGGCCAGACGGACGCCCTTCAGCTCAGATGTGAAAGAGACCGAGCTCAATCCGAGGTGGAGAAGGCACAAGGGGGATGTGGGGGAGGGGTGAGTTCACCCAGGTCATGAAGAACCAGACCATGGAGGGCACTTTCTTTACCTTCCGCACCGAGGAGCTCCCTGCCTCCTGGGCTTGTCTAGGTTTGTCCTACTTTGAACATCACAGGAGGCTGTTTATCAAGGTGGACACACAGAGAGAGGTGCCATTTACAGAAGCTAAACGCCATCAAAGGAGGGATATAGAAGCGTTAAAGCGCTATTCCAAGGTCTGGGTAGTAGCAATGGGAGAATGAGACTTCATATAGCCAAAAATGGGTGGGGCTATCATACATTTATGTTATCAGTGACACCTGATTTGAATGAATCATTTTGTCTTGCTATGCAGAGCCCATCACTACTTTTCAGTGCAAGCTTAGATGGTCAAGATTATTTCTCATTTCTCCTTCTATCTGATGAATGAGGTTTTCACGCTTGGAATTTACAGTGAGTTGGCCAGCACAATGATATTGCACAATAAAAGAGGCTTTGCTCAAAGGGGGAGATGAAAATTTCTGTTGACTGTTACTCAGAGGTATGTTAACCATCCACATCCAGATACCCTGTAATTCTGTCTTCAGGCCTGTGGCTCTACTTCACCTCTGCTAATATGCTAAATTCACATTTCATAACCTGGCACCAGGGCTGTGTGGAAAGAGCTCAAATGCTCAATTTGAGATTTGAAGATGCGAGAGAAATGCCTGAGAAACAACGCTGGACTTTTTCTGTCTCTTGGTCCATGATGAATGCCTGTGCACGGGTGGGTGGTGCAACTCTCTCCTAATCGCTCTTGCTTAACGGCTTGAATGCTAAATGTTTTAGCCTATAAACACAGACGTTTCCAGCTGGACCCCAGCTGTGGCAATGCTTTTTTCGTGGACATGAAGCACCATCACTGCCTATCATTGGGGTCCACCAAAATCAAGAAAACAGTGCAGCAATGGAAGGGAGGCGGCACGGTGGTGCAGTGGATAGCACTGTCGCCTCACAGCAAGAAGGCCTCGGGTTCGAATCCAGGCCGGGGGCCTTTCTGTGTGGAGTTTGCATGTTCTCCCCGTGTCCGCGTGGGTTTCCTCCGGGTACTCTGGTTTCTTCCCACAGTCCAAAGACATGCACGTTAGGCTAATTGGAGAGTCTAAATTGCCCGTAGGTATGAGTGTGTGAGTGAATGGTGTGTGTGCCCTGCGATGGATTGGCGACCTGTCCAGGGTGTATTCCTGCCTCTCGCCCGGAACGCATGCTGGGATAGGCTCCAGCCCCCCGCGACCCTGACCAGGAATAAGCGGCTTAGACAATGGATGGATGGATGGATGGATGGATGGCAATGGAAGGGGTCCTGCAAAAATCCTGCTATACAGAAACATCCATGTAAATAAACTGTATTTCTTTCATTTTTGTTTAAAAAAGAACAAATAAAAAATCTGTTATATCATCTTGTAATTATTATTCTATGTGTACATCTAATCAGAGCTTTCAAATATATATTTTTAATTACTTAAGTTGTTTTCATTTTTAGGTTTAAGTCATTTCCATATTAACGCCATGTAAGGTGTTTTGTTCACATGGAAACATAATCCCAAGACACAGTGGCAAAACACAAACAATAGAACCGACAACATCAATCAATACCTACAAAATTATTATTTGTCATGCTAAAACATTTCTATCCCCCACAGTTAATTAGTAAGAATGCAAAGGCTGGCTGTCTTTCAGTGCAGTCTGTTGTCCTGGTAAACATTTAATTAGCTCCGGTGTGTCAGTTTGTTCCCCCAAATAGTCCAGTCATGTGATGCCCAGCATCCCAATGACCTTTGTTGCCTTTAAAGTGCCTGGACATCCCATGACTGGGTTCCAACCAATCATGAAGCCTGTCTTCTTTTTGTCAAACACAGGTGCCGAACTGTGTTATAAGAAGCAGGTGTCTTTGAATTCCTTCATCTGAAGCTGGGAAGTCCAGTCTATGCCCCCAAACATCACTCATCAGATCAGCGCAGCAATAAAAGGTCTCACATGCCAGACACTTCATAAATCTAAAATCCTCTTATCATCCCTGGAAGAACAAAATGGGGACAAAAGAAACGTTAGCAGCAACTCACTTATGTACTTTTCGAATGAAAACATGAACAAAATTCACAAATTGTTCGAAAGAAAGGTCCAGTTGGGATTTACTGCATGAATACTATGACTCCAGTCATACTATGACTATGAATTTCCTGAACAAAATTACTCGGTAAGACGGTGGGAAGGTTTACCTTAGACTATTTACATGTTAAGAATATACATTCTCCTAAGAGGCTGCTTTTATTCAATTGAAGATACCTTTTATTAAACCTTCCAGTAGTTTCCGTGATGTCCTGGCGTACATGCACACATTGGAGCCAAAAAAAATATTCAAAAAAGAGCAAGTGGTGATATAATATAATTAGTAAAATTGGCCTTTCTGGTGTTTTAGTACTTTGAGTAATGACTTCACTTTCCAAGTTCAGTGACCTGTTAAAAGTTTGACCTGAAATGTTGTGCATTCGGTCATTATACCCCACAGGAGAATCCATAAGAAAGACATTTCCTGACAAAAGTACAGCATTTATGATAATTACTAACAAATGCTACATTAGATTATTACTTTGAAGCCTGAGCAAGGGATTTCACCTGGTTGTCAAGACGTGGCTGTTGACAGTCCCCCCCGGCCCCCACACACACACATGAGAAAAAAAGCACAAATGGAAGACATGGAGATAGAGGAGGGATCTCTTGGAAAATGCTGACAAAAGAGAATGAATGTATTGTGGGGGGGGAACTGTTTTTGTAGTTTGAGGCAAATTTTGCTTCTCAAATTAATGTTCAGTGTCCCCGCCACCCATATTTTCCACCGAGAGTGTGACTGTTAAGTTAAATCAATCAACTCTGAAATTTAGAGTAGTTTCTTTTGGCACTTGTTCACATACAGGAAGCAGCAGCAGTGCATTTGAAAAAACCCCATACATTAATAAAGCTTATGTATACATGCACATGCAGTATGATATATTGCTAAATACAATACAATACCATTCCAGCTTCTTCTAATGTTCCCTGCAGGCACCACAGGTGGTGCTCATTGGCCACTGTCTGACACCCAATCACGGGGCTGCAGGTTGCAGATTCAAATTCCCTCTCCATCAACACCCAGCGCTCGAGAGGGGATCCTGGAGTTTGAGGCCTAGTAGAGGCCTGTGGGCTCTCTTCCTGTGAAAAGCGTAATTCATTCTGAAATGCTGGCGTTCCCTGCGGATAAATGTGTGGTTTGCATTAGGCCATCCTAATATCCACCTAGGAAGCGGACCGCTTCCAGCAGCCTGATGGCTTTTCTCATCTCCTCATTAACAGCCCCAGACCTGGTGCTGAAACTGACTTTTCGCACACCTCCAGCTCCGCTCCGACGCCAGAGAGCCCAGGGGAGGGGCGGCGCGCACACGTTCACCTGTAACAAATCGCTCTCTCACCTTGAAGGCAGCAGCTCCACCTCTGTCCAGGCTTTCATTGGGCGATACAATGGGGACCCCACCCTCCCCTCATGACCAAGTTGCAGCCTCAACTGAAAAGCAGCTTTGCTGATCTTACTGTGCATGGCCACAAGCCCAGTAGAGTTTAATGCAAAACACATTTCAGAATCGCATTATAAAGCCCCACGGCAAACTGCTAAACTGTGATCCAATTTTGCAATCCACAGATCACTGTGATCAAACTTTGCAATCCACAGATCACTGTGATCAAACTCTGCAATCCACAGATCACTGTGATCCAACTTTGCAATCCACAGATCACTGTGATCCAACTTGCAATCCCTTGCGAAAAACCTTCAAAATGAAATTTGAAGACTGAGTAGACAAAATGAGGTCAAATGAATATTTCCAAGGCCATTTCAGCATTTGCATGCATTATGTTCTCCTTGCCAAATGAAAGACCCTTTGAAGAAACATACCCTTCAGCATTAATAATAAACAGATACACAAACATAATATCACTGGCATGTCTTGGTCTTATTCATGAGCAGAGGACAGCACTGCTACTACGTAAGGGGAGCACTTGGCCAGCTGTAGCCTCTGGGCAGAGTGATAAAGGCATTTCAACTATATTACCTTTATATAATACTGTGTTCTGATTACATTTGGGCAACAGTTCTTCTATAAACCATCGACACCGGACAGGTACTAAGTTACCAAACTGTAGTAAACAAAATAATTACAATATTTCTGTCTGGAAGACTTCCCATTTAAAGGGAACTTTATAACACCTGGCAGTGGTCTGTGCCATTAAGAAGTGGTGGTGGGGGGGGGGCTGGGGGGGGGTTGCAAGGGTCACAGTTTTGCCAAATGAGGCTCCTTTTCCCTAGATCTAAGTGATTGAGAAAATAAATACCACAAAAGCTAATGTTTATTCTAGCACCAAGTTTTTGCAGCAACGTGGGAGATATCTTCCCCGGTCGCAGTGTTTGCAGTTCGTGCCGGGGTGCCTGGAGAGTGGCCAGCAGGGAGGATGTGCGGCTCTCTCGCCCATTCCAAGCCTCGCGGCTCACAGGAATGTTGCAGCCTGTCTCCCAGACAGAAGCACAGCCGGTGCGCTGTACACCACCACCCCTACCCCCACCGCACCCCCCGACCTCTGTGCCGGCCAGAGAGACATACTGCACCATCAGAGATGGGGGGTGAGAGGAGCAGCTGCACACGCTGCCGGATTGTGCGCTATTAAAAGAACGCAATGAAGAGTGGTTAAAATAAAGACATTTCAAAACTGACCATGCAAGCATTTCAGGCAGTGCTGGGGACGGGTTGCCCGTGCTGTAAGTGCACTGCTGGTGAACTTACATTTACATTATTCATTATTTGCTTTGCAGACACCTTTATCTAGGGTGACTTAAACTGCGTACATTCCACATCTACATGTAGGCAGCTGGGTATTTACCGAGGCTCTGAATATTTCATTCATGGATGCAATAGATTTGCCCTGGATTGCAAACCACCTGAAACCTTTCAGGTACAGTACAGTTCCAGAACCACTATGCCACTTCCTCATTCACATTCTTATTCTGAACTCACTGGACTTCAGCGCAGTGCTACAGAGGAGAAAATGGAGAGTGAAGCGTGGGGCCAACAGTGACTTGATCAGAGACATAGATAGAGCCAGATTTTATAGCAATTCTTCC
Source organism: Aldrovandia affinis (assembly GCA_029706075.1). NCBI lineage: Eukaryota > Metazoa > Chordata > Actinopteri > Notacanthiformes > Halosauridae > Aldrovandia > Aldrovandia affinis. The sequence goes on from JAINUG010000004.1 coordinate 4,690,207, forward strand.
AGAAACTGACCTAATTCTCAACTGAAATACAGAATGTGAACCTGGCCCATGTTCCCAAGATGACCCTTTCCCTAAGAGCCTCCCCACAGGCAGGTGGGCCAAGAAGAAGGAACTCATCTCTGTGTGGTCCTTGGGATTAAAGCATCAAAATGACCCATTTGGAGATGTTGAAGGGGAGTGCAGGTCGTTCCTCTTTGTAATGCGGAGGAGTCTTTGGTATTTTTTTTTGCCTGTCTGATACAGAACACACTGCACATTCAGAGCAGACATTACAGTATCGGGCCTGTCCAGAGCTCCTCAGAGGAACATTCCACAGCGGAACAGGCTTCCTGGATGGCTAGGCCGAGCTGGGCTGAGCCAAGCTGAGCCAGGCCCGTGTTTCCATCTGCTCCCCTAACACATTCCCCTGTGCCATCTGTCCTATTCTCTGCAGCCACAGACTGGGAGAAAACTCCTCCATTCAGGCTGGATGTTAACACCACCCCCAAGGCAACCACCAATAAAAACAGCTTCTGCAATCATTTTTCTCGTTCTAATTATTCCTGGCATTTAGGCTTTTATCTCTAGGTTTGAAGCTGAGCGTGAGCAAAGTTATCTTCATGTCCTCACGGAAGACAGAATGGTGGATTAATCTCTCTCAAGTGCAAGCAACAAAGCATTCAAATACAAAATGGGGGTGGGGGGGTAGATTAATGATAGAGAAATACGACATTTTGGAATATGTGCAGTGGTAAATACCGAATTCCCCACAGTTAGTGTACGTGAGAAATGTAAGCGTACGAACATCTAAAATGTACTCTTAGCTTGGCAAAGCATAGGGGAATCTCTTAAAAACCTGAATGAAATTGAATTTATGGGTTCAACATAAACTACATTGGAGTGAAAGCGAACGTACATTTTCTCTCATTTGATCTGATCTGATCGTTTGATCTGGTAATTCAGCAGAGGTTTAGGTAAATGTGCTACACATATGTGGGCCCTGCTTGGCGTTATAGCGTGTCTGAATATGTGTGTCTATTTTTGCAGGGGTGGGATGGGGGGTTGGGCTTGGAGTTTGGCTTCGCTGTGTTTTTGTTCAACACGATTGAAATGCTCTGCTCTCTCAAGAGCCACAAATTCTCCCCGGCATGTTGTGTTTCTCCTCCTCTGTTTGTTTTGACAGTGTTTGGCGAGGCCACAGCTCCCCGATGACAGCGGTCTCCGGGTGCCCAGTCAACAGTGGCGATCGGTCAGTCTCGGCTGGTTCAGCAATGGGACTCGGCGGACCAGCACTAGAGTTTATGCTTCTCAGCGTGCCCTGACCACGCCTCCCGACCCGCCCACGTCTGGATACACTCCGCTTGCTCTCTGCTCCTCCCTAAAACCCCCTCGTCCCTGAGGAGAGACTCATAAAGACCATCCCTGGAGCCTAACAGTCCATTAGCCACCAGCCAGGAATGTCCCGTCACTGAACAACTGGAGTTGAGGAGCAGAGTGTACTCTCACTCACACAAACACACACACACCCTACTCTCACAGCACCCCACCATTAAACCAATAGTCTCTTGGACAGATGTACAAATTCAAGGGCTGTGCTCCTACTATGTTTCTCTGGGCTGTCGCAGAGAGCTCCTCCAGAAACCCAGGCCACGATACTGAAACTAAGAGTTCCTTTGCAACAGACCCACAGTACAGGAAACGCTCGGGAGACCACATGTACTGTACACGAGGTCGCTGATGCAATGGGGCCTGTGGATGTAATGCAATTTGCTTTGATTTCACAACAGCTTTGCAATGTTTATTAAAGAACTGTTTAGAAGGTAGGGATACTGAAGTCAGGTACTGTGCTGAGCCTTATGCAGAAAAGGCCTCCAAACACCACTGATGACATGTATATGAAATCCCCCAGTCCTCCCGTCTGACATGCTGACATCATTATTTTCGAATTATTTTGCATTACACACATCCTAGAATCTATTTTCATGCCACATATTTGCACTAATTCATAATATTGACCACTTGATAAACCTCTTACATCCATATCTTATCACATCTTATCTTAAGGGACTTCTTTTCTTTTTTTAACACAAAATGTGGTATTAAAATTCTATTTTTTCAGTTTAGTTATGGTTTTGGCAGCTAGCAGGCACATTTTTAGCTTTGAAGATGATTCCAAGCTACAAGATGTTTCTGTTTAAACACAAATTTGGGTAATCACACTGTGCTGGGAGCTGATTACATTGGGGGGTGGGGCGGGGGGGTCTGGGAGCTATGGTAGTACCACGGTGGTGCCTGACGTCCTGTCAAAGACTTGGTGATACCAGGCTGGAGGTGGGAAATGCTGCATGGCATGGTGGGTAACACCTCTGGGGATGGCCTAGGGGAGGGACTGAGCCTGTTCTACCTCAGGTGCAGGTCCTAGAAGGCTGATTGAGACATGGTTCAGAGAAACAGCAGAAAGGCAGTCCGAGTCTGAGCCTGGTTGGGCCTGCCGGGCTACCTGGGAGCCAGCTATCAAGCAGGGCGGTAATTATCAGCATTCCTGGCATTGCTCAGTGAAAGCCAGGCCACGACCCATTTCGCCTGAGAACCAGGTGTACCTCTGCCACAACCGTCCCACCAGATCCCTCCCTCACCAAGAAAGCTGGGGGAAAAGAGGCAATATTCTTCAGGAGAATCCCTAATTACCCAGGCTGCCACATTCTCCCCAGTGATGATGTCAGACTGAATTAGTGATTAATTTACAATACCATTATTTAAGGGGTATATTACATCCAGCCAACTAGCAAAAACTTGACAGATTACTAGTTCATCGGGACAAGTTATCATTTTATAACCATTCAGGATGGACATATTACACCTACCTGCACAGTCCTAATGGGTTATCCCACTGCAGTCTATGCAATAAAAAATAAACACTCAAACAGTAGGATTGCTTTTAAATGAGTGTTTTAAATGTTTAATTTCACTTTTAAGTTGTGGATAAAGACAGTCATTTTGACCAATTCTGGTGGTTCTTCAGTCTCACTGAGAATTGTTTAGTGTGTGTGTGTGTGTGTGTGTGTGTGTGAATGTTTACTCTGCTGTGGTGAAGCAAATAGCTCCCAGGTACAGCTCAGGTCTACTCAGTGCTCATTTGTTTGTGTAGTTGATTTATGGTCAACTACTAAGGACAATTCGCAGTTAGACTTAATACTACTGCATTACATTGATAAATGTAAATTTGAAAAAATATGCCATTCATTTGACCAGCATGAACTGGTCAATTTCTGAAGCCAGGTTTTTCAAAGTACAGTGATTAAGTTGTCATAACAACAGGACACTGTTATAGTTCAGTTCAGAAAATTGTACTCCAGTATAGTCTATAGAGCAGGGGTCACCAACACGGTGCCCACGGGCACCAGGTTGCCCCCAAGGACCACATGAGTCGCCCGCAGGCCTGTTCTAAAAAATTTGTTAAAAGGGTTTGTCAGTGGCTAGTGAAAATGGGACATTTTTCCTATGAAATGTAGTAGAAGTGATCATCTGAAAATTTAAACAATTGCTGAGATTAATAGAAATAAAGTGTTGAATATTGATATTATCTGTTTCCCACCTTGTTAAGTCATTGTTGATAATTATTGTGAGAAATCATTAACGTGATCAGTGTCTTCACATAGATGAGTATCATTTATCATTAATAATAATATATAACTAAAGGCAAACTGAGCAAATTAGTTATTTCAGAAGAGTGTATCAAACTGGTAGCCCTTCGTATGACTCGGTACCCATGAAGTAGCTCTCAGTTTCAAAAAGGTTGGTGACCCCTGCTATAGAGTAACTCTTAAACGTACCTTCAAAAAGGGCATACGTCAGACTTGAACTTCACTGATGCACAGTCGTGGGTATATTCTCATTCAAATTTGAGATATGTTGTCTGTAGACTGTATAAGACACATGAAACCTCTCAAAGTCTCTCTTCAGCTGTTTGCTGAGTTTTAAATAAAATGATCTCTTGTTTATACCGCTCTTTAACGTTCGCTGGAACGCACAATAAAGCCTTCAGCTAGTTAGACAAACTGTACGGTGTTCAATCTTACTTCTGCTGCCATCGTCTTCTATGCAATGTAAAATAGTTGTTTTTCTGACAAATGAATGTGAAGATTATGTTTGATATACGTTCGTATTGATTTCAGTTGAAAACCACCAGTTAAAGTAAATACGTGGATACAGTACACTAAAGACAGCCGAAGGGATTAACTGGAGCCAGTACAGATTATTTAGCCAGCGTCCCTTTGTTTACGGTCCGCACAATGTCTCCTCCCAGTGTTCGGAATAGGAATTGCAGGTTCTCTGGAAAAGGAAAACAATAACAATTGTAATCGGAAATATGTTACTCACTTAAAATGCTGCATGACCTTTGTTTTGATAGCTGTTCTGTCCGCCAGTGCTTTATAATACACCACTGCAGTAAAAATGAGTGAAACATAGGCACTTTCACACATAGGACTCATGAAAACACCTGAAGACATTTGCAAAGCATTTCCTGTACTAAACCCATGCGTCATCACATAACGACCGGAAGGGTCTCTTTTGCACAGTGCACACGTTTTGTGTAGGGATATTTAAGTACTATTTTGAAATACAATTTCAATAATTATTGGGTAAATTCCACATTTTCAACTTGTTTTCTTTATGTATTTGGTGGTTTGCTGTTCCATTACTCTCTGGCGTCCGGCTTGTTTATTAATCGGTATTTTCCTGTTGCTTGTGATACAGTTTTGAACTCTAATCAATGGGAAAACGGGAGGGTTTATCAAATAGCCACACATGGTTAAAATAAAATTCCACTTTGGGACCAAAAAAATATTGGCTAACAAAAATAATGAAGAGTTACCAAAATAACTGTTCGCCCTTTTTTTGTTTTTGTTTTCCAAGTATCTCAGGAAAAATAAATGAAACCTGCGTGTTTATCATGTCTGAGAGATAAAAGGAAAGGAATGGTTCTACAGCGATGGCTTTGTATAAATTCGTTTTTAAGTTCACGCTTTGCCCGGAGACAGAATCAAACCTGTCCTGAAAATAGACATTTAAGAAAGATGTTCTTTCTCTTTAGAAACAGACGACAGCACGTTTCGTGACGGCCACGGTTTTCCCAGAAAATGGGCGTTGATTTACGTGCCCTAAGACTAGTGTTATTTCACTTGGATGTACAAAAAAACATTATGTCTGATACTTTTTTAAATATATGAACTTGAATGAAAACCCAACCTATGAAACTCTGGCTAAGGCATCACACTGTCTCCCTATTGAGCTGACGGTTCCCTCATTGGAACAGCCTACAGAGGCTGCGAAAAATGCTGATTCAGTTGTTATTATAAGTATCCTCCCATATGTAGTATATACACAGGGCAAAACTGTCCGAGGAGAAGTACCATCTCAAACTAATAAAAAGACATCTTACCTCCTTAGTGCTAATTGTTTGAAAGTTAACCGGCCTCTCGAAAATGACATGCCTTTAAGATTATTGCCAAGTAAACGCCCCAGTTCATATTATAGTTAAAATGGTTATTCCATATGTTCCTAGGGAGGAAAGTATTTGATTTAACAGAAATGCAAGTAGGTTCCATTACAGCGAGAACACAAACTACCTGAAACTGATTTGTTCAGCACACACAGAAACACTTTGGACAAGGACTTAGTCCTCAGTAATTCTGAACTGGTTAACACTTTCATTCTGATGCTGGCCACTCTTGCCCACGCCCAAATTACAACCACAGTCTAATTTCCGTTTGCAGGCCTCAACAAAGAAGAAACAAGCGAAAAAAATCTGCTACAGAATCTAAGTTAGCAACGTTTGTTGTTATTATTTTAACAGGGAGATTCCAAAAGAAGCAGTTGAGTTTACTTTGCTCACATTCAAATAATGTGTAATGTATAAAGAGTTTCCAGGTTAATGTTTTAAAAAGAAGTCAATCAAATTCACCCGCTAATAGCCTCTGCTTGTAATATTTACAGAAAAAAGACCAATATACTTAACTGCACAAAGGCTTACATTCAGACAGAATACTGACAAAGTTAAAAAAATTATACTTTTAGGATGGTTTATTTACTGTTGTTTAAGTAATTGGATGGGGCAAGGAGGGACAGTGGTCTGTCAGTTCAGTTTGTGTAGATTTCTTTTTAGGACAAGAGGAGCATGTTACTGGATACAATATATGGTTTGAGCCATAAACCTGGACTGTAAGGGTATTTTTCCAGCTATAGAACCTCTAATAACACCCCTTTATATTGATTCGGCTTCATATTTTCCATTGGTGTTGATGTTCCCATGGATATGAGAACTGTGATGTAAGATATTAGATTACCTTTGTTTATATTACATTTTGTAACAGACACCAGAATCTCGAATGTTTCATACAATGACCTACACAGTGATTCTCTCAACGTGTAACGATGGTCAGAGGTGTGTTACCATTGTGTTGATATTCCTGGTGTCCACCACAAGCCTCACAGACAGGCTCTGAAGAGGGAGGTTACCTAATATCCATGCAAAGTGATTCCCTAGCTGTGTGGATGGGGGGGAAAAATAAACACCTCTTCAAAATAAAACACGACCTTGTTATAATCGATGGGGTCTCCAAAAAGCCTGGAGGCTCGAATGATTCAAAACATTGATGGTTATCTTGAGAGCAGTTTTAATCCGACGCTTAAACAAACACTTTAGGTTTCACTCCTTTTGAAACCCCACTGAGAATTAGAAAATATATTTCTCCCCCACCCCCACTTTCCGGTAAAAACCTACACGGTAAGTCTCACCAACATATACTTTGTTGAACATTACCTCCATCATATACTAAATGCCTGTTAAAGGTCTTGTTCCAGTTAGTACTGTCCCCCCAAAATAAATTCTCCATCCCAGAATGCTTTGTGTTTACATACAACTCTGTGTTCTACATTTACAACTGCACTGTAGCCTATAGCAAATCGGTTATATTTTAGAACTATGAATCTGTGCTATAGCTTCAGCTGTACACTCCCCACCCCCTTTCCCTCCTGCCTGCCTCCCCCAACCGACCCTTTTGACCACAATCAGAGATGGACAAGGATCATGGTGTTCCCCTGTGAAGACTTGGGATGCTGCCCTGACTTGATGAAACCCATCAATAGTTAATCACCTGCAGCTGAGCCCTGACGCTGGAGTCCACTCAAATGATGTGGTCTGGCAGGCCCATCGGGTGTTAGAGTGTGAGCGTGGGGGAGCTGGGGAGGGTATTTCCATTACTTTTCAGATTGCTTGGCCTGAATTGGCTGCAAGAGCCAAACAAAGACAACACTGGCCTGAAAGGGTGATAGAAAAATTGATTTCACGAAAGCAAATACGGCTCCGGCACACAAGCGAACGTGACCCTTTGGCTCGGCCAGGGAAACGCCAAAGCGGAGCTGACAAATTGGGTCTGACCTGAAAGAAATGGCGAGGCCAACGAATGACGACCGGCCGCACACTGTAGGCACTGTCCCAGGTTTGGTTGTGGGGCACTTTACAAGTATAAAGCACACATCCCACGTCTCAGCCAGGGTAATACAAGCAAAGCTCTCCCCCTGATTTGTTCAAGAAACAGAATATTTCCTTCACCCGCCGAGTTCCAGGGGCCCCCCTCCACCGCTCAGGCCAGGGAATTAGACATGAATTATTCATCTCAGCCTCGAAAAAGCCATTAAACAGAAATCTGAACGTGAACAAAGAGAAGTTATTGCTGGTGAAAAAAAATGAAGAAAAAAGCAACGGTCAAGACTCAAGCTGACATAAAATCAGGTCTGTGTCGACGTGCTGAGTGAAAAAAACGGGCCCTGAGCGAGCTCCACCGTGCTTCCTGTGTTAAGGAATGATGTACAGAGCACTAACGTGGCCGGTGTACTCAGGGGGGCCGGGATACAGCTGGCTCAACGCAAGCAGCTCAATCTGCCCATCAGTGCTGCATGGACCCAGGCACACACTGCCTCCCTTCTGAATTGGTGCTTTCTACAGCAGTTGTACATACAAATGACTACACAAACATGAACACATATATATATATATACTGTATATATATATGTATATATAACCCCCCACACACACACACACACATTTGAGCTTTCTGCAAGGGTTGCATTTACACATAACCATGCATACGTGTACACACATTTATATAAAGAGACACGCACACACAAATGTATACTTTTCTTTTGAGGTTGTATACACAACTGACCACACATACATATATGTATACCATAGGCGTAACGAGTGGTATACATACATGCACAGATATTCAAAACAGTCATATCTGTCCCCTCCAATAATTTGTATTCTCTTTCAGATAAAACATTCTTTCATTATGTCCCCCCCCCCACAATATTTAATATGTGGTTACGCCCTTGATGTATACATACATTTTCCTATTTCACATGTAAATGTTCATATTTACACCTAAACAAGGTTTCTGCATCAGTAAATGTTTGTCACTCGCATCGCTCTTCGATGTCAAGAGAGTTTGTGTTCCTGGGGCGTGTTTTGTCTCCTTATCTTTTTTTTCATATTTATTTTAAGTTGCAGTTTAATTTTGTTTTGACAGCAAGTCAAACCTCAGAATTCCTTCTGAGGAATACTTGAATTTAATTGAAACACGTCAGTGCAAAGACAAAAAGGCAAGGGTTTTTGACGTTTTGAGTGTTTTTCTTCATGTTGTTGACCTTTTACTTAAGCTTACACCACAACTGCACTCATACACAGCGAGCACAGCTGCTTTGGGCTTCCATGCCTATATATCTCACTTATGATTAAATAAGTAGAGGAAGGGCTTTACCTTGTTATCTCCTGAATGATCACCACTCGCCAACACATTGCAGCAGTGCAGTTAATACAAAGGGAGTGTAACCAGCTTGGTATTATAGTTCATAACACTTCAAACAGCAGTGTGGAAGTGAGATTCTGAAAAATGAGTTTGTCCACAGTGCATCGGACAGCATGATCGAGCTTATCAGTGTAATAAATTATACTGATCTGAACCGCAGCGTTCGCTCATTCAGCTCTCACACTGGCTTCCAACACATCAACAAATGACCCAAAGCCCATGGGGAACAAGTAGTGGATACAAGAATTATATTGCTACCAGCGTTCTTTGTTGAAAAGCGTCAAGCTCAAAAGTTGAAGCATTGCAGGAAACCGGATCTCTTCCTTTGTTCCCAATTTTTTTTTTTTTTTTTTTTTAATGCATTTTTCCCCCAATTTGGAATTCCCAATCATAATCTAAGCCACGCTTGCTACGACCTCAACGCTGTCAATTTGGGAGAGTGTGGACAAGCAGGCACTCTCTCCTGAAACATGCAATGTCGGCATTAAATATAAACGTCAATAAATATAAAGCCATTCTGAGTAATCACCATCCTATGGTGAAGCATTTCTAACGTGATGGGAGTGATCTCTTGCCGGATGACAATGCCTCCATCCACAGGACATGAGTGGCCACTGAATGGTTTTATGAGCATGAAAAAATGTAAACCATATGCCACGGCAGTCTCAGTCACCAGATCTCAACCCAATTGAACACTTATGGGAGATTCTAGAGCGGCGCCTGAGACCGTGTTCTCCACCGCCATCAACAAAACACCAAATGATGAAATTTCTCATGGAAAAATGGTGTTGCATCCCTTAAATATAGTTCCAGACACTTTTAGAATCTATGTCAATGTGCATTGAAGCTGTTCTGGCAACTTGTGGTGGCCCAACGCCCTATTAAGATGCTTTATATTGGCATTTCCTTTATTTTGGCAGTTACCTGTATATAAATACATGATATGGGGTGGAAAAGGGTTAATTGAAGGACATACACCCTGAGACCAGTGGAAGAGGAGAAGGCTATTTTAATAGTCACTATTGTCTTACAGTCACGTGCCACTATAGTCAGAGTACAATTCTATAAGAAAGAGTCGACTGAGTCGAGTCGTGTGAACACCGCCTTCGGCTCCAGCAAGAAAGCTGGCGTCTCTCCTAGTTTTAATACAAAAAAAAAATCGCACAAATAAATACATACACCCATGGTTACAAAGCATACTCTATTCATCTCTGCACGCTATGGAGCTGTACTTACACTCAATACTTCAAGTGGATGCTGGTTCTTCACAACGGATTAATTATCAATTCCTATGTAATCCTGCTTGTTTTCTGTCTGAAATGCTGTAATAAGTTTCAAGTAGATAACTATGCATCTAAAGTTCCTTCAGGCCAAGTCTATGACAGCCGACGGCAAAGAAACGGTCTCACTTTTCAGTCAGCACACAGGCACTCCGGGTAGCCTGCCAAACATGCTCCTCGAGAACAGCGGTGAGATTTCCGCGATTTCACCTGCTGTCCGCGGCACGTTCTTCGCACGACTTCGTCCTTCAGTCGATTTTAAAATGGGCTTTTTACCCCACGTAACACGTGGATAAATAACCTGTCATCTGACATCACTCCCTGTAATCAAAGCTGCGTCTTAAGTCTTCGGCTGCTTGACAGTGCATGCGCACACGAAGCAAGACGTGCCCCTTTTACATGGAGCACCTGTGGACTTGCCAAAAAAGGTACAGTACCAAGATAACTGTGGTAAATTGCCTACAAAATTACATTTTCTAGAGAAACACATAATTTTTTATTCATCTAATGTTGTATGACTCTTGAAATGTTTTTTTAGTAATTTGTTTAGTTCACAAGTGTTGACATAGTCTTGTCAAGTGACCCCCTTCAGTAAATGTATAGTATACTGGTACCATATCACAAACAGGGTCGAGGAGGAAGGTTTGGAGGGGTTTAGCTCCCATGAGGAGCGCACACTGCAGGGTCAAAGAGAGCATCTCTGACAGCTCAAGTGAGATGCCTCCCGCTTGACAAAAACATGACGAGAATGAAGTGGCTCTGGTTCCCTGTGGGGCTTCTCTCGGTTGATTGTCCAGTAGTGGGGGGTGCGCCTGTGGGGAGGGAGGGTGGGGAGGTGTGAGAAGCAGGGCCACTCTTTGTGCAAATTAGAAACCTTCTGGCTAACAGTAGAAGTCAGAAACCAGAGCTGTGCCGTACTGTCTGCAGAAGGCTGGTACAGTGTGCAGCGAGCGGAGAGCAGAAGATTCTGGAACATGGGTCCATCCTGACGATTCACAGGAGGTTCATCTGAGAGCAGGTGGGGACGATTAAAAAAAAGTGGCAGGCGTGCGCTTCCAAATTCAACTAAAGGTCAATCTCTTCCTCTTCCTAGAGGTCTCTACTACAGTGTCTATTGAGGCTTTTTCCTTCCTGAAAGGTCCTTGCTCTACAGTGTCGAATACAACCCTGACTATCCAACAGCAGGGATCCTCAGGCTTTGCCTTTTGTAGGAACAGTGTGGATTGTCAGTCGATAAAAGGCCTTTGGCTGGTAAGCCAGCTTCTTTGCCCTACTGTGACGTTCTGAAATCCTGGATGAGGCGGTTCAAGGATTGGACACCCCAGCCAATGCGCCCTGCGCTGCTGGGGTTCTTCTGGACTGGGGGTCGACCGGGCCACAGTTTTCAGAGCTCTGAGGAGAATCGGGCCACAGAGAGTCTTGCACCTTAAACTACCTTTGGGCCTTTACTGCACCTGCTGCTCGTCAGTAGCCCGGGTGTTGCCTGGTCAGCACAGTTGGCGTTCTCTCTCCCATCCATCGCTGAACAGATCAGCTTGGCTGTTGCTCTGCAACAGTTCTGCATCTGGCTTCGAAATTCATTATCTACCCTTGTCTTTTTTTTTTGATCGGTGAAAACGTCAGGGCAATTCACCTTGCACTATGTAAAACAGTCAATAAATAAGATGATGCATTTGTCTAGCTGATCGCAGACGGGAATTTTTCCGGTGCCGGGCGGCCCGGCTGGTCGGTCCACTGGGGCCGCGGAGCAGGGATGGGTTACCTGGAAGGGAACAAACACAAATGTTGGCACGGAAATGGCACCTGAGTGCTATCCATACCATATGGGAATGTTACATTACAAAAGGACCAACTTGTTATGATTGTTTTACCACTCGCTGTACAAATCTCTATCTCTAACTCAAAACTGTTCAGCTTCTCCCCTCTCAAACTTCACTAGCTTTCTCCTAACAATGAGTGCTGAGTATTTCCATGAACTAATTTCTCATAACTTTATGAGGACATTTCTTTTTCATGTATATTATTTAATCAATATTTACCATTTTATGTTGAATCATATAACATTTTTGTATCTAACGCTTTCATTTAGCTGACTTGAAAGCAGGTGGTGTTCAGGTCCGCTGGCTGGTAACAGAGATCGGCTTGTGCTGTGGTGTCAGCTAAGGACAACCCGGCTGAGCATGGTTCAGCAGCTGCGCGTTAACAATGTACCTTGGCGTGCCTGTGCTAGCTTTGGCTCGGGGGAGAGAGAGAGGGAAAAAAATGGAGGCTTCAAGATGACAACACTCTCCTGTCCTGAATGATCCCGCAAGAGGATAAAATCGGCTAAAATACACATCCAGATGGACGTGATGGCCGCGTGCGTCACTGTCGCTTGACTGTGCTACAAACACAGGAGGAAGGACAGGGAGTCAGAGATGTGCCACGGACAGCCCACGTCATTCAGCCCTCTTCCCTTAAGCTAAGAACAGGAAATGGCGAGAATGCTCCCTGTCTGGTTAATGTTGGTGTGAAGGCTGCAAGGAGAGTAGAGGAGGGGGAGGGGGGGCAGGGGGGGGGTATGTTCCAGTGAGATCAGGGAATCCAGCGCTCACCTCTCTCTCACAGGAAGTGTGGGGTTGGCGCTCAGGAAAGACAGCTGCTGCTCCAGGCTGCAGACGCGGAAGGCCAGGTAACAGGAGGACAGAATCAGCAGGATGATGCTGCAGGATAGAGGAGGACAGGCATCAACACACACACAAGTATGCACATACAAGCACGCACGCACACATACATACATATGCACACACACACACACACACACACACACACACACACACAAGAATGCACATACGAGCACACACATACAAGGACACACATACAAAGGTATACACACCCACATGTACACATACACAAGAACACACTTACACACACACACAAGCACGCACATACACACATACAAGCACACACATACAAGGAAACACATACAAATGTATACACACCCACATGTACATATATACACACAGAAGAACGCACACACACACACATACAAGCATGCACATACAAACACACACACACACACACATATACACACCAACCCCCACACACGCACCCATGCACACACGCACGCACGCACACGCACACGCACACATACACACACATACAGGAACAGGCACAGAAAGGAATGCAACTATCAAAATCTCTGATCTTTGGGTGTGGGTATATCTGTGTGATATGTAGTACATCAGGAGGAAAACAAAGCACAATTATCAGATCAATTCATATCTTGCCCAAGAATGAAATTTGCTTTGATTACACGGGAACTGCACTCAGACAGCAGCATAATGTCAACATTGAAGAATTTCAAAAAAGGCATGGAGATGTATGTAACTGCTATTTTAAGGAAAACATGACATTACATTACATTACAGGCATTTAGCAGACGCTCTTATCCAGAGCGACTTACAGTTTACATTTCTTTACATTCCATTTATACAGCTGGATATTAACTGAAGCAATTCAGGTTAAGTACCTGGGGATTGAACCTGCAACCTTAACGTTACAAGCCCAGTTCCCTAACCATTATACCACACTGCCTGCCTATACATCAAACATATACTATGAGGTGTGCAGGAAGTTATATTTATAATGAAAAAACTGCCAAAACTATCAACTTTGTTTTGGAAAAATAGGACATTTGCTGTAAAAGTGATCACCAACTGAGATCAGAGTGTTAATGCTTTGTGCCACTAGATGGCAGTGTTGCCACAGAAATCTATCAGCTCCAGCAGCAAAGAAAGCTAAATCAGGCTTACCAAATCTCGTAATGTTATGTCATGCTTCTACTGTTTGTACACGACAAGTACTTTGGAAAAAAGCCCCATGATTAATACATTGTTAGGAGAAGAATTAGTTGAAATGTTCCTTCAATAGTGCATATAATTAGACAAGCCTTTACAACATTATGCCACATTTAATTTAGTACAGGCAAGAATGGAGTAAAGAGGGAGACTGTTACTGTAACTGTAACAATGCATGGATCTGTGCTTAATAATGAGTTGGCAGGGACTTTTGATACAGCTGACTAAAACTAAATAATGCTATACTTTGTATGTACTACTAATTCAATTGAATCAATGGGATACTGAAAAAATGTGCATGCGTGTATGTGTGTGTTTATCTTCCATGCTTACATTTGGTAAGATCATATAGGTTATTTCAGTATAGGCATAATTAAAATGAGAATTCAGCAGTATGTGGGAAGTTGAAGCCTGTCCCAGCAGGTGGGAAGCTGAAGCCTGTCCCAGCAGGTGGACAGCGAGCTCCAGAGATATGGGAAAAGGAATGCGGTGTCAGGAGGAACACAGGCTAGCCCAGTGAGTGGGCCTTTAGTCTGAAGGGTTTGGGTGTCACTCACAGCAAGATGAAGAATTTGAGCAGCTGGTACTCCATATGGCCAAATTCTGGTACTGGCTCGGTCAGGAGGATGTTCTCTGTCTCCAGGACTCTCTCTGCAGAACACACCAAACTGCCATGGGTTAGCCATAGCACCAGCTTCCCTCGTGTAGCAGTGCTACACTAATCCTAGCACCCCCCACCAATTCTGGCTTTTTTTACACTGGAAACACACCCTTTCTGCCATACACTAACTCTCTCTCACACACACACACACACACACACACACACCCCGCACACACACAGCTTAATGGTGTAGAATTCATCTTGTTTCAGTCTATGTGTCCCACCTCTCCAACTGAGGGACTGACTGGCCGTCACTTTCTTTTTTTTCTTTTTTCGTTTCTTTTTTTTATCCCATTTTTATCCCAATTTGGTAGCCAATTAGACCCGCTATTTCTATGTCAATCCCCCACTAGTAATGTGAGTCGCTGCCGTAGTCCTGCGACCGGTAGTGACGAAGGCGACCTGATGCCTCTTCCGAGATGGCACTCGCCAAGTGTCGACCGTAACCCGGTACTACAGGGCCACTCTTATGCGCAGCGAACGTCATGTCGGCTTCCCTTCCCCCTCCCTGGGGCAGACAGCCAGTCGAACGTTGTAACCACTGGGCCATGCGGGAGGCCCCCGTGGCGTCACTTTCTGATTGAGATTTGATGAAGGAGTTACACACATCGGATCAGTAAGGCCCGCTCATCATCGATGATCGTTTTGTACACAGGCTCAGAAAGCAGGAAGTGAGAACACGTTTAGCCCAGGTGATTCCACAGCCCAATACACCGTCATGCTTATGCAACTACAGACACATCATGTCTATGCTTCTCCTAGATTAAATAATCCCCAGACACAGCATGCATGCTAGATGAAACTGAGGGATGAAAAAAAAAAAAAAAAAAAAAAAAAAAAAAACATTAGCAGGATTTGCCTTCGAGCAAATATCAAATAAGGCCACAAGGTTATCTGGAGAATTTGCATTCCTGTGGATGCAGGTGAAAGACTGACTATCACTCTGCTTATAGATAGCCTGGCAGGTTGTTTTATCAGCATGTAAATGCTGAATGGTTTCTGACACACACACAGGGTGATAAAGCATCCGACTCCATGGAGCGGCTCTCAGTGCGGGCAGAGACCGCGCGGAACACGTGAGGCAGGGATTATCCAATGAGTAATGGATGTTATATTGAATAATAATGAACTGCTCTTGCGTTCCAAAAGGATGAAAGCTCCAGATTACAGGCAATCCCTGATTGCGTAAGAGTCCATCCAAAAAGAGCTATCCCATACAATTTATTTCCCTTAAAAGCACATCCAAAACCGTGCAGGCCAATCAGCAGATTTCCCAATTAGGTCTTTCAAGTAGCGCTAAAGAGAAGGAGGGATCTCAGACAGGCCAGATCAGTAGATTGCAGATAGGCATTGCTACCGAGGACTACCGTCTCCAGTTTGGATGCACAGTCTCAATCCGTTTGCAGATCGCTTGTGAGTAAAAACATTCCCAACAACATGAAGTCTTGTGCTGACCAAAAAAGACAAAACACGCACACGGCAGCCGGCCGTTCTTCCTCACCTTGCAGCGGCTCGTCTGCCTGGAAGGGCGTGTCCACTGCACTCAGGCTGCTGGTGGAGTTCCCCAGGAGGTCTGGGAGGGAGGAGGACACGGAGGCCACCGACGGCTTCCTCCTCCATTTGAGGACCGGCGGAAACTCGTCTGGGACCGGGAACTCGTCCTGCCGAGAAAGGGGAAGGGTCAGAGGCCCGGGACACGACGGGGGAGGCGGTGACCCACACGGAGAAGCTCCGAAATGGATCCAAAACTGGTTTCTGATCTCAAAAAACGACAGGAGTGACGATCCGCTCGTGACAAACTGCACGATAATAGTTTATGGTTAAGAATGTTAAAAGTGGTAAGAACATTGGCAAGTAATTTTTGGGATTGATTTGTTTTTCATCTTGGTAATCTGGGAAATAAAAAATACACTTTTTCATTAGAAAATATTTAGTATTATTTAAATTGTTACATGCCACCACTTACATAGCCATTATTGGTTGTAGGAATATCAATCTATTTCATAACATTCCTACATATAATATGACCAAGGGTCAAGAATCAGGTAATACACTGTTGCATTCAATTAAACTAACGGGGATATTGTGTGTTTGTGTAATTGAAAGGCCAAAGCACGATTTTCATTGCAAACTGCTACTGTGATTAAAATGACCTTTTGTGAATGTAGCAATGGAAGCGTACATAGCTCCAGTGCACGTTGAGCAAAATCGCTGATCGGCTCTAAAACCAGTAGGGCTCTGTCAATCACTCAGGGATGTTATTTCAGAATACGACCAATCATAGACACATCAGTGTTCTTATTCAATCATTCTGCTGTGGGGGGGGCATGCCATGGGCAGTCTATGATATGGAATGACGGATTTGATTGAGCCATATAATACAGTCACCTGCATTTCCCCCCCTGTGACTGACGTAAGCAATCTCCCATAAAGAAGAAACGTCCTTGAAGGTGGTGGCATTGGAAAGCCTTGTCACCCAGGGCAAGGCCACTGCTAAAGTACTGTTAGTATTGTGAGGCCAAGCCTACAGTCCAGGTGGCCGGCTCTCGCAAAACAGTAGCAAAAATACTAACAAACAGATGGTGGCACACTGTTGTGTACAGTAATGTTGTGCAATTATTGTTTTACAGGCAGCGGGCGGCCTGTGCCAAAGGTCCAGGGTCCAAGGCCTACCAGAGATAAGGAGGCCGGCTCCTCCATGAACTGCTTGAGGCTGAGGCTCTTCTTGCCATTGACCTGCAAAGAAGCCAGGAGTCAGGAACGGGATCGATGGCTTTATCACAGACAGTCTACACGCTGGCCAGACAGATATTTGCCTCCATGCATCCCACACCGGAAACCAGGCCTCTGTCATTTTTGGAAGGTAAACTTGTTCTGACTTGCTGGGTTTCTGTAAATATTTATCAACATGTGTGGTGGAAGACCACTTGCTTGCACAGTTAGACTGCCAACCGGTGTCTGAGCTGAATATCTTGATAGGAACACAGAACATGCCTGTATTCAGCCACTTCAGCTGATTCCCCACACCAGCAACACCCAGAGCACATGACATTAGAATACAATATGGGGCTTACATGCCCGGTTGTCACTCTACATGGCTGCCTTTCGACACAATTCATGCCCTGCTTGAACATGCTAATCTAATACATGTGGAGTATCTTACACGCATTAATGATGCAAATATTAACTCCAATCTCTTGTGTGTTGATGAAATTATTTTCCAACATGTTTTATCCCTTTTTTTTTATTGAATAAGTCCTCTGATGCCAGCAGGGGACCCCTGAATTGGGTTCTCACCTGCAGGTGTGTGCAAATCCTCCTGAGCACGTCATACACACTGTCCCTTGACAACAGGGACACAAACACGTACTGCAGGAGAGAAGAGGGGACACGTCAGCACCTTTATCGGCACACATACGAACATTGATATACACACGCACACGCACACACAGACAGACATATACACAAACACACAAACATGCGCGCGCGCACACACACACACACACACACACAAACACACACACACACACATACATACATACATACATACATACAAACACACGCATGAACGCGCAGACACACACACACACCGACAGACATGCACACCAATACAGTTAATACTACTACTAATGAGAGTACTACTACACCAATAATAATAATAATAATAATAATAATATTATTATTATTATTATTATTATACTTACTTAATACTTTTATTGTTTTAAAACAGATTCAATTATAGTGTGATTCTCAATTCTGTGCAGTAGTGTTATTCCAGCCAGAGATCAAAAGAGAGCAAAATCCACGAAGGACACAAAACAATTAAATGACAAACACAATAAAAAAATTTAAATGCACCTTCGTTTATATAATTCAATATAATTCAGTGTACTTTCAGTCGTACAATACAGTACCATAGAGCAAATACAGAAGTTTTTTGAAAATCATTCAATATCATTCAAGCCTTTATTTGCTTTGCAAGCAAATTCCATTCCAAGCCATTCACAGGTGAGAGCCAACAACGTCTGCTCCCTCCATTAAAAACCATAAACGAATTACCCTCATTGTCGGGCTGGCAGAACTTGAGACCATAAACTAAAAACAAACATTTAAGTTATGATCTACCAAAAGCCATTAAGTCTATGGTAAATTACCTAAAAATGTAAAAACATATGAGTAAATTGTTCCCATTCTAACTGTAGTCTGGCCTTGAAAATACAATCTGTCAACACTTTATCTGCACAGTAAATAACTTTATCAGCAAAGAAACCAAGATAGCAAGCAAGGAAAGCAGAGAAAAGCCTGTGAAAGCAAAGAAAGCAGATAAAGCAAGCCCATGAACACTGATCACGGATCAGATGCAAGCACTGCAGCTGGATGGTTGGCTTGGAAGCTAATCCGACCGCTACTTTTCAACGAGCATAAACTCATACGCAATACCCGTAGCGGCGAGGTATATAATTAGCAGTCTATGTAAATGTGAAGGTGAAAATGTGTGGGTGGATGGGTTTGAAACTTTAGGTACTGGTGGCATTATGGAAAATTAATAAATTGGCCAGCTATGAAAATTAAAAAAGGGACAGTTTTTGCTTGAAGCAGCAAATGGTAGGTAGCTCATTTTCATTCGGATGCTTGATTTAAAATGAAAGTGAGTGAAATCATAGACTTATCTGAGACTGACACATCACACTGAAAAACAAGTCAGGCAGTCTAATTCAAACATGTTTCACATGTGTTCTCTGGTGATAATGCAGTCTGGACGCTCAAAAGGAAGTTTCGAACTGAAACGGAGCAAAAAAACAAGACCGCACCAGAGCGACCTTGATGCCCTTCTGTATTGCTTCATCCTGAGTTTTCACTGGTATTGACCAAGCCGCTGGCGATTGCAAGCGGAACTACCAACTGACGGAGGACGGAAGGGGGCTGGGTGGAAGAGGTCCGTACCTTCTGACTGGTGTCCGTGGTGATGGCTAACCCATTGGGCACAAGGCCTGCCGTTTTGTGCTTCTTCACCAGTCGGACGGAGACAACGGGAATAGCCACCTGCAAGAAGAGCACACAAGGCTCATTTCCCACCCTGCCGTGCACACCCCCCACCCCCCCTCCTCCTCCGGCCCACCAGACCCATTTCGGTGGAGGAATCCCAGAAATGCACTGTGACCACGTGGGAGGAAGGAGTCAAAAGGTGCAAACAAACAAAGACAAAAAAAAAGATTGAAAAAAAAGAGGGAAAACATAACAGTCTGGTCCAGCTGAACTGTAAACACAAGGGGAGCGATAGCAGTGGTTCATGAGGGGGTTCGTGTTATGGTCAACTGGACGTGCTGCGCCGGGGGCCCACACAGCACTGAGGAGCAGGTGCCTCTAACAGCAGGGCTCTGAGGGACAGGGTCTACAATACATTCCTTATCTGCTCAGCAAACGGCCTAGTGCAGGAGAGCTTCCCCAGCTGAGGTTTTTACTTTATCCAGCTGCACAGACAGAGTAAGAGCCTGTAAACTCCTGGCTGCAAGGTCAGCTCATGAGCCCAAATGCTACTGCATGTTCCTAAACTGTTTTACACAAAGCTGGTACAGGATGCTGGTACAGGATCTCCCCCTGAACAGTGGCGTGCTGACCTCAAGAATTAAAAGCGGTAAGACTGTATAACATTACAGAATATGGAATATACTAAATTAGGGACTTTCAGTAGCTGCAGATAAACACACACATACATACAGTATGTACATATTAACATATATATAACAGGTCATGGTGGCCACTATTTTAAGGTTTGTTTGTTTCCTGTTGAAAGTGTGCAGAATGTAAAATGGCCAAATGTATCTTGTGGCACCGCACGGTGCCAGGAAATCCTCCACTTTACTAGGCCATTAAACGAAAAAAACCGATCTGATATCTGCAGTGAACCTGACACCTCACAATTTATGTTTTAACAATTCAAACAGATGCCATGGCGTACAGGCATATAGACTGACCATGATTTAAAATGGGTCCGTACGTATGCCAATGAAAAGAATCAATCTTCCACCTGAAGAGGGCTCTCTCTGCATCTTCCCGTACAAGTGGACACTCAGCCGTACTAAGGCTGACCCTGCGCTCAGACCTCTCTGATGGAATACATATGTATGGTGGTCTGTGTGTGTGTGTATCTAGGAGAGATATGCAAAAAGACACATTTCAATTACGTTGCGTAACATGGCTAATAAAGTATATTCCTATATTCATTAGTGCATCGCTGACTTCAGCTGAAGGTAAACAGAGAAAGGTGGCGTTAACGGACCCCCGCACGCACGTGCTGGGGGGTTGAGAGGGCCTTGGAAGTCTTGACATGATTGTCAAGCCCGTTGCCGCCTCAGAGCCCTCACCTTAATGTCCTTGCCGAAGAGATTGGCATAGAAGCACAGCCAGTTTCTGGAGATGTAGAGCCGGCCTTGAAGCAGAATGTCTCGAAGGAGAGCGCAGGAATAGACTGGGGAGAGGAGAGAGACATGCGCACAAACACGGGTTACACTGAGAAGCACTCTGCCGCAGGGCGCTGCTTCAAACTGAATGGGGGGCGGGAGTGGTGCAACCTAACCACAACGGAACTTAATGAGTTCTGCACCAAGGTCTGTGACCTGTGTACTGACATATTTCAACAGATTTAAAAACTTTGTTCATTGAGCAATAGAGGAAGGACATTTGTAATTGCATTACTAATTAACTAGCTCACAGACATTTAGCACTGGTTGCATAGAGTTTTAAAATGACCAGGGATCATTTCGCTGGCCCACACATATGAAAAAGAGCCTAGACAAGAGATGGCCTTTTGTTCCTGCTTTTGAATTTTGGCCGTATCATTTTTCCAGACAAATAAGCTAGTAGCAATTGCATGATTCTGAGTAGCACATTTGCATATTAGGAACTGAAATATTTCACATCTTGTTTCACATTTAGGTTATGCAGCAGCAGGAGGAGATAGGACAGAATCCATCATTCATAAGACAAGGGGATCAAAGGTACCTGTGCAGGTGCGATGTCTAAAAGTACACTCCGATATGGTATATCACGTTTCACTGTGACGTTTTTGAGCATGACAGTAAATGCATAAGCCATGTATGGAAATCATCAGAACTGGTGTGCAGCCACTGTCTTCACTCACCAAGTTATTAGTATTTAAATCAAGCCAAGTCTCAAGCCAGGCCATTAATTTGTCTAAAGTTGAACAACCAAAGGATATCCAGTTACCAGAGAAGCACACAATTCTTAAATTTAGAATAGATTCTTAAAGAATGCGTTGCCAGCACTGATTAAAAGATTTAAGATTTCATATGCATACATTCATTTTAGAAGCAGGATGGTATTCTCAATTAATTTAAATTCTTTCTTGAGTTCAACACCAAAATCAAGTCCTTCGGTATGTTTTCAAATTTTTCGAGGCTCCCAGACCTTCTGAGGAGCATACATACATATTAATCTGATGGCATAAATTGCATGAAAATGAATGAATCTGATAAGCAAAAGGGTCATTTTTAAGCGAGACCACGCTCACAAACGCTGCGACATAACCGATAAAAAGATGAAAATTAAAATAGAATAAAAATAGCTTAACCCCCTCCCCACAGTCCCCGGCCTCTCACCTTTCATAAGGATCTCCTCCTTGGGCACGGTCTGGAACAGCTTGTGGTACTGCGAGTTGTACTTGCTGACCGTCTGTCCGGAGGGAGAGGGGACAGACATGAGCGAAGCGACGGAGAGGCGCTGCACCCCTGCCCTATCGCTGAGGGGGCCAGAGCTCTGCAGGAGCGCCAGCATGCCGACCCCAAATAAAACACACTCAAACCGGACTCCCCACACTGCTAATCAGTCACCCGGCAACTCCGACCTCCAATTTCACTGTGCTGGAAAATTATTTTTAAAAAACTTTGCAGCATTTGCACAACCTCCTGTCTTCCACCTCCCCCCCAATCCCCCCGCACCACCTCCCCTGCTGTGGTTTGCGTCTGTGAGAGGCGCTCTGAAAAAGAGCTCCTCTCTCACTGAAGACCAGTCCGCAGCCTGCAGCGCTCACATAAAAATCATAACTCATATGGCGCGATACTACAAGAGGAGTGGCCTCTGTTAATGTTTAGCCACGACGTTGTGCAACTGGACAAGCTATAGGCGTAATATAATGACAGAAATTGGAAACTTACACGTGGACATCACAGGTTTATTGACTTTCAAAACAAACTTTGCAGATATTCGTTTATGTTTTTGCAACCGCTCCTTAAGGTTGCCACACTGCCACAGTGTACGTTATCACCTAACTCAGGTTAGGAAATAAACCTGACCACCACACGGGAAATGGAAAGTGTGTCGTGTCACACTAACATACTAAATGGAACAAAAATAAAAATAAAAATAAAAGAAACCTGATCTTGTTTACTGTCATATTTTCCACTGTGATTTCCTGGTTTGTGCTTGAGAGCACAGTGACATCAAATAACCCAGCTAAGACTCATCTTCAATTCCTGAATACCCGACGGGCAGGAGCCACCTGGGCACTACCCCGGGGATGACCCCGACCTGCACGCGCCTGACCACTGCTGTGGTTTCCAGATTACCACCTTTTGATACTTCGTACCAAAGAAAATTCTCAGTGGAGGGGACGGGGATTAGGTTGAAGGAAGAGTGTTTTGTGTGTGAGATCCCCTTTCCTGGAACACTACACCTCCCCTGACGATTCGCAGAGAGAACATACGGGAGAGACACTTACCGATCCGCGGTAGCATTTCTTCACATCCTCGTAGGAGAGGTCATCGATAAGCTGGATCCTGTGAAGCACATGCCAGGCAGTTAAGTGAGTGTGCAGCCAAGCTGTTTTTAGACGGCGGAGATAAAGCTGCCAGCTTCAGCTGTCATAACAGTGACACGATAAACACACGCACTCCCAAAAAGGTCTGAGCAAGATGCCAAGTTGAAGTGGCATACAAGACTTGAAAGAATGAGACTTGCACACTTATTAGAAGTAGTGTGATGGTTTTATTTTACCATGCAGGTTGGGTAACGTTTCGACCGTTAGGTCTTCATAAGAACAGTTCTGAAGAATACCTAAGGGTCGAAACATTCACAAACCTGCATGGTTAAATAAAACCGTCACACTACTTTTTGGAGCATCTAATGAGTGAGTGAGTCTCATTCTTTCAAGTCTCAGCTGTCAGAGAAACCAGACCATGAACTGATATGATTATGCGTCGCGGCATGCCACTCCTTTTTAAAGATGAACTAATGAAAAGGTGATCGGTACAATCATGTAATCAGCGTGCCCAATCGAGAGTCACCACCAGCATCAAGATAAAATTCAGCATCCGACACTGGGGCTGTGTGAAACCTGACTTGAATCTGTCATTTTATTTAGCGAATGCAAAAGCCCTAAGCCAAGCAGCTGCTTCTGGTCCTGCTGGGTGGAGTGTAGCCAGGCCTCCACTCAATACACAGATGCAAAGCTACAGGTTGCAAACATGCGCACACATGCATGTACACACAACCGACCGGTACACACAAACGGCCAAAGAAAATAACATCCTGGAGAGTGAGTATTTGTATTTATACAGCGTCCTGAAGGAAACAAGCAGCTGCTTCTTGACACAGTGCTGCAGATCTGGACCTGTTCTTGGGCGAACGCTTTGATGACCGTGCATGACACCACATGCTCAGCGTGCCCCGTTCTGCACCCTCACATCCCTCCACCCACGACTCATGTCAGCACGCAGCAAAGCGTGAACCGGCCGTACGACTGCTTGGACGAGCAGGCTCACGAAGGCGTACAGCGGTCGGCGGTTGACATGCACACGGGGGACAAAGCAAAGACAGGGCGTCAGGTCAGCTCACGTGGGGGGGTGACACATGATCGGATCCATGCACGTGGGTTTGGAGCTTTGCCCCCAAAGGTTTATATGGCAAATTCCAACAGCAACGGGAACTGGCTGTGATGCACAATGGTGCAGTGCCTAAAGAGTGGCTCGCTGTTCCTCATGCAAAGAATGCAAATTCCACCTGCTCCGGTTCAGGAACAATGAAAACAGAGGGATAGGGAGAATCTCTGGGGGATCTGGTGAATAATTTTTGATTATACCAAAGAATGAAACTCATAAGTGGGGTGCGGAGGGTGGGCTGGACCATGCAAATCCACTTCATGTGGGGCAGAATTACACCTGAACCTGAGACGATTATGGTGGGTTATGGGAGCAGAGCGGTCGGTGTTCTGTATACACAAGACCTTCTGTACAGGACTCCAGTCTATCACAGGCCCATTACTCTCGGCCACTCTCATTTTTAATATAGAGTGCCAAGCAAGGGGTATGACACAGAAATCAACCCCCCAACCTTCTGGGGTCAGGGCAGGGCCAGGCTACATGCTAATCTAAGGCGTCTGAGCCAGTGGCAGGATCAGCTGTTTGAAGAGATCAAAATGTTCTGACACAAACAGGGGAAACGCTCGTCTCAAGTGTTCGGTTCACCATTACGCCAAAGGCAGCGCGCGGTCGTTCCGCGAGCGAATGTGACCAGCGACAGGGGATGCAACATATTAGACAAAAAAAAACTCCAACTCTGGCAGACATGGAGTGACTCATGTGACCACCCTCTCAAGAAATCATCCTGATTACATTTACATTATCGAATTTATAAGCAAATACCCATTCCCAGGGTGACAAATGGCTACATCTGTTGCATTTAAGCACAGCTCCAATTCATATTGGGAAGGGTTGCTTTCGAAGCAAAGCACTTTAAGCAAAGGGCTTCGCTCAAGGGTATAGCAGTGGGTGTCTGCCACTTCTCCGTGATGTAATTATGGGTCAGTAATCTCATTTTCAGTGCCCTTTTCCTGTCAAGCTTTATCGTGTTGCTCTCCTTCACATGAGAAAGAGCTGCCCTAAAAATACCCCCCCCACATCCCATCCCATCCCATCCCACCCTCCTCCAAGCCTGGTGTGTTGACACCCTCACACAGCACAAGATGGTTCCCGCGCCCCTACCACAACCCCCCACCCCACCCCCTGGTCATAAGAGGGGAGGAGACTCTTCTGGCAGGGCAGACATGTATCAGAGTTTCCGTCACCTTCACTCTATCTGCTGACAAACATCCACCCTCAGGACACCCGCATATGCGCTGCCAACCAGACACGTGTGAGAGGGCACTCGCGCGCCAAGTTATTCCTCACACCAACCAAGGTTTATGTTTCACCAAAGATACACTACTGGCAAAGAGATGGTGGATCTAAAAATGAGATGACTGCTGAAGCCAGCATTAAATCGAGACATCAACTCCACCTCACTGTCTCCCTTCCCCCACTCAACCAAAGCATAAAAGGCTAAACAAATAGCATTGAAGGAGAAGTCTAGTCAAAATCTGTAACATGCATTGGACACTTACATCCATGACCGATGGACTGGCTGAGTATCAATGTGTGTATGAAGGAGACTCCAGCATATATGCCGTATGAATTAACTCAATGGTTAAGAGTAACATTTACTGTATTTTTTCCTCATAAAATGGTTCCCAAGAACAACCCATGTGAACTCTCTTTATCCTTGTTTGAGTCTACACGAGCTATGTGCCATTTCAGTGGGAAAACGTGGTGCTATGATAATTGTCAACATTTTACCCTTCTGTTAAAAAAAAAATCAAATATGTCATGATACACAATATGACACCATGATGCCAATTATAGATTTTTTTTACCACACTTGCCCTTTAAGAGTGCTTCTAGCTATGATGGAAAGACAGACTACTAACATGCCAATCTCAAACAGTCTGAGATGAGTTAACACTGGGGCCTGTGTGATGAGCTCTGGGTCTTTCCGTGGTTACTGAATACTGATATTGTGCAGTGTAGTTCAGAGTGCATGTGTGAGAGGCCTTACATTGGGGTGTGTGTCTACAAATGCGCATATCTATATCTAGGCACGTATGTGTCAGTGTATGGGTTTGCGTGAGTGCGCGTGTCGATGAGAGCGTCTGTCTGTCTGATTGCATCTGTGCGTGTGTTCTTGTGTGTATATTGTTGGTGTGTATGTGAATTAATTTTGGATGTGTAGCTTTGTGTGTGTGTGTATGGGGCTTTTTCAGGGTGTGTACATGTGTGTGGATTTCTTGATGTGTATGCATGCATTTATGTGTGTGTGTGTATCAGGTATTATAGGTAGGCCTCGAACAGTGTGACCACGCTGTTCTCTCAAGAGGCCCTGGCTTGTTGACACACAGGGTAGTGCTCTGCACTTTGCCAGGACCCAGTTTAGAACTCAGCTGATAATTGAACCACTGTGGACCTCAGTGCTGAAGCAGCTCTCTGTAATCCAAACACACCAGCACTGTCCCGTCCTCTTGGCCACCGCACTTTCAACACACATCAACTTTTTATTTGCTTTCCATTTGCTGTGTAGGGATTACGCTAATGCACTGTAATAAGCAGTGAGCCTGACAAATCTCAACATTGGAAAACAACCATGTACAAATTAAACTATGTGGAATGCCTTTAAAAAAACAACAAAAAAAAACAAACAAAAAAACATTTTCTCCCAATTTGGTAGCCAATTAGACCCGCTATTTTTATGTCAATCCCCCCTAGTAATGTGAGTTCGCTGCCGTAGTCCTGCGACCGGTAGTGACAAAGGCAAAGTAATGCCTCTTCCGAGACGGCACTCGCCAAGCCGTCGACCGTAACCCGGTACTACAGGGGCACTCTTATGCGCAGCGAACATCATGTCGGCTTCCCTCCCCCCTCCCTGCGGCGGACAGTCAATCGCCGCCCCTGGTGGCACTCCCAGCCAGAAACTCCAAGCAGTGCAGTGCACTTGATTACAAAATGGCTTGACGTTCGAGAGGGTGTAAACAGGGAGTTGATGAGTGCTTGAGTAATGAGAGAGACAGGAAGAGGTCACGGAGAGCAGTCACACTCATGAGATCATGCTCAGAGATTCTTAAATTATCTCTGTCTCGGTCTGACGCAGTCACTTCCTGTGGGGCATGTGGGCGGGGTGGAGCCCAGCCAGGTCCTGACCCGTGGAGGCTGTTCACATCTCAATCGCAAACCTTGGGATGCAGGGAATGTTGAAAATGGGGAAATGGGGTCTCTTGTGGGTAGCTATGGGGAGCCCCGTGTCCAGTATCAGCCCTGGCCAACAGAGGCATTCTCACATGCCGCATTGGGAGAAACAAGCCCCCCGAGAGCCAATCGCTGCTGGCTGCACCATGTGACACGAGAGGCACGGTCTACACTGTGTGGTCACGTTGTATCTGGGTGACTCCGAACAAACAGCGACTGTATCCAGATCAAAAGTTCCCACAAGCACAACACCACAGTGCATCGGCTCTGTAACCAGAATTATTTTTGGCGGCGGCACAATGGCTGGTGGCAGGGACGTGGTGGAGTGCTCATTAACAGCAAAGAGGAACATCGTTACGTCAAGCCCCACTCAGCACACAGAGGAACTCTCTTGTGAATTGAGCGAGCCAAATGAGACCTCCCGTCCAATCGTGAAAAAGCTGAGCTTCCTCTTGTTAAAGGAAGACAGTGAAGGCAGAGGGCACGCAATAGCTAGAAGTCACCTTCTCCGAGCAATCTGTTCCTTTAGCTGGGGTGCTGTTCATAGCATTATCAAGAAGGGTTTATTTTTGGCTTCCGAACGCCAAACAGCAATCTCCCAAGATAAGGTTAGCCTGTGTCAGCAGGCGTCTCCTCTGCCTGTCAGCCCCTCACACAAACAGGTTTGCTGAAGTCCCCTGGCACTGGCTGCAGCTAATTGAAAAACACAGGCGCTCCCAAGGGACGCCCGATCTGCGTCACCCTCTATTATTAAACAAGTCTTAATTAAGATCGTGCCTCCCTCGTAGTTTGACTAAATTCAACTTTTTCTTTTTTCCTTTTTACTCAACAGAAATCAACCGCCTGCCTCAAAGAGCCCTGTCCTCTGTCACTGTTGAATGCCACCCCAAATATATCAACCTACGTACCGCAACAAAGCTGGCTTTTGGACTCAAAATAATGATCAGCGACTAACGTCAGACCGACACACACACACTCTGGTTTGAACGCAGGTGCAGGAACGAGAGCAGGAGCAGGGGTGTCGGTCACCGGGGTGACCTTTGTGACCTCAGTATCATTTTTCCATTTGGCTCTGGAGATGGAGGGGAAGGAGGAAGATAGTCCGAGATGACCAAGCCAATGGAGGGT
Source organism: Aldrovandia affinis (assembly GCA_029706075.1). Classification (NCBI taxonomy): domain Eukaryota; kingdom Metazoa; phylum Chordata; class Actinopteri; order Notacanthiformes; family Halosauridae; genus Aldrovandia; species Aldrovandia affinis. The sequence goes on from JAINUG010000004.1 coordinate 4,719,031, forward strand.
CACCAAACTGAGCCAGAGTGGCGAGGTGCCCCCACCGAGTCCTTGCCCACCGGTCTATACATCTCTTTAGTGGCTGGTGTGTCAAGTGCTGCCATTCAGTGACTGAGACCACATCCCTTCAGCCTAATCCTGTCCTAATAGAGCAGAGATTCTCCCTTATAATACTCCACTCTACCAGAACTCTCCTACTAATACTTAAAATAGTGTCATTAAGTACACAGTAGTAATGTATCTCAGATTCACATACATTTCACATTTATAATTTAATAATGTTTCATTTTAAATTAGTTTTTTAACATTTCCCCCAAAATATTTTATTTGCATTTGGTAGTAAGTTTAGATAGTTAGTAAATCTGTATTTATGCAATGTTTGACTTTTGTACCTACATAGTGATGGACTTCTTATTATTTATTCCTTTACAATAACTCGGCCCTAGCTTCCCAAAGTTGCTGTACTAATTGCGAGAGTCAAGTAAAAATAGCGTTACATGGAGACTGTTACTCAAGCCCAAGTCACAAGGGGCTGGTTACTACACTCTCTGATTTTCCCACGTAGTCTATATTTACCATACACAGATTGTGTGTGAGAGAGAGAGAGAGAGTTTTTTATTCAGCTCCCAGCTCAGAAATTGGCAGCAACTTAAACAGACTGTAACCAGAGTAGGATTTAAAATGGTGGGGCCTGAAGAGCAACACCCAGCGGCCTCTGAAGTAGCTACAAAATACTATTTACAGATACAGCTTCAACAGTCAGTACCTGCGCCACCAGTATCTTTGGTTAAATTGAGAATTATCGACAAACGTTGTAAAATTCAAATATCTTAAGGCCTTGGGTTGAATGGCTAAAACATGTAACCTACATATTCAGACATGTGGTCTGAATATTTGTTCTAACACCTGCCCAAATCTGGGACAGGGCCATGGCCCTACTGTCTGTACTGCGGTTCTGTGGCCTATGACACAGCCTCTTTTTATACAATGGGGGAAATAAGTATTGAACACATCAACATTTTTCCCAGTAAATGTATTTCCAATGAAGCCATTCAAGTGAAATTTGCACCAGACAAAAAATCTAAACATTAAAGTCCATATGTAAATAAAGTTAACTTGAATAGGCTCATTGGAAATACATTTACTGGACAAAATGTTGATGTGTTCAATACTTATTTCCCCCATTGTAATACTGCAGTGCACACATCCCAGGCAGAACACTGCAAATAAGAACAAATTCAACACCAGCGCAGAGGAGGCTCAGCCCTCTTGAATTCCTTCGGCAGGGAATTCTATACAACTCAAGGACCAGAGCCTGAGACCAGCGCCTTGGCTGAAGAAAGGTTCACGCTTTCCGAGGTACGTTTCTTTTTTTTTTTTCCGCGTTTGAAAAGGGAGGGCGTGACCAGAGGCTCCTCTTCCCGCCCGGCCGCCTGTAATAAAACACTCTCACTTCTAGGGATCGGAGCGGCCAAAGCTCTTCCAGCCTGTGAGCGGCAGCAGAAGCCAAGCAGGGAGCTTCTCTGTTTAATGGGCCCTGCTTTCTCTCTCCCCGGCTCTTTCATCGCTTGCCACCGAAAACAAACTGCCAAAGTGAATAACGTGGAACAATCCTAAATAGCATGTTTTTGTATTATTAGAGGCATATTTTTGTTTAGATAGAGCGCATGCAGATACCATTGACTATATCATCATGCTACAGTACCAGAGCTGAATGACTACAAAGGAGCACCGGATGTTCGGTCCACGGTTTAGACGGATGTTTCCCAGGAGACAACGCTCAGGGTGTTTGCTGACATCGCAGTGTTTTCTAAACAAACTGAGGGTGAATTATAGATTACCCGTTGTTTAAATAAACCCTGTCTCCAGGCTAACCCACACAAGCCCTCGTTTCAGAGGTAAAAATCGCCAAAAACAGTTTCACGAGCCCTGGCAGCACTCTTCCTTTGAGGCAACGTGCCCGGCTCTGCCAACCAGAGGTCACTTCAGGTTGGTGTCTGTGAGAGACGAGTACACACAGTGGGAGGTTTGTCTGCTTTGAGTCCACTTCAGGTCATTGTCTTGATTTATTAAAACCGCTCCAACTGGTGCTTCTCAAGCCCTCATGGAAGAGGGACAATCCTCTTGCTTTTCAGGGGAAATGATTAATTGCGTATAATAAAAAAAGGTCTGAATTAACAATAAAAACAAACGAACAAAAAAAACCCCATTAATTTCAGGCCCAGTAAATGAAGGCTTATAAAATGTGTAAAAAAAAAAAAAAAGAAAGTGAAATAAATTAACAATAACAGGAAAAGAGACAGGGCCAAGAAATACATGTTGTTGCCATGGAGACCGAATTCCCAGGTCTGGGCGCGTCACGTCTGCAGCCCTGCCCCCCCTCTTTTAAATCCTGGAATTGGGAGAAATGTGAAACCTCCTTTCGTTAGCGTCGCCTGATCGGCTGTGATGCTATGCACTTTATGAAAAATGAAAGGCTCACAAAGCCCAAAGCAAACAGCGGTGGGGGCCTCACAAAGCTACCCTTCTGCGTGCGAATGTGCGCGTTGCAACGTTGCACAGGTTCCCATTGTGTTCACAATCGGTCTTAGCCTGTCCCTCCCTCAGCTCAGCAACTCTGTCCCCGAAGCCGTAAAAGCACACGGCAGGTATCAGCTTGTACTGAACAGCAGGAGAACAATAATGATGTCATAGTGCCTAGAAGTATGACTTCCTTACCTTAAAAAGGCAACATCTGTTTTAAAATAAATGTAACATGTACAACCTGGAAATGTACAACGCATTGCAAAACTGCATTTAACAAATGGCATAAAAAAATGGCCAGAGTTTGAAATAGGCTTCAAAGGACACTGATTTGAAATGAATTCAAAAATAAATGCTGGATATTTGACAAATGCTAACTTATGGAAGTTTAAGTTCAGTTTTGGAAATCAGAGTTATTCAGATTTGCTCTTTTGTTAGGGAAAAGGGAAAGAGGCTCCACTTCCAGCGCATGGCCTGAGGCAATTCTCTTTTCTCTAGAGTGTTGGCCTAAGTTTCTGCTCTTTTTATAGATGGCGTTTCATAGCCAGAAGGTTGCAATATTCAAATCTCCCCTCCCACATATTTTCCAGGAAGTACAAAAAAACATCTTCACTAAGGCTGCTGATAGAGGGAATTAGATATTAATTTGGAACATACTGTATGTACGCGTCTCTGTACGACAAAGACTTGTTCTGACTGAATGGGATGCCCTACGGGGAAACGACAAAGATAAATAATTCAGCTTTTTGATGCTACTTCATTCAAAAGACAGCGCACACGACACTAGCTTGTGCCTGAATTCTTCAGAACGGCACACAATTTGCAAAGCAAAGTGGTATACTGTCGGCAGTTGATATTTTTTATGTGTGCGAGGGCTACATTTTTTCTTGTGAGACAGCGACTCAGTAAACATCCTCGTTGTGCTGCAGGATGCAAGGCCCCAGGTCGTGCACAGGAAACAGGTCTGTGCATGCAGTGCCTTGCCTGAACTGTGGGGGGCAGTGTGTGTCATCCTCCTTGGCAGGCTCGGCCAGGTCCTGGGTCGTCAGGAGGCTGATATCCTCGCCCTGCTCCTGGTGCTCCGTCATCGTCTTTGACCTGGGAAACACAGTCGTATGCAACATGAACACAGTGCTTGGTTACACACACACACACGCACATGCACGCACGCACGCACGCACGCACACACACACGCACACACACACCTCCCCTGTGGGGGCGGGCAGGCTGCAGCTGACACGTCCAGGTCACAATTAAAGGTGTGACAAACAGGCACTCTCCCGGGCTCCTGTCTATTTTTAAACGGAGAGACGCATCAGACCAGAAAGGCCGATTCCACGGCAGAAAGCGCTGGTCCCCTTCCTGTTCTCTAGGGCCCCGTTTGCGCTCTCGTTTTCCCCCGGGGCTTTAATATGCAACAGTGCACTGAGAAACAAAGCCAACCGAGTCACAGGAGAGAGAGCGTGCAGCATTTCTATAAACACCAGACTGTGCCATTCTTGAGGCACCATTTGTTTTTCATTTGGATGTAAACTTTTCAGGCTACAATTCCCTGAGGCTCTGATGAGGGTTATTTGTGCAACAGCCTTGTGAAAATGGTGGCCGATAGCCCTTTGTTATGGCTAGCTCAAATGAACTCAGTGTGCAGATGGCAGGAAGTGAAATGCTGCTATAATAATTATGGATTACCGTACATGAGTTAGGCTGTTAAGCACTGTACATAGCGGGTCCGTAAGCTATAGGTCTATCCGGCCAGAGAGCAGAGTACAAGGCCGGCCGTAAAGCCACTGATGCAGTTCCTCACTCCAAGGTTGCCGGGGGCACGTAAAACCTCCAGCAGACCAGAACTAAAACACAGCCATATCTGTTTGGGTTCCAAAGAGGAGGGAGAAAGACATGGGGAGAAGAAGGGGTACACTGTTTCAGAACTCTGACGCACAGCACACGGATTATGTTTGTTTGTCTAACATATTTCCGGCAAATCCCTTAGTGGTTACACAACACTGGTTGGTTACACAACACAAGGACTGGACAGAGACCCTGACCTATATGTGGGCATTAATATTTTTAATAATAAAAAATATGTGTGTGTGTGTGTGTGTGTGTGTGTATATATATATATATATCAATTACAAAATATTACAATATACGGGTTGGTGGGGTATACCCTACACCTATACAGCACCGAGACTTTGGCAATTCTTAGGGTCTACCACAAAAATATTTACATATACAAATATTACGTCCATATACAAAGCATATACTCTCTGTACATCTGTAAAAATACAATTCCTAAATTCGATCTGCGTACCAAATTATTGATATCAAAATGAAGCAAAGTTACAACGAAACTTTCATCAACATATTCCACAGAAACTAAACAAGCACTGTCACAAAGCAATGCCTCGCATATTTTTGGGATATGCTTGGCTCTGCATTTCGTCAACTTGTCATCACGTCCCTCGTTGGGTTTACACATTTCATTTACCTTATGCTGGCAGGAAAGCAGACGGCAATGTCGGCAGAATCACAGAGTAACACACAGAGTTACATTGTCACACTGAGTCTGGGCGGACCAGTGGACATGATGTGTTATCTGTTAGGCAAGGGAAGGGACCGCAGGAGAGCAGGCCTCAGTGCCAGACAAGCGCGACAGCCGGGGATAAAGGCATCCGTCACAGCCCGCCACGCAGAGGTCCGTTTGCGCATCAGAAAAGTTTGGACAGTTTGAGAGCGAGGGATAATTGTGAAATTAGGAACCCTCAGCAGCAGGCTCTAAATATAGATTGCTGGTTAAAAGGCTTGAGGAGGGAGAGCAGGCTGCGTGGGATGCGGAGTCTCTCAAACCTATTAGCAACCGTGTGGCTCGGTTATCTGGCCAGCACAGCCAAAGCAGTATGCGCACGTCCATTTACAAAGACACTAGACTGACAGAAAAACACAAAAAGCCCATGCACTCATTAATCTCCCGGTGTAGCCAATTTTGACAAGCCCATTTTAAAAAGGGAAACTGCCCTTACTCAACAGCCACTTAATTTATAATAATAAAGTCGAAAGCATTGCAAACGACTTCTCCATGGACGCCAGGGTCTTGCACTGAGGCGACGCTGTTCAAATATATGTTGCAGGTAGAGTGTACAGCGCGCGGTCAGGCCTTTATCTGAGCACTCGAGTGGAAATTACAGTCATTCTTTAACTGCTTAGGCAGCACGGTGACTGATAATCCCTCGAAGTTGAAGGCTCGTTCTCAAGGATAAATCGATTCTCGTACTTGATAATAACGAAGAGGCGTGGTAAACACAAGGACACGATTACAATGGGCCTGAGGGTAGGCCGATTTTATCTGACCAGGTGCTGCGTTTTCCACGACTCTTACGCCCGACAAGTGTTCCACCCACAGTCGGAACACAGTCCCTATACCGTACACCCCACATTCACTGTTAATATCTTAAATGAATAAGATTAATATCTTCCTGGCGGCCACAATGTGTCTGCTGGTTTATTTGCCCACGCTCTCTCTTATATGGGTCCTGGCTGGATTAGCGGGCCTAATCCGCGGCGTCACCTTGCTGCTATTTGCGGTGGGGCCTCTGGGGATGCGTAGAACAAGACAACAGAATAATTGATTGGGAGAGGGAGTGGTGAGCCCTGAGAGCAGGGCTGGGAGGCACAGGAGACTAGAACAGATGGGGCTCTCAGACAAAAAAAACCCCACACGCACACGCATGCACGCACACGCACACACACGCAGGCGGACACACGCACACACGCAGATGCACACACACGCATGCATGCATGCACGCACGCACAAAACGCGTGCGCTTGCAGGCACACACACACATGCACACGTACGTACACACACACACACACACGCGTGCACACAGACACATACACACACACACACCTACCTACACGCACACGCGTACACACACACACCTGTGTTCGCAGAGTGGGATTATTTGCTCATTCCATGTAAACGGCTGAGATCTGTACAAGCGGCTTCACCCCAGACTGATGACAGGCCTTGTGACAGCAGCTATTCTTACTCTCAATTAGTGCAGCAGTGGGAACAGTGTGTGTGTGTGTGTGTGTGTGTGTGTGTGTGTGTGTCTGGCAGTCAGAATTCTGAGTGTGTGGGCGCCTGGCAGTGAGAAGCGTCTGTGTGTGTGTGTGTGTGTGTGTGTGTGTGTGGCCGTGGGCAGGACGTATGAGCAGGACACAGTGCCAGCCCTCTGTGTCCACTACACCAACCAATCACTGTGACCTGTGAGAGTGTAAAGACAGAATGCTTTGCATACAGGTGCAGCTCCAACACATAGTCTTGCTACAGCCATTCTTAGGTTCCCATTACAGATACTGTCACTGGAACAAAATAAAAGAGTCTTAGCTCATTTTTGTTGATGCGCTTGGAAGCTATAAAAATTGGCCCTCCGGAAAAGCTTGGAGCCACTCTGAAGGGCTGGCACAGGGCTTGGCGGAGATCTAATCTGAGATGCCGAAAGTGAGAGTGCTCGGCTGGCACCAGAACCCGCCCGACACAAAAGAGCTTTCATACCCGGGGCAACCACCAACTGGAGGCAAAACACGACCAGGAAGGGGGGAGGAAAAAAGAGAGAGAAAAGCAATCTTCTCTAGCCTTTGGCAAATATTATATAAGATTATGGGCAAATTCCAGCACATGCAGAAATGTCTATGACAGCTCCCAGTCCCTAAGGGCATTGAGGGGAGACAATGGATCAGTGAGATGAATACCAGTCCCTTCCTGGTGGAGCGAAGGGGGGCAGGGCAGGGGGTGACCATGCCAAGACTTGCAGGTCTCTCTTTCTCTCCCTTGCGTTCTCGGTAATGCAGAAGTCACAGGTCCCAAAAAAAACTAAAACAGGAAAAAACCCCACAACAACATAACAAGGGTCTCAGACTGTGACTACCCGTTCAGGCCAGGCCCACTCCCCCCAAGCATTCCCTTCCAGGTGGGCCTCTCCCAAAGGCCCTTAGCATTACCACTAGGGCACTGCGTGCTCTGCACAGCCAAGCACAAACTGCCATGAAACGCAAACACGCGCACCGGGCTCTCCTCCGTTGTCATCACAACGACATGGTGAAAAGTCCATTTTTAGTCCGGGTATTTACCTGTCCCTTTGCTGCTCAGATGTTAGCGCACCTTGTTTGAGGGCCAAAGGTAATGCCTTGTTCAAAGGTCAAGGGTCACAGCTTGAATCTTGGCCAAACAAACCAGACAGACCTGACCTCCCCCCTTCCAAAAGCACGGTTGTTCTCCTCTTGCAAGAGTACAGTGCAATAACAATAAGCAGATTAAGTGCCCTGAAGCTCTGGACATATTATTGAAAATAAAAATGTAGATTGTGAAAAAAATGAAAAAAAAGAAAAAAGTGTGAAATTCAAGTCACCACTATTCATTACAACTCCACCTTAGGGCATAGTCTTTCTTCAAAGTAGCAGACAGGCAGGTGTGGTAAAATAATATTCCAGCAGCAGGGAAAAACATAAAAAACTATGCAAACAAGAGATCAGCATGTACCAAAAGGATCACAAACAACCAGAATGTAACATATATGCTGGATTTAAATGGCAACTTACAGGTAAACACTTGAGTATATGAGGGGTACAGTATATTGAAAGAAGGTGCTTCCACACAGGTGTGGTTCCTGAGTTAATTAAGCAATTAACATCACTTCATGCTTAGGGTCATGTATAAAAATGCTGGGCAGGCTCAAGTGCCCAATTGTTGGGGCACTTTTGGCCGAAGCTTCAGTGATGAAGACTGCTCAACTTGCTGATGTTTCATGACGAACAGTGGCTAAAGTGAAATTGGTATGGAAGTGTGAGGGATAGACATCAACTAGATCGATATTGCATACTCCTCAATTGTGATGTCTGAGTATTGGTTCGTTATGCAAGGCAAAACAAATGAGCAACTCTGAATCAGTTAACTGCAAATATCAATATAAGGCATGAACAGACAGTTTCATCAAGAGCAGTCCATCAATAACTTCACACAGAGGGATACTATGGTTGGGTTGCAGTGCAAACACCTTATTACACCTAAAAATATACATTTGTGAATGGTGCACTGGCAGTGGTCTACTGAGCAGTGGAAAAACATAATATTGTCAGATGAGTCATCCTTCACCCTGTTCTTAACAAGCAAACAAGTGCATGTGGCGAGTCTGAGTCTGAGTGCTTGTTTCCCACTGTGAAGGGTTCTGGCGGCCCTGTCATGGTGTGGGGTGCATCTTCCTGGCATGGTTTAGGTCCACTCAACCCCTTAGAGGGCACGGTAAACGGCAATAAATACATGAGTGATCACCCTCATCCTACGGTGATGTATTTATTATCCTGATGGGAGTGGTCTCTTCCAGGATGACAACGCCCCCATGTACAAGGCACAAGTGACCACTGAATGGTTTGATGAGCATGAAAATGATGCAAACCATATGCCATGGCCATCTCAGTCACCATAGCTCAACCAAATTGAACATGTATGGGAGATTCTAGAGCGGTGCCTGAGACTGCGTTTTCCACCAACATCAACAACACCAAATGATTGCATTTCTTGTGGAAGAATGGTGCTGCACCCCTCCAATAGCGCTCCAAACAGTTGTCTATGCCATCTATGCCAAGGTGCAATGACACTGTTCTGGCAGCTTGTGGTTGCACAACCACCTATTAAGACACTTTATGTTGGTGCTTCCTTTACTTTGGCAGTTATGTGTAATTTCCAATTTCTTTGGCTGATTTTGACCTGTAGTCCAAGTTAAAAGACCACGCCTGGCTTATGTAAGATATTGAACTGTAAGCAGACAGGTAAATCATATCAAAATTACAAGGGATCTGTGTGGCCAAATGGAGACAGTAATTGGCATGTGAATAGGTGATCAAGAGGAAGAGAGAGAAACTCCTGAAATTCAGAATCTCCTGAAATCAACAATGGCCAGTAGAATACATGGATAGGTGATCAAACGGCTACTCAGGCCAACCATTTAGACTTGATTAGCAATACAATAGACTGTTTCCTGGCTAGGCCCCGGGAACTGAATCAATCAGACGCCCCCTAGTGATGAGCAGACTGATTGATTTAGGGAGGCCAGACACTGGCTTCTCTAAATCAATCACATTATTTCCAAATACACATTTCTGTTTCCCACCTCAGAAGAACAAAGCCGAAAAGAATATTTAGAGTCATTCAGTTGGGAGAAGGACATTCAGACAAACTCCGCTGAGTCCAGAGTGCTTGCTGGTATTCTTGTATTACCTGTCATTTACTTTGTTACTGTCGCTACCGAAATAAAACCTTCTTCATCAAGATCAGAGTGCTGCCGTATTTCTTACACTTATTTGACTTAAATCACTCTCTTTAACTTTCCACACACATTGGGAGTACCACATTTCTTCATACTGTACTACGAGGCCATGGAAAATCGCATTCAAATCCACACTGACAGGAAACACTGCCCTTTCAATCGTCAGTGCAAATGACAACTTTGAGGAAGTGAACTACTTGATTTTCATCACCTTTCTTGTTTTCAGTTCCATTTATAATAGGTCAGTGCATAAAGCAGAATACATGCTTTATAGGGAGATTCCATTTGGACACAGAGGTAAACTGTGAACAGAGGTTTCTCTCCACTCTGGGCCCCAGTGACTGGGCTTTCCACGGCAGGAAGGCTTTATTGAGGCACATTTTCTCCCTCTCTATCATCTTTATTGGAGCACATTTACCAGTGCCGATTTCTCCCCCCTGATTAAAGCACATTTACGAGATGCTCATCTTGATCTTTTTTTCATAGGCCATTTAGCAGGCTCGACCCCCTCTTTATTAAACCATATTTACTATGCCTCACCCTCCTCCTCATTAAACACATTTACCGGGCATCACAAGACAGGCTGAGAATCCAATTACCTTGATCCAGTTACTTATCTCTGCAGATTCAACGACCATTTCAAGTGCATGACACCATTTCAACCCCCCGCCGTCCGTCAGCTACCGCACGCAGCACTGTACCTGCCCGCATGCTCGTCTTTACAAGCCGCTGCTGTTGCCATCACATGCTGATTAAGACAGAAATCGGCACTGCCTGAGCAAATAATATGGCTGTTCCCTTGGCATCCAGTTTAAAGGGAAACGCGTTTTCCCCCTGGCGACGGAGAATAAATAAAGCCTACGGGTGCCAAGGCCACATCCTCCTGCCGCTACGCTAATCAGCAGGGCCCGCCGCCCACGGGGGCCTACGTCCCCGAGCCCGACAGGATGTCTCATTAAAGCGCAGGGGGGCCCGGCCCCGCCGACCTCCCGTTCCTTAATTGCGGAGGGACGCAAAAACGCGGCACGCCCTAGGCCCCGCAGGCGGGCTTAAAAGATCTCCGGGAGGTCGTGACCACGAGGCACGCTGCACCGCCGAAACCGCACGGGCGCCGCACCCACGCCACCTGCGGACGCGCTCTTCGAGAGGCGCGCCCAATACAAATCTGTGCAAATTACAGCTTCCGTCCTTGCCTGTCGCCTTTTACACTTTTACAAGCCCCTCAACGAAGAAGGGCCCGTCCCTTCTTTATAATGATAACAGTAGATCCCCGCCTTAATAAATGAGGCTGGTTTTCCCCTCGAACGCTGAACACTGTCCCTCTTTAAATCCCATTGACGGAGCCTTCCTTCGCCTAATTTGCCAGACAGATGCACGGACCAAAAAGGAGAGCAAAAATAGGGACCGCACTGAACATTGGTCCTCCAGGGTTCATCTTCCACACAAACTCTCTCTTCCTGCTGTCTAAAGTGCTGTTTCATGAGCTACTTGGTAACTAACTGGCAATTTGGTATACATTTTTTGGGATAAATACATAACAGCTGATGAGGCACAAGCCAGAAAGAAAGCAACTCAAGGATCAATACAGTACTTCAGCACTCCTTCCACACCGTACTCAATCCAAATCACACACCCCATTTCATACTTACTAAACCAATAAATAATCATAATTTTAAGTAATCTATGTGCTTCAGACGTTACAAAGACTTTGAACGTGTCAAAATAAAACACAAAATGAAACACAAACACTAGAATCAACATCTGGCTTCCCCGAGTCTCATTTCCTGGCGATGGCTTTTACACAAGATGCAGGTATACCTCCTTTTCGCTGCATATCACTTGGGAGTTATTTACTGAGATGCATCACGTCTTGGCTCGATGCCCGTTCTCACCCTACTATCCAAGCTACACAGGCCCACCAATGTTTACAACAGCCTGACGATGTAGACACACAGCTCAATGCATGCCAGGATTGGCAAATGCATTCGTCATTGCACTTTGTGCACCCATCTTCTAAAAATAAAACGCGTCCGTCCACAAACAAAACGACAGAAGGACCAACACGTTAATGGTTAACACAAACCCGTGCGGCACTTACATTCTGAAGGCCGGTGAGAAAGCGAGCGCTATACGTTTACAACTACTTTCTAGATGTAACCCCTGCACGAAAGGCTCCTCTCTTTTAGTGATCGTCAAAGCACTTGATGTAATCACATTTTCCCTTGCTGCAATGCAAATGTAGGGAAATGCATTCTCTTCCCCACCCCGCCGCTCTTCTGCATACACGGCGAGGAAACACATTCAATATTTGTGTCCACGTGAATGCGAGGAAACCAAGGCGTCCAGTCAGCAGACGACTGTTGGCAGACACTGAGGAGATTTTACCCCTGACCCTCAAAACAGGACTTGAGTTCAACAAAATCCTCATTCACTTGAAGTCTGAAAGACAAGACCTCTGGGAGGTAATAGGAAAAAAAAAGTTATACAGTAAACATTTTGTTTACTAGTGCAGGGCTGGAATGTAGTTATTCTGAGAAGCGCCTCCAAATGAAACCAGAGAGCTTTATTACCACTTCAGTTTATACGATCTCAACAGCTCCACACATCCAAGCCAAGACAGAGCCCCCAAGCACTGGGGCAGAAGCAGCTCTGTGTCCGTGTCTCTCACTGAAAAGCAACAGAAAACGCACTGGCCTAATGCGGGCCATTCCTCCTGTAGTAGAGGCACAGAGCTGAAGAGATGCATTGTGGGATTTCCCACAGTGGCATGATGCAAGGTGACAAGGGATTGGTGCTTGGAAATATAGTGTGCAGTATGGTTGGTTAATTTGGATTGACATTACTTTTGACTATATTGACTTAAAAAAAAAAAAAAAAAAAAATATTTAAAGCAAAGAACACAGTATATTCTTCATGTATCCCTTTGCCCCCAGTTTGGAATAACCCATTCCCAGTCATTCTGCAAATTCAATTCGACCAGTGGAAATGTGATTGTGCTGATAAGTTGCTTAAAGCCCTACTGACAAAAACCCTCCCTGGCCGACACTACGGCTTCACACTTCTTTCAGCATGAAAGAATCCTGGCCAGTCAGCACTGGCATCGTCAGAATTTGATCCACATCACTGGCTGGACTTCATTGACTAAACATGGAACATCTAACATCATGGCTCACATACCAATGTGAATGCATCACTTAATGAGGCATGGAAACCATTTATCAATCTCATTGATTCTAATCATCTAAATCCCACGAATACTCCACAAATTCATATTAATTAATATAAACGTGTTGGCAGCAAGTGAATAGAAGAGGGGAAACATGGGACTAGAGCAGTGAGAGACAGGGTGTGCTCATATCAATGTAACAGTGACACTGAAGAGAAGCAGAGGGCAGAGACCAGCTGTACATGGGTTGCACATGGATTTTTGAGGTGCTGGGACACCTTTTGAGGGTGCTATGGAGTATGACAGCTAGTGCTGCTGTTTTAAATACGATAATTTATTTTTTGTACTGAACAGATGAAATCTCACCAGCCCACCAAATAAGGCAATAAAGAAATTCACTGAAATTTTACCCTCATTACCCTTACTTTGAAATAAAAAATGAGAACTAACAGATAATGTCCCGCACACAAATCAGAACACTGCCAGTGCGTGACAGGCAGTCTCTTCCATTGAAGTGTGAGGGAAGTTGGCTCGGGAGCAGTGCTAACACTGCTTCTTTATGACAATAAGAGAGACAGAGAGGGAAGTTTAGAGGCGGTGTGGGACTAGTGGCAATAAGACAGGCAGTGTGTGTTTGGGGTAACGAAATGGAAACAGGCAGTTTAGGATGCCAGCATTGTGAAAGTCACAAAAAAATGGATGGACAGATTAAATGGAAATAATTTCCTACCATTGACAGTCCACAAACATACAGGTAACAGCCAAAATAAAGTAAACACCAACCAAATTGTCTTAATAGGACACTATGAGCTGCCAGAACATCTTAAATCTCTTAAATTTCTCAAATTAAGTTGATGACACTACATCAATAAAATTGGGTTAAGTTACTAACTGATTGAACTTATTTCCGTGGCTTTAACCTCAAAAGGCAATGGACTAAATAAGGGAACAATTTTGGTGCCATTTTGCTTATAACACAGTTATAAATAATATGAAAATGCTAACACACCATTTTCCCACTCAGCATTCATATTGTTTGATATGGGGTAGGGCTATATTTGTTATACAAATGACAACACAATGAAACCCTTTCACCAACTTGAATTCAGGTGATAATGAAGACAACACACCCCTATTTGAGTTACAACAACAAATAGAAAATGTGCCTACGCTTCCCTGAATAATCATCAACAATAATAATCTATAATAATCAGAGTTGGCCACTGTGGTAAAAACTATATTACAAATCCTCAGTGAGCATGTATTCTTGTCTGGTAATCTATACAGCCAAAACCGCAAACAGTGGCTGAGCTGCATGCAACACATGTGCTTTTGTATTGGATACATCTGTAGGCGAGCACAGTGCTTCAGGCATCTTGAAATCAGACAAACAGACTGCTTTTAAAGGTGAGGTACCTGTCACCTGCACTCTGGAGGGAATGCATATTGCATGAAGTGCACACATTACATGTACAGTTGTACAAAGAATCAAATGGAATAATTACAGCTCAGACACAGGTCTAACCAATGTGTTGTTTTTTACCCCCCAAGAAAAGCATCTAATGACTTTTAAACAGAGCATCAATTACATATTTAACATAATCAGAGACTCCAGAGTGACCCAGTCAGTAAAGGCACCCACTACGAGTGGAGGCTAGGCCACAAGGTCACAGGTTCAAGCCTCGGCTATGTCACTAGCTGACAATGACCAGGATTCCAGAGTGATGGAACACAACTAGCCTTATCCTGTCAGTGAGACTCAGGCTACTGTTATTAGCTCCTCCCAAGGATGCAGCACACAGCCTCAGGCCTACAGGCCACCAGTCGCCAGTACTTCAATCTGCGCCAGCGCTCGTATACGAAACAGTCAGTGGCTTGCAGGTGAGTGCATTGGAGGAGTGCGCACACTTCAGCTGCAGTGTTCCCGGTGTGCCAGTGCAAGAGGCACAGTGGCAACTCGAGAGGCACAATTTACGATTCCGAATTTGGGAGAGAAAGAAAAGGTGGAAAAACTTCAAAAAAGAAGAGGGCCAATTAGAGTCAAACCAAAAAAAAAGTCAGAGAGTAAAAGAAAAAGGCTTTACATGGAAACACTATGCATGCTGATACAGGACTGACACGGCCAGTGGGCGGAATACATTTTTTCCAGAGTATTAACTCAATTCATTCGTTAAAACAACCACCCTTTGCCCTGCCCTGTCAACTTGCCCACAGGCATTCTTGTGTTGGTTGTGCCGAAGAATAAGAAATAAAATAAAAGCGCTCTCTTTTGTGTATACCAAATGATCCATGAGCAGAAGCTACTGCCCAAATACACCCTTTCAAGATTTCGCTTAGTGATTTGACATAGGAAAAAACGACAAAAATATAATAGATCACAGGTGGGATCCGACAATCTGAATCGGTGATGGTTCTATGGTACTACCAGTAGATCAGTACCATGAATGGCTCACCTATGTCGCAAGGGCAAGGGCTCTTCAACCTTGTGCAACATAATTATCCTCTTTGTCCTCACTTTTTCAGACAGATATAAGACTCGGCTTTAGAAATAACTGGTGAACACTTTCCTCTTGATTAGCCAGGTAACCTGTAGGTTTACAAACACTCTTACTGTCTCCGGTGCTGGAGGGCTGGGGGGTTTATTTGTGTCTGAGAGACAATGGGAGAGACCACAACTCTAGTGCTACAAGCACTCATGCATGTGGGAATAAGTTTAAAGTTCAAACATTCAACGCCGAACACAAACGCAGCAGTGCGTTGCCAGTACTCTACCTTCATTCAATGTGGAATGTTTGTATGGTAGGGTTTAGTTAAAATTCCTCTAAGACAAAACAAACAAACTTGCCTTTGGTTAGTTTAGTGGACACACTAGTGCCTACATTGTAATTTATTCTCTAACTGTTCTGTTGTTTTCACTTCAAAATTGGTAAACTGTTGAGAATTGTCCCCAAGGGATAAGAGTCTTGTGAGGCATGGCCTCTTATTTCACACAGATAAGGTATTTTGGAACAAACCTAGACTGCTCAATCTGTATACCAAGTGATTATGATTTGGTGAGCTGCTTTTTTTTGGTGAGTCTTTCTTGATTGTGAAAAAATCTTGCATGGAAGATTAACACACATATATATAACGTATACGAGGAGCTGAGGCCGTTCAACTAAACTCATTTATATTTACAGACTGCCTCTCCCGTGCACACTGACGTTTCTCTCTGATGCGGGACCAATTTCACGTAGACGCATCCAGTTCTAGCATGCAAACTTTTCAACTCGGTTCAAGTAAATTACTTAACAAGGCCTTGACTTGTTCCAAAAATATGTGCTCATAGATGTATCAAAAGTGAGAGTTCCCGTTTTTAATTACAGAATCGTATGGTTAACAAGTAGGCTACTACTTTTTGTACGCCCTGGAGTGAACTAAACTCTTATGTCTATGGAACTACTACTACGCAATTAACTGTGTGGTTACGTTGTGAAATAATGCCTTAAAGTCACATTTGCATGTAGCAACTGATTATTGTTATCGGAGCTTCTTTTAGTATGCTAGTTTATCAGCGGGTTTTCGGTAGCTACTCTCCTCCATGTAGGTGCAACGGAGCGTTATTCGTCCAGCCTTCTGAAAAACACTACATTTTGAAACTGTTGTCATTTATCTTCCTGGTTCAAATACAAACCGCAACGTAAATAATACAGCACTTATTCATAGTTCCATCTTGCTGCTACTGCGTAACTACGGACATAATAGGATTGCCGCAAAACAAAATCGGCTCAGTGCAAGACGGTTACAGTTAACCCTAGCACTTCACACACAGGCTAAAACAAATCTGCCGTTTTCTAAGGAACCATGTTGTCGTTACTTGTGCAAACCTACCTTTAACGCTATTGCTGTTTTACATCACGGGTGACATTCATTCCTTCCGTGTACTGCAGATAATAGAATCGGTCGAAACTCAACATCGCTCGAAAAGGTACACGTTAAAAGAAGGAGGAAAAAAAACATTGAAGTGTCCGAGCTGTCAACACGGCGGTAGAAAAAACGAGGAGGTTGGGTCTCTGCTCGCAAACTTGTTGCGTTGAGCATCCACTGGTTGAAGTGGGCAGTGCCTGACTCGACGCACACGTATAGCGGATTTTTAAAAGTAGGCTACTACCTAATCGCTACAATTTAAGAATGTACACCTATGCACTTAGACGTAAGCACATACTCGTGCAATCTTATGGTCGCCATTAAGAGCGATTTATATATACATGTCGAATAGCCTATGTATGAATACGTGTTAGGTTTATGAAAAAATAAATATACATTAGCCTATGATGCATTTATAAGGCATCCTATGTAGGCATCCTATTTTCGAAACGTTTAGTTTATGTGGACAGAAAAACGTATTGTGCAAATGTATTATTGTTAATTTATTGATTGAATATTGGACCAATTAGCCTACTTCAATATGTAGGCTACCGTAGTTATGGAAGGCAAACGGCCTCCAGGGAAGGGCAATATGTTTAAATAAAAGCAAGAGGATACTTGGACGTTCGTGTGCATTCATCGTTTTCAGTTTTATTTATTTATTTGTTTATATACGTTCCAATCCACTGCTCATTAATGAGGGTCATGCCGAAACGAATAGGATGAGAAAACTCTTCTGACCTCTCGACAAGACGATTTCTGGCTGCACAGGAGTGGCGTCCGAGGTTGCCACGTGTAATACTAAATTGGGCATCTGTGTCGAAGGGGAAGACAAAGACGCCTCTCATGAACCGATTCAGATGCTAAAATTCAAGAGCCTCATTAGATGCCAGTCAATGCAACAGAGAGTTCACTGTACAGTGCGGTTTTTTATATCTATTCTGTAGTCCACGTGCTCTGTGCTCTCTTTCGATTGCGAAGACGTCAGCCGAAGGGAAGAACAGAGCTGCTCTGAATTTTAATAATGTGCTACTTCACCTCCAAAGTGTGGTATTCTGCACTGCGGGCACAAGTGTTCCGAAAAGCGTCCATGAAATTGCACACAATGACTAATTTGTTTTTACCCATCGATGCCCCCCCGCCAGCTTGAAGAGTTTTTGTCATGGTTTGTACCTTTCAGATGTTAACCCGTGTCTAGAACCGTACATAGATGTAAAAATTACATATTGGTATTTGTAGTGCCGTTTGTTGCAAAAAGTAGCCTATTTACAACTTGGTTCCAAATGTGATTTGTGGTCTCCTCACTACAATAGTTAAATATAAATAATGTTTGCTAGTAACCATTCTATTTCCCCCCTGCAGACAACACTTAAAACCAGATTCCAAGCAAGAGGCTGAGCACCAATAGGGGACTCACACAGGTACTGGGCATTTGGTTTAGACTTCAACGAAGGGTCGCTTCCATGGCAACCACAGTTCTGCGTGCACAAGTGGTCAAGGCAGAGTGTTTGTATGGAGCTTTTTATATTCTAACACAGGTCACCTAATTCCCAGAAAATCTGGAAGAAAAACAACATCAGCAACAACAACCGTTCATGGTTTAGGGCTTAGCTCCCGAGACTCTTTTCAGATCCACATCCATAAACCATTTTCTTTACTGCAAATAAAAGACTTTGCAAAATAAAAGGTTTTACTCTGTACTAGGGCCCCTTTCACAGAGTGAAATGATTGTGATATTATTCATACATTTTCCTAGATCTGAATGAGGGTATGCTCTTTCTCTTTGTCCAAGCATAAACAGAGCTGACATTTTACAACAAAAACATCCCATTTTGTCAGGGAAGAAGCTGGGTGTGGAGAGACTGTTATTCTGCTTGAAAGTGATCCGGGTTTATGGAGGAGGTCAACCACAACCAGAGGAGAATCTAGGGATAACCACAGCTGCGCTTTTGAAAACATCCCTGTAAAGTAATGCAGGGCAGGTTTCATAATCTGGCTGAGCCTAGCTTTCTCCTATAGTTCCTTACCCCAAAATAAAGAAGCTGGCTTAGTTCAGGATATGTGTAAACATCTCAAACATTTACCTGGTCTTTCGAGAGTTGTAAACATCTCAAACATTTTTTTACCTATATATTGGTCTTTGGTAATTTCGGCCTTGAGTTCAGTATGTGTGGCACTGAAGACTGTGGATGTGTAGTGCCCCCCAATACACAGCCATACAATAAAGCAATGCATGTAGTGGCAGTACTATTCTTCCCAGTAATTACCACCCCCTCCATCCTCAAAACATGAACACTTTAAAGTAAGACCTACGGCACTGCAAGTAACCAATATTGCAGGTGACCCTTAGCTCTGATTGAGGTTTTTCTCCAATGGGAGTTGAAGTTCCAAAAGCACACGACTTCCTGCTGTGTTGAAACAGAGATATGCCTGCCACACTGGCGTTCCTCAGAGCAGGGCCGCTGCACGTCAGTCACCACATGGGACTACTCTCTGGAGGAAATCACAAGGGCCCTTTGATGAGTAATTACTGCACACAGCCTGTATGTACATGCCAAATGCGTAACCAAACCAAAAATAATAATCTTGTGGAAAACTACAAACAAAAAGAACACGATGGAACACAAACAAAAGCAAAGAATAATTATTATGAAGACTTCAACAGAACAGGAACATGCACTAATGGTATTATTAATTCTACAAATGTTTTGAGAAATTCTGTATAAGCAAGGCAGTTTTGTAGACAAAATATGCTTTTTCACATGTTGAAATTAATTGAAGGGATATATCACTCTCTGGACAGGATAAGAGAAAATGTATTTGTTTACACAATGTTCCAATTTAGAGGCCACTTCACTGATCTGTAGTGTTCAGCATTCTAAAGACATCCACGTGAGCGCATCCACCAAATGCAGGTCCACAAATCTCACATAATGCTCCTTTTTGATTGCTCTGAAGATCAATACTGAATCAATGCTTCATTATAGGCCACCATTGCAGGAAAACTAGGCTGCTATTTCAATGGTGTTAATGAGAATGAGTAAATCGGGAGACTAAAGAGACCGACATGGGTGGCAAAACGGGCACACGACCCAATCGCTCCAGTACAGCCAGTCTAGCACAACCAAAGGAGACCACAGAACAGCTCCAGCTAGAGGCAAAGCCAAGATTCAAACTTACAACTGCAGGGCAATTGGGGCAATGATGGACAAGGCATGGGGTCCAGGGGGCAAGGAAGAGGGGGCTGAGCTGTGTTCCATCTCTTTAAAAGTTGTGAGAAGCACGCACTGACAGACGTGATATTAGAAGGCAATTGGCTCACCCTTTGCTGGTCTTTGGTGTAGGTTTCCTCTCGTCGCGACCAGGGCAGGGTCTCTGCAGGTCGGGACCTTCTTCCAGAGCCTCAGGGCTGGCCGCGTATATCGTGCATCCCATGAACCCCACGGTCTCAGCCGCAGCGGCGTCGCGGAGCCAGAGGGAGCTTGTCCTTGCTTGTCAAGAGAGCCGCTCCCGCAAGAAATCCAGCAGAAACCCATTGCATCAGCACATCCCCTGCCCCCACCTCTCTGCCACTAGCTCATCCATCCTCCCCCTGATCTCCCAACACAGGGATAATCAGATTTCACATTTACTCTGAAAAAAATACTAATAATAATCATCCCCACATAATCCACTGCCATGGCACGTTGTGCACAACGGGGCCGGCCAGATATCAGCCCTTTCCGTGCCCCGACAATCAAACACAAGCCGAAGCAAATCAATCCAGCTTTACTCTCCTGGCTGTGCAGGCACTGCACAATAATAATAATTACTGGACGAGTGAAGAAGCCTTAATTACCGCCTCATGCTGCTGAAGTATAGAATGAATTAGTGGCAAGCTAGGAAACCATGAGGATGATGCTGGCCCGGAAAATGACAGGGTTAAGTTTGTTATACGCTGTTATATTCTGTTTGAGTCACTTGTTAAACTGCCACCAAGCAAGAATTTTGACATAACCCAAGTAGAGGTCAGTTAACCTGGTATTCAAGGACATATACAGCAGAGTATATCTCTGCACTAAAAGCACAGCAGGTCATAAATCATAACAGAGGCTATTAGACTTATCTATATACTAGCCTTGTTTATATGCAGTCCAGTAAGATTTGGCCCAGTTACAGTTCCTAGGGTATGTTCACCGTGAATTCCTGTGATTTACCTCTCAGAAATAATTGAAACACATATATCCGATTGGAAATGTAATCACCCGCAAGCTCACACTTTTCTGTGAAGAAGTCACCACACACCCCCAGAGATCCCAAGGTTAGCGAAGCACAACGAGTGAAACTCTGCGTGGGTATGCTTGTGCATGTATGATTAATAGGTCTCTTAAACAGCAGCTACAAAATCTAGCATCCTGTACAAGCATCTCCATGGACGCCCTTGCCTTTAACTCTGCATTAGAGAATAAAGGCATTTGCATATGCACCGCTTTCTGGGCCTCTTGGGAAAATAGTTTAACCTGATGCAGGAGGTGTCATGCTTTAGCGAGTTGTACCGAAGCCACCACGAGGCTCACTGGACGTGTACGTGCACGCACATATTCTCTACACATCAGCATCAAAAAGCGAGAATTTACTGCTGTTGCAGTACACGTTTTTTCCTATTTTTGGTATTCATAACACGAGGGATATAAGAGGTTATAAATAATCTTGAAACAGGTCGCTGATATTGTGGAGGTCAGTACAGAAATCCAGTCCGAGGGGGCAATAGTGACGTTACAGAGCCACAACAGATGGGATCAGTGGCATCAATGTGAGATGCCAACACTGAATCCAGAAAGTGGCTTTAAAGCATCAAATGAAACCCTGACAGTGAGATTTCTCGGGCTGTCCACCTCCAGTGATTCAGAGGGGATTGAGACCCCTCTAGTGGCAGAGTGCTCTTACTGCGGTTCCAGGCTGCCAGTGTGTTTACAGCGTATGCCCTGTAGCATCTGTCTTTTGGCATCAAAGTCTGGAAAACCAGCTGTGTGTTCTGTCCCTGGAGATAGACACAGTGTTTGGCTGTAGGCTGGAAATAGACGCACCACATCCAACTACTCCATCCTACTCACACAAAGATGAAAGGAAAGCTTTCTGCCCCTCTCCACTGCTTTGCTCTTGGCAGTTGAGGCAAAGCAGTCGCCTGACAAATAAGATCCAAGCACCTGTTTACTCTCGCGCCTTGTCCGGTGTGATCTGTGTATTGTGTGAGGTGAATGTGTGCGATAACTTCGTCAGAGGATGTAATTTGCTTTGATGTAATTTGATGGTCCGATGATGGATGAAAGCAACACAGTGGAAGTGTTGTTTGCCAAATCTCCAGGCTGCAGTGTCACGAAACCCAAGAAACAGATACCATAACCACGTACAAGGTCACAGAACACGATGGGACTTTTTCTAGCTATGAATTCTTTCAATAGTTAATTTAAACAGGCCATTCATTGTTTTACTTTGTTAATAACTATTCATAATATTTATAGAAATTTTATTTTGACATTAGCTTTGTTCAGATTCTATTCTGATAATATTTATCTAGACTCATAATCCAGGTTGACTAAAAGATAGAGGAAACAGGAGCAGAACACAGATAGCATATAAGCCATGTAATTACGAACAGTTTAATATATTACACTGCATCTTTTTGTTCTTTGCAATGTTTTTGTCATTCTATTAAATAGATACACACGAGAAGAGATTCAGAGGCAGTTTTAACATGTGGGTATTTAGAATACAACACACTGGAACGTGACCATATAAAATGCTGAAAATGTCTGTTTCAAACATTGCAAGTTTGCAGTAGAACTGAAAGCACAACACACAGCTAAATAAGGCCACACAGTGCTGTGAACAAAATCACTACATGCATATCCCTGAGATGGAACAAATATGATATGAATATATCACTGACCACTGCCTGCCTGCAGTAGTGTACGTATGATGGTCTGGGAGGCATATCGCAAAGGCATTCAAACAGGCTTTGAAGGCGCAAACTCCTATCAGATGTCGGGCATGTCCAGTTATGGTGATCGTGCCTTTCTTTTGCTGTAAACGGCATGCTGAACTGCACTGGGGTACTGCACTCTGGACTCAAGACCATGACCATTGTTACACTGAAGCTGTGCACTACACATTGGCCTAGACCAGGGGTGTCAAACTCATTCCATCATGGGCCGAGTGTGTGCAGGTTTCTGTTGCACAACACCAGGTGATTTCAATTAGTTCCCCTCCTCGGTTGAAGAAGGAAGCTAATTAGTGAAATCACCTGGTGCAGTGCACTGGTTGCAACAAAAACCTGCATACACCTGCATACACCCTGGCCTAGATGATGGTTTTTGGATCATGGCCTACTTCTCCTCCCACTCACCTGAAAGAACTCCACGTTCCTCAAGCTAGATCAATAGATCTTCCCCCTGCATTCACTACTACAAAAAACAAAACAACTTGTGCTTTTTGGGCTTAATTTGCTGAAACGGAAGATGTGTACATTGTGAACGCCACTCAGGTCACCATAGAGCTAATCGGGATTAAAAAAACACATTTTATAAAACAGGATCACAATGGTTAGGCAAGCACTTTACAGTTTGACTTGAAAAACGGATCAAGTAGGCCTAATGATAGGAAACTAGGTGAGGAAATCATACGGATTAGTTGAGGGGAAGAAATCTCATGCTATCAAATATACAAAATGCATTGATGACATTAAATGAGGCATGACCAAAAAACTAACTGTGACCAGCAAGGAATGTATGAAGCAGAAGTTCTGTATTTACTGTCCGTAGACTGGTGACCACAGCTAATAACCCGACCATTAAAAGACACAATGCCATTATACTGAGCCTCTTAAGATATTGGATTACACATTTAAACAAGGCCTTTCATTTCTCTATTAACATTCAATTCATTATGACATTTATATATTGTTGTTGACTATTTAAAAAAAAATATATAATAATAATAAGTACTCCATCCACCATGTCCTGAAAAGAAGGCCCAGTCACTTTCCTGCTTATAACAAAGACTGCCAGCAGAGGGAGCCAAACTACCACTGAAGTAGGAACTAGGATGAGCCTGTAACGTCCTCAAGGTGTGGGGTTCATGCTTATGTCCTCTTTTGGCCCTCAAATTCAACATAAATTTCAGAATGCACTTATTTTTTAAGAATTAGTTTGCCTCACAATATGACTAAATATTGTATATACTGTGTACCATAATTTCTTCTGACCAGTAGAAGGGCTGACACAGTGAGGTAAAGGGTAGTATAATTTTAAATGTATAAAATAGTAACAAAATACAATAAAAAATTCCCTGCAATGGATGAGATTCTGCTAGAGGCTACATGTACACCTGCTTTTATCAGTGTGTTGTGCATGTGTGTATGTTCATCCTTGCTATCATATTATTTGGACAAGTCTGGGAGAGACATTGCACCCATTCAACATTTTCCCCCACTGACTTTTATCCATTATATTGAGAACATATGCAATGTTGCTGAGAGTGGGGTCAGGGGTCATAGCTTGGTGCTGACAAAGCTGCAATACAGGCCATTCTGATCTACTGTACCTAACAAGGGCCTTTACCTCCCTCTACTGAAGAGGCTAACAGAGTCCCCACTCAATTAAAATGCATATTTTTCATGACCTACTGATGCTTTACAGCAAAATGCATGATTTGAAATAATTTAATTTCTGCAATTTCTTAAATCCCATGAAACTGGGCTACTTTGAAGACAAAATTGGTAGAGGGCATAATGCACAAGCCAGGGAGACAGCAAATGTGTTAGCAATATCAGAGCACTGTCATAACTGGGCTTGATAGCAAATGACAAAGTGAGATGGATGCATTTCACTTGCTGTCAAAGATTAAATTTTTTTTTTTTTTTTAAGAACAAGCTTTATTTTTTTTAATGGTCCATGACTTTCAAGGATGAAAATACTTTTGGATTTCCAAAGGGAGCCCAGATCTAAGCTGGAGGAGGCCCAGCTGTGTAGTGGCAGGGCATTCAGACAAGGAATGCAGTTTCGGATGAGGAGGTTCATGGGAAATGTGTAATAGGACTGAGGTGCTTCATCGGTTGTGAGGGTAACCAAAGTGCAGCTTATAGAGGTTACTATGACTACAATGGCACAGCTTTAATTGAGATATCTTGTCAGGCATTGTTTAGTGTGGTAGAGTCCGCAGGGCATAGAGAAAAGAGGTGACATAGTATGACCAAGCATATTTAAAGCACACTTATTATATTGCAGTAATAACAGCAGCAGTCCCAATATTATTGGTGGTACAGAAGGATAAGGCTTTCTAAAGCCCTTTATCGGATAAAATATCTTCTCTTGGGCGCAAAGAATAAGAAATGACACGCACATACCTGAAGCGAGTGCATGTGGGAATACTCACACTAAAGAAAGAGAGACACTGAAGGACAGGTGTGATTGTCTCATAAAAAGATTTATTTTTTTGCCTAAATGTACAAAGGCAAGTTACAGTATTGTATAAAAAAAGAAAACGTGGTAATGTACACTTTACATAAGAGAAAACTCCAGGAGGGAGAGGGGCTGAGACGAGGCAGGTGGGAGACGGGGGGTAGGGGTGGTACAGTTGGGGAATGAATTCAAACACAGCGATAAAAAAAGCTGTAAACATCTTCCTTTCAAGTACCGATGTCTGACACTGAGACACACCCCCTGGTTGTGATTGACAGGAGGGGGGGGGGGGGGGGTGGCATTGGGGCGGGGCTGAGGAGAAGGGTGACGGGCTAGAAGTCCGCAGGGCAAAGGAGGAAAACCCACAATAACAGAACGAATTCCCTCTCCCCCACAGGATCACAAAAGGACGTCTATCGAGCACCATTTGAGACAAGACTTTAGCAACGGCTGTGTTGTGATAAACAAACCAACTGGCGTCTCCTACGATGGGTAACAAAATAATGGAAAAAAACCCCCTCCAAAATAAATTACAAAGAATCAAGCGCTTTTTCTTCAGTCTGAACCAACTCAACAGGTAGTGAGTGTCTGCTAGTGTAGCTTTCAGGGATAGAAGGCCAAATGATTAAATTATTACTATATATACACTTGGTTCTGACCCCCTTCTGTTCCATAAAAATGCATTAAAATCTACAAGCTCCACCCTCTTCCACCAAATCCCTTGTCAGAAAATGTTTAAATTGCTTAGGCCAGTATTCACGGATATGCATGTGACATCCCGCAGACAATGTGATGACTGTCGGCCATTTTAAAGAAAAACGCTGGCTTTCGAAGCAAGAAATGAACAGAATTCTCTAATGCCTACTCCGGTATTCACTTGCAAACAGTCATATGATTTGCTATAGTCATTGCTATACGTAAAAGCAACCAAGAAGCCAAGAACCAAAACAACGTTGAATGATTTTCAAGAGAATCTGTTAAAACTAACACTGCTTGACTTTTCGCACATTGGCAGAGAAATCCAACTAACTTTCGGATGGGAAAATGTATAAAGAAAACAACTGCTGTTAAAAATGATCTTCAGAGCACTTCCAACAAGGTAGTATTTTCATTGGTAGACTGGCCGCCAACTCTGAGGGCATTTAAGCATGTCTGCTGCTGCAGATGGGAATTAATTAACTAACATTTTGAGATGGACCACAAGTACATGCTCAAACCCAGCAATACTTTCTATCACCTCTGATTTCAAGACAACTCTTAAAAAAACGTATTAAATCTTTTCTTCGTCAGACTCCAGCTCCACTTCCTGTTAAAGCATGAGGCACTTCCTGTGCAGAAGGGATATACTGTGGAGTATAAATGCAGTTACTCTGTTCAGGGTAGCCCACCCCAGCAAACACAGAACTTCACATTAAGAAACTGCCATTGCAGCTCTCTTTATCCATATTAAACTGCACTGCCCCCTTCACGATCAGACCATTTATATATGCTCAGAATACCAATACAATTTACTAGCTGCTTTTCATATTCCACTCGGTTGCATTAATAAACAGCAATGATTCTTGGAGGTTTAAATCAGATTTACCATTTCGAACAGTATTCCGGGCAATGAGAATGTAACATTCAGAACCGTATGACTATGAACAGGAAGTCTTGGCAAACAAGCTGGGAACTAAGAAACTATGTTTCACTATGGAATTATTGGCTATCTGCTCTCACACAAACCCTGGCTGAACAGAGGTATGGACTATCCCCGGGCACTCTACATTTCAGTACTAAGATGTACCCAGTGCTGTAGAATCAATGTAAGGGAAAAGGAGGTCCGACACTGGTGACTTAGCCCAAAGAAAACACAACCCCCCACAAACAAACAAAATATTCCTTTGAAGCACTTGTTTTTACAGGGGAAACTGGGGGTACACAGGGGTTGAAATGGTAGCATGGGAGAGGGCGAGGTTAGAGGGACAAAATTCAAAAGAAAGAAAAAAATAAATCACAACACTTCAAATATAAAGCCGTTACACCAGCTACAGTTTCCATATTATATCAACAATGGTAGAAAAAAAGAGAAAAGGCTAAACAGACAAAAAAGTAGGAAATTTCTAATAGCATCCAACAGCCTTTTAAAATAATTCCTCTGTACCATATATACAGAAACCACATATCGAGTGCGTGTGGGAGAGGGAGAGAAAAACTAGGAGGGAAAGGTGGACAAAGCAAACCTGTACAGCTTACTCTGTTTGAAAGAACAGTGTGTAGGGTTAATGCTTTTTTTAGTGCTATATTACACCATGCGGAAGAACACAACAGAGAGAGAAGGGGATTCTGGGAAGGAAGGAAGGGGGGAGGGGGAAAAAAATGGGACAGCAGAGATGTGATTTCGTTCACAAAGCGCTCATTCACTGACGACACGGGAAAAATATCCTGACAGGTATCCACAGCACTCCGTGTTGAAGTGTCCTTGAATAAATAGTTAAGTACAATGCAAAAGCGCTGCGATGTCGTTCAAACAAAGACAGTCACAGACGCTCTCCAAGAATCACTTTTGCAGTCCTCTGCCGGGGGGGTTGGGGGGAGCAGCAGCAGGGCGGTACAGGAGGGGGTCCTCGTTCCACCCTGTGTCCTCGTGCAAGAGGGGAGGGGGGACGACACACCTGCCACCGTCATCGCTGTCGCCGGTCTGGCTGGAGGTGGGCCCGGGGCGGCTGTTGGCGAGCAGACGCATTGTTCAGCGGGTCCAGACCCCTCTCACCGTTGTAGCACGCAGGCCTGGGACGACGTGGCCGGCTCCGAAGCAGCAGCCAGAACAGGGAGCACGAGTTTGGGGGTGGGGGTCAAACCGGCTGGTGCTGAGGAGCTTGGCTACGGTAAGTCCACGTTGGTCCCTGGGGGGGGTGGGGAGGGAGAGGGGGGGGGGGGACAGAGCCATTCTGGACCAGTACCGGGCTCTTATGAGTCTGCGTTCGCCACGCTCAGGGCTGACGACATGGCGGCCGGCTCTCTCTCTGTTGTGTGTCCACTTTACACCGTACGTCCTGATCCTCAGGTTCACTGTGGGGAACCCCTCCAAGCACAGCTATTCACGGCGGCCTGCATTTGCACTTTTTTGTTTTCCTTCACAGGGAGAAAGGTACCACCAGGCATGGCCATACTCCTTTTCCCCTCGTGTAATGGCTGAACTCCAGTACACAGTGTGGTCTGTAACGGATGCATTGACATTGCCTGTAAACTGTTTTACCCTTCTGGAAGAAACCGCTGCACTGTCGTAGCCAGCACAGTCCAGTCCGTCGAGTGTCCGACACAAACAGTGTGTTTCCATGACATTGTCGGGTAAAAAGGTAATGAGTGGGCCATTTTTTTTGTCATCCATAAAAACAACAACAAACGACCAAAAAACAGGAAATAAAAAGGGGGAAAACTGAAAAGTCTGAAGTACAGGGACTGCCATGCTGAGAGACAAAGTGTAAAAATGTCTCAGACAACAACAAACATGGACACTGTATTTCCCCTCAAATCAAGTAGGTGGATACCTTTTCTTCCAATAAAAAAAAACAACTTGAAGTGATGTGTATTTTACCCCCAAATATGAGAGAGAGAGAGAGAGAGAGAGAGAGAGAGAGAGAGAGAGAGAGAGAGAGAGAGAGAGAGTGAGAGAGAGAGAGAGAGAGAGAGAGGGAGAGAGAGAGAGAGATGATATACGTGGAGACGAGCAGCTTCAGTTTGCATAGAGAGCCACTGTGGCGGGGCAGACGGCAGCGAGCAGGGCACTGGCACCAGTCTCCTCCAACACCCCCTCCCCCCTCTCTCTCCGTTTGTATCCAAGAGACAAACCAGCCAGAGAATTAATTGCCATATTCTGAAGGTCCTGAGGGAAGAACACACACATTCCCCTGTCCTGCTGCAAACGATGGCCAAGGTCTGCAAATGGAATCATTTCCTTGTAGTGATCCGAGCTTTTTATTTCCAGTCTGGTTCTGTATGATCCACGCCTCCCCCCACTGGTTCACCGAAAGCAGCTTGTTTACCTGTGTCTCGTCAACAGTGCAAGGAGAGGATACAGTGGCTCTCTGGGTGTCGGCAGAAGATGGCGGTGTTGTAGCAGCTCTCAGGGTCCGCAGTTGAGGGGGTGGGGGGGGGGGAAGGGGGCAGTAGGAGTTTACTGACGCTAAAGGAAGAAGGATCTGCCCTACATCCAGGCAGAAAAACTAAAACATAGAGAAACACCATTTAACTGATGTCTAAATGAGCTCCACACGCTGCCTCATGTGATCCAGTCACATGACTCCTTGCAAGGTTGAGGTGAGCCAATCAGGTCTCCCTGCGTTAAAAAAAAAAAAAAAAAAACATGTTCAACATTAATTAGCTGCATAAAACAAGCATAATATTAGTGAATGAACATTACATTCATCACATTTTCCGCACCAATCAACCATCGGAAGAAGAACTAAATTGATGTACGCAAAATACTCATGATAAATAATATTCCATGAAAGTGCTGCCACCACAGGCCAGAAGTCAGTACATTGTGCATTTTATATGAGTGAAGTAGCTGCCAGCACAGAGCTATTGTTAATTCAGCCATGCGCTCTGCTGTCCATAAAAGACCTTGATCAGACTGTAGTCCAGATCTCACAGGACACCGCATATGCAGGCCTGCATATTCACATCTGCCTTTTTAAAGTGCATCTACAGGAAGCTGCTGCTCAGCCCCTGGAATCAATTCTGGGAGGGTGATCAATAAATACCATCCTTCCAAAGGGCTTTTTAGCCATATCCATCTCTGAAACAAAAACTTTTCTCCCCATTTAAAAAGTAATGAATTTTAAATTAGAATCTGTTCCATCAGTGTAGGCCAAATAAAGCAAGCGCGAATTGTAAATTACACCGATGTGGTATATTTGGCCAACTGCCATCCTCAACCCAAGGTGCTGCTCTAAATCATCGCTGGCACAAAAGTGTGGGCTTCTCCCACGGTCTTAACCAGGGGGTCTGAGCGGGGCCTTACCGTTCTCACCTCCTCGCTGGGGGGTACAGGGAGGGGGCTGAGGCTTGCTGACTGGCAACGATGGCTGAGGATGAGAGACCTGCAGGAGGGGAACAGGAGTCAGACACACATCCATGGCCTCCTGGAACCACTGTGGAAAGCTGCAGTTCAGCCCACACTGGCAGTGGGAACAAGGGGCCAGAGGAAAAACCAGCTGGGCTTGTAATCCCCAGTTTGCAGGTTCATTTCCCATGTTGAACAATAAACCCTTGCAAGTGCTTCACCCAAATTGCTTAACCCAAGTAAACATCCAGCTGTATAAACGTAAAATGAGTCAAATGTGGGCTAAGTGATAAAACTGAGGCAAGCAAACAAAAAAAACGACATGTCAATGTGAAGCAGCCATAATTCCACACACTGAAATGATCCATATGACGCTCACTATTTTGTATGGAATGATTAAA
Organism: Aldrovandia affinis; assembly: GCA_029706075.1. Classification (NCBI taxonomy): domain Eukaryota; kingdom Metazoa; phylum Chordata; class Actinopteri; order Notacanthiformes; family Halosauridae; genus Aldrovandia; species Aldrovandia affinis. The sequence goes on from JAINUG010000004.1 coordinate 4,749,825, forward strand.
TACATTTTTTGTGGAAAGCATTTCCTGCCACATTCCCGGTCATCGGTATGCGTGTTCTCTGCAATGCACCTGGGAGAATGTGCCATTGTAAATCTCGCTGCTGGAGCGAGAATGGCGCAGTGCTGATGTACCTGTGGCGTAGGATAGGTCGTACTGCCCTGAGAGCAGGGGGTAGCCCAGATGGTGGTGAGAGGGCATGATGCGCTGGGAGGGCGAGGAGCGCGGCCGGTCCATGTCCCTCTCCCGGTCGGCTCCACCCCTCTCCCGGTCATGGGACGCCTTGTCACTGACGGTGGGGGACTTGCTCTTGTATTGGCTGGCGTGCTGGTGTAGGATATCCAGGGCCTTGGACTCGGAGGTGGACTTGCTGCTGACTGTGGGGCTGGCGCGAGACTTCTCGCCCTCCTCCACCCCACCCATCTTACTGCCGTACGGCGAGAAGGAGTAGCCGGTGGACAGGTAGGAACCTAGAGATGGGAAACAGGACAAGTGTTGTTCAAAAGGCAGCCATTGTGTTTCTTTATATTAACTGCATGTGCGATGGGAGCTACTATAATATCAAAAAGTTCAGTCAAAAAACTATTTGTGCAAAAGAGAACAGGGTCTAAATAAAATACTATCTTCAATAAATGTTTGTAGTGTCCTCTGATTAGTATTATTTCAGTGAAAAAATGACTGTTTGAGTAATAAAAAGATGGCTCAGCTCCTCCCTCTTACCTGGGTAATTCTGCATCATGACAGAAGGCATTCCCCTGTAGCCAGGGTGGTTGGGGTCGTAGCCCTGGCCGTAGGGGTAGCCATGCATGTAGGGCATGTAGGACTGGTGCTGTGCTAGGGGGGAGGTGAACTGCATGTGGGTGGCCGGCCGGGGGTCTTTGCCCATTCCCCGGTGGTCCTCCGAGGAGGCTGCTGACGTCCGCGGGTCAGCACTCTCCTTGGCCTCCTCTTTGGGGGCGGGGTCCTTGGGCCGGGACCTCTCCTCCTTGCCCTTCCTGTCCCGGTCTCTCTCTCTTTCCCTCTCGCGCTCCTCTTTCCAGCGTGGCTGCTCCTCCTCCTGCTGCTTCTGCGCCTCAGGGTACTTGTTAGGGTACACGTAGGGCCACAGTCTTGCCTCGGGCTCCTGAAAGAGACACCAGCCAGAACATAGTGTTTAATTAATTGAGTTTGGAACCAAAAGGTGGCAGGTCAAAATCTCTGGGGAGGGGGCACTGCCACTATAACTTTGAGCAAGCTACTTGTACGGATTTGCTTCAGCAAATATCCAGCTGTGTATATGAGTATGTGCAATCTAAGCTGTGCAAGATACCCTGTAGAAGATCTAACCAAAATAACTATGGTGAGTATTGTTATAGAATATATTAAAACCTTTAAACCAGTTTACCATACAAAAGCCCTCGCTTAACCCCACTAACGTAGCTCAAAATATTCTCTCTTTCTACTTTAATTCCCAAGCTTCTACTGCCCAAAAGGTTAACATTTACATTGCATGTCCCGATGAACTCCGATGGAACCATTTCCATCTGCTGGAACAGAAGAATGAGAATACTGGAAAAGACAACCCTTTCGGATGGCGGAGACACCTACCTGTCTGTACCACATGGCCTGCTCCATGCTCGATGGCCTGCTGGATTCCAGGCCGGACTTGGACTCCTCCTTGCCATGGTGCCCGCCCTCGCTCAGCTTCATCTTCAGCCCCTCGGCCTGCTGGGAAAGGACCTTGGGGTCCTCGCCCTTGGGGATGATGACAGACTTCGCAGACTCCGCGGGGGAGTCCTTGGGCTTGCCGGGAGGCTGGGGCTTGCCCAGGTCGGACAGGCTGGGGGCCTTGGAGAGGGTGGGGGGGATGGAGGCCTTCTGCTTCCATTCCTCCTTCATGGAGGCCTCCCGCTCCTTCTGGGCCGCATCCGACTTCTTCTCCGCCGCGCGATGCTGCTCCGCTGCCTGCCTTTGCCGCTCCTCGTACTGCTGCCGGTTGGTGGCATTGCTGTTCATCAGATGGTTGTGATAAACCTGGTCCGGGTGGTAGCCATAGGGTGGCACGTAGGCGTACTGGTTGTAGTAGAGGGGCTGCATGTACATGTTGGAGCGTTGCTGGATGACAGAGGGCTGCTGCTGCTGCTGCTGCTGCTGCTGCTGCTGGGGAGGCGGGGGCTGCTGGCTGGGGGCGCTGATCTCCGGCTTGCGCTCCTCCTGGGGCTCCACCTTGGCCTTCTCCTCGCTCTGCTCCTCCTCTTCTTTCTTCACCTTCACCGGCTGCCCCTCGGGCAGGGGGGCGGCCGAGCTGGGCCCGCTGGGGCTGGGGTTGGCGTAGTTTGGGGAATAGTAGGTCTCATAGTTGGTGTAGTATGGGGACTCTTTACTGGGGGTCTGGGAGGGAAAGAGGGCCTTCTTGGCCCCTTCCCTCATGGCCTGGTCCTCCGACTTGGCCTTCAAACTCTCCATCTTTCCCTCGCCATCCTCCCCCGCATCCGAGATGTCCGAATACGCTGGGCTGTTGGTCTTCACTGAGGAGTTGTCGGCCCCGTTCTGGGTCACCACGTGGAGGGGCGTGAGGGGCTGCACCATCCCACCACTGTCTATCCGGCTGGCCACGCCAATGGACGGGCTGGGGGCGTTGTCCGTGAAGCTGTAGATCTTGTCTGCCTCGGCTTTGATGCTGGCCAGTCGACTTTGGTGGGGGTCAGAGGAGCCGTTAAGGAGGGCCTCGTTCTTGCCCCCTGGGTCTGAGGACTCAGAGTAGGGGCTCTTGCCCTCCTCCGGCTTCCCTTTCCCTGGGGCTTGGGGCTGTCTGCCTCCTTGTTTGCCTCCTTCTTCTTCTTGTCTTTTTTCTTCTTGTCCTTGGAGGTGCTGAGGGTGGGGTTGACAGTCGAGGGGTCTCCCATCACAGTGGGCTTTGGTTGGATGGCCTTGAGCTGGGGGCTCTTGGGAATCGCCTGCACCACGGTGGTCATGCCAGGGGAGGCGCCAGGGCTCCCGGCGGCAAAAGCGGCCGTTTGCAGGGTGTAGAGCTGCTGGGGCGGTATAGCCGGTGCTATGGGCCGGGCCGATTTCAAACTCTTCTGCGACAGCTTGTCTGACTTGCTGCTGCCAGACTTCTTGGACTTGTCCTTCTCCGAGCCTTTCTTCTCATCCATGCCATCGTTGCTGGCCTCATCGGTGAGGCATGGCCCGTCCTCGCAGTCCATGGCCCCGCCCCCGGCATCCGCCTCTGTGTCACAGGCCTTCTTCTTCCCCGACTGCTTGGAACCAAACTTCCCGGAGGAAGGGGAGGGGCTCTGGCCATCAAACCCCCGACCTTTGGGTGTGACGGAGCGTGCCGGAGAGAGGCAGGCTTTCTGGGAGATGGAGGCCCCGTTGCAGCTGCCAGGCTCCGGGTGCAGGGTGGAGTCCTCCCCATACTCACTGTCCCCATCCAGGTCCAACTTTATGTCATCATCGTTGTGGGCGCGTGCTTGGTGGTACTTCAGCCCGTTAATGTGCTTGTACTTCTTGTTGCAGTTAGGGTGCGGGCAGTCGATCAGGACAGGGGAGGGGCAGTTGCGGTCGAGAGGCGGAGGCAGGGGCTCGGCCTTTATGGCAGGGATGGGGATAATAGGAGGGGGTGCCCCGCTGCTGGAGTTGGTACGCATGCGCTTGCTGCCCTTGGTTTCCTCGGAGCTTGAGTTCGGCTCCATATCAGAGGCCGGCTTGCTCTTGCGCTTGCTGGCGGAAGAGGGACTGGCCTTCACATCCTCCGTGTTGCTGTTGGGCGGGGTGCGGCGCTCCGATGAATTCTGGCTGCCTCGGCGGCCCTTACTGTTGGACCCTGCCCGGGTCTTGCTGCTGCTGCTGCCCTTGTTGTCGGAGGAGTTGCTGTTCTCGTTGACAGGGGTGTTGCTGTTGGGCCTCATCCTCTTGCCCCGCCCACGCCCGTTCCTCATCTCCAGGTCACTGGTGGGGGACTCACAGAATCTGAGGGGGCAGAGAGAATTAAACATTATTTGATTGGTTTAATCGAGCACAGAGAATAGCTTTTTCCTCCAAAACAAAAAAAGGACAGGAAAATTATGGAGGGGGTGGGAAGTGGGGTAAGTGCCACATCCCGTATCATTACAATGGCACATTTTATCATGTTGCTATAATTATAATGCAATTATCAGCTAGGAGAAGGTTAACAATCCATGACCAGACACATTCAGATGAGTGATGGCTCTTCTCTGAATTATTGCAGATCGGTTTAGGTTCTAGCAAGGGTTTCTGACAGGCTGGAGGTGTCAGAGGTGCTGCAAGCATGGAGCTGATCTCTATCCATCCGCTATCCCTCATCCTGACAGCCGGCAGGTTCTGAAGGATTGTGAGTCATGGCAGCACTGAAGGGACAAGGTGCGTGTGACCCGGGTGCTGATCAGATTCTGCAGAGATAAACTCCTCTGACAGCGAGATCGCGGGGGGCGGAGTGGAAACCTACAGACCTTCGTCAACAGTCCTCAAGACTCACATTATAGCCTGCCCTAGCTTTCCAGCTGTGCACATAAAGCTGAACAAGGCAAGCTTGACACATCTAGTGGAGGCCTTGCATTTAACTGAGATAAGTATGCATAGACCGCAAGGATAAGTCCTGCTATTTAGCCCTACACTTGTTCCTTATGAAATGAGAAACACCAACAGGATTGTTGATTGAGCAGGTAAAACCGCTGCTTTTGATTGCTCAGGTTCTATGCATATATTTGCAGTTTAAAATACGGTTGTACGAGAGGCGATGTCAGGTCTGTGTAGAAAAATGTTCAAGGCCCATTTCGATATTACTGAAGCGTTACTGAAGCTAAACGTGTGCAGAGATGTGACAAAGTAGTGTTAAACCACATATAGCTCATAGATTAAACTTTCTTGTGAATGGCCACAAAAAAAAAGAATACCAATTACGACCATTTTTAGTCAATTTCAAAGGAGAAAAAATGAATGATTTTTAAATGCCAAATCACCTACACTCAATGTCACATGCATCGTGTAATCTGTAATGAAAAGTGAATGCAGAATGATTAAAAAATGTGTAACTGACTGCAGATGCTGCTACTCAAGTGATAATATTTAGCATTGAAAAAATAAAATAAAATAAAAATCTTGTCCTGCCAATCTTGAACCAAGGTTGACAGGACAAGCTGGCTAAAGGTGGTCTCCTCCTGCCCTCTGTGCGAGGACATTAGTAGTGTGTGCAGAGATTGATGTCTGCAGTGAGACTCCAGAGGGCCACAGCACTTCGTCTTTCGTCTAGTGCTGAGTGCTGACAGGCCGGCAGACACAGGGCCAGGTACGAGTCTGGGCTGTCTCTCCGTGGGGGACTCTGAGACACTCACCATTTCAGTATCGCACTAAAAGGCCAAAAACTGAGCTCTGGTGCTGCATTGCAATCTCCTGACTTCTGAAATTAAAAGGAATGGGAGGTTCTGTGTGGAATGGACTGGGCAATCAATGCAGAAGAGTCGGCTTACCTTGGCGGTGCCCAGTCGTGCCTGGTGCAGTCCAGCAGGGTGCCAACGTAGGTCTTGTTTCGCCAGGTGACGTTCACTACCAGCATTCCTGTGGGGCCAGACAGAGGGGGAGGTGAGTACGGGGACCTGCGCTAAGGAAGACCGGGCATCTCTAAGATTCAATAAGGCTTCATTTGAACAACCTGCAAATACAACCTGGGGGTATACGCGCTCGCGTTAAAGAGCAATGCCTGCGTCCCCTCCCGTTAAAAGGGATCAAGAACCTTGCCTTTGAGGCCGACGCTTTGAGCAACCTTCCTTTTGTGGCGACTTGTTGGCGGGGACGGCGGCTATTAAGCTGCCGGGTGCGCAGAACACCATTTGTATGCAGGAGGAAAGAAATGATTTGACGGTGTCCTCCATCTGACTTTGCAGCAGTCTGCAGCAGCTCCCGGAAAAAAGGTCGCAATTTTGTGTCACGCTGAAAACTACTGAGGCATATAAAAGAGTTCCCAGTCCTGGGAGCAGAGGCCTGTCTATTCACATTTGTCTCAAGAGCTGCTGTGCATCGGGTGGTGAACACTTTGATTCAGCAAAGACGGGGAGGGAGGGGGGGAGGGAGGGAGGGAGGGAGAGAAAGGTGGAAAAGAGGGAGGGAGAGAGAGTGTGAGCCGGAGAAGAGAGTGAAAGAGGGGAAAGAGAAAGGGAGAAGGGGTGAGAAAGGCGGGAGAAGCCTGAGGAAAGTATGAGAGAAGACAAGCACGAGGAAAGAACAAGCAAAAAGGGAAAGAAACAGGGAAAAAAGAGGGAAAGAAAGGAGGCAACAAGAAATTAATGAAAGTAAAAAACTAGGGAGTGGGAGGGGAAAGAAGAGAGGGAGAAAGAGAGATGGAGAGCAGGAAGAGAGACAGAGATAGAGAGAGAGAAATGCTGAAAAATCTTCCCTGTTTCTTTTGTCTCTCTGTTTGCACGGTACCACAAGGTGGCAGCAGCTGTCAGAGCAGAGACTAAATCCCGGAGCATCTGCATTCAGCGTTCCAGGAACTCCAAAGGGAAGCAATGGCGTTTCATTTATCCTGCACTTAATTCAGTGGCACGCAGCTGACTGCCGGATAAATCACAGAGACCAAAATGTTCTCTTGTCATCTGAGGATCTCGAACACAAAAGTCACAAACGCAGTGAAAAATGTCTCGAATTTAACACCTGTATTCGGGTCTATATAACAACCATCTAAAAAGAAGATAAGCCTTCAAGTTTCAGGTTCATACAGGCCGTTAAGTAGAAAATGACCTTGAGAGCAAAAGTACCTAAATTAAACCTCCAACTTTTTTTAAACAGCCATTTCCTCCCCGTACAGTGCACATTAAATAACATACAACTCAACAGTTAAAACAAGATTCAAATTAAGTACATTATAACAGCTAAAACATTTAAAATCTCCCTGAGCTCATTAAAAACAACTCATGAAAACCCAGCCAAATGGCACGGTGCTCAAATACAAAAACTACCAGAGGAAAAATAAGACTAATAAAATAAAATAAACTAAGATGGGATATAACTATATACACAGTGGTGATTTAGAAGAAAGCAGGCCTCAAGCCTCCCTGTTGCCTGAATTCCTTTCCCTGATGGTGACCTCTGTGTGCCAGCCCAGCCCTCCAAAGTAACAGGAGTCTGTACTGGAGTAACGTGTCTAATGGCACAGGAATGCTTGCTGGCAGCTTGCAGACCAATTCACTTTTTATTAGCTCAGGAGTGCTCCCCTCCCCCCTCCCCTCCACTGCCCTCCATCTTATTTTTCTGTAATGCCAAGCCTACTCAGTTTCCAATTTGCTTTGCAGCTATTGTGAGGAAACCAACTCTGGTGAGAGGCAGGTCAGTGGGTGCAGAAGACATGGATTGGGTTACATTTAAAGGCCACTGACAGACAGACAGACAGACAGACAGACAGACAGACAGACAGACAGACAGACAAACAGACAGACAGAGAGAGACACACAGGTGAACTAGCATGCGTTCAACACCAATCTCACCAACTTGAGCCGTAAAGAAGTGTACCTCCCCCCATCCCCCCACCATGGGCCCTTCTCTCAAGCCAGACAGCTCAGCACAGTATGAGAGCACCAGGTTCATAGGTTTAGTCTTGCGACAGATTAGGGAGCTAATTCATTTCTGAGGGGATTATACGGTTGGACCAGTGGCGGACAGAGACAATGATAGCAGCAAACGGACTCATTTCCATCTGTTTACGAGGCTGAGCGAGGTTGTATTTTCCAGCAGGAGCCCGGCGCATGCACCCGCTTGCTCGCCGCGGGCGGTTTCCTCTGGGAAACGGGAAGGCCCTCGCAGGGGCTGCGACCACTAAGCGAGGGTTTTTTCTTTACGCAGTGCACATTTCCAGCCTGCCGAGTCCTGAAGGCACATAAATTATTTTTTCCCAACGATCTGAAGACTGACACAAGGCGCCTCTGGAAACTAATAATAAATCCCTTCGGCGTTCATGACTTAAAGAGGAGAAAACCCGATCTGACCGTTCGGCCTGCGGAGTAAAAATACACAGCGGCGGAGCATGGTTATATAGGACGGTGTGCAGTAAGCGCTTCGGGCTCCCGCAATCTCACGCGATCCTGCGAACGTGGAGCCAATGTTTTCTAAAGGAACCTGTCTGGTATTTGACCTCATAAAAACGCCACCTTTCAGTGCGCTGCTGATTAGTGACCGAACAGGAAGTGAGCATATGTATATACACATCTTTCTTTTCTTTTCTTTTTTTTACTGGGGGAGGGGGACCGTCCTTTTAAAATGAAGTGTTGGATTTGTCTGTTCAGCAGTATAATTAATGGGACAGGACGGTCATTTAAAATGTGAAATGTTTAAAAGACGCTTTATAACGGAGTGTAGTATCGCTGCTTTCCCCTCTGGCCATGTGGGATTCTCTGTCTGTTCTGCATGCCTTACTTCTCTCCACACAACTGACTGCCAACAGCAGCAAACACACAGGGCAGACAAGCCTCAACCGCTGTGATAAAGATAGTTGCTCAGCCATGTTGAGGCTCTTAGCTAGAATGTGGGGCAGATTTGCAGATAAACTTGAGAGAGATGTGACTTGCAGATAAGAGCCGGAAAGCTGATGAGGATCCGGGCTTTGCCATGGGTGAAGGGTTTTTGTGAGCGGTGGTATATTTCTCTGTGTATGTGCGACTATGTGTGACTGCCTCTGTGACGGTGTGTGTGTGTGTGTGTGTGTGAGAGAGAGAGACAGAGGTGGAAAACACACTGTGGGCCTCTAGTTTGGAGAATGACCAGACTGAGCTACCGAAAAACAAGCATTTTTCCCTTTGAAGTCTGAGGTCAGTGGAAGAGCGGTCTGGTGGGATCCCCCTCCTGCTCCCCCCTGCTCTCCCTTCCCCCATCCCTCTCCCTTCTGTTAAACTCATTACAGTTGCCCGCGCCCTCCTGATTCAGACTGAAACAGACCAATCGCCTCTCAGTATAGAGAAGAGGGGGAGAGCGCCACCCCCCCATGTTTCTGAAGTAAAACGGCTTGTCATTTCCTATCCCTTTCCCTCCCACTGCCCCCACCAGTAACAAAAGCCACCTCTGGGACTAGGGTTCCAGGTTTCGCTCTTGCTTTTATCAAAGGGCTCCCTATTGACACCAGAGAGCTGACATGCTGTCAGAGGGGGCTGGACCTCTTCTCCCTGGGTCAGCGGTTTCATCTTCCCCATGAAGAGTTGCATTAGAGGGGCACCGTCTTCATAATCAGCTCCCCTGCTGCAGGTCAAGTCCGTAGGCCAAGGTCTCTGGGGATTGACCCCTGACCTCTGCTGCATTGTGATTTAACTAGTCTTATTATTTTTTCCTCTCCACTGACTGGCAGTCAAACAGACAATGCAGACAAAAGACATCTATGCAAATGGGAAACAAAGGCACCAACGGCAACCATTTAAGCTCCAATTCATGGCAAAGTCCTTTTCTTAATTGTCCTCTTTTAAAAGTCATTTTGTTATCTACGTTGTCCACAATTGTAAAAAGCCCCAAGCAAAATTTGCCATAATTAAATATAAAAGCCTTAATCTGTGTATGTGATAGTGTGGGAGAGAGAAGTAATTCACTTAACTTGAGAGGGAAACAACCATTCCAAATCTAACACTTCACTGTCTCGAGACAACCTTTTGTTTTGGAAGGTCTGTCAGAGAAGTACAGATGACAGAGGGAAATTAAACTGGAGGTGCAGACAAAGAGGGATGATTCACAGCTCCTCCGATCCTTTATAGAGAAATTAGGTAAATAACACTGAACTTGCCAATCATATCTATTATTCTTGCGTAATCCCATTCCCTTAGGGCCGCTGCCATGGTAACGATGCCTCAGTCGTCCATGTTGCTTGATCGGGGTGAGATTTCTCCCCTGGGAAAGTGTGGGAGTGTGTTCCACACCTTCTGTAATAACCAGCCAGTTCGTTTACCTCTGGCTACACACTCCACAACCTGGGGGAAATATTCCCCTCTTTCTTAAGGTTTCCCAAGAGGGGGGAAAGGTTGCTGGGTGAGGGGAGGGGGGGAATAGGTTATCTGGTTTTCTTTGTGAATCTGGTTCCAGAACGTCAGGCCTCTTTGAGAACTTCAGGATGGTGCATGAATGGCCATACGCTCACCTCCTACCACCGTGCTAGACAAACTGGGAGCGATATTGCTCCTGCTTTGTTTCTGTTGTAACTCTTAAGCCTTTGTTCGAGCTGCTAAGAGCTCTGCACAGGTTAGAATGAGGGCAATTCTTCTGGCGCGTGTTGCGTGCCACTTCTCAGATATCGACACATTGAAACCATTAAACACGCCTGTGCTGTAGCTTTTCAGGGTTTTCCCCTACTCTCTCCCCCACCCCTCCCTCTCCCTTTTTGGATTAAAAAAGCAGAGAAAAAAAAAGAGAACAAAAAAAACGAAGATGTCAACAATGGAAAAATTGGGTCTGCCTCTGGGCAGCCTCAATTTCCATTCCAAATCTGTCCGGGGCGAGCTGCGCACGCCCTGGAAAACGGCCACTTCCACCGCTGGACGGGGCCCAAGACTGAGTGAGAAAGTCCAGGAGAGGCAGGCCTGAGCACGGGCAGAGAGACTGGGCCACACTGGCGGAACGTGGGGGTCTGAGTGGGAGAACTCTGGGCCGCGTAAAACCCAGAGCGCTGCCAGGGCTCTCAAGAGCTCTTTCCACGCCAACGGGCCCGCGCGCGCACAGCAACAGGTCAAGTGTCCATCTTCATTACACACATAAATACAAACTTCATTGCACATATCCGAGGAACGGAACAGGCCCCTCTCCTCAGAATGACATCTCCATACAGTCTTCTGACAGGTTGTCTGGAAAAAGAGCGAAGCCCAAAGTGAAATGTTCAAGAGCACAAACGAAGCGCCTTTTCTTTTTTTCTTCTTGTTCTTGTTCTTTTTATTTTTATTTTTTAAACCAGCTTCTGAAAAATTGATAATTTCAAACATTGTGGCAGGGCTCCAAATAAAATAAAAGGTTCTCTCTCACAGACATATCAAAAGGCTCCGACGGACAACTGCCTCTAAAAGACTTTCCATTTTATCTTTTCTTTGGCAGAGGACAAGACCGCTTGAGAGTGCCGGCATGTGTTCAATGTTAACTTGAGCTCCCAAATCTTAACACGCATTTCGACTTTTAAACTAAAAATATAAAGAACGAGAAATGCACTGTGGGCCAGCACAATCCTAAATATGGAAGTTAAAAGCACGCAAATGTTTGACATTGTTCCCACGCGTGCCAAATGTTTTGAAACCCCCAATTCACCTTAAACTACCACAAAGAGTGCGTCGGGGGGGCCGTGCCGTGACACTGACAGACTGGCACTGGCGGCACCGACCCCTGTGGCACGGGGCTCTCGGGCACGCCGTTAGTCGGATTTTCCAGGCGGGACTTCAAGAGCAATAAACCTTTAGAAGATTTAGAACTGACATTTGAAAGTGTCAGCATGCAGGGCCTCAGGAGGGTCTGCCGCTGCACCAGCATGGCCCCTGGGTTATGGGCCTATCGCTGAGCCGGGGGAGGATTTGTGTCCAAGTGGCACCTTCAAATGCCATTCCCCCACTCTTTACTCCTAATCCGTGCCTTTTCCCAGGACGCACGGTGGGCTGTCGGACCCCCGGCCGGCGATTGAGGCGCACGGCTCTCCTGGGCGAGGGTCGAGGATGTGAGTGTCGGGGTGCCGCCGCCCCTCCTGGCGGATCACCCTGACAACACCGCTCAGAGGCGGTCATTGATCCGCGCACCAGGCTATAAATACCTCTCCCGGAAAGGTCGCCATTTGGTAGTCAAATTCCTCAGCAAAGATTGTGCACTTTAGGTGAAAATTAACATTATTTTAATCAAAGAAGTATTGGTGCTTCTGCAGGTTGATGAAATGGCCTGGATGGTGGATGTCTTGACAGGGAAGGAAGGCACAAACGTCGGGATAAATGGTACTGGAACAGTCAGGGCAAAAAAACAAGACGACAAAGATCCATCGATGTGTTATAGGGGGTGGATGGAGTGTAGTTTATACCTGTTCTTTCTTCCTTTTTCCTCTTAACCATCTCTGCACCTCTAGCTGTCTGTCTCTCCATCTCTCTGCTGGCTTCACAAATTCAGTCAATTAATTTCAGTTAATCAGATGGTTAACTGTGGGCAAATGGAAACCCTGTTTTGTACTGATGGCCTACAAACTGTTTATGAATATATGGATATGAATATGATTGGATATGATGGTTTTTAGTTCAGATGTGTACTATGGGCTTTACTGTGCCTGCATATTTACAATTTTTGCTTTACACCAAGTTCTACTGACCTGATAATCACTTAGGATGAGCTGAAAAATAAATGAATAAATACAATTAAATAATACTTTTGCAGAGTGCTAGGATTATACTGCTTTTCTTGGGCAAATGGAAGTGTGAAATAAAGACACACTGAGTAATTACGAAGTGGATCTATTGTTGAAGTTTTGAGCAAAGTCTTCATTTTGAAGAGTAACTTGTGAGCAACACCACACATTAGCCCTGTGGTGGGGGGGAGGGGGGGCGAGCTCACGCATTCCCGTGCCTCATGTGCTGTGGGAAAAGGGCCTTAATGTGACTATGGGCAAAAGTGTGTGGGAAGCAGCAGTTATTTGAAGTGTCTCTCTCTCTCTCCCTGCCACCAGACTCTGTCGGCGCTCTCTCCACCTACACAGCGTGTCAGAGAGATACCGTTCTGCCGGCTCCGCAGATGAAAGAGGACTTGAAAGGTAGCGGGGGGGGCAAAGCACCCGCACCTGTACAGCAGTGGAAGCCGCCCCAAAGAATGGGGTTAGGTGAACCACCATCGCCCCCACCACACCCTACTCCACCACACGCTGGTTCTCTATCACCCACCCCCAGCCCATCCTGTTCCAGAGCTGCTGTGAGATGGCATGGAGAGGTGCCTGCTGGCAGAGGGCCGGGGGCGCGTACAGAAGTGGCCTTGTTTTGCACCCCGCCCCCCCACACACACCGGGGACTCTGCTGGACCAGCGGGGAAGCACTGGAGCCGGCAGGGAGGAATGGGTGAATCAGACGCACTGCGCCCACGGCGCGAAGGGGAAGAAAGAAAGAGAGAAAGAAAAGAAAAAAAACACCACTCAGGCTGCCTGTGCCCTCGGAATGCAGATGAGCCCGCTCTTTTATATGCAGCTGCTTAGAGGATTCCGGCGGGCACAGTGTGGGCGATTTGCACTTTCCTGCCAGCTCCGCTCGCATACACACTTCTTTGAAGATTGCATTTTTTTGGTTTTTGTTTTACTGCATGCCTGAGATTTGGGCCCGGAGAGAGAGGCCGCCGATTTGTGCCTTCTGTGCTGACAGCACAGCGAAAACAAGCTGATACGGCTAACCAATTTACGAGGGGCTACTGCATCAAATTATATCCCAACCACAACCGGAGACGGCAAACTTTTCAAGTTTGGCTTGAAAAACTGGGAGTCTTTCCAACGCCTGATAGGCTGGCCTCTGACCGACTTGTTTTAAGAACATAATCTGATGTTGTTCCTGGAGGTGCTAACACTAAAAATGAGGCTGTTGACTGCAATCCTCTGTCTGGCTAGAGGCTGAACTCTCGAGGTGGTTAAACTGAAACTACAGTGGGGAGAGGCAAAAGAGGAAGCCCACAACCCCCACTACAGAAATGTTCATCCAGGAGTCCCGTAGGAATGCTGAGGAATGTCAGTGGCTCTCTGTAAATGGAGACATTTGCTATGAATGGCCACTTCTTTCGTGGCCTGCGATGCCTGCCAGGGCATGAGGAAAAGACCCTTAGCCTCCACGATTTATGGGGGACTCCCAGGATCACGAACTACAGCAGCTGGCCGATGAATTTGGCGAAACAAAATTCAATCGCCGGTGTCCATGTAGACACTGCATTATAGAACATTCCAGCTTACTCCCACACGTGCGGATGCCACCATTGGCCCCGTGCTACGCCTACATCAAACAGTGACAGCTAAGCCTGGCTGCGCCCGGACATGCTCTTACCGTCCTCGGTCTCCTGCCACACGATGCCCTCCAGGTTGACGCTGGTCCCGGGCTCGCAGGGCCCCAGGCACTCCGGCTCGGTGGCCAGGGCCACGTCGGATGTGTTGACCGCCACTGAGCGCGTGCGCACCATGATCTGCTCGCAGGGGGAAGCAATGTCACTGTTGCCGACCGGAGCCAGGAGGTGCAGCGGGGGAGGGGCGGGCGTGGAGACCGGAGACTCCATCTGGAGGGAGGGAGAGGGAGAGGGAGAGGAGAGAGAGAGAAACAGTGAAGGTTAAATCTGTGAACAAGCACTGAGCTGCAATGAGCCATCGGGGGAGCAAGGAGGAACACAACAGACTTAAATGTAGGAGACAGTAGCAGACCAGCCCCGTTCTACGATGACATTGATAAAGGGGCCTTCCATCGCTGCCGTTATTGTAGCTGTTGTCCTTGTAGTATGAACACAACCCCTTCCTTCCCAGCTTGTCGTCCTGATCAGGAAACAGGCAATGCGCACTGCACCAGGGGCCCAACTCGGGGGGTTTTGTGGGGGGGGGGGGGGGTGACGGAGACCCCCCGCCCGCCCGCCACACAGCAAGATCTCTGACAGAACCGCATCATCTGCTAGATGTCACTGCTCACTAACTCACTCAATTAAGGATGGGGATGAGGTGACGATCTCCATTCCAACAGAGCTGCAAGGTCTAGTAATTGATTCCACCTGCTCTGAAGCACCAAAAGGGCAGGCAGGCAGGCGCAGGGGAGCAGACAGTGAACAGTGAGCCATGCCGCCCGGCTAATTCACGCTCTACACTGATGCTCATTACCATCCTTAGTGCTTATTACTCAAGGCTGAAGACACTTACATTAAGCACATTAAATCATAAAATATAAGCTAGAGGTGAGGAAGCACACGTTCTGTGGGTTCCGGAGTTATTTATCAGCACGACACGGCTGCACGTGCTCATTGGCCGTTGCATATGGAAGAGCTCATTTGCAAGCGTAATTAGCAATGTTTATGGACTCACACGTACGAACCAGTAGCAACTGGTGAGAGATGTGCCTTTCAAACAAACAAATAAATAAATAAATACAAGCAGAGTGAAAAAACACAGACAGAAAACTAAAAGTTACTCAAACATGGAACCATCCGAAGATTTCATCAACGTGACCCGAAAGCGCTCAAGGTATTCAAAAATGACAAATCCTGTTGACAGCGTAGATTCAGATTTTACATGCCGACAAGTCACTGCCAAAACCCAGAATTAAATAACTCTGTAATTTTGCACTGCTATTTATTTCCCCCGCTGGAAGTACAAATTGCTGCAGATCTCGCTACAATGAGTCACTATTTCCACAGAGAGGAATTTCATGCACTGAGGATGATTTGAATCTCTGTGCTTAGCGACCATACGGTATTCAAATTTCTGCTTATTCAAAAATGCACATCCCCTAGTTTTCTGTGAAAGATTAGCAGTTGAAGAGCACTGACACCCGGGCTGTACTGCAGGTAGACTTGCTCTCTCTCTCGAGTGGTGAGACCAGAGGTGAGTGGGACTAACGACCCCCTAATTGCTTGGTGTCACCTTACAGTGCATGTGTTACTGTGCTATGGACAGAAAAGGCCAGGTGATCACCCCCAACAGCCTGTCAGGGGAGCTAATCCTGGGTCAGGTCGGCACAAGGAACGCCATCAGCTGAGCAAGAATGAAAAGCTCATGTGCACCAGGGACTTCAGCTGCTCGAACAACACATTCTATACCCTACAACACACTCTCTACCCTACAACACACTCTCTACCCTACAACACATTCTCCACCCTACAACACATTCTCCACCATACAACACAGTGGGGTTTAAAAAAAAATTGTTAAGCAAGTGGTCTGTGAGTGTGATCAGTCACACTATTGGGACTGGGATATGACAGCTGGGGTTTTGAAATTGGGAAGGTATTTATGTGTGGTTCTTCCACACACAGCCACAATTGCTTCACAAGTATTACAAAGCTCACGATTTTTATTTTCTTTGGTCATTTGCTTGAGGTGTACAAGTACAGATTACAACCCCAGACGATAAAAACAACACCTATGATTGCTCACTAACCGCCCAGCTATCTCTTTCCACTTATCCTTCTTATGTTGTTTGTAGTAGGAGGTGTCTGTGGGTGGATGAAATAAACACTCATGCTCTTGCCACAGTTCAATCTCCTCATTTTTCATATCGCTGCAATTTCCGTCTGGGTGCCATTCGGTCTCATTCTCACCGATTCTTGTTGTTCTGGTTCTACAGGAAATGGGTCATCAGAAATAGCTGCAGGAACATTAATTACTGAATGGTCATTTTACACTGCCTGTTTGGCAGTCCTTTTACACTTGAAGTCCAACAGTGAAGGTAATTCTGACTTGTATCAGGGGAAAAATTATACTGTGTTTTCAAGGATTAGCATACACTTCCCTGTCAGGACATTTATAGTCACATGCAAATCTGTACCAGGCTGTGTTTAGTCATGCAGACTCTATGGCACTGGGCATAAATAACCATAGTTACAATCTGTTTATATGGCAATGGACAGGGAACACATTTACAACAATTCATGCAAGGTATGTAAAGTAGTTGGTCTCTTATAAGACACGTACACACTCACTCTCACACACATATATATATATATATATATATATATATAAGCAAATATGAAGATGTACCATTAATATTATGATCTCACTTACAAGACAGGGCAGGCTGTCACTCATTGTTGTTGCACTTATTCTTAAATAGCCTAAAAAGCTGAACTGGCAGATGTCAGGAAACAGTAAAACAACCACAGGGTAATTCACAAGGGGCATCAAACTAAAGGGACTCCACAGATGGGACGAGCTCTACTGTGGATCCTCTGTTCTCTAGTGGAGCCCTTTTGTTCCCAGTGCTCTCCCAGGGAAGTGGGCTCCAACACAGCTCTTAAAAGCCCAGCCCTGGGGAGCAGGGAAGCCAACTGTCTCATAATGCACTACAATGTCATCCCCAATGAGCAAAATGGCGGCAAAGCTTTATACATATAAAAATAATAATAATAATAAATCAACATCACGAGAGCGCGCATGTCAAAAGTTCTGCGTTGTCATCTATAAACAAACAGTGATACGCAAACGTTTTCGTGCGGCCTAGGGCTTTGATCCCCTTCGCACGCTGGCACCGATCCAAAGTGAACTCTTCCCAGCTGACAGCATGAACGCTTCCCAGCTGACAAAAAAAATCACGAGTGCTTCCCAGCCAACGGAAAGAAAAAAAGGCGGGGGAAAGAGGCCCTTGTCCCTCATTATAGAATCCATTAACGGCGCTGGATGCTCAGTACAAAAGCTCCCGGCCGCTCACCTTCCCAGGCTAGCTTGGTTGCTAGCGCTGAAAAGGTAGCTCATTTGCATAGCTGCTTTACCACCGATTTTCAAAGCAAATGCAGTGAAGCAGCTCTTTGTAAGGGAGAGCGTGGAAGAGGAATGGGGGGTGCGGCGGGTAGCCACAATAGGAGCTCAATTGTTTGTTGGTCTTGTCGCTTTCCCTGTACGTTCACCTAAAGCAACAAGCTCCCTGATGAATTGAGCCGAGAGTGTGGCCTTTAATTAAAGGAGGAGCAGCTGGTGCCTTCAAAAGCCTGGGGATGTCAGAGGACAGCTCTTAAAGGCTCTTATCACCAAGGATATCATTGAGCCTACGTTGGAAACGAAGGATCGTGTTGAAGTTGCCCGTACAAGTGTCGAAAGAGGACACAAGTCTGAATGGGAGGCCTCTATTCAATGCAGGCTGACTGAGCTCTGTCCTTAACGGTCAGTAACGACTTCAAGCAAGCGGTACTTTTTGCAATGGGCAAAATAATAATGCTGGGTGACATGCCTTCCACACTAAAGGGCCATTTTAAAGCAAGTAGCTGCACCGACTTTTGTTTCCCCTTCTGCATGCTCGCCCAGCCTAGTGATATTTCTGTTGTGTTGCTTGGCGAATTCTCCCCTATCAGGGAAGGAATCCATGAGCAGCAGCCACTGACTCCAACGCACGGACAAAGCAACCATGACATATGGCATAGGACAATGGTTTGCCCTACGCAATTCTGGTAGGGAAACACATTGCGACAACCATTATAAATTGCTACAATTTGATCACATGCTTACATTTACTACTCCCATATAAAGAAAATTGTGGTTACGCTGCATAGAGGGTTAAGCCCTTCACAGAACGCAACGGCCATAAAAGAGAAAGTCTTGCACAAACCCGTTTCAAAATTGTGTTATCATAGGCATAATGCTGTGTATTGATTGTGTCTTGAGCTGCCAATGCATCTCTCTGTGCAAGGGAAGCAGATTCAGCAAGTACGCCTTCGGGGGCCGCAAGACCAACGCACTGACACACTGTATATATAAAAGAGGCTCGTCTACTCTGGGAACCCAAGCAAGCATTATTCAAACCCACTTCTTCAGCGTCAGTGAAAAACTACAAACTGACACATAAATCACTCACTTCCACTCAGTAATCCACCAACACAAAATCCAATAGCTCTCTCTATCCCTCTCTCTCCCTCTTTCTCAATTTACAGCCTGGTTTCCACAAGTCCGCCAAACCACAATGTTTGCGAGGGATCTGCAGAGTCACGCAAGCGTTCCCTCCGACGCACTCCCATTGCACTCTGGGAAAGCCGCAGTGGCCGAGGGCGGCGTGTTGCCGGCCCTGCCGAGCCGGAGCGGTTTTACACTGCTCCGGGACGGGGCTTTACTGGATACTGGAAGGAGGTTAATCTCGTTGAAAGCTGACGTGCAGAGAGCAGAGATGTATTCCATTTTTAGATTGAAGAGAATGTTGTGTTAACCCCCCCAGGCTCAGATATACACAGTGGCTATTTGACAGCCATTTCACCTCCGTGGAACACTGGCGTGCACTTCGCTGGACTTAAACCCTGGCTTGCTATTGCACTCCGCTGCTGGGATTACTAAACTGAGCTCATGGCTTCAGTCGGGATAGCAGGGGGATTATTTAAGAGTGTCACATTGAAACACCATTTCTTTTTTTTTAGGTGGTGTTCAGGAAGACAGTTTAATTATAAGATCAGTGTTTTAAAATGGGGCCAGAGGGGCTGCGCTGCTGCGATGATTGGCAGTGAGAAATGCCTGCGCTCCACCTCGGTGACCCTCACGCCACAGAAACGGAATGATGGGGCTCCGCTCCCAATGCAGAGCAAGCAGAGAGTGACCAAGTGACCTCCCACGCCCACGGGAGGACCGCCGAGGAGAGCAGGCCAGGATCATCTTGCCTGGCAGATGGATTTGCACAAACATTTAAATCAATACACAGCCTCGGCTTCCATACAAAGCTGCTACGCTACAATCTCTGGCTCGGTCTCTTCTCCGTGGATTCAAGGGGCACAATTAGTGGTTCAGAGGTGGCAGAAGTTTTTCTTTATTTAATTGTAACTGGGCCAAAAATGCAACCGAGGCCTCTGCTTTGGATACACGCTGGTTCCGAAACCCTATTTCCCCCCGCGGTCAAACGAATGCTTTCAAAACAGCTGACTGACTAGTTCAAAACCGCTGTTAGTGGGTCAAACGCCCCCCCCCTGCTTCCTACCCTCTCCCCCACCCTTCCAATTCCACTTGAATGACTTTCAAATATTTCAAGCCAAATCGTGATAGCGTAGGGAAATTAGACCTTGTGGTATGGCTCAATGGAAAGACTGGAAATCAATGGGAAATGAGGTGACAGTTCAGACAAGGAAAAGCTTGGTCTCGAGTAGAGAAAAACAGACCGCAGTTCCAGTCTTTATCTGCCGTTCTGCCCCCGCAGGTCTTTGTGTTTTTGATCCACCCCATCTCCATTATTACTCATTTATTTTTTGGCATTACATCTCCACTAAATCAAATTACTCTGATCGGGTCATGCCAAAATGGAACTGATACAAACAGCTACTGAGATTCTCACAGAGCCCAGTCGGTTTGATATGCTTGATTTAACCTGTCAATTTACTGTCTGGATAAAACATGGCAAGAGTACCGGTGCAAAAATAGCCTCTTAAAGAGCTGTTTCTTGACTCGGGCGTGGGGGGAGGTACCTGAGGTTACACAGGACTGTGGGGGTTCAGTTTTGGAAGAGGCCCCCTTTCTTTTGGAATTGGACCCGTGTTCCTCAGAGGTCTGGAAAGCATCCCACAGCCATATCCACTTACAGCCTGGTGCAGTATGGAGAACCCATACCACATTGGATCGGATTTCGGTGGAAGAAAACACAACCACTGGCAAATGAAGAGGACAGAAAAAAACAAAACAAAAAAACTGCACTTGGACAGGCATATGTAGGAAGGAATCTCCCTCCCCCTCAGCTTTTGGCTGAGAAACGCACGTCAAAACTTAAATTTCGTTGACTTAATAAAACATTCCAAGGGTCCCCTGCTTCCTTGTCTCCTCTGTGGAAGGAGTGAGTGTATCTGGTTTGGGAGCTGCTCTTGAGGCACGGGGAGATGATGTCACCCTCCCGCCGTCCTGGTCAGGATGCCTGAGCTCTGATGGACTTCCTTCCCCCTGCGGCAGGCTGAGAGTCGGGCGGGGGCTCGGGGGCGGGGGGCGGGGAGGTCGAGCATTGTCACACTTCTCAAGCGACAAGAGCGAGGTTCTGGGAGAGTGGGAGGCCCCAACACCGAGTGGAAGATCCTGTGTCGCAACAAAGAGGGATCTCTCGCAGGCGGCCCCGTGACAGGCCGGCGTTCTCCCCACGCGAAAGAGCGGAAGACCGGAGAAGCCTGGGGGAGGACGGATAAGGGCTGGCTTCCATCACGGAAGGAGACATCGCAGGAAGGGAGGGGGGTACAGAAAAATGATGTAGTGCAGGGTGCGCGGCATGGCCAGGCTCGCTCCAGCGACGCAGAGGATAAATTATGTGTGTGGCTTCGCGACTCGGGGCACGGCAGTGCATTCAGGCGTCTGTAAAGTCGGGCTGCCTCTAAAGTATGAGGAACAACCTGCGTGTGCTGTCACATCCTAAAAGTGTGTCTGCGTTCAGAACAAAGTGCTTCAGCTTGGCTTTTTCCACAAAGGTCAGATTGAAATCTACCTCCCTTACACTGTTGGGGAGGAAAAGATGGTGGAGATTAGCCTATTCATCCATGTCTGCAGGCATGAAGTGAGGGTGGACACCAACCAAAGAAGAAGAAAAAAGAAAGGATAAAGAAGCTAGGTGCTTTTGAGTTCTTTGGGAACAGATTTTGCCATGGCCTGGATTACATTCATTATATGTGATATAGTGCAGTTCACTATCTGAGTCTGAACTTGATGACACAGATGACACAGATCACCGACAAAGAACATGACATTGGGAATGATGTAATCCTCTGGGACAGGTAATGCGGAACAAAGTCGCACATCAAACTTTCACCGTCCTTGAACTGTCACTCCCCCCATGACCATGGCATTATCAAGGCGGGGCTGTAAACGGTTTGCCGCCACAAATATTTGACCCCGCCAGGATAGGGGATTCTTTGCGAGCCGTAAAAGTTCCTTGATAACAATCGCCTGTATCTGAAAGAGAGGCTTTATGGCACCTTGTTTGATCTGGAAAAGGGCATAAGCACTGCGTGTCACGTGAGCTCAGCAGAGAAGAGCACATCTTCCACCAGTCAAGCATGACGCTTCAAACCCAAACCCAGCAGTGATAAGACCGCAATGCAGTAACTAATGTCACGCTGCGTTCAGACCCAGCTCAGACCCTGCGAGGTGCCCTTCAGGTCAGAACTGCTAATCCCAAATACTTAAAACAATAAGGCACTTAGGACTTCAATGGAAAAGCTCAAGGTTAAAAGATAACAGTGAATGGTTTTGTGCATAAACCTGCATCCAGATGAAATTCCAATGCTTAATGAGGCAAAAATGGCAGCGCTTGTGTAATACTGTTTATTTAACCGTTGTCTGAAAATAAACACGGGTTTTAGACATAAACAGTCATAACACCATAACATTTTAATGCACCGAGTCAAAACAAAGCTGTCAGTTTTCCACTACGCTTTCCACCAAGCCGTCTGGGATATACCGGTGAACACCAGTTGCTAGGCCGAATAGCAACATTTCGTCACTTAGTTAATGCACTGCAATATAAATCTGCACATCAAACCCTATCCATGAGCTTGTCAAACATTATAAATGTGGGTTGCAGTGTTTAAACGAGCCTGTCTCATGATCAAAGGTTACTTTGATTTATTAACTTTCAGCGATGCATGCAGAGTGTGGAGGAGGTCGTAACAGGACAGCCATTTCACACAAACACTGGCCTGACACGGGACAGCACAAATGATGACGACTGGAGAGCAGAGGCGTGAATCTCCTTCCGAAAGGTCTCGGCACACCCTCCGATCTGCGCTCAACTGAGAAAGCCCTGTACACTCCTCATCGGGAGTCTCAGGACAATGACCAATAATGTGTCTTGGAGGCTTTTTGACACCCGACAAACACACAAACTAAAACTGTTGTCATCTCAAAAAACATAATACACCAGCCATACACCAACATTTATGTCTTAAGAACACACACACAAACACACACAATTCAGAGAGCAGCCAAGCTTCTGAGAGCATTCATTCCATGAGCCCGAACGAAACCTTTTGACCGGGATTTGTTTTATTGCCCATACCATGATTAGATTTACCTTTGTTTTTTAAAAATCATGAAAGCTAATGCTTGCAGTCAAGATTTATGAACTGTTTCAAGCCATAAAAGCGGTATAAATGTTGTGAATGGTTACACAGTTTGTGTTGAGCTTGTTGGCCAATACATTCTGGGGGAAGGAAATTCTGCCAGGCCCTAAAACAAATCGGGCAACAACTGCCTCTTTGCTTGTAATTAGAGAGGGCAAACTCATTAAAAATGTGGGTTCTTGGGAGACCAAACGCTGCCTGTAATTTGGTCTGCCCTGGACCCGGGAATGCGCTCCGCCAGCCACATTTGAGGCCCTGGATTGGTAGGTATGGAAGAGCCAAATCCACGGCTGCTCTCTACAGCCTGCCGTGGCTGTCTAGATGGAAGAGTTAGGTAGCGCCCGGCCTGCCTCGCGAACCCGGGTCTACATTTTGAAGCTTTCCCTCCCCGTCTTCCATCTTCAAACATGGGGATTAATGACGTCGTCAAAACAAAACAAAACAAAACAACACGATGAGAGGAGCCGCAGAGGGTCCTGAAACCTCCTTCCAGATGTGGGCTTTGATGACAACCAGAGCCGCCTGGTACCAAAGCTCTCGTAATGGAAGTGCGTGGAAAAATGACTGAATACGACTGTGCACGACAAAGACTTCAAAAGTGCGAATTGCCCAGCAGTGAACTATTTTATTTTCATTTCAGTTTTTTTTTCTTTTTAAGAATCCGAACAAAAAGCAGCTAAATGTAACTTTAAAACGAAGATGAAAAAAGAGGACACCCACAAAAATAGTAGCCTGAAGTAACCGCAGCTCCACTTCAAGGCAGCCAACACACACACACAGACACTTTTTATTCTTTACTTTCTTCTTTATTTGGGTCCACCACAAAGGCCCAAATAAGGTTATAGACATCTGGTCACTTAATTCACACGAGTGGAATCAGGGTTAGGTGAAATATTTTATCCATATGAACATACTATACAGACACAGAACAGTACATGGATAGTTTTCTTGTTTGCCTTGTTTAGAGACGCCTCCCATCCGCAACTTTCGTACTGGCAGCTTGTATACATATCCCTAGCTACTGAAAATCATTTACCACAACAATATCAGGAGTATTCTGTATGCCAGAAAATATATTGTTACCATCACATTTGAACCAGCTCGTCTAAACACAAGAGTGTTTGTGGATTGTAGTTGTTGGTTGTAACACCTGTGAAAGGCCACTAGGGATTAAGACAACAGTACGATCATGCCTGGCTGTGTATTGTCCTTTATATGCGTGCCATCCATTGAGAGTCTGTAAGAGTGGTAAGAATATCCTCACCGATAGCTGCATTTTTGAGCACTGAGCAGAGACAAAACACACACACACACACCTCTGTTTCAATGCAGACAGCCCCCACCACTACCAGTAACCAAGATTAATTTCAGCCAGTACCGCAGTGACGCAGAATCGTAGACGAATCATTGATTTATACCAACCCCGTGTGTCATTTAAGACAAAGAAAGAAATGCTGGTTGCCAGCGTAGAGCTGCCCGCAAAATATGCCTCCACAAACATGCTGGCCTCATTTACATACGCCAAGCCTTTCGAGGGTGCACATCAAGACTCCTCTTCGCCTTCCCAGAAAGAATGAACCACATTAAGATGCAAATCTGGGTGTAATATGTTCAGGAGCCTGTTTAATTACCATTATAAAACTGACATTAGCATGGCTTCACAGGTGCAGCACTCAGCAAGTCTACATTTAAGGGCAATGATTTCAGAAAACCAAGCATCTATAATTCACAGGGGGATAAAAACAGAGCCAGAGTAGCAAAGCAAGCACTTCTTACAATCACTGGCACCTGGCGCATTGGCCGCTGCTGTCCACTTGCTGTGCAGGACCAGAGCACACAGGGTGTTTTATGTGATGTCACTGCAGAGGCCCTCAGAGGAGGGACACCCCCGAGCCAGAGATCTGTTTGAACGCCAAGAGACCAATTCAAGATCGCTGTGCCCTGGTCCTGACGCACCCGGCCCGGCACAAACCGCATGGCAACCACAGCGCGCCCGCAGGGCAGAACTACATTCCCAGCATGCACCACGCTGTGCCGCCACCCTGACCAAAGCAGCCTCCCGGAGCCCGCTGGGCGACTTCAACCATCTCAGGGACCGACCGGCGTGCCATCCCACAATGCTAAATGAACACGAACGCATTACACACTCGGCGCACAGGAATTAAGGCTACGGAAACAAAGACAAGCGCACAAAGCCATGTGCAGATCCACACGGACTTGAAAAGCCAAAATTGCAGGAGAGCAACAAAAAAAAAGAAAAGGGAAAGAGAATGAATGACTTGTTGGTTTAAATACCTTGTCACAGAGAGTCTTCTTTCTGAGTGCCTCCACAGGAAGCTGTAGAAAACCTTGTTTGCATTTCATAGCTGACAACTTCCCTGACGGAGCAATATCTGCTGTCCCCGGCACAACTGATTGAAGGGGTAGAAGCCAAACAGAAGATTCTATGGCGCTGGAGACATTTTCCACACAAACCAGAGGGGAGGCAACTGCATCAGACAGCTTGAAGGGCTGAGTTCCCTTTCATCTGCAGGCCCTTAGCAACAGCTTCGGATTGCTATTCACCTGTTGCTAAGAGGAAAGAGACTCTCAACCGATCCTTCCTCACAACCCAGCAACATCAACGAGGAAGAAAAAAATGTAAAATAATTTTTAAAAAATGAAAAAAAGGATATGTACAAAATTAGAAAATCAAGATGAAATCCTCCTCCTTGCCGAGAATTCAGAAACAAAAAAATGTTCTGATTGAAGGAGAACTTCCAGACAGTAATTAAAGGCTTTTGAAAGAGCCGTGTTTAATTTGATATTCAATAGGAGGCGGCAGAACATTTAAAACCTGATTTGATTAACAAACAGAACAGGCAATTTGCGAGGAAGCCTCAAAAAAAAGGAAAGAAAGATTTACCTGAAGAGGCCCCTTTATTGGTTTTCAGTGACAATCACTGTGGGCTCTTTACAAAAGAGCTTCCTTTCTCACACTACCTGTGGCATTAATGAGAATGAAAGCAGGTGAGAAAGAGAGAGAGAGGAGAGAGAGAGAGAGAGAGAGAGAGAGAGAGAGAGAGAGAGAGCCGGGAGGGTGGGGGAAGGGGAAGCCAGGAGTCGAAACCTTGTCAACACCTGTGATTTGGAAAGGAAGAGTGGCACAGATAAACAAATGTTCCCAGGGACACCTGGGAGCGGGGAAGGTGCGATGCGGCGCACACATGGTGCACGCGAACCCCTTTTTTCTTTCTTCCTTTCTTTCTTTCTTGAGACGCCACAGAGCAGACATGCCGCTTGCGGTTCGGCGCTTTCCAGGCGGAGTGAGAGAAATTCTTGACATCAGCTTTGGCTTGGACATAATTGGAGAAACATGAGAATGAGGCGGAGGGGGAAAAAGTGACTCCATCGTCTAAGAGTTGAGTTATAGCAACCAGCTGCGTTACACAAAACAATCCTAGAGGTCACTCGCACGACTAAACATAGAGGCAAGAAAATCATTACAATCTCCCATCGCTGCGGCTTGTGGGTCAGACTGAAATGTGCAGAAATCCCAGTTGGAACGGGCTGCGGGGTCCGGCGCCCATGTAAGCGCGCAGGAGCGTAGGAGCGAACGCGAGCGCGTCTCTCCCAATCGATTACTCTCAACTGCTCGAAAACGAGTCTGAGTCACTCCAAGTGCGAGGACGTGTCGTCTTGAGACGGTAACGGCCTTTGGTTGCTATGCATCTGCCTGAGGATGAATCACTGCTTGTGATAAAAAAATTAAAAAAATTGATTGAAAGGGGGGCCAGGCTTTTGTCTCGATGGGGCTCAAGTGCTACACTGCAGCTACGCTAACGCAGACGTCAGACAACAATGGTGCGGCGGAGCCTTCAAAGCCGAGGCACCAGAGCGCGACGGCAGGTCAAATTAAACCGCGCCCAGGCCAGACGGGAGCGAGGAAACCCCCGCAGTTTAACGCCCCCGCGCAGAGCGACGATACCACACACGTTTAGGGGCTCTGCGCCACCGCTGCTGCCTCGTTAGGCAGAGCCGCAATGGCTGCACGAACATGCATTCTACGTACGAGTCCATATTTCTACTCTCTGAAATGGCATTGTTTTGGTTGGTGAAGGGCTTGGGTTACGCTTCCCTTGTTTACGCCCTAGTTTTTCACGCGATGCATCGCTGCCAGCCCCCATTGCGGGCGCCTCTAGCCTTTCACCCATGCGTGAAAACAGACGCTCAAGAAGCACACAGAGTCCTGCGCAGAAGGTGAATCGTTTGTGTGACCTGAGAAAGCGGCCTCTGTGCTTTGTGTAATATGACCTTAACACAAGAACCGGGGGGGGGAGAAATCCATTTCTAGAGAAGGCATTACAATCAAGATAGTGTTTCGCAACGCCCACGGCTTATCTGAATTCGGGGCCGAAAGCTCCCGTGAAGTCAGCAGGTAGCTAGCTGTTCCTCTTAAAAAAAGACCAGGGATCATTCATCTGATTACAGCAAGGGGGCTGAACGGATGACTTGCCTTCTATTGGCTATGGCTGTAAACAGGAAACCATTGCTGCCTTTGTGCTGAGAATAGAATGTGTACACGTATTACTGAAGTGTGAGAGGGGGGAGGGAATAAATATTAAAAACATTAAAACAAGAAAAAAATAAAAATTAAAAAAAAAAAAAAAAAAGTCCTGTGCCTCCCCCAGGAAAAGCAGGACTTCTGGCAGCAGACTGCAGCAGCTTCGAGCCCTGCTCACATTTGCTGCGCTAAAGTGCAATTGAGAGAGGTTGACTGCAGCTGTACCTTCCGCTCAGAGGTATGGCGGGCTGGCTTACGCCCAGCAGGTGTTTGCTACACTATTCTCTGGTCGCAGTGCGAGCCCGCCTGACCCCTCCCCCTCCCCCTCCCCCTGTGCAGCTGGCTGACTTGGGCCAGCGCCTGGCATTGTGTGTTAGCTGAAGGGGGGGGGGAGGCACACAATGTGAGTGAGCAGAGCAGCGCCTCCCCCATTCCCTGAGTACAGGCCACCTGAATTCTTCTGCGGCCCTCTGAGAAAATGGAAGCCGACGTGGGAACCTGTCTGAAAACATTTTTTCCTCTCCCGCTAACAGGGCCGGGAAGCTCTTCGCCCCCTTCCTGCGAGCTGGGCTGAGAGATTCCGTCCAGCAAAGCTGCTCCAACACAAAAAGCTATTTTTATTTGTCTTAGCCAAAGAGCCTTGTTAATGTGAGCGATTTAATGGATGACTTTCTCTGGCCTTCGTCAAGGCAAGTCACTTACATACTGCCTCAGTAAAACAACCTCTTGGAGCAAAACCCCTCCTTACCTTCGCTCTCAGGAAACCCAGAGGGGAAACATACACGAGGGGAGAGAGGGTGGCGGGGGGCAGAGAGAGAGAGAGAGAGAGAGAGGGAGAGACAAAGGGAGAGAGAGAATAACTGTGTGCCATTAGTATTACTACTGCCATAGCAGAGGGACAACAAGTGACCCGTAAAGATAAACATACATACATATGTAGACGTTATAGATATAGTTATACATGTTATGTCATAGAATTCGCTATTTTATTTTTTCATTGTTGTGTGTTATGTTCGTACATGTGCCTGCGCATTGGCAACGTAAGACGTCTCTAACCATGGCAACAAAGCCGTTTGAATTTGAGAGAGAGATCAGAGAGGAAGAGGCCCAGGAGCCCCTGACACTAAGGACACGTACAAAACGCCCAAAACAGAGAGGGCAATCTGCTGCTCTCACAGGACCCGTCTCCCTGTGACACACTCCAACAAAGTCCCATCTGTGCCGCGCCGTGGAAAGTACCGGATACACCGCCCCTCCCCCCACGCCCCCCCACCCTGACCTCGAGCAGTTCCACAAGTACGGTATTTATTACAAGAATAATCCACATTCCTGTCAAGGTCACGCAGTGGAGCTTGGACCGAGGGGCTGGACGGGGAGCAGAAATCAAGATAAGCAGCCCAGGAGTGTTGGATTTCTCTCTCGCTGGCCCACTGCTTAGTCATGGCCCTCGTGTTACCGGCGCTTTTCAACGCGAAAACAAATCGCATCAGACTGGCCGACGCACACCGAGCTGCTAGCACAGGAATTTGAACCACAGCATTTGAATTTGTCCTTTCGCACACACAGATGGGTTTCTGTTGTGCACGAGGTCTACTCACTAAGGCGCAAAGCTGTTCTAAAATCGGAATTATTTTTGGTTACTGGGGGAAAAACTGAAACAAGAGATATCAGTGTCGAAAAAAAAGGCAAAATGCTGTTGTTCCCGGCTAACATTCTCAACCTAATTTAAATTAAGATGCTTTTTTTCAAACAAATATTTTCCTACAATAATTAAAAAAAGAAAATAAAATCTATACTCGGAAAAATGTACAAAGGCCGTTTTCTCCGACGGTATTCATTGAAATTCCAGAGCTGTACACCAGTGGCCAAAGGCTCGTTACACATCATATGATTTCCATTTTCTTTTGATGGGTGAGAGGGGAGAAAAGGGGAGAGAGGGAGGGAGAAAGAGGGAGGGAGAAAGAGAGCAAGAGCCAGAGCGAGAGAGAGTGAGAGAGAGAAAGAGAAAGAGAGAGAGAAAGAGAGCGAGAGAGAGAGAGAGAGTAGTCAGCCACACAATCCCTGCAGCAAGTCTCCAATTCCTGCCCCGCTGTACAGATTTTGCCTTAAGACCTTACAGCACCCTATTACTGTCACTATGCTCATGCCCATTTAGCGGGATGTGACTTATGAATGGCACCTTTCCTGCTGCGGCCCTGCTCGCCTCGCACAGCACAAAGCCCTGGAACACACTCGCTACTGCTCTGAGGGACGCTGAGGAGGGTTTGGCTGGCGGATAATTCCATTTAGCATCTACAGAGTGCCTGAACAGAGCACTGAGGGTCTCATAACCCCATTCACATAGCGGGAAGGCCGCCTCTTTGGTGGCTTGCCGCGCTGTTGGAGCAGCCGCTTTTCTTTTCAGTGCGAAAGGGGTCAATCCGCAAACTAGCAGACACCTAGTGGCCTTTTATACAACTATGGCGGTGGTTTATTGCCAAGAATCCATCTCACATGGGTGCATTTAGCTATTCAGCTGCTATTGCACTGTGTCTACTCAGGGCTCCTTGCCACCTATTGACTACTTTTTGGCAACATGCCACAAGCAATCTTGGCATTCCCACCATTCGTACTGTTTATGCACAACTTTGCGTTGGATTAGCACTCTTATGAACAGATTATTAAAAAAGATTGAATGAATAAAAACATCAGAATAATAAAACATCTATACACCTTTTATACTTGACCCATTTCGGGTCAAAAGTATGTACCAAAGTGGATTTTCCTTTTTTTCATAATGATTTTTTTTACCTTTACCGGTTATTTAAGTGTATTCATCTGCCCATTTTGTTCCATTATAGATAAAAGGCTCACATTTGCATATCAAAAAATCTGTCCTGAGAGCTACCAATCCCTTTGAACACAATAAAAATAAAAAGGTTTTTAATACACACAGGACATGTACACATGACCCACAAGAGGCTAATTGTTTTGCCTAGTGCACAGTGAATGGTACCATACCTGCAACAAGCTTTAGGCGTTTCGGTGGCATCAACCTCTAATGTGAAAGGTGAACAGCAGGGTAAAGCCACCTTATTATCTGACATCAAATTGCCAGCATGTTTTGTTTCGCTACTGACATGAAAGGGGCCTCGCTCGTTTATTGTTTTCGAAAAAGCGGAGTCGCTCGCTTCGGACAAAATGCGATTCCCCTCCGTGCCCTCTGCCGAGTCTTTTGTGACGCGTTAGACTTGCAAAACAAGTTGTTATTCTTCTTGTACCATTTCCCAGGAGACCTCACCACAAGGTATTTATAGAAAGGTTCTGTCTTCCCTTGGGTTTCCTGTGCTGCAGAAAACCCCTGTGTGGGTGGGACCTGCTGCCATGGTGGGTTGAAAGACCCCCCCCCCCCCCAACGTGGCGAAGGGAGGAGACTTTCCCTCACAGCACTGCTGCAGAAACACACTCTACACTCCCTTCCCCCCAGCCTCCTGAACTGTTTCCGAACCAACCCCCCACCCCGCATTCTTAAACTGCCAGTTTCAAAACGCTGCTGATAATCCACCACCTTCACAACATTACAGCGGAGTGGAGAAGTTCCAAGAACACACCGTTTCATGTTTCCTGAAATTTATTTCGCCTTAAAGTCTAAATGCCTAAAAAGTTTAAAAACACATTACATCAATTTGAAAAGCCAGGTCCAATAGAAAAAGCCTAGAATGTGCTCAGAAAAGCGTTACCTTCCAGCTGTTGAGTATTTTGATCTGAAGCACCGCAGTCGAGTTTGAGGAAAAAGTCCATCTTTCTCTGGGTCGCAAACAGAGAAGGGACTGCAGCCACAGATGACCTGGGGGTGGACTCTGACCTCCTGTGAGAGTGGAGCTGCTCTCTATCTCTGGCCTGGATGAACAAACACTGTTACCCTTGTCCTCTCCCCCACAGGCGCGCACACACACACACACACACTGCAGCTGCTCTACCAGCAGCCCCCCGAAGGGGCCCCAATCTTTCCTCTGACCCCCTCCGCGGCGGGATGCCCCCCGCACCAGCCTTTCTGCCGCGGCCACCACATTAACAACTTAATGGACTGGCTTGTCATTTGCCATGAGCAGACAGTTCAGAGCTCCGTGTGACCTGGGGCCCCAGGAGCGGCGTATCGATCAGCACCGCTGACCTCGCCTCCCACAGCCCACCTCCTCCACCCCTTGCCACCGTCCGATGATTACGGGAGAACGACAAGGAACGGCGTGTGGGAGGAGGTGGCCTCTCGCGTGCGGCTCCCGCTGCTGCCATTATGAACAGCTTGAACAAACAGAGCCTGGGGAAACCGGGAAAACGGGTAAAGGCATTAGGTGAGGGCCTGCCTGTAATGATGTGCCTGGTTATGCTCTTGCAATGGGGTTGCCCAGTGGGGCAGTGCATCTACAAGAGTGGAGTTAAAGGCAGTTGTTGGATGAATGACGGGGATGGGAACGGAGTTGCGGCAGTGGGGCGGTGGGAAGGGTCAACGTTAACAGTGCTAGACAGATGGAGGCTGGACCATTGTCTTGTCAAAAGAGAGACTTGTGACATCACCGTAGGAAATAAGGGGACCTTGCACAAAACTCCTATGCCTTCCGACATATCTGTCAAAAACAGTAGGTGACTACGGAGGAAGGCGGAAAGTGGAGGGAGAAGGAAAAAAAGAAAGAAAAAAAACAACATTATTTTTTCCTTCGTTTCTCAGCCAGTCCTGGCTCCTCGCGAAGCATGGCATCACAGTTTGATGACCTCGTTAGTTCAAGCACTTAATCCGCTAATGCTCTGATAAAAATAAACTGGGGGAAGGGGGGGGGGGAGCTGTCAGGCCCCTCTCTGCTACAGCTGCTCTCCCAGGCCTGGAAGGAGGCGGCTTCTGTCACCCATCAACCATAAGGAGGGGGGGGTAGCTTGGCGGAGCCAATCAAGCTGGCGCAAAACAGAGAACAAATGTGTCGCGCCTGGAGGAGGTGTTGATGACATGCCGTTCTGTCACAAACAGGCCTAGATAAGGTACAATATTTTTATTGATAAAAAAATTAATTAAAAAATTACAAAAATTCTTTCAATTCGTCCTCCCCCACGAACTCGCCGCCCGCCACTACGGGGCAAGCTAATTCCCAGAGACAGGTGAGGATCCACCTCCTCCGAGACAGAACTCGCCCACCTACTTTCTGGAGACACCCTTCGCGCTTCTCGGTGAGCTCGTGCCGGCTCACCCTCCCCCCTCCCCCTGGGAGTTTAGCTCGAGCATCGGAATGCATCGAAACGATTCCCATATCTTTCTAAAAATCTATTCATGTGAGCAATGAAAATGTTGTCCCATGAAAATGTATCTTCTAATTGCGCGAATGAAAATAACAATGCTATACTTCATCCTTTCAAAGAAAACGTGTCTATTTCAGTTTTCATAAACACAAACCTAACTTGTAGAATCACACAAACCTCATAATAATGCCAAATTCTATATAATACTCTTTGAATAATAGTCTACCAATAATCTAAGTGAAGCTATTATTTATTTTAAAAAACAAAAAACATGGTGGTTGTGTCTGAGCCGGTCTGAGATTTAGCGTGACAATTGCACTTGACAAATCAATGGTCTGCAGTATTGCTAGCTCCACCCTTAGGTCCCTGTTCCGCTCAGTAGTACCTAAACAGAGCAGTAGCTAAATTCAGCAGAGGTACTTAGGTTCAAAAAGTGAAGATTCTGATTGGACAAAATCCCAGTGGAGCTGATATATTCTAGCGTGCGAATGCACCAGAAGGCACTGATTCACTGCAGGGGGAGGCTGTCTTCACCCACTTAATACAGCAGGAGAGTAACTTTAGAGTCAACTTTACACAACTGACCGCCAGTTCTGGATGTTGTAAAATGGTTTCCTTTCCACAAACACAAGTGTAAAAGGGTATCAAGACTGTTAAAACAAACACACTGGGGTGCAGTTTGTGAAAGGCATAGTAATGTTTGAACATTAAACCAGCACGTATAAATAACCCAAACGTTTAAGAGATATAAAGCAATAATGGCCATCTTTGCCGAGATGAAATCCGTGGTTCCTGCCACAGCCACTGGCAAAAAAAACACAGAGCACATTTGGATTTTCCTGGAAGCTGACCTTGGCTTTCCTAGAAGGAACATTTCACACTCAAACACACAACCACAAACATAAACTAGGTGCAGCTCCTGTGCCAACTGCTTCCTAAAAGGGGCTGAGCCACGAGCACTCTGGAAAGTCTAAACATCCAACTGTCAGGACTTGGTTTGTCATTTGCCGCGAGCAGACGGTTCAAAGATCTAATGAAAGACCACCCCATTATCTGCAGTTTAAAAAAAGACGACCAAAAAAAGACTTGTCTAGCTGGTGTCAACAGCCTCTCTCTCCTCCTCTTAGTACCGCAGGTCCCTATTCCTTTGGGGTTTCATTTCAGGCAGGGGCCTAATTCGCTTGATGAGAACGTACAGCCGACTGCCCCAGATGGAGAGGGGCCCATTTACAGGACATAATTGGGTCTGAACGCGGCACAATCCAGGGTCACTGTCCTCTCTCAGAAGAGTGCCTCATTTGCATTTCCGGTCCCTGTATTTTAATTAAATACCATTTCCACATCACATTTCTGGCCTCTGAAGGTGAACGGTCTACTTTTCCTGCGTTGCGTTTTTTTCCCCTCCGTGAGGGCCGCTTCCCTGCTAGGCGACTACGCTGATCGTGGTGATTAAGACCCGTCCGCGACAAACCGCCACGGTTCTAGACGGAGGGGCGCCCGATGACTCACGCCGTCCGAGGGAGTCCTGCGATTTGCTCCTATCGCTCCGCACGGTTTCGGAGGCTCCTGCGTTGGCTAATTTCCTCCTTTAATGTCAGCCTTTTATGAGGAACAGCAGTTGGCTGTTTATTCTGCACTTAACCCGTTTCGTTCGAAGGGAAACGATCAATGGCGGAAGGGTTGGGGGAGGGGGGCGGGTGCGGTAGAACAAAAGGAAATGAAACTCTCAGCTTCTCAAAGAGGAGATGGGCCGTAGATTAAGCCTGTGGGCTGGAGGCAATGGGAAAACGGTGTCTGTCTCTGATCCGAGCCGGCCTTTTATCTCCAGACTTCCTACGACCATATTGCTTTATTGTTGCTTACACGAGTCAAAAGGGTCCAATACTGGCCACTGGCCGCCTTCCCAAGGAGAGAGCTTTGCCGTCTGCACCAGTGAAGGCAGCTCCACCCAGAATACCTCCCCTCCCCTCCGGCCCATTCAATCACGCCAGCACTCTGGGCTTGCTAATGTATTTAGCAGCAGACAATTTAAGTGCAACGCCATTATAAAGTAATGAAACTCTCTTCGGCTTGGAGTGCATTTCCAAGGTGACTACGAGGAGAACAAAAGGGACAATTATTCTGTCACACATACTTGGGGTAACAAGAGAACCTTCTCAGCCCTTGGTGAATGGAGTGCATTTACCAATGCGGTTTCCTTTTTTTTGGACCGCTTCTTTGACCGCTCGAGCGGCAGACCCGAAACTGGGAAGTGCACTCCTGTAATAGCACCGATACAGTGGGAATCGCTCACCCTCCGGCTATTTACCAAAAGAGCTGTTCCAAGTCTGAAATCCGGCCCCTTACGTGACATTGTTCCGGCGCAGGTTTTCAAATAATTGTGAGTAATTTTCAAAATGTTTTCTTAGCCCGTTGTTTAAGTCAACGCGTTCCAAACGTGGAAGAGCTCCCCTGCACCGGCTTATTTCAACTAAAATGGGACAGCAATCCTATTGTGCTTTCCCCTGTAATAGCATTTTCGGTACAGAGGGATTGGACGAGCTGGTCTTCAGGGGACAGGGCTGGATTGTGAAGCTTGGGAAGCCTGGAACCGATACGATAAATGAGCCAGGCTGACAGACAGCTTTCTCTGGACCCAGAGCGTAGCGGTTTATTCAAGGACACAGTGCCTCTGTCTACATAGGAAGAATCAGCATGAATTAGGCAGCGCTCCCCTCCAGGGCGGCTTCACCGCCTGCAGAAAATGACTGCTCGATGGAGGGGGTGGAGTGGAGGAATGGGGGGAGAGAATCAAAGCCTATTTTCTCCATCTCCCTCTCGTGCAGGTAGCTGGAGAGAATCAGTCACAAAAATAATAAATAAGAGGCACCGGCTCTGACAATGTCATAAAAAAAGGGAAAAAAAGAAGAAAAAAAAGAAAGGCGGACGTCGGATGTCGCCTGATAAAAAGAAGCACTCGAGGCAGTCGTTTCCCCTTTTATGCGGGAGCGGGCTTAATGACGGTCTGGGACAAATGAGACGCGGAGAGAGAGAATTTTACGCGCAGAAATGTGGGGGATGCCGTGTGACAAATCACGGCAGATTAAAGACTTCTTCAACAGAGCGTGAGCGGAGAGACGGGGGTTATGCATTCGCAGATAGGCAGGAGTGAGCTCGTCGTCAGGTCAAACGCTCGCTCCTTAAGAGGTAAACAAAAGAAAGCAGAAGCCCCCTTTCCCCGGTCAATCCTTGATCACCAGTGCATGGCAGATGTGGGAAACATTTAAGAAAGCCCAGCGAGCAAAGCATTTACTTAGAGCGGATGCGAAAGCTGTACTGAACTGGAGATAATCTTCAAAAACACAAGACAAATTGGCTCAGAGAGACAAGTGCACTAGCTGCGCACAATACATGCTGTACAACGTAATGCTTTATTTGTGAATTCAATTAACGTCACCCTTACCAGAAGTCCTCCAATATATTCACAGCATCTACATTAGTCATGTATACCACCGTGGTTAGTCACAAAGGCTGTGGAGTCAGAGCCGCGATCGTCCATTTGTTCCGTGTTCTCTGTGGATTACGAGCAAGCATTTTAAAGTTATTAATTAAAAATTACGAGTGAATAGTTTGGCAGTTTAGATCCTCCACTTCCCCATTATTCCTAAAAACTCTTAATTACTGATTTGATCCAGTACAACGAAGGGGTCTTCAAAATAAATTGTGCATGGGAAAGATATTAGGTTAAATGCAATTAGGCTACATGACACATTTTTAAATGTAAAAAATGTAATTGCATGGTTATAGATTTTACAGAACTGGGCGAATGATCACAGCACTTTATACATTCATCAAACTCCGAACTGACTCCCTTTTCTCAAATATGATTGGCCAAGTGTACAACAATAAAAATCTAGGTAGATTGGGTCATTCTGTTGGTGTCAACAGAAAAACAACTTGCCTTCTATGACACCTTGCTTGTCTATGCTCTTTCCACTGCATGGCGAGAGTCGACATTAAAACTTTTGGACTTGGGTATCTGTTGACGCCAAGAGGGTAAAAGCAGACAGTAACAGCGGGCGACCAGAAGAGAGGCTGGCGAGTTCTGCCTCGCACCAGGCATGACAAAGCCCATGACGTAATCTTTCAGCATGCGCCCCCCCCTGGCGTTTTGTGCTCCGGTGGGAGAGTGGGAGCCCTGGATCACATGGGTGATCTGTGGAGTCATGT
Source organism: Aldrovandia affinis (assembly GCA_029706075.1). Taxonomy (NCBI): domain Eukaryota; kingdom Metazoa; phylum Chordata; class Actinopteri; order Notacanthiformes; family Halosauridae; genus Aldrovandia; species Aldrovandia affinis. Next base: position 4,786,531 of record JAINUG010000004.1, read on the forward strand.
TACACAGCGCTACCATCCTGCGAGATGCTTTTAAAACACAAACCAGGTCATGGGTCATATATCACCAAGCTTTACATGCCTTGACAACCACGGTAATAAAAAATAAAAATAAAACAGAAAAGAAAAGAGACAATGTAGACCAAGATCTAATCCAGAGACTAGATGGTTTGTTAACACTGTTTTCTTTTCATGTTCTCTGATTTCATGTTCTCGGATTTAGCTTATCTGGAAATATTTTCTCTCCTGAAGAATCAAGGCTGGGATTTAATGATTGCCGCCGCCTCCCCCTCCCCTCCCCCTCTTCAAGAGTGAGGCCCAGGGCAGAGAGCAGTGTTGTGCTTACCCTCCCCCCCCCCTCCCTCCCTTTTTTCCCACAACAGATCTGCTGTGGAGCTCTTTCCCGTAGACTCAGCTCCTCCGTTCCTCCACTCCCCCTAAAAGCACGCACTGGAGCATAAGGGACAGAAACGGCTCGTTTCAAGATGGTCTCTTTTTCTCATTACATTTTTTTGAAAGCTTTACCACTGTGCTGCTCAGTAGCGTTGTAAATTACCGAGTTATGGGCCCTAATGGTTACCATAGTTACAATCGCTCAATGGGCTCCTGATGCTAGCTATAGCTGCTCTCTCAAAGGGACCATTTCCAACCGCTTTCTCTTTAGTCTGCCACTTCTCATAGAGAGAATTTATCATATTTATATTGAACAACAACAACATTGTTATATTTTGGGTGCTGTATGTGTTGGCTCTGTGGTTTTCAAAGTGCCCCGGCCAAGGCCCCACCACTACACCCCCCCCAAAGGTCAACCTCATCTCCTTTTCACAATGGCCCCGTTGGAGGGGCTAATTTATTTGAACATGTGACATTTACAATCAGCTTCTTCCAGCAAATTGGATCGCGTGTCGCTCAGCTGCAGCCGCAGGGCTTCCATTTCCAATAACTGCAGCGGTCCCAGTCCTTAAAAATAACATCCCACATTGTGCACCGTACGGCTTCCACAGATAATTACGAATGTTAGACATCGCTCCCCGAGGACGACTGTGTTCTCTTTTTAATTTCTATCAGCAGCATAATCCCCTTTTTGAAACCCTTTTTAGGGTGAATTAGAAAGGCCCTGTATTCAAAGAAGATGAGTGGAGAGAGAGAAGGGGGTGGTGGTAATAATAATCACAAGGGCCTAGCTGTCTGTGTGGATTAGCATGGGAAAGAAAATCCTTTCATCTCAGATCCGCACTTTCCAGCCCAGAAACACAACACACACACACACACACACACACACACACACACACACACACACACACACAGTACACACACAGTACACACACAGTACACACACAGTACACAGCCCAAAGCCTTCTCCCAAAAGAAGGCAGCTACAACCCTGATTCTCTTACTTTTTTCCCCATTTTGTTTTACCTTCACTTGCCATTTCTTTGCCTTGTATAAGTAGATAATATTATTCAATGTTATTCGATCAATTATGTTTATTGAAAATATGAATATGAAACTAACTGGACTGGAGGCAAGCCAGTTCATCAGGAGCAACAAAAAAATGAAGAAGGAAGCATTCTTCACACACAAAAAAAAAGCCAGGAGCTGCAGGTGAGGTGCGGTGATGGGCCCTTCGACAGATGGCCAGGTGATGGAGGACAGACGAGCACATCTGCAGGCTTGCTGACACCACGGCGTGTCGCAGCCAACACAGGTAAAACAACACCTGTGCCGCGCACCTGAACAGGTTTCCGGGGAGACCAGCGTATGTCAATGCCATCCCACAATTCCTAGAGGCATACAGGGGGCTGGATCGACACTTTACGATCCTTGTACTACTTCCCAGGTTTGGCTGTGGCGTTTTCCATAATCGTATCTAAGTGCTGACAAACCACACTTGTGAAAAGGAACGACCGCAATGGGAAGGGGGGCAAACAAAAACAAAACAAGAGGAAAAAAAAGGCTAAACAAAACAAAAATGACTCTGGAATTATTTTCCCCGTCTGATCGCCCAGGCTGTGAAGTCTTTGTTGGAGGGAGACAATGGGGAGAGACCACGTCACCTGCCCCTCCGCCCACGCTGCCGCTTCGAGAGCTCTGATTACATTTCCTTCCACTGGCTTTCCGAGCGGCGCTTCACGTGCCAGCCGGCAATGAAGACAAGTGGCTTTTCTTTATCTCGGAGAAACCTGACACCAAAAACAAACAAGGAAATCAAGCGCAGGACAGTGGGGCCTGGGCTTCAATAACAAACACCAGGAACGTACCAGCTGGGGAGCAGGGGGGGGGGGGTTCCAAATGGCCAGGCAGGAGAGGAATGAACCCAGGCTGCAGGCGAGGGGAGTCTAAATAAATACCTCAAGCGAATAGCACTAGGAATTAAATCGGCCACTGCCAGAGGGGCGAAATCTGAAAACGGAGAGAGGCGGCGTGTGGCCCGGGGCCGAGTGAAACCCGAAACAGTTCCCCGTTTCTAAGACTCCTCTCCATTTTAACAAGATTGAATGACTGTGGCCATCCAGCGTACCTGCAATTTGTGGTCCAGGCTGTAACCATATACAAGGCTCGTTGGCTATGCTGGCGAAATGTAATGTAATATAAGCACTACGGCCCTGAGACACTTCCCTTCCACTGGAGTGCTGCTGGAGTGAGGAGCCCGTGTCATTGATAGTGGCTGTGAATACATTATCATTTTAAATGGGCTTCTTTAATCTTTGATCCTGACAAAAGGAGACTGTTGAAACCCTCACGCTCAGGGTGTCACGTACGGCTTAATAAACGCCATGTCCCCGGACACAAGCGGTTTTGACGGGTGCAATCTCGCGTACATTTTTAGCATAAACTCTGGCATGAGTCACACCTCCAGTACTCACCAGAGTGAGTATGTATGTATGTACAGTGCGCACATAAACATCTCAAAATTAATTAATTAATAGACAATTTAAAAACATTGGCGTATCATCTCTACCCCTATTATAATAGTGGGCTAGGAAGATTCACACAGAAAGTGAAATGTGACAGTTTTGTTAGAAGATACGTTATAAGCGTGTACGTTTGAGTTTTTCCACAGGCCGAGATCAGCCATGCGCCTGAAACACCAATCGGAAACAAGAGACGCAGAGTGTCTGTGACTGATTGACGTGCCCGGAGATATAGGCTAGAGTTCAGATGGCAAATCTAAATCATCTTCATATCCCATTAGTCTTAACACTAATGGGAGACATTTTGTGGCAGGCAAATATTTGACCTCCCCGCTTAATGTTGGACTGATAATACTCTGCTTCTCCAAGATTTCTGAAGCGAGCTTGCGGCTCTCGCCACGTTTGAGCCATAGCGTCACTGCCACGCCGGGATAAGGAATAATCCCGCGGAATATTCGTAAACGCGGCCATAAGTCTCCCCTCCATTATCACTGTGGGGCGAGCTGAAATCGTTCCACTTTGTCTGACTATCCTGTCCTGCGGGAGATTTATGTTCTTGTACGCATGTGGCTTGCATTCTTCAGTAATTCCTCATTTCTGGTCCTCTCGGTTTCTGGGCCTATTTTCTCCTATAGGGAGGTGTAAAGAGGTGGAAAAGTCCCATGAATGGGCTTTGTGAAGAACAGAATTACCATCTTCTCTTGCACGGAAGCAAAGCCAAACTTTGCATGCGACAATTCATCTGTAATAGCTGCAATTATAGCATTGTGTGTTTGTACCAGAATAGCATACCTCAATGACACAGGGGCAGGTCCCTGGGTTGGCCCATGCGTACTGAATATAATGTTTAGCCTAACAGGATAGTAATTGTTGAGCAATAAAACAGAAATCTAAACAAGCTGGCCAATCACACAGCAGGGGGATGGAAGTAGGTGACTGCAATCTTGAACACATGACAGACAATAATGGTATGTAGTTTTTTTTCTTTCTAACCGAGCAAAAATGACTTATTACGCTGAAAGGCATGGGAGGAAAGCTAGACTGAAATGTTTAACATTATTGAAAAAGAAATTACCCTACAGAAAAAACAACACCAAAAATACCCCACTGGAAATAGCCTAAATGATTTGCTTATTTTTTGGAGAACAAATTGCTAGGTACAAAAGTTCCTCTTATTTTCTTTCAAAGTCCAATTACATGGTCTCTTTGTTTTCAGTTCTGACTTTCGTTCAATCAATCCTTTGTCGAGTATAATAGGAAAAATTCACTATGCATCCACCACAGAAAGTCAGAAAGAAAGGGATGTAGCAACCTAATTAAAGTGGGATTAACGTGAGTAGCTACACAGCTAGCTATACTAAGATGGTACTTAGTAGCTTAACAGCTTGCACAATGCTGTCATAATATATTACCAATATTCCTTTTCATAAGACAATCTTTTACAGCGATCTTTTTTTATGCGTTTTGAAAATCTTGTACTTTGTATGCGAAAAAACGAAACAAAAATAAACCTGAGAATCCTGTGATGCTGTGTTCTCATTATTGGCTTTCTGTAAAACAAATTCTCGGCTTTCTGAGATAATTCTTTACAGTCCCCAAAAATAATTAGGGCTAGGCCTACACGCAGTACACTGATCCTCCAGGAATTACACACCTTGCCATTAGACCAGCCTCTGAGCAAGCAATGAACGACACACGTAAAGGCAACTCTAAAAACCCAAAAGAAAATATAAAAAGCTGGTTTACGTTCATTAAGCCTGGTGGTTCTGCGCTTTTGACTTGCTCTGAAGTTTTAGACAAACGTCAGACCAGGGAGGATAAAGAAAGATGAGAGCGGCATGTTCTTTAATTTAAAACCAGCTTTCATTTGAAATGGCATGTACTTAAATCATTTATGTCTGCTGCAGTTTTAACATCCGCTATGAAATAAAAATGACTCCCTTGTTTTCTCCTGCCCCGATTCTTGTCTAAAATCATCATGTAGATCGCACTGGGAGAGCAAAAAAAAAAAAAGAAATCTGTACTCAGTTTGCTCTTAGACAAGATGGAAAACGAAACGCAGTGCGCACCACAGCTTCGGATGACGAAGGGCTTCTTGGGTAGTGTGAGTAGCAGTGTGGTGCTCTACCTTTAATCTTATTAAAGAAAACTTCTCTGTGACACTAACCTCATTAGAGCAAGGCAAATTCAACAACAAAGCCACAGCACATGGCTGCTAAACGTGTCAGCGTACCCGTTTCATTAAAAATATATAATCTCATATCTCAGTTCAGTCTAATTTTAATCATGTCTTTCCCATTAACAAGCGCATGTTTATTTTTTTAAAGAAAAACTGAGGTACGTGTTGGTGTCATGCTAAAACAGCGCTGGATACAAAGTAGTGATGAGGCAGGTAACGACGGGCGATTAAGTTAAACGACAGGCAACGTTCGAGGTCATTAAGGAAACACTGCCTGGACTTAAAACGTTCGTTTTATTGACACAAATGGAATCTCGGCCTCTCTGTCCTTCCTCTGTCCCTCTCTCTCTCTCACACACACACACACAGTGGTTTACATATTAAGATACACAAGTTGTGGCCTCTCTGAAACACCCCAGTGTAAGCCTGCTGCGGGCAGTGGCGAGAGCAAGGGCCGTGATAGATAAATGAATAAACCAGTGTGGTTTCGCCAGCCTCGACCCCAGTTAACACGAGTCTGCTGCACACAACAGCGGCTTGAGCTGACGAGGAGGAGGATGACAGCGGGCTATTCAGCCAGCCCTGGCCCCTCGCCATGACACACCGACTGGCCTGAAGGGAGTAAGAGGGGGGCAGGAGGCGGGTGGGCTCAGGCTGGGGACGCTCCACACAGCACTCAGGCACGGTCACAAAAATACCCACGAGCGATCAAGGGAAGGCAGAGGTGCTTTTCGCCTCCACAGCTGATGAAGGAAGTTCAAGGCATGAGTGGAAATGTGGGTGATTTCCAGTTTACTGCTTCAGCGGTTTGTTACGCTGCCACCTCATTCAGAACCTAAAACTTAAAACAAATGTGAAATAAGTACAATTCCTGATATTCTTTGTAGTTACAGATCACCAGGCTCAGCTGACTATTCCCCCAAGAATTATGCGGGGAAAACGACTTTGCCAGGCATTAGGATACACGGTAGAAATTCTACTAACACCATGGCGTTCGAGTGTAAAGCCACAACAGTTCAAACTAGTTTCAAGCTCCAAAAGCATCACAGATATCTTCCAAGCATATATTTAATGTCTGTTAACATGGTACCTCAGACAAAGCCTCTGTGCACTTCTCCCCTTGGAAAAACGCAGCAAACACTTAATGGAAGCCTCAGGGTCAAAGGGTCACCACCCCCAAGCCTCGACTCGTCTCTCTCAAAGCTCTCTCTTCAATGCTTTGTCCTAGCTTCGCTCCTGGCGAAGAGGGAAGTCGTCTGTGAAAAATAGCTGCGTGGGTGTCACTTTCCACTATGAAAACCCTTCCTAACTTTTCCCATGAATATTCCCTGTCCCTACACACCGGATACTCTGAGCTTTCACTGGCGTGGAGGCTTAAAATAACCTGGGAGGCAGTGCACTCGAATAGTATGGGGAGGGTGTCGAAACATTTTAGCTATCGATCATTTTCAAAAAGTCAGGAAGTATACCAACCACAGCCTAAAATTCAAATGCAGCACAATGCCACACCTCGCAAAAAACAATTGTAAATCTCCACAGATGGCAGTTCCAGCATTGTAAACCTTTTTTCCACCCAGACAGGCTAAAAGCACGGCGAACATCAAAAGGCTTCAGGAACGCGGTGTGATATAGGAAACTGCAGTTTGTTCGCAGTCGGTACCAAACCGAACGCGAGGTTCAGTCGCTGAGAGAAATTCCGGGGGTAGGGTTAGCCTGAGCTTTCCCCTCCTCTCTGCAAGGAGGGGTTTGTTCTGGTTATCAGACAACATGCGCAAAGGATCCAGCCACTCCCCGTGTGGGCGAGCAGCTTTCCCCTCATCTCCCACCAGCTAGAGCAGCACAGAGCAGCGCGCAGAGGGTTAAAACGCTTCGCCCATTCATAACACAGTCCTCTTCTCCCCTCCCCCCTTCCTTCCTTTAACTCAGCCAGTTCCCTCTCTCTCCCCCTACCCCTGAAGTGCCCTTTTCTGTAGCAACAGCAAGGCAGTCCCTCCTTCCATACATATCACAGTCAGAACAGAATAATGATGTATTATTAGAAACCTGCCCACCCTCCCCCCACCCCAATGTTAAAATCCAGCTCCAACACGCTGCAATCAAAAAAAAAAAAAAAAAAAAAAAAAAAACCCCGGGCCTTCTCCTTCCCTTTTCCTCATCGACTGTTTCCCCCCCCGCCGCCCCCCACCCCTAGCTGTCTTGCTACTCACGCATTGAGAGGCGAAATGAGGCGCGTTGGAAATTTGCTGGCTGACAATGGAAGACAGCTGCTCTCCCTGCACAAGTCTTTCATGAGCTGAATTAGCAGTGCGAGCAAGTCTCTCTCTCCTCCCCTCCCCCCACATGCCGAGGCGCACACTGATCCAGACACACGCACGCCTCGCACAAAGCTCGGAGACAGAGGAGAAGGAGGGAGGGGAGAGGCAGGCATGAAAGGGCTTTGTTTGCCGGATCTGTGATCATTTCTACAGGCCTGACCCGAGATGTTTCGTGTCCTCAAGCTTTTTCCACCGCTACACACATTTCTCAGGTTTTTCTGTTCTCGTCCGTCCGCCCCCCCCTTCCAACCCCCCACGGCCATGCTACCGGTTGCACCGTGAAAACTCTCCGCTTTGGCAAATTTCCGATAAGCATTGACACAAGAGCCATGCAAAATATGTATTTCAAAGGATTTTCAGCTACACGCACGAAAAACAAAAAAATTAATGAAGACAATTTCCACTATTTAAGAATAATAGCTTCTTCAGACGGTGAAAACATTACAATTTGCCAAGAAAGAACAAATCAAATAAATCATAAAAGATATAGCTGAATGATTCACAGAATAATACAGGAGCAGTCACCTTCAAATTTGACCTCTCACACAAGATTTATTTCTGAAGGTAATTATGCATGGGTGTAAATACCCTCGTCGAGGAATGTTTCAAATAACACGTGTTATAATAAGTATGTGAAGTGCATCTAGTACAGCTCTTACAAGCCTCGCCCAGATAAACATAAATCTAATCCTGTTTCAGCACGTTGGCCCGGATTACGCCCTGCTTAAGGCTTAGATCCAAAGAAATGCTCTGTATTTGTTAGATTACCTCTGGGGAATGGTATCAATTCAAAATAATTAAGACGTGCTACCAGACGTTCATTTGGAGAAATGACATCGGAGGCATTCCTGCTACTTAAGAGACTCTTCTCACCCGGGAGTCTTGTTTATGGAAACAAAGTGAGGACATTTACCTATGTGAACCATTTCTCATTCGTTAGTCAGAGCAAATGTATTCTGTCGCTACATATATGTTGCCATTCTTGGAAAGTGGATACCTTGTGTAAATCCCTTTGTTGGTAATAGATAATTAAGCGGGAACGGAAAAGCAGTTGGTTTCAATTGGGTTGTCGCACATTTTCTTCACACTGGCTGATTCATCTACAGATTAATCAGCTCAATTTAAATAACAACAACGGCGCTAAACAGCTGGTTCTTTGCAGAGATGTGTGTGGACTGCTTGACAGAATACATTCAAAGTGGTGGCAGCCCAGTCTGCCTAGAGTCTATTTGATTATGTTAGATTCCCAAAAAATCAAATGGCCTTATTCCCTTGTGAAATCTAGTGCTTATTCAGATTGTCAGTATGACAATAGATAGCTAGCTGGAAACAGACCAGCAGAGCGACCAGTCCAGCATTGACTCCAATTTCACACTGCCATATGAACATTTAGGCTATAATCAAAACAAAAAATCCAGCATAAAAATGGACTCGTGTCTGTCTTATACCATTGTAGAAATACAGAATAGCTGGTCATACAGTGGTCTGTACCAGAACTGAGGTGTTAATTGTGTATTGCGAGAGCAGGGCCTCCACATACTGACATGATAGGAACAGCCTATATCGTTTCTCTTTAATACATTTTTGTGTAATATGTAATATGTTCACCAAGTAAGCCTTTGATGATACTAAATTAACATTGCATATATTGATATGCCTTTATTAGCTTTGGGAAAGCAATATTTTTGCTGATCTGCTCATTTATTTTGCGGACATATCAAAACATATTAAACCTGAAGGAGCTCAAGCTTGATGCATTAATCCTGTGAAGCATACTCCACTTCTGTACTTACAGCAAGGAACTGTAATTATCACTAGCTCCCATAACCTGCCCTGCTGCATGGTTATATCCTCATTGCCACCTTCCTGTGTCACATCCGCGACTTCAACTCTCATTGAGGCAGTGTTACGACAGCTTCAAATCATTTCTAGGCAAATGCTTATCGTCAGTGTTGTTTCTGTCATTTTTCAATTAATGATCATGACGTCATAACATGATATCTGAAAAAAACATTCACCGAATAGCTGAAAACAAATGACTAGCTATGTTTACACACACAGTAATACTCGTGAATAATCGTATTACAAATATCACGCGAATCAGATAAATATCTTACACGGACTATGATTTTGAGAATGTGCAACAATTCCTAATGAGACATTTCCGCCTAAAAAAGCGAATAATAGTTATGTAATAGAACATGAAAAGATTGTTGTAAACATCTTATTTGAAATTCTTGTCATGCTTAATTAATTGACCGTAAACCACCATGTACATCATACATGAATCTAGTAGGGCTGTCCCCGGCTAAAACAAATCTTGATCGACCAAAAGTCGTCCGTTTTTTTCTGATTGGTCAAAACGTACAAAAAAAATATATATATATGACACACCCTATTTGTTTGAATAAATACAACTATATGCACACTGTGCTTGTCTCATGTTTTATAACTTTCTAAAGTGAATGACACAAATTAGTAACAATAGGTTAATGACTTTATGGAGCCGGAGTTCAAGATTACCTAAAAGAAAAAGAAAAACTCTGTTCCGACCCTCCTCTTCATGCTGCCCTTGCAGATTCTGCCATTGCGCTTGTGAAGTTGCGGTATGGCCACATAATAGGCTGATGCTTTTATTTGACCACAACCATAACACATTCTAATGCGTAGGCTATGTTTTATTTAATTAACCAGGTTGGTCTCATTGGGATTTAAAATCTCTTTTGCAAAAAAATAGGCTAACAAACGAATGATCACACATAGCCTAATGTCTTAAATTGTAGCCTAAAGCTGAACATAAAGTGGCTATAGCCTATCGAAAATAACTTACTCGAGTCGGAGACCATCCGATGGCCTACTTACCCAGTCGTTTCATGTTATGGCACAGGAACACTAGCTTGTCCACATTTTTTGGCTGCTCCTCGTTTTATTAACAATAAACCCTGCCTTAGAAAACGCGCTTGCAAAGTTTACATTCCACTTTTTATGGATCGTCCGTGACTAAGACATTATGTTCTTAGGTTATATCGAAATGTGTAATTCAAGTATGCCTATATCACTAATCTTAACTGTAGGCAAATTTTAGGCTACAATTAAAATGCACATTCGTGTGCCTAAAACAAGAAGGATACAATATAGGCTACATGAAAGGGGGTGTTACGCATGTTAGTTATAAATATATAAACCATACAATTAGCAAAGCACATTTAATATAAAACGTTACTTTTATTAGTTTACCCGCAGCATCCAGAATGGATTATTTTACTGACAAGCGCGCCGAACTGTGGCGCGAATCTAGGTGTCTCATGTTGCGTGGATAATTTTTTTTTTTTTTTTTTTTTTTTTTTTTTTGCCGCGACTGCTCGACCAAAACACATCTCAGTCGACCAACAGCCCACTGACCAAATAATCGACCAGTCGACTAAATGGGGTCAGCCCTAGAATCTAGATATGACTAGAAATAATGGGTTAAATATATTTTTAAGATATACAAATACAAATAACAAATAACAGTACAAATAACAGTATACTGCTGAATGGGACAAACCTGTATAGGTTTGCCATGACAGAGATACAATTGTTAAATATCAAGCAATGCTATTGTATTGTTTGGTGGGGGGATTGTTTGGTTGAAGATTGATACATTTGACATTTTGCTATTTGAACAAAAAGTGAATCCCTCTGTTTTCATGGCTGTACGAGTGAGACTAGCCACGCTCACTTGCATATACTTCTATGCCAAACACTTATCTTGTAGATGACACATTAAAATGTGCAAGTATAAGAAAACATCTTATTCATGTAAACAGTTTACTCAGATACATTTCAAACGCTCATTCAGAGTTCTCAAGTATTGGGAATTTTGCCTGTGTGTTGCAGCGGTCACTGATCAAAGCTTTAGTTGATTTATCTACCAAATTAATCTCGATTCAACTCTGCAACCCCAGTGTTTACAGATGTGTCACTCCAAATACATTAAGAACAAATCATTTCAAATGGGGGAAAGTCGGGAGAAAAATCACACAGGAAAAGAAGAAAACAAAAAACAACTTCAATTGCTTCAAAGCTCAACAAGGCTTGACTGAATTATGCATTTCGAAACACCTTGATCTCATTGGAAGCCTTCAATGCCAGAAAACCTCGATACAACTTCAAGCATGTGTAGTGATGTGCTGCTGTAAACGCATTTTGCAAAATGTTGCCATTTTACATAAGTGATATACGAAGATCTCTATTTGGTCATTGCTTTGGAACGGTCCTTGGTAAAGTATTTACTCAATTAAACATTTGTTGTTTTGTTGTGGTTGTGTTCCCAAAAGCAGGAATTAAAACCACAAGGCCTTGCATGAATATGTGGCCTAGTAGATGGCCAACATAAAACTGGCATATTTTCATAGGAAATATTTTTGGCACAGGTCGCAAAAATGCACAGTCCTGAGGCCCTGTTATATAAAAATCATAACACTGACAACAAAAAAGTGAATATTACCAACACATCTGTTAACCCCCTTTTCTTACCACATAAGTGGTCTTAATTCATTGTTATTGTCCGAGTCAGAATGACAATGCACGTCTCCAAGACTAAAAGAGGGGAACACTTACTCAAAGAAATTGGCTAGCTCTGTTTTTACTCCCGTTTGGAAACCGAGGTAAATCAGTCGTCTCCTTTTGGAAAGCATCTGAATATTTTCAAACAATGTCATGGTTAACACAGTGTTAGTTTATTCATTTGTAAGCACTACGCCGGGCTCTATCGGGTTGTGTACAAAAGCCGCTCTTTGGCTGCTTACTTTAGCCTACTGGGGTGAAGGGGGAGGGGAGAGCGGGGGAGGCGGGGGCACCAATCAGGATAGAGCTCTCCAGGTCAAGCAGACTGCCAGATGTGGAAAAGGAGAGTTTATGACCAGTGAGGACAGGATTCCAATATTAAATATTTCCACAAGGCACTCCCACAGCTCTTGACAAGGATTTCCTGGACCATCGTCCAACAGAACTATAAACCTAGTGGCCCATGTCACTCAAAACTTCAACCTTGCATGCTGCTCTGACCTCTGCTGTGTTTGCCTGTGGTGTTTGTGGAGGTGGCAGGGGGCCGATGGGGAAGGGGGGGGCGATCTGTTTTAAAGATCTAAGCCAGAATCTGCATTAGCTCCTCTCCTACTGAATGGGTATTTCTACCTCCAATGAGCTTACATTGTACACTTTCATATCAAAAATGCAGGTAAAATGACAGCACTGAAATACTGCCATTGGCCACGACACACAGTGGAAGAAATGCTGTAATGGCTATTTTTTTATTACACCAGGAAAAGCAGCAAATTGCCATAATCTGGATGCAATGCTGAATGGGAAATTCATTATTTAAATGACAAGGTAATTGAAGTCAAAATTACTGGAAATATGAAGCAACAGCGAAAATTTACATCCTAATTATGATGAACAAAATCAGAGCAGAAAATGTAGCCTGTCAGTAAAACAGAAAAAAGAATGTGCTTCTCTCTTCGTAGAATGTTTGGAGCTCTGTGATTGGCTACTCTAGTCTACGTAATGTATGATCATCACCCCTCAACAGTCATGGCATAAAATGCTTTGTTCACACTGAAGTGTCAGTAGTTTTAAACCTTTGGTAGTGGGGGAAAAAACCATGAAAGTTGCTATGAGATGAAAATGCCACAAATCACATACAAGCGACGCAGCCAAATGTTACCATTTTTCGGATGCTGGTTCAATTGAAAAGCAGTTTCTGAGTATATAGGCTGTGTACTTATCAAAGCAATTCAAGAACAATGTTGCAATACCAAAGCCAAGCTCTCTGTATATAAGCAAGCTCTCTGTATGTCTTATATGCTACAGGTAACAGAACATCTTTGTCCACATGGATAAATGTGAGAAGATTTATTCGCCTTTACACTGCAGCGAGAATAGTAAGTACAAGTAACTGAAAAACAGCAACAACATCAAGACATTATTCTCATTACTTACTGCCTTTGTTCCTGGTGGCCCACATTCTGAGAACGAGGAAATCCCACTTAAAGCCGAAGCAAAAGTGTTTGTTGGAAAACGCTTGTTTTCGGGAGGGAATGACCCCCTTCTTTTGAGAGACTGCTGTAAAGAACAATAATGAACAGACACTGAGCTTCTGACTTTGCATCTCCCTCGGGACTGCTTTCTGCAGAGCTCTCTTTTTCTGCCTCATCATGTCGGCTCACTGCACCAACAACAGCAGCCCGTGAACAACGCTCTCAAAGCGGAGCTTGAAGAAATTTGGAAAGGAAGCAAGCACACTGGACCAAGACCATTCCTGAAGCGTTCCACAGAGGAGCCTGTGGCAACACAGATACACGGCGCTAAGTTTTAGAGCGGGTTTTTGTTGGCGCGAACCTCCTAAATTACTAATAATCTAAAGCGGCCAAAACGTTGAAACAACAGAGGAAGCACACAATGGAATATAAATTAAGTATACGATCCATTTCATGGGGTAAGTGCAGTTTGTAAAAACAACAGCTGTGCTAATGCGTTGCTGTAGTTGCTGTAGTTAAGAGCTGTTATTCAGTCTGTCACCTACCAATCAGCCCAGAAATTGCAGGCAACATAGAACATAGAAAGCAGAGGTTATAAAAAAAAATAATAATAATAAAATTAAAATTAAAAAAAGGTTATTTGTCCCTGTTCTTAGATGTAGGTGCTTTTAGAACCACTCTAAAGCTGAAGTGATATCTTAACTGTTTGCTAAAAGTGTTCCAAAATGCATCCCAAATCATCCATTAATTTAGCCACATTAATCTCCTGTCTTCCAATAATCAAACCCTATGGATACTTTTCTTCACCATATCAAAGTACATTATTCACAAAAAGCCCTGGCTTACCAGATACAGACACAAATAAAAGTTCCCCAATGAACAGAGTTCAAACAACAAATGTCATTTCTACCTTGGGGTCAAACCATTTGGAAATTTCAATGCATCCGGTCTTCTTCGGTGAAAGCCAGTGTAGTGAAAAGGCACTCAGAATAAATATGACAACACTAGATAACGAGTGTAACAATCTGTTCTCCTCTCATCTCGAGAGGAGCGCAGGTAGCTACTCACCTGGAATGCAACTATATTTATGAGGCTAATGAAAGTGTTGACTCATATTTGAAGAGGACTCATAATATTCATTCACTCTAAAACAACAACAAAAACATTTTTGCATGCACTTCTCTCCCAAAATCACAAAATTGAAAATTCGATGCAGGCAATAAACAAATCTGGAAACTTTGGTTTCTATAATCTCTTCCTTTGAAGGGAACAACTGGAAGTCATGTGTGAAAGCTGTCATCCATTTTAAAGAAGAAATAAAGAACACATTAAAAGCTGAATTCAATATCCAGGCAGAGGCAAGGAGACGCCACGTCTGTGATATTGAGTCGAACGCTCCCTGCTATCTGCCCTCTCCAACCCGTACCCTTTCTGCTGTCCTCCATATTTGCCTTCAATCCTTTACAGTCCTGTGCCTGTGCTGAGCTTGTAACCTCAAAGCCATTTTCTGCGCTGTGGAGACAGAGGCTAATGGCAGACATGTGGAAAACAATTAGTGTCGAGTGTTTTTACTGGAGTAGAAACAGCTCCCTGAGGGCGAGCGCTTCAAACAGGCAGTGGCGGCAGCTCTGCAGGAATCACAGCAGTCTGAGCCCACAGCGGCTAATGCTTCCTTCATCTATTCCGCCAACACCGCCACCAAAAAAAAACAAAAGTAATCATTTCTCAAATAATTCTCACACACAAACCAAGAAAGACAGACAGAGGGTCAGACACAAACAGTTTTCTTTTCATTCACGCAAGTTGGGGTTCAAGTCCGAAGGAGCGCATTACATGGCAAATAATGGCATTGGCAAATGCAGCGGACAGCTATGAGGCAGAAAACATAGGACCCCAGCAAAATGGATCACCTTCCATTTACCCTTTGTGCTGGATTTTCAAGATGGCTTTAGGGGAAATGACAGTGATTATGTTGTACAGTTTTACAATTCTCCTGAAATAAATCGGTTCCATTTGGTCAGGATTGGTAATCCAACCATGAAGATGAAAGTACTCTGCCTCATGCAAATGTAGATAAACAGGACCCTCCTCCAATTGACCAAGGCCCATCGTGTCACGTTTTTACACTCACATTTTTCCCACAGGAGCACAAGCATGAAAGGCTACTGGAAACACAATATAATATAAGTCTATTAAGAAGCTTTGAACTTTTTAAGAGCCTTGTTTTTTTCCCCAAAATAGCTCAGATTATTGGCTGTATAAGAAAACAAAACAATTGTACTGTAATTGAAGTCAAACTTGGATCCTGTCCTCATGTGACTAAAAGTTAAAAAAATAAGGAACAGAAAGAAGGAATCAGGTCCTATGACAGAAAACAGCTTCCAGATAAGGATTAGGGAGGAAGTAATCTTCACTTGGGAAAGCTCCAACAGTGCTGGAGAGAGCAAACGGAGCAAGGAGTCAGGGCAGCTGCGACACAACAAACGTCCATGTCCAAAACGCCCCAGATGAAAAGGCAGAGAGAAAACGCATGGGGCTCCACGTGAAAATAAACAAACGAGGGCCCACTCAGGTAAAAGAGAGAGAAACAAATAAAGATAAGAATCTTAAAGGCCTTGGCCTGAGGGGGGAAAAAAAGCCAACATGCGCAGCTGCAGCAGCAGCAGACCTGAAAGAGGCCGCACGACCTGCCAGCGCTGGCCTTCGGACCACCCTCCTCTTGACCCTTTGAGGAATTAAAAGTTCAATCTTGGCAGCGGCTTGCTGTCCTGCACGGCCAAATTAACTTCAAACACAGACAGGAAGCCCTTGCTGGTAAAGAGCGAGGCAAGGCATTTCTCCTTTTTCTCCCTCCCCCCCACTCCCACCAGTGTATCAGAGTCAGGATATTTTTAGGTCTCTTTATGAAACCAGCAGTTTTGGCTTTTGAACTTGTAGCTATAGGGCTGTTTTGCCATTCCAATGCAACTTAAATATGCCCTTATTTTGATTTATGAAACCACTAAAGAGAACAGACAGGCCAAGCACAGAGGCAAATATTCCTGACATTTATATCGTTAACATATCGAAAGGGCTCATTTGAAATGAACCACAATCGCTCCAGAAGACACTGCATGCTTTGTAGGCGTAGACATGTTAGGGTTTTACTGCCGAAAGGCTAACAATGCAGCGTTTGGCAGAGTTTCCGTCGGACCATGGTCAGTGTTAAGATCTAGACTGTTGCTAGGACCAAGGAACTACAAGGGAAAACATAGATCTAATGTGAACAGAAACATCACTGAAAATCCCAAGCTGGCCTAAATCCTAACGTTCCATCTATGTTTCTAATTATCTACCATCTACCCCCCTGTATCACAGCAAGAGTCACACACAACTTCAAAAATGCACAAATTTAATTGGCTCCTAATTAGAAGTGCACACTTACAGGCTTGGTAGCATAATGGAGACACATTTCCCCTTTAACCAAAAAAATGAATAAAAGATTGCGAGACAAGCTATAGAGAAGTGCAATAATGCTCTTCCTGTTGGACTAAGACACGCTGGCCTTTTCTACTTTTCATCTTACCTGCACAAAGACTTTGTGGCATGCAGTGAAACCTGGGCCGGGGGAAGCACTTTAACGTGCTGCAGTCAGTCTCTGGAATACGACTGTGCTGATGGGGAGAAATGGCTGTTCTGTGGCCTGGGGCGGTGGGGGCCGGCCACACGCCGCACTGCCCTGACCAGCAACTGTACTGAGCAGCACTTTCAGCCCTGAACGAGACTGAAACTTAAAAGGCAAGCATTATTTGATCTGGGGCGCAAAGTTGCTGCTGGAATCAAAATCTGACTCATGCTCTGCATGGTGGGAGTCGACCAACCTGAATGTGGCCAGCTGACAGGCTTTTCTTTCAATGGCCAGTGGCTGATGGAACCTGCCAGAAAAACAATGTTAAAAAACCTAGCGCTGTTTTCATCTCATGGTGTCCCAACAGAGGACGTCCAAGATTACAGGAGGCAAAGCTGCTTCCCTTTGAAGATTTTCTCCCACCACAGTTTCGCGTCTCGCACGCTAAACCAATAATCCGACACGGACACCATTAGTGATTCGGCTAACCGTGGCGCTCAGGGTTTTAACGCAGCCACACCTACACCTGTTTTGTTGTGGTATCAAGATTTACTGGTTTTTAATCAGTGTTTATCAGATTGAAATGGTGTTTACTGGCAGCCCACGAAGACAGCCAATCCCTGGCCTTGCCTAGAGTATGGACGTGCCGCATCGTGCGCAAGTCCCACACGTTGTGGCCTCATGGCACGACTACCCAGCAGGACCCAGCAAGTTAACATTCCAGGGTGGATGTGTGAGAGTGTTGTGGGGAAAGAGAAAATACCTTTTCCTGCTTCTTCCGCCATGAGCCTAACCCTGCCATCACCGCCTGCCCGGTAACCTGAAACCACGTGCAGAAACTCCCCTGCCCCCACTCCCACCAAAGGAAAAGGCAAAAATGCTGAAACAAGCCCGTTTCCCCAGTCACCCGATAGCATCCGCTTGCACCTTCGTAGCCTCTTGTTCTTAAGCAGTTAGAAAGAAGAGATTTCATGTTTTGTTTCACCCGCCCCCACTTGCCACCCTGCCCCCCACCAACGTCCTTAAAAATCCTGCCGCTTGTGTAAGGAATGCACTGTAACACAATAGCACCAGTCAGAGGCCAATGGCAGGGAAGAGAGGGGGGCGACTCTCTCATGAGTCCTTTCCTCCTCGGCCTCACGTCAGTGATTACACTTCAGCCCATGGCCCTACTTTAAAACGCAGTGGAGGTGGACTTTGATTTTCTTAGACTGACATCGCCGGCGTCACAGTACGCAAGAGCTCCAGCACCCGGCGTTCTCCTCCAGCTACACTCATTAGGAACAGCAGCTTGTGAGATAGAGGGAACTGATGAGCCCCTGGGTCCTGTGGGCTCGTAATGAGGGTGGAGAATGTGTGCATGCGTGTGTGTGTGTGTGTGTGTGTGTATGTGTGTGTGTGTGTGTGTGTGAGGGAGAGATAAGAAAGGGAGGGAGGAGAAAGGAGAGCACCTGGAACAATTTATTCCTTGCAGCCTGAGCAGTAGGTTGTAAGCTGTGTTTTAGAATGCCATACACAGCCGCACGCAAGATACTCAGTCAAGCGCTGAAGATGAACGTCTGACTGCTGACTCAGATCACACTAACAAGGCACGTAGGGTGTGCAGCCTTTAAAAAAAACGAATGAAAAAAGAACCAGCATTGCTCATTCGGTTGTATGGGGAGAGGGTGGGTTCAGGGGTGAGATGCGATGTCCAAATCCCTCTCCATTAACCCACTCCCAATGGCAGGAGCCATTCAGCACTACTGCAGTGAAGCAGGGCCTGACCTCCCATCCCCCACTCGCCCCTGGGAGAAGCTGACGCCACACGTTCAGTGTCATCATTTCCCGTGAAACCATCTACATTTACCCGTGTCCAATCAGCTCACACTAAAGTCAAGACGGAGCTGCTGAAACCCTTTTATCTGTTTAGTCAGTGGTCGTGAGGAAGTTGTGGGGATGTGCGCTGAATATCGGGGGCATCGGGGAGTTGCGTTTTGCGAGGCTTGTCTTTTCCAGCGTGATACACATCCGGAATAATCCGTGAGCTGGGCACTGCCTCAGGGCCTCCCTCCTCAGAGCAGCGGCGAAGTGGCAGCAATCGGCTATTTACTGCTCGCAAAAGACACATCACGCTGAGTCAGTTTAAGTTTCGGTGACAGAGACTAAATTCGTTCTCGACGGTTAAAAAGAGCTGGGGTTACGCTCCGACCGACTGCCTTTTCGCGCCGAACCACATCAGACAGTGCGGCTAGCTAAAGCTGGCCTTAAAAGGCCGTGCTGTAGCCAGCTGTGTTTCACTCCACGACTTAGTCACTCTGCACTCAGCGCCATCTGCGTCCACAGCAACAACCAGATCCCAGATTTCCCACAAGTCTATGCTGTAATGTGGGGGGGGGTAATTAAATAGAAACACAAATACAAGTACAGAACGCTTGTGTTCTGAGGTTGGCTGGATGAAAAAATACTGGACAGTGAGCAGGCCCCAAATTTAAAGTGAATGTGATTCAGATAAATGGAAGACACCGTTTTCTGACGACAGAATGTGCTCACGTCCCCACAAATAGGCAAAGATCATAAACCTTTTTTCTTATTAAAACGTTCCGTCAACGGTTATGACAAATGCGTCTTTGCCGCATGACAAACTCCCACTGCCTCCCTACCGGCGGATTAAAAACACGAAGGTCACCGGTAAAGAATGCGCTCAGGACGTGGCTGGGTCCTGCTAAGTGGAGTCAGCTGACGCAGGGCTGGCTGAAATGTGCCTGCTGCCGGGGGGAGAGAGCAGCCTTCCACAGTCACCCAGAGGTCATCATCCGCAACCACAGTGAACAGCGCCACGAGGCAGACTAAATACGAAAAAATATGAAAAAATCAATAGACCAAATCAAAACTATTCAGGGACGGGAGAATGTCTGGTGGTTTTTTTTGGCTGCTGCGCTGTTCTCTGCCCTGCACCTGCTCCTGTGTGTTGGCTAGAAGGGAGGCTCAGGGTTTTTGTTTCAGGTGTTTGGGGAAAAGTAAGCAAATAGGCACCAGCGTGCTTCTGCACCTTTCTTCCACCTGTTTTTTCCCCTCCCCCAACTCGCGCATTGTTCCCCCCGCAGGCACATTTCAGCACTGGCAGGACCGACTGCATAATTAATCACCACTTTCCAGTTTCCTATGAATTTGTGAGTGATATTACGAACGGATAGCAATGCCTTTAAGCTCATACCACATGACAAATCAGCACAAATGTAAAGAACAAGG
The DNA here is from genome assembly GCA_029706075.1 of Aldrovandia affinis. Classification (NCBI taxonomy): domain Eukaryota; kingdom Metazoa; phylum Chordata; class Actinopteri; order Notacanthiformes; family Halosauridae; genus Aldrovandia; species Aldrovandia affinis. The sequence continues at coordinate 4,806,795 of JAINUG010000004.1, forward strand.
GCAAAAAGTCTACCCTCCCTTTAAGTCAAAGAAATATCTGTCTCTTCAAGTTCCTCAGTCTACAACGCGATCGTACCGCTGGCCCAGGCAGAGTTGTTGCCGGACGCTGGCACCGGATTCCAAAATTTGCCACTACCTTTTTTCCTCCCCGGGTTTCTGAGCGGACTCCAAAAGAACTTGCTTTCCAGAAGCTGATTCTCAGAGAGAGGGAGCTTGAACTAACTTCACTTCAAAAAAACAGTCAGTCAATCTGCCTCCTTCCCCGGCCCTCCCCCACTTCACTTCACTCAGAGCCTGGGTGGAGGGCTACGAGTGGGGAGGAGAGCGTTCCGAGTTCAACCCTCCCCCACCCCCCGACCCAACCCCCACCCACTTCTGGGCCTCTGGGATTAAGAACGGAACAAGATGACACACAAAAACCCTCCCCTCCATCTCCCCGCTCCGCTCTCTCCATTGTGTTGAGAGAGCATGAAAAGGCTGTCCTGGAAGACACAAAAGGCGCAGTAATAAAGCAGCTCTGTGTGAGGACAGGATAAGCATGGGTAAACAGTTTAGCCACTGGTCATGGGCTTCTCCTATGCCACTGTGGCAGTGCTTCAGGGATTTCACACGATTCTGAAACAGAAACTACTTTTTGTGTCATTAGGGTGTGTGGAGGAGGCCGGGGTTGGATTACTGATGCAATGAGACAAAGGATAGATTTTTTGAAAGTGGCATTACACTGTATTACCATAGTTATGATGACAACAAAAATAATGATAACATAACTGTCTAGCAGAAGCCTTGTTCCATGGGCTATCGATGGGGCTTAGCATTGCACACGTTGCACAACATGCAACACATTTTTCACTGAAGAAACTCAAGTGGAGAATCTTAGTCATGGAAACTGCAACGCTGTTTCATTAAGGGCCCTTTTCCATTGCACAAAAAAACAAGAGCTAGACCTAACGGGAACTAACAGGAACTAGCGCTAGTTCCGGTTCTAGTTACTGTTCTTGTTTCCACTGACTTCAGGGGAGACAGTTACGGTTTGCGCTAATTCAGAGCAAACATCAGCAATGCAAAGAACAATTTTTCGGTTTATTTTGGTTAAGCGGCCATATGAAAAAACATATCACTTGATGCATTAAGCTGCCATATCAAAAAATGTATCACTTGATACATGTGTAGATGTATTGCGTTGATATGAGAATGTGTAGATATACTGTGTTGCTGTACAGAATCTGTTATTTGATTGATGCTGCTCTTCTGAGGCACTATTTTTCTATTTTTGTTATATGTGTAATTACTGTGAAACAGCTACTGAGAGTCCAAGACAAGTTTCCCCACGGGGACAAATAAAGTGTATCGCATCGTATACATTAAGCTGCCATATGGAAAAACGTATCACTTGATAGGAAGCTATAACAGGATTAAACGTTAACGTTTTTGCCTCTCTTGCCAGATCAGAAATATATTTGCCAGAACTGCCCTCATATGGCGTAGTTTAACTGGAACATAATCGCATAAAAATAGACACTGCGCTTCTGTAACAACATTAGGCTATACTTTATTTTTTTATGAGAACTGTACTTTCATGGTCCCATGGTTTTCTCCATGGTTTTCTACATGATGCTGATATTCCTTCAACAATGCTTCTTCCCCCTCACGATCAGTCCCTTCAGTGACGCAAAGTACATAACCAATCAGCGGCAAGCACCACATCTTGAACAGGCACTAAAAACCAACAATGAAAACTATGCAGAACTGGAACCTTGGCGAATGGAAAACCCAAAGTTCCCATTTTTCTAGTGCCAAAAAAATACCAAAAATTCTGGTTCTTGTTTTTTTTGTGCAATGGAAAAGGGCCCAAAGAGCTCGAACCCACAATCCTCAGAGTTGAGCACTCTAAGCAGTGTTCCACATGCTTTGTGGAAAACGAAAGAAAGCATGCTATTGGTTTAGAACAAACACACCAGATTCATTGCTGTGGCTGTGGACGCATTGTTATCGTTTCTCAGCCTGTTAAAGAGAAAATTCCATCTGTGGTCACAGCCTCACTCGAGCCTGAACAAAAAAAAAAATGCTTTGGTTCCCGCCTCAGAAACAATCCTGCTCTCTCACGTCCGTTCTTCCCACAAGCAAAAACATGGGGGCAGTGTGAGAGAACGGGGTTATCAAAATGAACCGGACAATTTACTAACCGCCGTCTGCCTTATTTCGCTCTGTGCGGTAGAAGCTTTTTAATAGCCTGAATTTGGCACAAATTTACTCACCCCTCAATTTCTTTGGTGCAGCAAAGCCACAAAAAGGCACAAGGGTAAAGCTCTCCTTAAGATAAGAGGTTAATAGAGGCCTAAGTCTTGTTTATTGCTTACAGACACGCCGCTCAAACATTTCTTCCAGTCCATTTTTATTTGACTTTTTACAAATTATATTAAGGTCTCATCTTCTATCTTTAATTTACTTGACTTTAACTAATTTCCTTGTTATAATCCTCTCAGATCTTTTTTATACAGCTACTGTTCCATTGCTGGTTTTTGAACCTGAACTATAAATTCCTTGGTTCTTTTCCAATTTAACATAGGGAAAAACATTCTTTGAATTGCACCCAAATGTAATACTGTATTCTAGATCTTGTTTGAGATCGTGTTTGTCATCATAATTTATGACTATGTGTCGTAAGTCACCCTTGTGTCTGTCGAGTGACAGTGTGAATGATTGATCTGACTTTTATTTGCTTATGGAATGTTGGAGAAAGAACTTTGCGTGATCAGCACCTCCAGGCACTTAAGAGGCAGGGAGTGTCATTCGGACTGGAAGAACAGGGAGGCAAGAACAGCGCCTCTCAAAAAGAGCGAGCTCTGGTAAAGTTGTTTGCTGCGGGGACAAAAAGACTCGCCGCAGATGTGCCAAGCGAAGTCTCTATGGGAGGCGGCCGTTCTTCACGCAAACATCCCCCCCCCCCACCCCGGGTGCGTCAGAAACCCAATCAGACGCAGCAGCACTCAAATTCTGTCACATCTTTGGTTATCCGACACCGGTAAAGAACCCGACCCGCCCCAATGTCAACGAGGGACTCCTCTTCTTGCCAAAACGTGTCTGAACGCACATTTGAGAACCCCGGTTGGAAACACAACCTTTTCTGGGTTATTTTTAAATGGCATCGGTGGCTCCTGCCGCTCACAGGGTGAAGAGAGATGGCAGCAAAGTCAGTTTGGCTCACAAGCACCTGGGATGCAATTAGGGCGATTGCTTCTTGAGCCACCAGGAACAGAGTGCATTCTGCTCAACTGCAAACAAGGATTATGTTTGGTCCTGCAGGATAAACTAGCTTGCTTATTTTAGGTTAAGGGATGGCGCGGTGGGGTGAGGGTCACGAGGTCGCAGTCATTAGCGTTAACCCTAATTGATCTCACAGAGCTTCTCGGAGCGCAGAGATCCTATCACAACACAAGGGCTCTGCCAAAAGGGACGAGCGGCGACCTCCATTGTGTGGTGTAACGAGGCCCAGGGTTAAAGATCACGAGACTTCACAACAAAGACTAGGTTTACCCGCAAACCTCAAAACGGCTTATCCATTTCGGAAAGACTGTTTGGGTTAAAATTAATAAAAGAGAAACCACGAGTGATAAATGATTCATGTTTAATCCAGTGACAGCTTGCAAAGCCTCCAAAGCAACAATCTCTTCTGGTACTCACACAGCAAAATGCAGGCTGTTGTGAATACCATATAAATCTATAGTGCTGTATTAAAACTCAATGGGTCTTCGGCTATCTAGGAAAATGAAAACGCAGCAGATTAAGACACAGGTTTTCTAGGCCCCCTCAACAACAGACTCTTCTGCTGGAGGGCCCATCAGCTGCATGATCACGGCCCAAACAGCCACGCACAAACACAAAGCCCGCTCCCCTTAACGTAGCCCACACTTACCTTTTCGCTTTTTACTTTCTTCAAGGCCCTGCATTCGCTATTGTCCAGCTCCTCCGGTTCGCTTTTAATGGCCAGTGGCGGGACAATCCCGGCAGGCTCAAGGGCAATATTCCCAAGTTGCTCGGCAGCTGCCAAGTCCGTACTTTGCGTACCCTCAAAAGGGGTGCTGCGGGCGGAGCCCAAAGGCAGAGCCTGTGCCCCAGCGTCCTTCTCGGTAGCCGCCACCACCGCCGCTGCCACGCCGTCGCTTTTCTCCTTCTTGCTTTTCCCAGAACCCCCCTCTTTGTCCTTTTTACTGCTGGGCACACTGCGGGAGGCTTTCCCGCTCTTTTCTGCTCCCTTCCCGGAGCTGGAGTTGCCAGTGCCCCCTGCGCCGGCCGCCACCGCCCCGGTGCCCTCCCCCCCCTGGGCCCGCGCCTGTGCCTCCTTCTTGGCCGCGTCTCCGGCCGAGGCCTTGCCACTGTCTTTAGAGTTCTTACTCCGCTTGGATTTGGATTTGCTCTCTTTGCCCTGAGGGGCAGGTACAGGACTGACGAATTTGATATTGTCGGGCAGAGCCGCTACAGCGCTTGGGGGTGCCGCCATGCCCCCTCCGTCCTTGGTGCCAGACATCTCGAGTTTGTCCTTCTCTAGGTCAGCGTCGAGGTCAATGATCAGATTGCCAACACCAATGTCCCATTCATCGCCACTGTCGTAAGTGTCCACCGCATTCGAGTCCACACCTTTCCCGCCTGCAGTGCCACTACTTAGGGACATCTTAGTGCCAGCGGCCCAGGCTTGCCACAATAAGGTCTGACTCCTTCTCAGACTACTGGGGGCAGTGGGAGAAGGGTTCAAGTAGCCTCAGGGTCTTGGTATCCCCTTCCCAGTTACCCACATTTTGCCCTGGAGAGAGAGAGAGAGAGAGGGAGAGAGAAAGAGAAAGGGATAGAAAGGGGAAAAAATCTATTAATGTGTGAACCATTTTACCGAAAAATTCTGTATTCTATGAACATAATATGACACACGATCTATGAACATGATACACAACCCATAATACTCCTCAAGCCCAAGAACCAAAAGCAGAAGATGGTCTAGTTCACCACAAAGATTAAATCAGTTCAGGAATAAACAGCTACCACTGGAGACAAAACAAGGTTTTTTGAAGGGAGTACATGGATAGATAAACAATTCCCACTTTTCACTGGAACTGCAAAGATGGAGGGGGAAAAAGCTACTCTCACATAGGAGACATACTGTAGGTGCAGAGCAGAGTCCCTTTCACATCACGCAACAGAGGTAAGGAGAGGTGGAACTCTGTGTGAAAGGACGCATTATCACAGTGTACATAAAGGTTTTCATTGGCTGCTAAGGATAACATTTGGAAAGCTATGAGCCACAAGCTGGATGGAAGTGGTGCTTACAATGCAGAGCATTTTGAGCCATTCCTTACTAGAAACCCATTATTGCATGAGTGGAAGCCACCAATGCAAGCATTTAGAAAATACTACTATCTGTGCAGCAGCTGCTCTGGATTGATGTCCATGAACAAGAATGGTGACTCTTGATCAGAGTCTACAGTGCCCTCCAGAATTATTGGCACCCTTGGTAAAGATAAGCAAAAAAGGTTATGAAAAAATGGCTTTGTTGTTCATCAGCTTGATCTTACACTCGAAATATGAGCGTAATCTAACCTTTAATTGAAGTCAAATTATTCAAAGAAAAAAAAAATCCTTATCAAAAATAAACATTTTTCTTGTGTGTCACAATTATTGGCACCCTTACTTAATTTAGATTTTGTTCATAATAATTTGTATATCCCCATTTATATATATATTTTTTTCACCTGTGTGTTTAGGAACTCTTTAAGTGGTCATCCATAACTTCCTGTTTCACTGGAGTATAAATATGAGGTGACACACAGGCCAAATTCCCTTAGTCATCCATCAACATGGGAAACAACTGTGATGAACCTGCCTGGAAGAGGACACAAGTGTATTTTGCCCCCACGCACAGTGAGGAGGATGGTTCGAGAGGCAACAATTTCTCTAAGGATCACAGTTGTAGAATTGCAGAAGTTGGTTGGGGTCACTAAGTCTCTAAAACTACAATTAAATGCCACTTCCATGACAATAAGCCATTTGGAAAGCTTGCCAGAAGAAAGCCTCTGCTGTCATCAAACCACAAACGTAAGCGCCTGGAGTTTGCTAAACGTCACTGGCACCATAGAGCTTTTTGGCAACAAACACCAGAGGTGAGTTTGATGTAAAAAGAGGGATTATCATGCAGAAAAGAACCTAATCCCCACTGTGAAGTATGGTGGTGGATCTGTGATGTTGTGGGGCTGTTGTACTTCCAAAGGCCCTGGGAACCTTGTTAGGATACATGGCATCATGGACTCCAAGCGGCCTGTCAGGAGGCTAAAACTGGGTTGTGGTTTGATCTGAAGCATACCTCCAAATCCAAACAGAAATGGTTCACTAACCACAGAATAAAGCTTTTGCAATGGCTATCTCAGTCCCCTGACCTAGACACCACTGAAAACCTGTGGGGTGAGCTGAAGAGGAAATTCCACATGTGAGGACCAAGGACTCTGAAGGATCTGGAGAGATTCTGTAGGGAGGAAAGGTCTCAGATCCCTTCCTATGTGTTCTTCCACCTCATCAAGAGAAGACTCAGTACTGTTGGCAAGGGGAGGGTGCACAAAGTACTAAACGAAGGGGTGCCAATAATTGTTACATACGTTTTGTTTATTTTCTGAGAAGGATTTTTTCCTTCTTTGAATCATTTGACTTGAGTTAAAAGGTTAGATTTCTCTCATATTTTGAGCGTAAGATCAAGCTGATGAACAACAAAGACATTTTTTCATAGCCTCTTTTGCTCATCTTTACCAAGGGTGCCATTAATTCTGGAGGGCACTGCATATACTGGACTATTGATCTCCTGCACATCATTAAGGGGGAGCACCTCATGCCCAGTATGGGGAACCCCAAATCCCAGAGGAAAACCACCTCCTGAATAGAAGCTGCCTTCTAAATTTCCATTCAAATGAAACATTCACAGATGTTGTAGAATGACATTCACAGATTGACATTCGCAGATGTTATAGAATTCAATGGAGAGAAACTGCTATTCCAGTCAGCGTTCATTCATAAGAATTCTTAAACACTCCCGAAAATCCTAGGCTATAGCCTACCTACTGGCATCGATGCAGACATTTTTCATGTCTCAAAACATCACACCGACTACTGCTAATCACATTCAATATATTTTCAAAGATCAAAATTGAATGTCTTTGATCAACCACTAAAAAGGATATTTCACATTTGATTTGGTGTATCGGTCATAAAAATGAGCAAACTACAGCTGATGCATGTACCTTCAGAGCACAAACGTTCCTGTACCTCCCTCAAAAACAAAGATTAACCGTCTTCTCGTTGATTTACTCTTCTCATTAGGGCCACAAGACAAGATAATTGTGAAACTCTGAATTTGAAGAAGTGATGTGTGATGTCATCTTGGAGCAAACTGGAGAACACTTACAACTGATTTCCCCATAAGGGTTTCATTAGTGTACATCCATGAACTGCAAGGCCAATTTCAAATACTTACACACCCATGTTTTTCACTATTATGGACTATATTTCCATAGTATCAAATTAAATCATGGCACAATGTCCATATAGACCAATGTGTATGATGGCAACTGGCTACATCTATATTAAGATGAAATGAAAAAAAATATTTGTGTCGAGTGGTGCTAGTTCTGGATAAGCTCCCATTGGGAACAATGGACAAGCCTGTTATAAAGGCAGTACCTGTCACATTTCTATAAATACATTCACTAACAAATAGAATACTTGGAAAGTAATTCTGTGCGTTGTCCAGCGTACAAAGCATTGGCTTTAAGGGTCAGTCCGGGTCACCTAAAGGAAGGATTTCCTCGAAATCCAAAGGCTTTTTATCGAAACACAAATGGAATCCATTTCCTCCAAGACCTAAAGGTCAACCTCAAGCCTAGTGTGAGAAGTTAAAGACCTCTGACATCAAAGCCACAGCCCTGACCCACTGAGCATGCTCAGGACTCTTCAGTGGAAAAAAGCTATACTGCAGAAAACCTGTACTGAACATCAATACACCGAGGTCCACAGCAACGTTCTAATAATCCATGCACGCTACACCAAAATTCACTCCATCTCTATACAACTTGCACTTAGGTGACAGTGTATGAACGATACCAATAACATGAACAAAGTATTCTTTTACTTTTAATATTTTAAGTTCTGTTCTATGATGATAGTTCCACCCATTGGAAGGAAAAAAGTGGCATAATGGTTAGGGAGCTGGACTAAATTTCGATCCCAGGTGGGGCACTGCCGTTGTACCCTTCAAGAGTAACCATTGCTTCAGTAAAATATCCAGCTGTATAAATGGATGTAAAGAAATGTAAGTTTGATAAGATGCAAATGCCTGTAATGTAATAATAATTTTAGGCTACATTTCATAAGTCAGAGTCTCTTTGGATGGAAACATATCTTTGCAAATTTCTACATGAGTAATTCATGACTTTAACAGGCAGGACACAGAAAAACACAACAAAAAGGAGCCTAGATGGACTGAATGGCCTAATCTCATCAAACATTTATGTTCTTGACACATTCACCAGAGACACTCAACTAAGACATGAATCGAACAATAACGCAAGATCCTTCAATTTGTGGAACAGATTGCCACACTACCGTGATTAGACAAAGGAGACAAGAGGCACTGTAACAGACAAGACAAAGGAGAAGATCATGACATTTACATCCCCCAAAAAAGCACTGAACAGTTTCCGAGATAGTGTTTCCAAGCTGAAAAACTCGTAGACACCCCACGTACATCAAATCCTCACTGGCCTGTTAAATATGTACTTCAAAAATCACAAAGAGAGACAGACCAAAAAAACCTAAAAAAACAAAACAAAGAAAGTGCTGTTTTATGAACGCTTGCACAAAGGCGCCATTGAGAGAGATCAGACATTACTGTGCTAGCTTCCCGTCCACTCAGTCAAAAACAACTCGTGCAGAGGGGTGGGGGGAGAGAAAAGCGGCTTCTTTCACAGGGCTTCCTTTCAGGGGACTTATCATATGAATACATTGGCGTAACCCTTTTCCTTGTGCAACAATAAAGGCTACTGTCAGAGAGGAGAGAGGGGAGGGAAGAGTGTGGTTGGAGGTCAGATTCCCCAACACCAGAAAAGAGCAGCGACTGTAACCTGCCCATCGGCCTGTCCTCCCTTTATTGACTTATCAGAGATGCTAATTAAACCCTACAGTCTGGCAAAGACAAGAATGCCGCCGCCTTTTTTCTGCTCTAAACTGGGAGTGGGGGGTGGAAAAAAAACACATACCGAGGATTGCATAAGATATCTAGATCTTATCTTGCATTGCTAGATGGTGGCTTTTAAATAGTTTAAATGGCCTAGCTGTGGGCGCATATTAAAATGGCTTCCTACCATATCAGTTTAAAGACCGAATTTGGCTGCTGCTTCCTCGATCTGGGAAGATAAGGGTGGTCATGTTGTTCGAGCAAGACGGAGTTGCTTTGCCAATATGCGGGGGCTAGAAGGTGTGGCATAGGTGGACTCGGTGTTGCCTGTGCGCTGTTACTGCGCCGGCACTGTGCAGTTCTCTCCCACACTCCGTGGCAGAGAGAGATGTGCAGTCTAAGCTTCACTGGCTGTGAAGCAGCCAGATGGTCACAATGGAGGAGCTCTTGGTCTGTTCCAGTCCTTTGGTTAGTCACAGGCCTCGGGCCTGCTGAGTGCAGCGTGCATTTCACCACATGCTATCCATACACCAAGCCTAAATACACAAAACCAAGCAGAAAATGATCAACAACTCCTTGCTGGAACAGCCAGGGACACACAGCGGGGGTCCCAGTGATATTCAGGAAAAATTGAAATTGGTGGCAACGATCGGTCTAGCCGTCAGGTTTTGTGCTCTTTCCTTGCAGCACGACCCTTTGTTATGACGCACCAATAAATGGTTCCCTGCTTTTCAACTGTTGACAATATTCCACTAAAACAAGCAAGTTTACATTGTTCCTGAATCACACATGATCAAGTAACTTGTTTCATAAGTCTGCCAAAAAAAATGAAGCTTTCTTTGACTTCCATCTGTCTTAATTTCAATCATCCTTGTATCGGTGCCCCAAGCATGCCAACATTATGTTTTTCGATTGGCTAAATGCCAGCATCACCTCCCTCAATTGGCAGACCATATACTGCATAGCCTACATTCCCTTTGGATTACCCTTCAGGAGCATGCCATACAACTCAGAACATCCAAACTCTCAAAACTATTAGCTCTACATCATTGTTGCAGTAATGCATACAATAATAGTGCTATTATACCCGCTTTACAAAATGTCTGTCAGAATTATTTTACACACTACTGTTTGGGTATCCATACTAAACACAATTGTACTTAACACAGAGCATATTCCAAAGATGAATACAAAACAAAGCATTAGCCTATTATTACAAATTGAACCAGATGACACAAGAAGGGAATAAAGGAAATGACACTATGCATAAACACAAAAAAATGGAACCCAAACACAATGCTCAATATAATAGCAATACCCTGATAACCATATCATATAACCTGAGACCACACAGTGGAAAATACATTTAAATATGCTGTTCAACTCAATGAGAAAGTACATTGAGTTGTCTGCTTCTGTCCAGTTCGGGGTGGAAGGATACATTTAAATACAGGCTGTCTGCATGGATTTCATTGCACCGGATACGGTTTGAAGCAGGTGGGAAATGCCTTCCAAGAACAACACAAAGGTTATCCCAACTAAGGAAGCCAGGCAGAGCATGCACCATCAGTGTTCTCAGTGCAATCAATGCACCTGATGTACAAGCACATAGAGAATGCTAACAGGCTAAGTGCACATGCATAAGCTCAACCACTCAGTCACAAGTGACGTGAACATAACCAATTAGGACGGCTGGGACTACACTCTGCTGCATGGTGGAGAAAAGCCTATAGTAAAAGTTAAAGGAAGACTACAACTTCAAACAGCCAGACAATAAAGCCCCAAACTTGGGTTATTTTGTTTTTCTTATCTTCTTGTTCTGCTTCTCCTTCTTAATTTTCTTGCTGCTAACATAATCAAAAATGCTCCATGCACCAAATTATTAATTCTCCCTATTGGTCGATATCTACAATATCAACAACCAATAACATCTGTTCAGATCTAGTTCTACCAATAACACCATCTGTTCATAGTTGCAGGGCACACAGGCAAATATATTTGTATATATTTTTATAGAAAAGGATCAGGGTTGCCAAAGTGGAGGATATTCCCCTAAATGTAGTAAAATTAATGGGGTAAAAATGTAAAAGCAAAAATGTATGGGAGCTGGGGGATTTTGAATAATATCTTTTGGGAATAATCCACATTAACTGGCATCACTGGAAAGGATGTGATATTTCAATAGGACACAGCTAACATACTATTTTTTATAGAGATGTAAATTTATTCAATTTAATGTATATGTCCAACAAAAATGTATGTCTAAAATGATTTTGTATCATTACATGTGTAAATCCTACATCATTTTTTTCGTGCCTCTGATAACCAGGGTGAGTAGGTTAGCCCAGTTTCATTAATACATCCGGCTAGCAACCTAGTTACACATCTTTTGTGACAACAACAACCAGCTAGCTAACTTGCTTCCGGCAGTTCACAGCTAAATGACTTTGCCACTGACATATTCCATCAATAACCTTCTCTTGATGTTTACATTGCTGCCTCATTATCGAGCTATCCAAGTCAACACTGCTACAAAAAGAACAGTGCTCACTTTAAAACTGCCTGTTTCTTTGAATTAACTTGGTTAGGATCGCCAGCTACATTCTCCGTAAGTAAGGATCACCTTCTGCAACATCATAATCAATGCGCAGAGTTAGACTTATAAGAAGTTAGATGATCTGTGTCAATCTATGACTGTATACCAACTTTCACACAACTTCACAGAATTAGCAGCACAGCCTCACTGCACCTTCTATGATTACATTACCGGATGACTATGCAGTATTATTACACTTTTTTTTTCCTTCTTTTGTTTGAGATTTCCCCGCTTTTATCCCCGATTTGGAAGCCAATTATACCCTCTATTTATTTTGATTAACCCTCCCCCATGAACTCGCCGCCCATCTCTATGGCGCAAGCTACTCTCCGAGGCCAGCGATGATCCGTATCCTACAAGACGGAACTCACCGACCCGGTTTCTGGAGACGCCCTTACGTGCTTCACAGCGATTTTGTGCCGACCACCCTCCCCCTTTCCCTCAGGAGCAGACAGCCAAATGCCACCCCCGATCAGGGCTAATGGCAAGGGCTGGCCTGGCAGAGACGGGTTTTCGAACCGGGTATTGTGCACCTTGAAAAAAACGATGTGATGCAGCCCTTACCTACTGTTAATTTGGCATCAACCAGGCTATGAAATAATCAATGTTGCTGATGGACTATGATAACCATATAGAATCAATTTATTTATAAAATACAATCAAAATTCATCTATAAAATACAATTGCAAAATGTGCTCTGCATACCAAATTATTGATACAAAAATACAGTATACAGTGATACAGTTGTAAGTTACAACTGAACTTTCATCAATATAATTCACAGAAACTAAACAAAGCAATGCTCCTCATCTTTTCCTACATTCTTTCAAGTAACTTGGTCCTGTGCTTCTTCATCTTGCCATCTCAAGAGAATGTAGTCTGTGTCAATCAATGTGTGCAATCAAGTGTCAGCAGAAGTCTGTGATGAAGGTCTGTTGGACTGCTTGGGTTTTCATGCTATACACTATTTCAAATCTTCACAAATTTTTGACATTTCCTACTCATATAGCATACTTTCATGTAACACACACTATGTAACTGATTTATAGAACCAATTTATTGTATATTCAAGTAGGATCAGTTCTGCATTGTAAAGCTATTACAAATAATAATAATGTATTATTACGATAACACAATAATACAATACGATATTGCATTATAATGCATTATCAAATAGCTCCATACAGTATTACACTTATTACAGGATAACAAAACATATTTCTGTCATTATTATTAGGCAAAACCTGTGGTATTTGTGTACATAATGTGTACATAATTGCGATGTGTTGTTCTGGATGGCTGGTTCTTTGCATAGTATAGCTTGAAACTGAAAATAATGTGTAATTCTTTGGGTATATGAAGTAGGCTATGTAGGTGTTCATATGTGATGGTGCTCAGGTTATATAATGTACAAGATTAGAAGCAGATAAATACACCACAACATTAAAATAAATAAATAAATCAAATAAATAAATAAAAACCAGGGCTCCACCAGTTGAGAGACAGCAAATCCAGGAGGATATCCCGAAGGCAGAGCCCCAGATAATACAAAACCTAATAAGAAAACTTCACATGCTGTACTTGGAATGAACCCTGTGGATTATTTCAGAGGTAACTATCCAGACGCGCAGACAAAGAGGAGACTAATTCCAAGCAGCAGCTTTCCAGTAACCCCGGGGTAATTCCAGAGTTAATTACAGTGACAAACCATAGTCTGAGAATTTTAGCACCATGTGACAAGATTACAACAGCGTACTATTCAATTTCAACATTTCAAGCGATCTTCATTCATGGCTGTTGGAAAAAAATTAAAAAAACATTGCAGATCGATCCAAGAAAAACAACTGCAAGCCACACCCAGTCTTGAGACAAAGTCTGTTTTAAGACAAAACAAGATGACGCAAATATGACATTTTAAGCCAAGTTAACGTTGGGCAATTGTCATGTGTTTTAACCACCGGTTAAATCACAACTTGAAACATTTTTGTCTTTCTACGCTTGCTGAAAAAATGGGCAGATTTTCTGTGAACTGGATCCGAGCATGGATCATATGTAACCGATTTTCAATCGCTCAGTTCATCTGACCTACAGCAAACGCTTTGAAGTTGTACATATTTGCCAAGCTACTTTCACCAGTTCTTGAGCTTTAGCGGAGGCTTTCAGACCTTAAGCTGATAAATCAGTATTCATTAGGTCATTTTCAATGCCGAAAATGTCAATGTTCTGCATTTTTGACGACTTGGGCCAGCACGCATTAAATTATTGATGGAAGCCTGGCGTACACTTAAACCCACTCCTCGCTAATCCGCTGGGTCCTGCAGCTTTTCTCCAAAATCCTCTTCTACTTCATAACCCTTTCCTGCTGTCACCATGGAAACGCTTTGAAACCCAGAGCTTGATTGACGGGCAACGTGGTGATGCTGTTCTGAATGACTGGCTCTCTTTCCATTTGGAACACTGATGTCATTATCTCTGACGGTTGAAGAAATACAAATAGCCTCCTCACCGTTTACATGGCCACGCTCTGTCAAGTGGGCGCTGGCAGCCCTGAATCAACATGACCACTTCCGAACATAAAAAAATTAAAAAAAGAATATTAAAAGAATACAAAATCAACATGAAAATAGGCGATTTTAATGGCCGCCATATTGTGTGAAACCCTATGTTAAAGTGTGCTTGTGTGAACATTAATTAGGCTACACTTCAGAGCTTTTACAAGCATATGGCGTACACATGCGCTCCTTTTCACTGATCCTGCCACATCAAACGCTTCCGTTTTAAATGCGTCCCATTCAGATAGATCATTCCTATTCATGCACCGCACCTTCGTGGAAAATATTACCCCGCTGGCAGCCTTTTCTTCATTAAACATCTTGATGTACCAAACGTATGGCTCATGTTAAATGCAAAGGCACAATTAACTGAAGGGGAGGAAGCTTGGTGCATGCCATCCGAGACATTTGATCCAATTTACTTCGTTTTTGCAGTCAAAATGTCTCTTTGACCTACGTGCTTGGCTTCTGGAGGGCTGAACATACTGGCCTGCTGTGCAGGTCCCAGTGCTGCAGTCAGCACCGTCCTCCATTCTCTACAGAGCTGCTCTGCAGGCACCGGAACAGGTGGTCCTTTCGATAGAAGCGGCCATAAAACACAGGCAGGCAGAAGGGTGCCGGTTCAGCCTGCTGCTACCGCTGCTCTTTCAGAGGCTGTAAATAACCTCCATAAACTCATTTACAATTCTCTTTCACATGCCAGTGAGCTGTGGGTGTGCGCACAGGGGCTGAGCTGGGCTGCAGTGGGGACGAGGCCACTGGCTCCAACATCCCTCCACCCCCACCCCCTAACCACCGCCCCCTGCTCCCAGCCGCAAACAATCAACACCTGCATCTGCAGCAGTTGTCTCCCAGTGATAAGGACTGCACCAGGGGGAGGGGGAGGTGGGGGGGGGGGGGGGCGGCGGAGGAAGCACAAAAGCAACATCAGATGACAACCGCCAAGATCAGATCAATACCAATTCAAAGGGGCCTTAATTCTGACAATTCTGCTTTGTGCGTCGAAATAGCAAATTAAAAAAAGCCCTCTCTGCTGAACAAAAAACTAAAAAAACTAAAGTGATTACACAAGAGAACCTCTGCAAATCCTCTGACCTGCTGGTGGAGAGCTTCTGCCTCTTTCGTTTTTAATTCCCTTCACTGGCAAGTATTTGAGGATCTCTAATAAAGAATTTCTTCTTTTCTTCCTTCTTTCTTTCTTTTTCCCCCCCAAAGCCCCTGCTGTCTGAGAAAGACTGACTGCCTCTGTATGCCTGGATTGTCATTCTCTGAAAGGCCTTTGGGAGGGTGGAAGAGCTCCCCTGGTTAGATAAAGTGAAGTATCGGATGAAAGCGGCGCTCTTTGCCTTGAGATCGGCTGCATTTTTTAAATCTTGTTTTACCTCGGTATCCACAGATCTGTTTGAGCAGATACAGCCT
This sequence comes from Aldrovandia affinis, assembly GCA_029706075.1. Classification (NCBI taxonomy): domain Eukaryota; kingdom Metazoa; phylum Chordata; class Actinopteri; order Notacanthiformes; family Halosauridae; genus Aldrovandia; species Aldrovandia affinis. Next base: position 4,822,564 of record JAINUG010000004.1, read on the forward strand.
CTCGGATGACAGAGGGGATTTATTGAACCCTTTCCGTGATACACTGACTGATTGCTGATGCCCGCTCTGTTCCGGCTCTCCGCGACGCTGACATCAATTGTTCTCCTATTGACGCGGTTGCTCTCGCATGCTCGGCCCTGCTGGCCTAATGGAGGGCCGCCTGCATTATTTAGCTCTCATTAAGGGGCGACATGCGACTCCCAAATGGCCGCCGGGGCTCTGCGCGCCAGGGCCTGTTACTAACAGGTTTCGCTATCAGCCGATTCAGATCACGGCCGCCTCCAGCGACCGCATTAGCACCCGTGAGCTGCCATCCGATACCCTTGCTCGCTCCGAGTTGGGGGGCGCAGGGGGCGGGAGCTGCAGCTGTCCTGCTCAACCGGGTAAACAGCTGTGGGGTCTGAGTCACCCCTTGCCTCCGGAGAGGGGAGTTTGGAAGGCTGTAGCCACTTGACCTGCTGTACAGTCCTTACCGGGAAATGCAGAATAAGCCCTCTTCAACACCCCCAGGGTGGTAAACGCCCCTGTACATGGCCTCTTGACCTGCTGTGCCAGAACGCAACAGCCCCCTCTGTCCATGTCCTTGGTAGATCAGCAGTCTCACTGTGTCGGATAAGCAGCAGACAGCAATGTTCCAGTCACAGTTAATCTCACAGAGCCCATATTGCGGTAGTCTGTCCTGTTGTCACCACAACCCTATGTGACCGTTTCATGATGTCTTGTATGTTAAGACAAAAGACCCCGGGTGCCGATAGGCTGCATTCACACTGACAATAGGGTAGGTGTCAAATTGTCGCATAGGTATGGGTTGTTGATTTCATGTCGGAGTGTTCACGGTTCACTCGTATGCTAATGTTACATAGGTAGCTATGTTTCATATGGAAAACAGGTCAATGCATAAAAATTTTACATGGTCAATTTTCAAATGTATGCATTTTCATGAAAACATGAGATTGTACTATATAGCCAAAGTCACAGTAACGATATAAAATATTGATCATTTTCGTTAACTTGTAATATCCTGTAATGCTGCATCTAGCTAGCTCATACTGGGCTTTGTCAGTTTGTGAGGTAAAGTAGCATTTTAGCTAGCTACCTATCATATCCTATAGCTAGCTAGCCTAATATTCTTTGTGAGGGAGCCCTAAATGAAAACACATTTTGTTACTAAACTGATAGTGTGCAAAATCAATGCTTGCAGTGAGCAGTCTTTTTTTCCTGAATATATCAAACAGCTCCGGGTGAATGCTCACAGTAGCATCCATCTTGTTTAAAAAAAAAAAAACTAAACTGAAAGCCTGCCCACTGTATTCTAGCACCCGCTCTAAACCAACTCCTATTGGCTGCCGCATTAGCACGTCAGAAAGCACTCTGTCAAAAGTTCAACTCTGGTGAACTTTTAAAAATAGACAACGGAGCGTTGTTTCAACGTGATAACTTGCGTTGGCCTCCATGGTGCGCCAACGCACTACTCTCATTGAATATAATGTCAGAAGTGCGTGTCATATTTTAGTCAGGGTGAACCAAGCCATATGAATCTCCTCCCTTAGACAAATCTTATATATCAATAAAATGTACTCCTGTGGTCGGATTTCATTCCGATATTAAAATGTTTTGAGTGCCATCTTTGTTGGAGGAACAAGGAATCGTGGGATAATCATACACAGATGGCCACAGGCTTACAAGCAGGACCCTACCTAATCATCTAACGCACTAACAACCCTCAACAAACCACACTTGTTTTTTTGTCCCTCTTGCCACACTCACTCTTATTGGAATCGATCTGTTCTCTAGGAGAGAGCAGCATACCCTTTCCCTCGGAGGGTGAGGAGAATTTCAATGGCAATTTTCCATCTCAGTAATTCTGTTGTGTGGGGGGAGGCACGACCACGGAAAAAATAACACACACAAGAGCTGCACAGAAAGCAAAAAGCGATATTCAGTAACAAAATTATTAGCTACAATATTGTGTCAAAAACAAGGAAAAACAGCACAGAGGAAAAACAACTTGTCCTGATGACACAGGCCTACAGATTAGACAAAGAATTTGCCACCTTGGTCTTGAGTAATAAACAAACATGGTAATAACCCAGTAAGAGCCACTTCAACTACGTGTGCAGAACCAGTGCAAAGGAGCAATTTATCGGTGCCTGCAGGTAAAGACAGACTTCTGTGCTGAGATCCACACCCTAACCCCCTCTATCCACCCCCCTAACAAGTAATTGGATTGTGTGCTTGAGCTGGTGACTGAAATAGAAATGCTCAGAGAGCTCCAGGTGATGTGAATCGAGATCCTGTGGGTCAGCCAGGTTCCACCTCAGCAAATGTCAGAGTAGGGCAGGCGGGCGCCGGATTGTGGATTGGGGGCGAGGGGTGGTTGGGCGGTGGGGGGAGACACTTCAATTTTCACAAGGCATGCAACGGTGCTCTTTAAGTGTACTCTCCGTGCCCTGCATTCGGATTCAGAGTCTGCGTGGCCAGACGCACTCTGCCTGGGTGCACAAATGTAAGAAACGAGGCAAGTGTCAATTTGGTGGTATGCCATCTTGTTCCGCGGCTCGTGGTGCCCCCCCCGGTCTTTGATTCTCCCGCGACACCTCACCTCCATCTCCATCTCCATCCGATGTGTGAGGCGTCTACAGAAATAGCTTTGATATTACCCCTGCGTTGGCTGATAACCGGAGGGGGGGGGAGGAATGCATAAATAAAGCATTTGGTATTACTTTCATCCCTGCGCCTGTGACACATATACATATAAATTACACAGCGATGATTCAGGAATGGTACTGAATTCGCTCTGCCATGATCACCTCATGAATCCAAAGGGGGGGGGGGAAGGGGGGGGATTTTGGCAGGTTGAACCACGGCCTTGCGGCTAATGGAATCAGAGAGAAAATGTCTGGGGCCTTCACGTCACAGATCATTTCCAGGCAATTTATACAGCGGGGAAGCAGTGCTTGCACATTGCCAGTGGCCAAGGAGAGGCACCATCTTCAGAGCCTGACAAGTCGCCAGATTGATTTTCCTGCCGTGTGAAGAGCGACTCCGTGCAGCTCCATTAACGGCTCCGGCCACACCAATCAGGCAAGATCCCCCTCCCCCCGATAAACGTGAGCTGAACCCAGGAGACATTGTGAAACGTCCCCCTCCAGAACCCTTCGCTGTAGAGGATTTCCCCGATTTCACACATGAGGAATGCGTTTCAGAGGACGGACTGTAACACGACACAGTGGGTATTAGCGCTGGCCGTTAGCGTTTCATCGATCAGCGCTCAAACAGTGGTGGAGGAGCCTCTATGCAAACGTCGCTCATCACGCCCTAGATGTGAGATGAATCATTGCAGACCTACAGTGTTTGAGCCACATCTAATTCATTACCTCAGATGTGGATGGGGAAAGAAGAGCAGTCAATGAAATTCATTGCCTAGGCTATAGGCTACACCCCTCCTCTCACATTTCTTCCTCTGCCATATTGACTCTCAGAAGAAAATGCGCTTCATGCTGAGATATTCAAAGCATGAGATCGGACTGTAATGGAGTATGAAATCCTCGCATGTTACGAATGCCACACAGGATGCTGAAGAAAATAAGCATTCCCCCCGCCCCCTTATAACTTATCGGTGAGATTGCAGTGCGACGAGAACACTCTCCACAGTCAGCTGCAATTAGTGCATTATGCAGTCAGAGCATGTTCGACATCTCCAGAGGAAGACCTACGGGTGAGTACCTTCAATATCTGTGAGAACCAGCACGGACGGAATAGCAGAAATGCAACACTGCCACAGAATAACTGGACTTATAATAATTCTACTTTCAATAAATTATAAGATTTCAGGGAAAAAAATGTTTTCCCTTGGGTTGAATGCCAAAACTGACATCTTCCATTTAAAAAAAATCCATGAAAAGGATTCAAAGCAATGAAAGAACCATTTCAGCATAACGATAAATGCTCCTTTATACTTTTTTTCAGGAACACGATGCAAAGAATTTCAAGAACAAGCGTGCGGTCCTGGCATTGTTAATAAGTGATCTAGTGATAGACATGGAATCGCAGTAATGTGTAATTCTTACAAGGCAAGAATGGTAGTGCGAACAGTAAGCGGAGTAATATTTAACGCTGTCAAAGGCTAGAAATCTGTAGGCCAATGACCACATAAAGGCCAGAATGTCTGGGCTATTGGTCAAGGTAAGAATGTAATGTTCAGTGGTCATGACAAGGACAGTACTATTGCCAGCCTAGTAACAAAAAGGAAGGTTTTTATTTTCAGCTTAAAATAACTGACACACGCCTGTTCACACTGCCACAGAAACAGAACTTTAGCAAACAAACAGAGCTAAAAATAGCATAACAACTCCAAGAGTTATTCTATGAATGCATGATGAGAGAGGAAGGTACTTCCCTCCATGGTGGGTTGTTACACAAAGGGCAAGCAGGCAGATTTCACAGAAATATTTCAGAAGCATTATGCCTAGGTCTTTTCCTCAAGATGACTGACTAATTATAATATTAACAAACAAGACTGGATCTCCCTTATCGCACTTGCACATTTTCAGATTAATAAAATGTAACACCTTATTACTTTTCTTACTTACAAACCCATTTCCTTTTTTATTCAAATTGTTACACGGCAGATAATACTCATTCCTTTATCTGAAACATATTCATAACTCCACTGATAAGATCATTTGGGCAATAAACTGAACTGAACAGCCGCAGGTTCTCTTTGGTTCAGAACCAAAACTGGCAGTTCATAAAAACACAGACTCCCTCCAAATGATCCATTTAACAATTGGTCCCAAACACTGACAAAAATAAACAATTATCTCAACTAATCTGCCTCGACTCTGCCATCTTCCAGAAAAAAAACCCTCCTTAATGTTCAGAGCATGTCCTGTACTTCAACCTCATCCAATTTAACTGCAGCAAATTCCCAAAATCAAATTAGTGACTCAGTGAAGTGGAGACTAAATCCCATCAATGCTGCTTTTCATAACCATCTTCCAGACTATTGAGCCTAATGCGTCTCCAGTGGGGCCTCGTAGTGCTTCAAAGTGCAGAACAGGACACAAACAAACCGTGGTCAACAAACAAAGCGCTGGCTCGGACCGGACTGCCTGCTGATGAACGCGGTGATGTGCATTCAGTTGAAGCATAATAGTAAAATCGACTGCAACTGTAATACCACATAACACTACTAAATCCCATCAATATGAATTAACATAACAATTAAATCCATTTATTATTAAGATGCCTTAAATAGAAGACATGTGGGCCCACTTCCTTTCCTGATTTACATATTTATCATTCCCGAAAGCAACTACCTTTTGCTATTTCCTTTTTTGGTTTTGATGCCTAATGTTCTCAACGATTCAGCTTGCTATGAAAGTATATGACCTAGCCCTATGTGAAACCTCAGTTTTTCTTCCATTTCGTTGGATTTTCTAACAAAATAAAGAGCTTTCCTAAACTGAACTAACTGGAATACCGCTAAGCTATGTCAGACCACTTCTGTACAAAGGCAAAGGGTTGAGACCTAATCAGCATGACTTGATAGGATCCGGTAACAACATTTTTAATACGGTCAATAAGATTGACCGTGCTTCTGAACCGATGTTCACTCGCCGACTGAAGCCAATTGAAGGCTAGCTGAACAGCAGCTAAAGGGAAAAAAAATACTTCAGGCACCAAACGATCAAATGCAGTTCCGTTCAACTCAGCCTCTCGTTCGAGTTTCACTGCCATAACTCACGGCTCTTATGCGGAAATGCCCCACTCAGCAGAGATCTGTCCTCTGGATGGCACAGAGAAAATAGCATCTGGGATCAACACAGCTGATGAAGCTCTCAATAAAATATTCAAACCACCAGAGCCAGCACTGATCCCCTGGACTTATATATTTAATAAAAATAAAAAAAAGGAAAGATGTGTAAATGGAACTCAAGCAAGCTTGCAGCAAATGATGAGGGCAGGTCCTGCCTGCGGGGCAGAAATGAGAAATGATCTGACGATGGAGCAGCTTGTCAGGGGGCTGACACATGCCTTCCCACGGCTATAAATAACCAGCTACACTTGTTGGGGGAATTAAAACAGTCAGTCAACCTGCACACTTCTTTATGCTCCCGGAGAAAGAAAAAAAAAAAGTGAGATGCAGCATTAGGGCTGGAGGCTTACTCGGAGGGGGCTGGGGCGGTGAAGTCCAGGACTTCCTCGAGCTTCACGTCCTATCCCCGTCCTCCTCCTCACGATGACCTAAGCTCAGTGGCTGTGAGGCACCTCCCCGAATCGCTGCGTTCACTGCGCTTGGCGCATATGTTCGTTATTGATCAATTAAGCACTTTAATGAAGTCGAGAGCGGCCTGCTTGGCTCCGGGAAGACCGGGTTTGGCTTCTGATGATTTCCAAATTCTTTTAATTTGATAAATCACCTCTAACAAGCCTTCGCCCAAGAGCAGCTTTCTGTAGGGCAAACTGTATGCCATGGTTCCACTTGGATGGCTCATGTTGGAGAGCCTCATTTGGCATTGAGGTCACACCCAAGAGTGCGCATTAAGCCCAGATGTGGTTTTGTGGAATCTCCGGTATTCAAAAACAATAAAATTCAACGAAAACAACCTCCAATCAACTGACTAATGTCTTGACGACACCTTATTACTGTGAATTTCCCCGGCAACTGTAGGCGGATTTTGAACTTGCGTCGTAAACATTCGATCGCTGAAGGTAATTGCCAAGTCCACATGGCAGGCCAGGGGAGGGATAAATCTGCCAAATATCAGCGACTAATAGAGTGCGAGCCAAGGTTTAACAACGGTGATCCAGCTGAACCAACAGCCGTAACATTCCAGCCCAGAACCAAATCAAAGACTGTCTAACAGCCGTTGTTGCTCTTGAAAATGCTTCCTGAAATCTGTAATGGAAACGCAGGCAAACCCTTCACAACACAGACAGGACGAGACCTTTATATTTTTAAAGTGAATATTACAAGTGTCAAACCATAGTGACAACTTAAAGCTACTGGAAGGCTAAAATGTTTGTTCTGGACAAAATCAATGTGAGTGAGGCTTCATGAACACCAAAATGGTTGGTAATTCGTGGTATTTCACATATCTGAACGAATCTTAGTTTTTGGCCAAGTAGAGTGAAGTCTTTTGATTGGTTCATTCAAGTCAGCATATGGTAATGCCACTCATTGGTTCATGGGGCCCCACTTTCCCACCACTAGTGTGTAGGCCTTGATCAAAATGATTCTGAAGTCTCTACCTTGAGCGTGAACCCTGAATCACTCAGACGTCCATCGCACATCATACTCTACAGAAACTTCATATGGAAATCTTTGGAAAACAGAGTCGTGCCATCTACACATCTAATCATGAAAAGACAAGTGGTTTTCAAAGAGGCGGGCAACATGTGGACCATACGCGCACATGCTAGGCATGAAAATAAAGACCAGCTGTCCGCATACTCAGCACCTCTCCAAGCACTCCTTCCATGACCAGACAGCACAGGAAAACATTAAGGGCCATGTTTGATGGCATACGGTGCTCGTTACAAAACCAGCCCTTCTAGAAGAACAAAGTCAATTCCCAACACTCTCTGTCATCATTTTAAAAACGTCCTTTTGGTTCCTGTTGAGGCTGGCAAAGGGAAATTGGGGAGGAATGAGAATTATAACTAGTAATCCCAATATTGCGTTACACCATAAGCCACAGAATGCGTGTTTGACATGACAGTTACAAATTTTATATAGCAAAGACAGTCTGGCGTAAAACCAAGGTGAGGCCCTTGACATGTCTTTGGGAAACAAGATACTCAGCAAAAAAGGCTGATCTTGTTACATTCAATCCTTCAATTAAAACAGAATTGTTTTGTACATTTCCATTTCATGTGAAACATAATTAGCCAGACTGTTCCAATTTAAGCCACACTGTATACATACTGAAGTGTATTAGACATGGCAGAAATAAACTTCTTGGCAACTTCAAAGTTGTTGAAATGAAAGATTGTAATACTGGATATCCTCCACTGATAATGTAGGTAGCTTAAATGTGTTCTAGGTTGCGATAAACATATTTTAGAAGATAAAAGAAAGGATTAAGATTCAGTTTGTGCTATATTTTCCCTGCAATGTTCCACATTTTTCTAATTAGCTATACAATTCTTATTCAAATAGGAATAAGCTAGGGTATGTACTGTACGTTTGACATTGTGACTGACTTTGAAACAATACCTGTCTAGTCAATACGATGTAAAAAATAATAAACTTAAAAATTAGAATATACAGCGCCCCTTTAAAGTCTCAAAAATGTCACATTTTGTTGCCTTACAGCCTGAAATTAAAATATATTACATGAGACTTTCCACCTTTATTTACACATTTCAACTTCCAAGTGAAAAGAATCTCAATATTTCTGAACATTAATAAAAATAAAAAAACTTAACTTAACTAGAATAATAGCTTAATAAGTTATTCAAAAAATAGCTGAATAAGTATATTCAGTTGCTGCTGCCTATTTTTTTATTGTATTGCATTAAGATTCAGATTGCTTTCGGGATATAATCCCCCATGTGTGCACAAGACATTTCATGACAATTTATCATTCCCCCATATCATCCACATAGATTAATAAATGCAGCAAACTGATTGCCTGATTGTGACAATGTTTGTTCATGCAGGAATTATTTAGTTGATATTCAGATGGAAAAGGATGACAGATATTTTGTTCCAATCAGCCTAATGGTGCATGAGGATTTGTTGTTAATCCTTTTTTCAGGAACTTCAAAATGATTGTTAAATTGTGTTGTGTTGACATATGAAATTTATCCTTATTGTATTTATAGCTATACAGAACAGACTGTACTGTACTGTACAGACAGTACTCGTACAGGTTTACAGCCTTCGGTTTTGGAAAAAGAGCAAACGGAAAACTGAAAACTGTCAAAAAATTCAACATAGTCGCAAGACCATGTGAGCTATCTGAAAAATTGTAATACCAAGGTGACTTCCTGTTGTATTTCCATGACTGGAAAATTTTAGTTTAGTTTTAGTATGTAACACTATTTTGCTGAAGAAAGCAGTATAGCAAAACTTTTAAACACTTCTGAGCCTCAAAGGCTGAGTGCGGATCTTTTATAAATGAAGTTACTTACATTTTCTTGATCAATACACCCTTGATTTTACCCTACAGGCTGAAATAAGAGCATGTTCTACTTCTTTATTTAAAAAATTATAAAAAGTTAATAATGTAGCCAAAGCATAAATTCTTACTCTCAGTTTAAGAAAAGTAACCACTTCCATATTGATCCTAATCATGCACCAATCAAGTCTAATTGTTGTCAGGTCAGACCAAAAAAACATCTGAATCATACTATACTTTGTGACACTGATGGAGCGTACTGCAAGCAGAAACATTAGTCATTCTTTGTCTAGCTGTTCCTGTATGTATTCTACATTCAGTGAACTTTCTTATGCCTGTCAATCTACTTTCAGGAGGGCGTAATTACTTGCTATTAAAGTCTGAAAATTGACAGGCCCTACACTCTCCACTGAATCTGTAAAATGAGGTGAAGACGCCCACAAAGACTGAGGCTCTGACAGGCTCCTGAAAACATTGATTTAAAAAAATGCTAGAATGCAGTGCCGCACATGGCCTTCACTGGTGCTTCAGATTCCCATCATCGAAGTCATGAGTGCCTCCTGATGGCAGTGCAACCTACGCACAGGGGCTCAAATCTGAGCCAATTGCACTTTGCATTAAGGGCCATGATCACGGTGGGCCCCATACGGTGATAACACTTACAGAGCAGGAGCAGAAACAGTCATGTGAATATTGAATACAAGGACCATAACATATGTACTCATCACTGCCGCGTGAAACAACTGTTCCCATATGCAAAGATGGCACCAAAAACCGTTCGAGCTAGTAACACCCACGGTTCAAGCTAATTAGTCGCACTCGTCAAATCAGAGAACTGAATCCTATGATTTCATTATGCAAAGCCATACTGTAAATGATACAAAGATGGTCCTTATAAAAGAGGCTGTGTTGTTGGGCAATTACTGCAGTTTACGACTTGATGTCAGAACATTATACCAGAGGGAACAGCTTAAAGTCCCACCCCCCACCCCCGCCCCCGCCCCAAAAAAGAGGTCAGTGCTGAGTGCAGCTTCACGAAGCAATTCAGTCAGGATAGCTGTCTGCGTAATGTCAAATGTAGGCTTCTGCAAGGTTTTTTCTCAAAGGCTCTATGTAATGTTATCCATACGAGATAACCACAAAATCACTCAACGTTTTGATCACCCCACCCTCAACCATGCATTGTGACATTTGCTTTAAGTAAAAACAACACTTTCAAAAGGGCTTTACAAAGGTACGACTAACCTTTCAATCAGCATTAGCCTACTGTTAACTGATGACTGTGACGGAGTCTGATGGAGTCAAATTCCCACAGAACGACTGAAACAAACTGCCAGTCACCCTGAAAATATGGATTGCTACACAACATATTTTGATGGTTCAAAGGCTTTTCTCTAACAAAAAGCAGCACTAAGCCAAATCTAGTACATTATAAGCCACTATGCCTGTAGAGACATGACACAGCATTGCATGCAAAGAGTCCATCTGCATTACAGAAAAGGGATGGATTTGAAAACTGCAGGAAACTACAGGGCATGCATGCAGTCTAAAGCCTAGAACACATAACTTAATATTATTAACATTATTAACATGATTGCTGTAAGTCTGCAACAATTACTGCTGAAAGCAGTATGTGCTTACGTGCTTAGCACAGGCGTGTTGAAGTAAAATATCAACTTCGTAGCATAGGCTAAATCTTGTATTGTCTCAGGTACTTATGAGCTACAATAATTGCTTGAGAGCACCTATGATCTGCTACCCCATACATGACAGACTGCTCACAGAAATGAAAAATTAATGGCAACAGAATGTTCCAGCAGCTCCTTCCAACAAGCTGTTTAATGCAGAATCACAACAACATTGAAGTAGTGAAAAAGCTTTGGAAAAGACAGACACAATGGCAAATGTCAAAGACATGAGCCCCAAGGCTAATACACAATCTGGGCTGAAGATGAAGATGAGGAGTTTATTGGCTTGTGGCAAAAACATGAGTGTTTATTTGCATCCCATACCCTGAGGTCGTGGACTGCGCCTACATGATTTCAAGCTCTTGTGCTATGCTAGCCCGCAGGTATAGCTGCTTCCAAAATTAAATGCAAGCAGAGCATAAAAGTTGCTAGACCGAAAAAAAAAAAACGAAAACCCTGACAATAATACCTAGTTGCCAGATAAACATTCACAACTTGAGCTAAATAACAACAAACAATGAGCTAAATAATTTGGATACAATGCAAGACTTAATACAAAATGTAGGTAGTTGGGTAGTGAAACATCAGTTGTTACATAACATAACCTTGCAGTACTATAAGCCTGACTAGAACACTCATATACGAGAGAAGTCTGCCCAGCATTCAGGGTTGTGCTTTGCTAATAAATCAATGATTAGTTACTTCTGACAAATAATGTTCCCATGTAGGTGGGGCTCCAATTGGAAGTGGTGACTCAAGCAAACTCAACCACTTACCTATGACATAAGGCATATCTCTCAGATCATTCTTAAGTGAACAATAAATAGTTAGCAAGCTTTAACGAAGTTATTTTAAAGTTAGCTAGCTAGCTTAGTTCTCTCTTTATCGTTGGTTAATTTGTAACCAACCTTACATACATACATATTGCTTACTGATACACAATCAAGTGGGATAAGTTATTTTAATAATGATACAGCAAAATAGCAGACATGTTAATGCACATCTTGTAAGACGCTCTGGATAAGAGCGTCTGCTAAATGCTTAAAATGTAAAATGTAATGTTATTTTATCATCATTGCCTACATAAAATTAACATTTCCAAATTTGAATGTTAAAATATTCCAAAATTGGTGAGTGATGACTGACTAGGGCTGGGTATTGGCAAGAACCTCGCAATACGATGTAATACTTCACATAATATTTATATATCAATATTATATACAGTATATGGCTGAAATTCACAAAAAATGAATACATATTATACAGTATCTTCTGAGTATTGAGATTATGATCATGTGCATGATATGGTTTAGGGGACATTGAGCCAATTGAGCCAAAAACTGATTTTAACATTCCAATCTTTATTTAAGTTAAACAATGTGAACAATACACACTTATGTGTGCTGTAGTGCATTGAAATGAATGTTAACACATACACTTTGTGCTTTATCAGGAAACTGTAAACAAAATGCACAACTGGTTCATTTATTTTGTGTGTTGAATTATAAAATAAAATGCACTCTCTATATGGCTTTGAAAAGTGTGTCTTTGGAAAAAGGCTAGTGCAAATGAAACACACATACAAGTTCTTTTTAACCACTCAATGATGGTTTTCTTTCAGTCATGTGTTTGCGTGTTGGTATGTCGTAGCATACCATGTTCCGAAAAACCTTTTGTTTTCCACAACACAAAGGGTATATGGTCTTACAGATAAACTGCCACAGACACCGATGAAGGCCTTTGTGGAAGGGATCCATGAAAGGATCCACAAATTTAGCCACTGGCTGTCGGAAAACATCTGCATGGTGCCTAGTCAGGTGAGCGTGTAAGTTTGTCGTGTCACCAGAGTATTTCAATACCGAATGGCAAAGCTTACAGACGGCATTATTTTGATCCGCCTTGGTTCTGAACCCAAAACGCGCTTTGAGACTAGCAGGCATATACACGCGGGAAGTGGGGGTGCTACGGCATCCGCTGTCATGAACAGTTTTCTTATAAAGTATATATCATACTTACAATAAAGACAAAAATGTGTGTGTCTGTGTGTCATAATTGAAATTGTGGGAGGTGCTGAATGGAGCTGTGGGAGGTGCGGAATGGAAAGAAAAAACATTTGATCTACCAAATCTCTATCAAAGTAGCTAACAACGCAAGCGAGTTAGCTAGCTATCAAGAAGTAACCATTGATTGAGCTGTTGTGTTTTACTCTTTTTATTCAAAAATGTCAAAAACACTACTTAGCGAATTCTTAGCGAAAAGCCTGCAACAAAAAACTAAACACGACCAATGGCTGCGGAGCTTTGTGACTGTCGTGATTATGAGGTAAGACCTTTAAAGATTTAAAACAAAGCTGCCACTCTGCATCACAAGTTGTGTCAACGCCATTTTACAGGACATTGTAGCTACTGTAGCGAGCAGTGGTAGCTAGTTCGCCATGAAGCGACTGTTTCTATACATGCCTCAATGTTTGTTTGTGCATCGCTCTTTGCCTTGACAACCTAGCCAGGCTCCAATGCTGAGCTGCAGCTCTGTGGCAGCCAGAACCAACGTGCTGTTAGTGTGTTATCTTGTTTTCATGTTCAGGCCGTGTTTTTCTACTCATCATTACAACTTAAATATGTATTTAATAACTTGAAACACTAAATACCTTACAAATGGCATGTCAGGGAACTGAATTCGCCATCAAAATTATACAACACAATACTATTCAATCTCTGCTGCGTTATTATAACGTTATATTTGTTTGTTTTGGATTTCAGCACCGCTAAGTCAGAACATCTTCCTGTGCCTCTGCTAACAGGTGCTGTCTTTATGGCGTCTGCCATTGCTAATTCCCGGATCGTTCAATGGGCCTTCTGTACTTCTCGAAGTAGCTGTAAAAAGATCGCTGGGGTGACACCTACAGGCATGAGTTCTTCATAAAAGAAAAATGAAACCTGCTCTTGCTTTATAACGTAGAGATTGATACCTGGATTTAAAGAATCGATACTGAATTGGAAAAAATATAATCAATATGTATTAGTGCATTGTTTTTTTTTTTTTTACACAGTATTATCATTTGGAAGAATTACAGCAATTTTGTCACTTGGTAATGCCTGCCAACAAATTTGCTAACCGTTTGGGGTGGCCTTAAGGAAGTCAGCTTAACTGTTAATAATTATTCAAATGATCAGCCCTAAATCCATTTGGTATTGATTTTATGCTTTCAATGTCATGAATTACCAAATTGCTACAAGCCTAATGAAGATGGCCAATTGATGGAAAATAAATGTACTACAAAAATGAGCAATATCTTTCTTTAAACTGTTGCATGCTGTGCACTCTTGCTGACTGTTTTGTAAACGGCCTGACGAAGACCCCACTGGGTCGAAATGTTGCTATCTAAGAATTAAAAACACTTCGCATTTAAACAGCATGCAGGTATTCTTCTCTTTCCGGTTGTACTTTTTTGCCAAGCACATGTAGCTAACCTTTGGATGTGCGCATTCACCCAGTATTGCTTGTTTTGACATCTGACCATTTTCCTTTTGCTTTGATTGGCAAAACTAGCAGAGATCTTGATGTGGCTGACAGTGTTTGAAATCTTGAAGTGAAATCATGAAGTGGCTGACAGTGTTTTTTCTAGCGGAAAGGCTGGTTTCAATGTCATATTTTCTATCAACGATTTTCACAATGAAAATATTGTGGAAATATATTCCTCTACTACCATTTAATTTCCTGTGCAGGATTTTTATGATACCTAAGACTACACTCATGGGAAGGTATCACAACCATGCCAAGATCCAGGTTTTGAAGGGGTCTATGTTTTACTTGAGGCAGTAGACAATGTAATTTATTACACAATGTAGCCTAAAAAGCACTCTATCCTCAGGGATAATGGTTCATCACACTGCAGAACCCACCAAATGCAGAGAATATTGGATTAAATGAATGCTTCAGAGGGCATGACTCACTGTGGCGTTGCACTACATTGACAAAATATGGTTGTTACACAGTAACAATGGAGTATATAATTAAGAACATTCCATGCAATGAATGGTAAAATAGTTTTGGGACCATAGCCAATATTAAATTCACAGACCAAAATGAGCACACAGCAACTTAAATAAGACAAAAGAACTATCAGAATGTACATAAAATGAAACTATAAAATGAAATTGTGAGGAGGTTGAACTGTAAAACCAGCATGACGCCGGGATGCATCTAAGGCAGTATTTTGTTGTTTCACCTTTCTGAATAAAACCAGAAATGAGCCGCCCACTAATTGCCCTTTTTGGTCTACGGCCTAAGAATATTGCAGTCTCTTCTGTGCAAGCTAGCTCAATGGCCTTTGCTTCACATGAACATCTTTTTTACAGTTGAAACATGACCTCAGTTCAACATATTTTCTTTAACACATTTTACAGATTGTAGTGCATGAAGTAGCAAACAAGGCCATTTTAGGACTGAAATTACACCATTGCCCACTAACCACATTTCTCACCAGTGACTGATGCCGCATCGTCCATCATTATGGCTAGGTCACATTTGAATACCACAAAATATTAAAAACAGATGTGATGTTTTTTGTGAAGTCACAGTGCCATGCATTACATTCGAAAATTCTATATTTTTAAAAATGAACATCCAAATTAAAATGAATGGTAAATGCACAAATGAATGCATGTTTGACCTTCTAAACTAGGATAAATAAATGAAAATTGGAATTCATATTTTTTTACAGAAATACAAAATACAGACATTTGTTTTTTTACCTACCATGCATATCAATGTGGTGGCAGTAAACTGGTGGGGAAATTGGTGCCATTTTGCTGGAAGCTGGTGCACTATGAGAGAGAAACGAGTATATCTTGTTTCTCTGGCCCACGCAGGAATCTCTGTGGCTTTACAATGTTCCCTGCTGTGCTGAAAACTCGTCCAGAGGATGTGCTGGCGGCATACATGCACATGTATTTGTATTTGAGATCGGCTCAGAATGGAGTCCTGTTCCAACACTACAGAGGCGGGCCCTCCTCCTGTCAATCACCTGCTCCAACTAATCCACCACCTGAGATGTTTGATGCAAATTATTTTCCTTCCCCCTATTTTTTTTTAGATAGTAGCTATAGCAGCCATAATGTGTGAAACAAACACACTGCAGTGTTCTGTCTTCTTCATTTACTTTAGCTAGATTGATCTTTGCCACCACCAATCCTAAAATCTTAATCCACCAACAAGCTACAAATATTTTTGGAATGGCCAGTAATATGCAATTAACAAAACACGTATTGTTTTTTATGGGGTTTTTTGTATTTTTTTTTATTGTCTGGCATTCCTTACTAATTGGGCTACATGGTAAAACCGAACACCAGAACAGGCCTGCAAACACAAACCTGTGCATTAATAAATAGCTTTGAAAGAGTGCTGGGTCATGGCTCATTTGCAACATAAAACAAACATTGAAAGTGGAGGCATGTAAGCAACCAGGGCCAACTACAGAAGGACTTTTTTCTCTTCTGCATCCTTTATGTGCAGGAAAAAAATGCACCCTTCCACCAAGCCGATCTCCTTATAAATAATAAATCACAGAAATAAATCACACAATTGGGTTGAGAAAGGAAGAACATAGGCTTAACTCCTAAATAAAAGATAGAAGACATCAAAATAATCTCTGGTCTCATATGGCAAATAACAGGACTATGGCTTTTTGCTGTTTGCGATGAGGCACGTTGAACACACAATCGATTACCACTGTTAGTATGCAAAGCACCGGGTGGTTTTGTCAATGTGGTGAGTCATGCTGAAGTATTTTACTGGCTATAACGGCACATCATTTGTCTGAGGAGCAGCAGATCTATTCTCGGTTTCCTTTAACTCCCTTAATTCTAGTACAAGAGAATTACATTCAGCATTTCTCGTTGGAAATATCAGTTGTAAAAATAGAAGGCAGACTCCGGAAAATAACATTTTTTACTGGTTAATTTCACGGGAGGTTAAGGTTTCTTGGCACACACAAATATGTAGGGCTTGTGGGTTGAAAGATTGATAACTAGACTGCTCTAAATTTTGTTTGTGCAGGAGCACAAAAAAACTGGAAAAGCACTGTCTTGACTATCATATTCGCCTGCAGGAGATATTTTATCTTTTAAAATATTTTTATTTATTTGCAACTTATTGCATCCATTTTGATTGGAAGTCAAGAAAATTGGTCATTTCACCTTTTCTAAATGAATTAACCCTCTATTCACTGATTAAATCATATTGATAATGCAGGTATGGTAAATTAAACAAAAACAAAACAACATCTTATCAAGCAGAGCCATATCCCGAAGCTTGAAAATTATGTGTAAATGTAACAACGTTTCTACAGAGAGCAGGAGGTTAAACATCAACTAATAACATTCCCCAGAGGCTCATGCTCTAATTAAGTAAGCACACTCATGCCCTTTCAGATTTAGATTAGTACTCTGGAATAAAGCTGGAGCTTGCAAGCTTTGTGTCAGAAATTGATTTTGTCCCGAATGTTGCAGCCAACACAAGACCACCAAATCCGTGGCGGCTTTGGGCTGAGATTCAATGTGGGTTGGAGGCTGACCAGCGTACTATTACAGAGCACTTCCAGACCTAGTCTGCTCGTAGCGACAGTAATGCCCCGATGTTCGCTCACTCCACGACTCCAAGTAGTACTACATATGGCAGAAATGAGTCAAAACCGCCAGCAGTGAAGAGCGAAGCACTTGACTGACATCCTTGCAACTTAAATGAAATGAAAGTCGTCCTGCCTCGTCAACTAGCCTAATAGCTAGTAGAGGTTTGAGGTCTCCACAGAATAGGGATTCATACATATAGGCTTATGCAAGACCAGGTAAACCTATATGATGGCATGTGGTCACACATAATGAGTGTGACATACAACAGCCATACATACATACATAACATCTATGACAACAATGTAACTGGATACCATCGGTGTAGACGTGTTAGCTTAAAAGTTCTTAAAACACATTTACAAATATATTATTAAAACATACAAATAATTTTGTATGTTACAGTTTCTTTGGCTTGCAGACAACATAGCCTGCAGTGTTTGGTGAGTGGCCATACATTGAAATGTTAGAGTGGGTGCCTGTCCGAACTGACATTTGCCGAACTCCATCTCTAGTGCTAGGAGAGGTTCGCATACGGGAAACGGCCTATGTTTTGTTGGCGGCCTCCCGTGGTGCATTGTTCATGCCACTCCATCCCGCTACACGATGACCCAGTTGAGAGCAGGCATGTAATTGCTTTCCCCATGGGGAATTCACAGAGGAAGCTGCCGCCTTGAATTAGCACGTTAAGCAAATCTATCACTTACAAGTTCAATCTACTCTACAGTGAGGGTGTAACCCCTCAAAACAGTATTTTAGGGTTTTTTTGGCTTGGGGAGAGGGGGGGTTATGACATGCCCCTAGACACCTAATCTCTGCGCCATTGCAGTTCATCACTACTGGGACTTATTGAAGTTTCAGCAAAAGCGAGTCTGCATTCATTAAGCAGAATGAACCAAACCTGACAAGGCATTCTAAAGAGGGATCTTAAAAGATTCACCTTCAGCTCTTTGCGTAAATCAACTGCCTTGCTAAAATCAACAGTTTATTATGGTCGAGCAGAATTTCATGAGCTCATCAGTTGCAAATTAAGAACAGCCCTGGACTGGGGATAAACACGGCCAAACAACACAAATGAAAAACAGTCACAGTTGCAGAAACATTCCATCATTTATGCGGCGTATTTTCGCTTTTCTAAATCTGCCACTGATGATGTTTCATGTGCTTATCGTGCCGACAGCCTGAAGACTGAGAAATTATCTGTGACTTAATGTCTACGCTAACCCAGAGCTAGGCTGTTTAACTTGAGTTATTACTGATGTAAATGAATCAACGAAAAACAGGTGATGAATGCAGTGATGTGATTTTTGACAATTTTTAAGTATAATTTTGACAGCACTTTAGCACCCTGTCTCGTCTTGAAAAGATGCTGCATTCCAAAGAAACACACAATTAAAAGCACCTTGGATTGGAATGCCTAAAGGAAATGGCATGGCTTTCCTTAAAGGGCAGCAATACATTTAAAATATAGCTCACATTCTTTGCAACACAAGCGCGAGTGTTATGATTAATCTGAACAACAGAAACTACAATTCATATGCGATGCCAAAGATACTGCTCAAAATGTTGAGAGAGAGAGAGAGAGAGAGAGAAAGAGCTGGAGAGAAAGAGCTGGAGAAAGAAAACAAGAGAAAGCAAAACAGTGAGAGAAGACAAAAGAGAGTGAGAGAGAAATCAGCTTCATGCTTCCCTTGGCCCTCACAGCACATTTACATTATCAGTGCAAACCGTTTGACACATTAAAGAGACACTTGAATGAATGAATATGGCAGCCCAGATAATGCATGCATGTGCAATATGGTGCTTGAAAGGTAGCTGTGTTTGACCTACTTGTGTGCACCATGGCGTTGAAGAGACTCCTCACACAAACAAGGATCTCTAAACACACAGCCCATAATAATGCAGAAATCAGCAAAACTGTCACCTTTAGGCAAAGCCCATAAAAAGCTCTACCAAAACCAGCATGCTGTACACCAACCCATTTTTTCAGGGTTTAAAGAAACACACAAAAATTTGCCAATGGTATCTCTTCTACACTATCCATGTTGTTACCATATGAGTTCCACCCTTCTGTTCCCCTTCTTCCTGCTTGGTGCGATTTAGTTTTCTTCACGTGCAGATTTCTACCATACTTGAAATGATTTGGAATACATTCACACACCCACTCGCAGACTAAATCCGAAACTGAGTGAGCTCAGCGACTGGTGTGGAAGCAGAATGTGAAAAAACCCTTGGCTATTGTCAATGAAAGGTCGCAGGTGAACTTTGGTTTGGAAGCCGTGCAAAGCAGCCTTGCCCGACGGGCAGTGACTAACAGCCTACCACACTCAGGGGCGAGCTGGTCCTTCACCTCTGTGTCCTATCCGTTCAGCCAAACCCACAGGCTTTGAAGTCTTGCACTACAGCTGGTGGGGGGAGGGGCAGGCTTTGTGCGGGTGAAGTCTGAGCAGGACCTGAACACTGATACGAGCTTCTTTAGTCTGCACTGAAAGGGCTCCATTATGTGAGGTGACGACCTGACAGGAGAATTAAACGTGGACACAGTCCAGTCAACAAGAATCTGGGATTTCAGCAACATGGGGGGTGAAATTAAAGGTGAAAAAAGGACATGTTTATAAAGTGAACTTCAAACAAAAGCATTTTATCAAACAATTAATGGCTGCATTCCAGCTACAAAGTCAAACCCATTCGCAAAAATGTGTTTTAAGAAATTGGATTCACTGTGATCTCCAGTTGTGAGCATTGGTGAAAATAGTTGCATACAGTTTGACAAAAGACAAATACTTATTTTCCTGCCATACTCTTTTCCACCAAATTGAACATCTGCTGAAAAGAAATAACCCCAGAGTGACAATGCATCATTATTCCCAGACTGTGGACAAACTAGCGGGCCAACTTGCTTTCAGCAGAGGCTGTTATTCTAGGTATAAAAGGCCTGAGCTGAACAATTGGGCTGTTCATCGATCAGAAACGTTTTAGCTACCGACTTATAATAATAATCACTGCTCGTTCCCCTCAATATTAAACTGTAAACAAAACCACTTCAAATTTTGAAACCACTCTCCCCTATCGATTCTCTACCCAGCCCGAGTATGTCTCTTTCCAGTCTCCTCTTGCTGCTTCACTCGAAAACACACATACATTAGTCGCCTCTCCGCTAAGTACCCACCGCTTTATTTTTAGGATAAAATTTGATGATGCAGTAGAGGCAGCCATTATCGTTTCACCACAAATGTATATCCCAAGAGATATCATTTCAAAACCACCATTGCATTCCACATATACTTCAGCCCTAGAAACCCCTTCTAAAGATGTATGTCAATAACATTTACACAAAAATGCTGTTAAGAGTCCGATCACTATTCAGTGAAGAAATTGGCTGTCTAAATTAATCTAAAAATGTATGATAGCTTGGCAAGGATCAAAAGTTTTTCTTGATTAAGTCATTTTACTAGACAAATGAAAAAGACATCAGAGAGTTTTAAGCCACCCAAGGGGAGAAGAGAAGGAAAAAAAAAAAGTGAGTACAGAGTACGGCTGGACGTACCAAGCAGTTATGAATCAGCCTTGTTAGCCACAATTCCAGTTGTGTGCTTGCCACATCCAACAGATCATATTCCAAAGTTTTGTTTTCAAAAACATACCAATGTACCCAAAAATTTCTACCTTCATCAGATCTGCATGTTTGAGATTTTCAAGTCATAATATCGATAGCTTTTTAAAGATTAGCCTCTCGCAGTAAATGAAAATGGCACGTGTGTAGGACTGAATACTGTCTGGTTTCTCCACTGCAGATGGTAGGTCAGGGTGAGACCGCCCTCCGTGGCTCCGAGTGACGCAGTTCATAAACCTGGTTGAGCAGCAGGGCAGAACCTCCAGAGAGATCGATGGGGGGCTGAGTTACGAGCAGAGGGAGAAGAGCACATAACAACATTCCTGTGGTTGAAAACGTCGCAGATGAAACCGTAATGCTTCAGGTGACACTCCGAGCTTGTCAGTGGCAAAGCCACGGGTCTAAATTCCAGATAGACAGGCTCTTTCTCTCCTGTACAAGACTTATTTCTCTGCCATCTAGCCTCTTGTCACTCTCCTGTCAGAAGCAGGGGTTCAGCGGGCGGTCAATAGTAGCGAGAGTACATTTTCAATTTAATTCCCCAGAGGAAGCGATCAAAGCCAGCTTTCAAACGCAACTCAATTTACATTATTTTAACTGCAGGGAAAATGAGTAGGTAGAAAAGGAGGGGGAGAAAGCATCTCAGTTCCTAGTTACGCTCCAGGCAAGGAAACAATAAATACCCCTGTAGAGAATATTCCAAAGACTGATAACGTACTAACCAGCGTTCACATTAACACAGAACACGATTGATCATTTCATGAAAAGCAACAAAAAATCTCTCACTTCAACAACAGGTTCATGGTTTTCCATTGCCCTGGGATCATTATTTCTGTCTGATGAGCCACTTTGGCATTCCCTGTATTCTTAGTAGACAATGGGTCTTGGCATTGGGACGACAAAAGCTACCATCTTGAAAAACCACCAGCTTTTAATATTTGGCAAACAGGCAGATATTCTTTGAAGCAAGTCCATTATAAGCCCATTCTATTCAGTTTCTTCAGTTATATCGCTGAAAGTAGGCTCATCCATGGCAGGGTTTTTGGAAATGTCTGATTGTTTAAATGAAAAGGGTGAACTAAAAGGGGTAAGTGTGTATTGCTCATCTCATCTCATGAAAGGAAAGAATAAAATCAATTCATGAAGTACCCAATACTTCAAAACAGTATACACCAAGCATACTTATCAAGCTACCAAGCTAGCTATGTGGGTGAACTGAATTGCAATGCCATTGCAAGCCATTATGAGCAAGAGTGCAGTATTCGGTACATGAGCAAATGTGTACAGTCTGTTTGCGAGCGTTATTGAGATGCTTACATCGACCTGCTCTCTCCTTAAGCAATTACGTGATTTATTGGTTTCATAATTTAAGAGCTGGGAGAACCAAAAATGGTTATGGTGTTCACCCAGCTCTATGGTGTTCATTTTGAAGGCCAAACTATTCCTTCAAGTAGGAGATTGGGGGTAGGGCAGGGGGGACGGGGACTTGCACAAACATTTACAACAGCTGTTCCATCTGAATTATGAGTTTGTTTCAAGACAGGAAGCCAAACGGAGCTTAAGTGAGCTGTTTGGCAAATCAAGTGAAAAGAAAACACCATCACCCATGTGTGCTTATGAGATGCATGATCTACTGTCTGGCGCAGAGGCTTCCTATAATTAAAGCATCTTCAGATGAATCAAACAACGCTGCACATTTTCACAAAATGGAATGGAAAATGAAATGTACGCTACTCTCCTCTGTAATGGATAAAAATAATGAGATAATAGAAATGATGAGAGCCACTATACAAATACATTTGAATATACATTTGAGATGTTAGTTGTTCACAGTTTAAATGTTTAAAAAGGTTAAGAACTTTTAATTTAACACTGCAATACAAAAGCATTGCCCAGGGAGGGAGGGTTTCAGTATTACAGTATACCTGCTACAATCCATAATCTTAATTATACGGCTACTTGTCAAAACGTGAAATATGATTCAGAGCTGGATTACATATTTTGTCATGATTCAAGTAATATGTAACCAATTGCCCTTCCAGATGCATCGAACAGCCCCCTTCAGCACATCATTCCTATCCGGTTTGTCATCAGTTGGTACACAGCCAGAACATCACCCTGGTGGCACTGATCCTCTGCCCTGAAACACTATCAGATGCCCAGTAGTGCAGTTTAGTCTCCTGTGCCCATAACATGCTGAAAAACCTGGCAGTAATCTCTATGAAATGGCAGACCCAAGTTCTGCTCATTTCCTCCCTGGGCACTGCCAGCCTAACCTCAGCACTGGGAGCTGAAGCACGGTTTTCAAAGTTAAATGACAGATTCAATAAGATCAAACAGTGAGCTGAGCGCTAAAAATAGCCAGCCCCCCTTACTGTGCCCCCTCCCCCCAACACACACACAGACACACACATACACTCTTTCCCCCAGGACATCATCATGGGATGTAACGCATCTACTTTCAGAACAAGTAAAGGACAATTAATGCTGTTAGCATACAGTCCTGCTCCCACCAAGTCTCCTGAGGTCATTAATTCACATGGCAAGGGCAACAGGTCAGGCCCACTAGCTGAGGGACAAAGTCACAAATCTCTCAACAGCCACGTGCTTATGCAAAAATGTGGGTTTTGGTTTTTTTGCGACCTAGACTACATTCTTTGATCCTGTATGCATAAATACATTTTGCATTGACAACATTTTAATCACACTAAGAGATGGCAACATACACTGAACATAATATTGTTTTGGGGACTTGGCAGCACCCATTACCGTATCAGCTAAAAGTCCCAGTAGATGTTTTTTACTTTGCAGAAAAATGCAGTGAATATATCAAGTCTGTTTTTTTCCCCCTTCAATTCATGGGGTGAAAAAGAACTTTGAATTACAAGATGATATTTCTGATACCCTGAAAACACAGGCTTGAGGTGGGAGATTAAAAAGAGGAATTACTCCACATTAACATTAGCCCAGTGGGTGGTGTGTAGGTGTGCCAAACATACTGCTTGTCCCCTGATACAATTAGGTGTGATTTGTGTCAGTTGGTGGTAACGTTCACACTTCTGGTGTGAGAATTAGGAGAATGTCTTCATGCATTTAAAGAATAACTCCAAGGTAATACAGAAAGGCTTTCAAGAGGAAAGCAGTAGAATCTTCTTATGTAATTACCAGGGTGTGGGGAATTATATTTTTGGACCTTACTCCATCTGCACTTCTCACACAAAATCTGGATAATTGGCAAAATTGCCAGTGCAACTCAAGAGGTATATTTACACATGAAATGTATTCAATTTAAATTCTAGGACAGCTATGGTCAAAATAGTGCATGTCTAATCATACAAATTTCCACCAGATGCAACAACCTAAAGGTGTATATATATGGTTTAAGACAGCAGTTCAGAATACAGGACAGCCTAATACTTAATTAAATTTAACATAGTTTAATGTATACCCTCAATAACAAGCTGCTTAGACCTCAAAGCTAGATACGTATGAATCACATGATTGGAACCAATCCATTCTGTAGTTCCAGTGATGTAACAACATACATAAGCCTATTCCACATCTCTTTTTTAACTGCAATCTCAGTGTGCTGTATAGGCCTGTATCATACTCACTCTGCAGTACATTATAGGCCTGCTTACAAAAGGCAGCTATGGAGATTTCTTTGTCCAGAGAAAGGGTGACCAATGCTGGTCCTGGAGGGCCAGAGTAGGCTGGTTTGTTTTCACCTTAAAATCAGAAACTGAGTTAACGGAGTAATCAACTGCTTTAATTGATCAATTAGGCTACATTTTGAGCAAAAAGTAATACCAGCATGTCCTGCAGCTCTCCAGGTCTCTAGGCAACCCCAAGCCTAGAGCACTGCACAAGCCCTGCCCCTTTTGCCCCTACACTAAGACAAATAAAGCATTAACTGTCATTCGACTACTGGACAAAAAACTGGAGGGGTAAAAACATGTTTTTCAAAATGTGCATACAGGTAACTGCCAAAATAAGAATGGTGTTGCATCCCTCCAATAGAGTTCCAGACACTTGTAGAATCTATGCCAAGGAGCATTGAAGCAGTTCTGGCAGCTTGTGGTCGCCCAACACCCTATTAAGACACCTATTACTATGTTGGTGTTTTCTATATTTTGGCAGTTACACACAGACACAGTATATATGCAAATAAAAAAAACATCCATAAATGGATCAATAGGCTATGAACAAGACACTTCAAGAACATAATGAAGGACAGCTATTTAGCTAGCTATAAGAAGTATCAAAGGATAAGTAAGTTAGCTGGCTGACATGGCTCAACTGCAGCCACAACATGGATTTTTAGCATGCTATCTATGTGAGCTTATCATATCGCAACTGATATTCAGGAAACAAACCAACTAACTAGGGGTGCCCCAATCAACCAGCCATGAGTTGAAATCGGCTGATCTTAGCCAAAAAGTAACAATTGGCCATGGCTTTTAAAAACCCTCTAGAACCCATAGCAGCCACTGTGTAGAATCTCATAATGGCCGCATAAAGGTTACGGTTTGTATCATAGAAATACATATACTCGCGTAAACATAAGATTCTGTACTACAACAAGCTAGCGGAAACAACACGTTGCCATTTGAAACAGTAGTGTGAATAAGTGCTTGTTTAACCTTAGAAGAGACTATGGTGATTTAGTTGTGAGGAAAATAACTATAAAACTAATAGTGTATTAGTTGTAAGTCATTAGTGATAGTTGTGAACTGAACATAACTGACTACATTTGAATATGAAATGTTCCCTCTTCCAATGACAATACTAGCTACCATTACTGAATATGTAATACATTTTTCAATAGCTCCATAGCTGGCTCTGGTGTTTATGATTGTTATTTATGATTGATGATTTTTGTTTACGATTTACCTGTCATGATTAAAGTGATTTTTGATATCCAGTTAAAGAACCATTAAAAAAAAGGTCCAGCTCCAGTAGCGGTCGGGACATCGGTGCGACCCTCCAACTAACCACAATGTAGACCGACAATGATTTTGAGCAGAAAAAAAATCATTTACCTCTCTTCCCATTCACAGGAGGGGAATATGTTTCCTGAAAGTGGGAAAGGTTGACCTGAACCACAACAAAACTCACAAGTGTGCATCTCTCCCAGTTTGCTAAATGCAGGCTCACCACATTAAGTAACCAATGCCACTCCTCTAATAATAACTGGCTAGTGGCATAACAAGTCTCACAGATTAGATGGGAAAAGGTAGCAGATTTTTTGCCAGTAAATTGAATACAGTCTAGGCTATATATTTACAGGGGAGGAGAGGCAGAGCCACCGACAGGCACAGGAGTCCACTGAGGTTCATGTTTAGAAGGCTACATGCTAGCTATTACCTAGTGTTCTGTTGGTACTGGAAAGTTCAGGCAACATCTTTAACCCCTTTTAAATAGAACAGGAAAACGAGGTTTTTCCTAAGTTCGCCTTTGGTATAAATGTGTCTAAACTGGTTATCGGAAACCGGTAATGCTACAAGGGTCTGGAGGTGGGTCCGACCCGGTAAATTCCCAGGTGTGCTTCGGTGTAGAAGGGGAACCCCGGATTCATTATTTATACACGGCCCCTTGTTCAATTGCATGTTTAATTTATTCTGCAGTCTTTTAGACATTTGGTAGCTGTTAGGTCTCACAACAATAAAAGCTATAAGATTATTGTTTGCAGTCCTTTCTTGATACCACAATGTTGAGTTGATGTTATTTATTCTCACTGTTGTTCATGATTTACACGTACTCAAAATCTACTTTCTGTGTCAACTGTTAGTTAGCTTATTACTAGCCAGCTAAGATAAGCAGTAATTGCCACGTCATCATTCAGAATGTTCAGTTATGGGTATTCCAAACACACTGTGTCTGTACTCGCCAGCAGTAAGAACAAAATTAATACACTGGTGTATCCATAAGGGTCAAATGTTTAATTGGTTACTCTCAGAAGCTAGCTAGCTTGAAGAGCTTTTATCAACAATGCATTGAAGTTGAAAAAGACAATGGTGGAAGAAGATAGTGAAATCTGTGAACAACTTCACATCACACAGAGGAAGAATTCTTCAGGCATGTGACACCTGACTTGAAACCCCGGGATTGGGGCAGTCTTTTGTAAACGGGGGTTCGTAGTCTGGTATAAACGGGCCAGAAGTAGAAAAAAAAATAAAGCCTAATAAAAGCTTAATTCAGTGTTTTGGAAAAAATATTTTCAATAGAGGCAATTGTCATAGGAGTGGTTAAGGGAGGAATCTCTGTTCCACAGAAGTACCATTTGGAGCATAAATCAAACTCGCCATTTGATGCAACCTTGAATAACAGGCCCAATTTAAACCTAATATAATGCACAGGCACAGACTCCTCCTGCAACACCAACCAACAATGATACAAAATGTGCTGCATAGACAATTTAAGAATGGTGATCTAGCTGGTCTCTACATAATTGGATAGGTTCAACAAACATCTCAGTTCTTAAGAGCAAGTGGTGGTGAATAAAAACATTGTTCCCTTGAATTCTAATAACTACAAAGTGCTTTCATATCATTAGGTTTTAAACAGAAAAGTGCTGGAAGGCAGAGCAAGCTTTTTTTCCTTTTTAGGATTTCAGATTTACTGTTTAAAACGCAAGGCTTTGCAACATTTATGCTGTAGGCCAAGACAATTACCAAGGCCTTTAATAATGTTTGTACTACTGGTTGACAGAGGTCTACTCTCATAATTAGTTCAACCCAATGATCAGGCTGAATCGAATACGGCTTCACTCAAAACTGATCAGCCCTGTGGTGCATTTAAAGAATATTCCCCTGGTGAAATTCTTTATGTACATAGAAAATATGTCAATGTGAATTCTACATCTATGCAGAAAGTAAAGCAAGTGTGCATTCTGGGAGTTGTTCTCAACCAGGCTATGTCTCTGACACGATTCAGCCAGTCCTTTTCTACACAACACCACATATTTGAATCAAGGGTTACTGAGCATCTGATTCAGATATAAAAACGGAACTGTACATGTGCCGAGTGGGCCAATTTCACAAAGGCTTGAAATGGAAATTTCAGCCTGACAAAACCCCCTTTGAAAGAAAACTCTGCAATGCTGGAACCCGGTTCAAATATTGAAGAGAACCTCACATCAGATCAGAACAAGATGTCTGTCAATGAATTCCAAAGCTGAACCAGTTAAACAAATAAACTGAATAAAATACAAAATGAAGATGTCTTCTAAATAAAATGCTATAATACTATCAAAAGTTAACTGCAGATACTAGGCCTAAATCTTATATTGGGTGATTTTGTAGTAGGCTAGTTTTATAAGATCCTGTCAAAAAGTTAATAAAAACTGACAGAATACTGAGGCTACTTAGAAGAAAACTGCCCGCAAATTAGGGGATAGGATTTAGTTTGCTCAATTTACCTATATTAGTGAACAATCTTCACATCATGAATACGGTGTAATTTTATACACACCCAGAGAAAATGTGTTCATTAAGACCTTGGATTACACTTAGGTATTCTGTAGTTATGAGACAAAGAGTACTGACAGTTTTATGTGTGCCCTGGGGTGGTTAATTGAGGCGATAGGGATAATCCCTGAAAAGAACAAAAACAAATAGCTTTCTTTTTAGTCTGCCATGCGCGTTTCATGTTTACATTTGGTTTTACGTTCTTCCAGAGTTTAGGGACTGAACTTGGGAGCAAACCTTTGCCTCACCATCACTCACAACTGCGGCCCCACTGGCAACACTCTGTCAGCGCTTTGGACCAATAAAAAAGGCTGTAAACAAGTTTGAGGCTTGTGACCATCTTTAAACTGCATTGTTCCATCTAATGAGATCTAATGCCAGAGGGAGGGCTGCTTCCTGTGAACTCCCAGCCAAGTTTCGACAACACGGCAAGGATTTCAGGAGACAACAGATGCGGTATCTTCTTACGGCTGAAGCAAGGTACATAGTACACACTTGTGATATCTCCTCAGCTCTATTATGAAAGGAGAGCCCCGCACTTGATGTTGTCTCAAAGGGTTTCACACTCGAAATTTCCCATCCTTGGGTACACTGGCATATTCTGGCTTCCTCTAAATCAAAATTCAATTGATTCAATTGAACATGGGCAATTGTCACCCCAAATAACCCATGTTGGGCATGATATCTGAATGCAAAATCAACTCCCCTCAACCAGCCTCTGTATTGCATTGCTGTATTTTGAACTAAAACTGAGGGATGACTTAATAACAGGTTTTAAAATGAAATGATAAAATTCCCTGTATACTTAAAGCCACCCAACCTGGTCTTGTCCTTTTCTAAGAGGAGACCAACAGGGGTGTGTCAAGTGTCTGGAAAAAGCATTTGAGTACAAATGGCTGCCTATTTTTTGTTTTTGGGTTTCAACCAGGAAGCCACATGCCTGACAACCAAACATTTCTTCCAAAGGCAACTGAAGCTTAGAACACACAGCGTGACTTAGAACACACATCGGCCCAGATGTAGCCCTGATAATGGCCATTACAAACAGGAACATGCACACTGGAACTGGAACATCAGATTAACAGCAAACATTTTGCAGTGTGTCTGAGGCTTATGGTCTACAACAATTGCTCATCTGAGCACCTATAGTGATTACTTTTTTGGCATGTTTGTGTGTTGAAATTGGGGCTTCACAAGCCAATGAAAGACAACTGCCCACAGTCCGTGAGAATGGTCACTGAGAAACATGACAGCATCTCTTTCATACAGGCAGTTTCCTGTAGAAACAGACCAACAAGCAGCAGCATTAGAGCCATGGAAGTAGTAAGACACGATGGCCTGAAGGTCCAATCACCAAGGCAAAATACACATGTTATGAGCTACTGGCAAATTGTCTCCGGCAAAAACGTGATAAATAAAATAAACGAAACTAAATTTATTTTAGCCATCTGCAGCGACATAACGTAACCAACACAGGACGCATGGTAAATGGAAAGAAATAGGCATAGGCAATTTTATTTGTCCTGGAATTTTGCTCTGTACTTTAAGGTTCACTTTTATGCTACAAGAGTAGGCCTAATTGACAGCAGCTCCATTCGGGGGTAGGGTATGAACAGAACACTGGGGCTGAGGTGATGCCCAGAGGCGTTCGATTGCTAGCCCTCTCCCGAGGAGTTGGATTAAGATGAATTCTGTATTAAGAGCAGTGTGGGCAAAACGCAGTCTACACATTTTCCGGTGGATGGTGATGTTACACTTGCAACCCTTGAATAAATCTATTGATAAGAGAAGGAAAAACTGCTGTCATAGCCTTGTTCGAGCCAGCAAGAACAAACAATAGACAAACCACAATAAATTGGATGGTGTGAAGCCTAGTAAGCAAGTGCTGTGGAGACTATCAGTAGGATGGGTATTGTGTAAAAGTAGAAAAACTGAAAATTGGTAACAGTATAGAAAAATGCACACATTTTTGCTAAGATTAGGCAAATAATTCTCATGCGCTGGGTTGTCAGAAGAAACTACACCAGGCATCTAGGGCAGCAAAGAAATAGATTTAAACCAATGTGAAACACAGCCAGTTTCACACACAGGTGATGCACAAGAAACTGAAAGAACTGCAATCAATTGCAAAAAGTAAAAGTGTGCTAAAACCTAAGGAAGCTAGCTACGCTAGGTAATATGCTTATAGTAATAATCACAGCCACATCCTGAGGAGGTGACACATACTACAACTTTCTATGGTTTCAGAATTTGTGTGCAATGTCAATGTCAGACTCCAATGATTAGGCAGTAGCTAACTTGCATAGTCTGACAGGTATAGGCTACTGAAAATACTCTCTTAAAATATTTTTGAAAAGCACTCAATGTGTTCTTGGCTTAAGGCCTTGTAACTGACCGACGTAACCAACTGAAAGTAGACGAAATTGTATATTGTTAATAACATAGTTCTACAGTGAAAATACTGCAAAAGCAAAGTGATATTTCAGAATATTTGTTTGGTTAAAATATGAAAACAGAGAAATATGGAAAGAAAGTGTAACGGTACATTTCCAAAATCTGCCTTATGATTAATTCAAACCATTTTCAAAATTCTGCAAGTATCCACACATTTTTAAACATGAATTCTATGAATTTTAATAATATTAATAATGCGCTGAAACCAGTTATAGAAATTATGAGATTTTGGCAAAAAGCAGCCATATGGAAATTACAGATTGATTTGCAATTATAAGCCTGTTGACCTTATCACTTACACCACTTATTCTTGCTATCCCTATGCAATGCTCACATTTCCTGCAGGCTACGCTGGCCTCGTGTTTGACTGACATGCAGAGAGAGTAACCCTACAGGCATATGGATCAAATTCACTCGAGTAATAAGTTTAAAAGTAATAAAATACTCATTACCTAGCTATAAACCAGGCTTTCAAGCAAAACTATGGCGAAGCTCTGTTTATTTTACATTAGAGTGATGCCAGATAAGCTTTACATTCATCTTGGGGATACAAGAATACTTTGGAGGGGGATGTAGCTGGTTGGTATCCACTTGTAAAAAAAAAAAAAAAAAAAAAAAAATCCCCTAAACACTGCCCGTATGATTTCAGGCCATGGATTAATTTTTCAAGACCAAAGATTTAAATCACAGACTTTGGATATCGGAAGCCTGTTTAAAAAAACGGCACTGGTGGGGAGATGGAATGTCAGCTTCACGGCTCAATTAATAGCCTAATGTGTGTGGCCTTATGTCCTTTATTCTGTGTCTTAATGGCCTGCGAACAAGCAACACATCAAAAGACTCAAAAATTAAAGGTGTATGTGGGTGGCTGAAAATTCAAACAGCCAGGTTTTGACAGCAAAGTAAAAAAATAAAAATAAAAAAAGTGTTTTAAACCCTTGGCTTACCTCTTGCTCTGCATATGACCCTACTTGAAAACATAATGTCCCCTCTCTTCCGTCCTATTAAATCCGCCGCCTCAAAATAACAGGCATATGAAGGTTAAGTGACAGATCTGTTTTCAGCCAATTCCCTGAGGTGCACCAGTTTTCAATGGAACAGCCTCCATTGAGTTTCTTCCCTTGAAAGAGATGTCTTATCTAGGAATCTGAACAAAAACTCATTGCACTCCGACTCCGCCCCTCTTTTTAGAACACCATTTTATCATATTTAACAATCTGCAATTCAACACTCAGTCTCTCTTGAGTGGGAGTTTGAATTGGGTAGTTGTTTGATAGAATGATAAGATGGGTCCGATTGATACAGCATCTACTTAAGAAAAACACATAAGTGCAAAAAACACCTTGGCTATTCCATTGCATAAAGGTGGCAAAGTCTGGATTAGAGAGACACTGGGTAATTTATATACAAGCATATTTAAATGTGGAATGAGACAACCCACTGCTTAATTAAGTGCAACTTAATGAAGGCGGGTGGCTGAATCAACTATAATGTAGGACCAATTCACATTTTATAAGCCACAAATTGCAAGCTTGCACTCTTAGACACCATCAATAAGGGTGTTTGCCAAACAACAACAAAAACAACAACACATTGACTGTAATACATTTTATTTTGCAGTAGGGATCTATAGCATTGGTTCTTGAAGGAAATACGATACAGCACAACAGTCAAAATGTTAAGACGAACAAAAAGGATTTTAGGAAGTACACTAATCAAAATGGAATGAATAGGTTGCATTGTAAACCTGAAAAATTATTGCAATCAAAAATATTTCTATTAAATGGCCAAATGTATTTGTCCAAAATTAACAGAAGATAAATTAAATGCTTCTGACTGTCAACCTCTCACTTATGAGTCTTTATTACATCAGGGATCGATGGACAGTTGCACAAACAAACTAAAGCCACAAGACTAAAATTCACCCAAAAAGGATTTTGGTTTTTGACTACCTGCAGATGATAATACAAACACCCAGAACACAATACGTGTTAGTACCCTGCTTGACAAGAGAGTGCTCCTGAGATCACACCAGACGTGGGGTGGAAGCAGAACGCTACTCCCTTGTTTATGAAAAGTTTTTTTGGGAATTTGTGCACTCAGCTACTTGCCATCATCTTTACATTTTCAAAATCGATCATCAAGGCTATGTGCGGGCACTTGTCGTGTCAATTGAGAAATCTGACATGTCAATACAATGTTCCTATCTTTTAAACTATATTGAAAGAGAGTGGACACCACAATTTTAAATGCTTCCAAGTCATTGGCTATAATGTTTAGGAGATGTTGGTGAAATGCTTGTTGGGTATTGTAATACAATGCAAAATTGGGAGACCAGTTTTCCCAAGCATGACAGAATTTTTCAAAAAGGTTGTATTTATAACTTACCAAAACAGGTCAAGTTATATAGCTTACTGCCACAATAAATATAAGTAACAGCATGTGGATTGAACTAAGCAGTGATTCTGTTCCTTTAAAGCAGCGCAGAGCAGTGTTCTGACATGTCAGTCAAGATCATATCAATCATAGAACTTAAATAGCGTTGTGTATCAACAGTGACCTTCTTCATTCAAGACCACAACTGCTCAAAGTGCTACTGTACACATTTTCAAATATTCAATATTACGAACATAGACTATATGTTGATTACACCCTGCTTTATTAGGCGACTGTTGCAAATCTTATCCTGAAGCCATCATTGCATAATTACAATATTGGAAAATCAATATTCTGTGGCAGAGGATCAGGAAAAGCTTCACAAAATGTACAGCTCACCACAGGGAAAGGGATGGCATTTCTGCCTCATGGGCCCTGTCTTCAATGCTCTCGTTATAAACCCAGCAACAAAACCACAGTTTCCCAGGAACCTCTGAGGAGGATGGACACCACCAGTAACAATACTATTTACCTTGTTAATAATCTGACAATCACAGGGGAAATGATTGCTTTGTGTTGCTACATGATGGAATGTATGTGTCTGTGAGTTCGTACTTGATAGACTTATTTATGAGCTCCGCAGCAGTCAGGAAATATTTAACAACTCAAAGCCTCTGATAAACTAGACACCCGTGTAAAGCAGTTCAGGCTCATTTCCCAAATACATTTAATAGTAGGCATGTATACAAAACTGGGGATCCAAATAGCATCGTGATTGCTCGTATTATTATCATCATATTATCTTTAGTGGAGTATAGAACAATAAACAGGTGATTTTTATGGATGTGGAGTAAAGAAACAGAAATAGTGATTACTAACACTGAGGAAGGACAGCACTTTCAGCAATAGAATGTCCTCGGTACATAACATAGGCCGAGTCAGGACATTTTCATATTGGTAGAATTCTATAAAACTAGTATCCAAAAATAGTCTCAAAAATAGCTAAAGAAATTGTGCAATTTTTAATCCCTACCACACACAATGTGTAGCAAATTATGTCAGAGCAAATAATACTCCCTTGGTCAAAGTACACTGTATTGTTCACAGATATGCTAGAAGGCACATTCCACACAAGGCTGTTTGTCAGGAAGGGGATATTCTGAGACATTTAAAAAACATAATTTATAAGTCTGTAACTTATTTTACAAAACCACTTCAGACAAATGGGCTATCGGCTATGAAACCCAACCTTATAAAGAACAACAACACTCACCTCTCATTGAGGGGATATTGCCTAATTATTATATTCTTATCATTTTCACAACATTTTTTTTTTTCTACAGTCTGTATAAATGTGACACACACTTTTGTGTAGGTTCAAAAGAATTTTACAAAAATTTAAAAAATTAAATGACCTTGTAAATGAGATTGTGGCAAAAGAATCATGCTTAATGCGTCTTATCTCTCACATCTGACTATGAGCAAGGCTGTAAGGCAGGCTGAGTGGGCGAGGAGCTCACAAGCTCACCTTATTTGACATGCCTATTGACCTACGTCAGCTACGAGTCCAGTGTTTTTGAAATAGAAGACATGAGTGCGCCAAAACATAATAAATTGCAGCAATTTCTCTCGCTCCTCTTTTTTTTGTTAATTGTGTCAGTACACATTTGTTTTTTTACATCCAAGCATTACACTGAGGTTTTACCATGTTAGCCAACACGTATTTCTGTCCATCATGTTTGAATTTTTGTAGCTAGCTATGCTTGCTTTTCTGATGTTAGCCAAAAGGATTAGAACACCAGAATTATTATTATTTATTTTAAATAAAGTTTTAAAGCTTTTAACATCCCACTGCTATCCAAACATTATCCTATTGGAAGAAAAACATGCTTTTGACCGTTCAGGACCTTTAACAGCAGCCAACTGATGCAGTACAAGGCATGCTAATGTAGCTGAACCTCTGGCCAACATTATCACAGTAGTGCTGGAAGAGAATAGTACAAGGCCTTCTCAGGTCATAAGCCCCTGTTACTACCAAGTGCACTCTGAAAGAATGTTCACTGTTCCATTTGTTGCAGAATACAAAAAAGTGTTTAAAACCCCTATCATTTATGGCCTCTAAATCTGTCATTCGTAGCTGGACTGAGTAACCCATTCCTGGAACTTGAGACTGTCGGGCAGCATAACAAACACTTAGCTAGCAGTTCCATGGGGAGCCACAAATGTAATCCCTGGGAATTTACCGGAATTTAAACTGTATCAGGAGTTCAAAACTAGGTCTGACTTCTGTTTTCCACAATATAAAATGTAAACACTTTCATGTTCTTTTCACTCTTAGCATAGATTACACACAGCAAATTGAAAAGCTAAAAATGGCATTGACAGTGTTTGATTAGTTCTCTAGACCTACTTCTTATGTCATTTGTGCCTTTTAGCAAAGTAAAGGTGTTCTCACCCAGAGATTATTGTCTTTACTATAAAGACCACCAGAGATGTCAGTGTTTTCTTTACATTTAATTCAGTGGATAGCCTAATCAACCACCCCTACCTTTAAAAAGCTACAGAAAAGCACCATTTCAGTTGACAAAATAAAAGGGAAAAAGAGCATAATTGATTATCTTGTGACAAAATCTGTTTAAAAATGTGATTATCCTGTGACAAAAGTGTAAAATAATAAGATAAATGTGATAAGCCAATACATTTGGATTGCAAATCCAAAAAATGCTATTTCTGCATCAGCAAATAAAGGCTGACACCAACATTTTGCAAAGTGTTTACAAAAATGTCAGGTTTACAACTCAATTTGCTCAAAATGAACATAATACATGCACAACCAACTTATGAAAGAAAAACAGACTGTGGGACATGCGCTAGGGTGGTTTATGAATAAAATCGAAACGGTATCAACATCGAAAAACAATTATATTAGTTATGGTACAATTAAACTTGAATTAGATACAGACAGCATAGCCTAATATCTGGTAAGGTGATGATTAAATTAATTGACAACAATGAAAAATGATCAGGACACCATAAAAGCGATCACACTCAAAAAACGTTTGCCTTAATTACAGGGTTTGTGTCTCATTTGGACGTCACCCACTGTCAAGAGAAAATGGGTTATTCTAAAAATATGCTTAGTAGCCTCAAGGTAAGAAGTAAAAATGATCTTCATCAGATTACATTATGACCTGCTATCAGAGGCATTCTCTCAACAAAACTGAAACAATTAGGAAGCCAGAAGGCTATTTTTATTTATTTATTATGAAACAATTATATTCAGGTAGAAGAAAACATTATGCTAAATGCTGACTGAAATAAAAATGAAATCACTATTCTCAATCTAGGAGATATTGCTAAAGACCCATGTTATAGCTAGCTAGTAGCTTGATACATTAATTTACAAAAATATCTAATCACTTCTCTAAATAAAAGTATGATAACAAGCTGGAAATATTAGCTGTGTCCCTCACATAAACCCTTCACATAACAAATAGTTAGCTAGCTAAATAACTAGGTAACCAACTTTAGCTAAAAGCTTTATTTTCCTATTAGCTAGCTAATTACCCAAACACATTTTAAACAAATGAGTCAGAACGCCTCATTTATCCTTACATTGAGAACTGTGTAGTGGTTTGCTATACATTTAAGACTCGTTATCAAGCAAGCTAGCAACAAATCTGTGCCTTCACGCAAAATTGCACCAAGGCGTCATAATGATTTGAAGTGGAACGTGCTAGCGCTTGCTTTTGATGTCTTATAGTAGAGTCCAGGTACGATGTCAAAATCACAACAACCCAAAACTTCTTAAAATCTAAGAAAATCCACAAGAATGACTGGCACCAATTATAATCCTTCACAATACCAGGACACCATAGTTGGCTAACGAATTCGCTGTTTGTGTTGTGTATGATAGAGAGTACCTCCAACCCAGCGCCTAGAACATGCCGATCAATGTTTAAGGTACAACAAGGGACAGGCCACAAATGCAATGAACACATTTGTTAATATGTCAAGAATATCTGTTGGCCAGCGACCACCAGACACGTACACGGGACTGCATATTTATTGTAATCTTCAAAGTGACCGCGTTTTCCTTGACAAAGAACGACTCTTTCAGCTTCCATAAATGCACACAGCGGTGCAACAGCAAGGCCCAGGGTAACTAGCGCTAGCTATTATGAATAGCTACTCGCAGAGTCTGATAAAATAGCAGACATAAGCTATCGTTTCGCCTTGGGCTTTGCTGGCACCTAGCTAACTAGATATCTGGTTATCCACAGCTACTGAACTATAAAAATGAAATATTTCTAAGAGTAGTCAAGCCCTTCGCTTTAACGTTAGCTAGCCCATAGTTAGACCCAGGAAACTGAGCTGTGATTTGGATTATTACTGGCTAACGTTAGCTAGCTAGCTAAGTTTAAACAAAAACCTCCAAAGGAATTGGCATTTCTATACATCGCAAAGTCAATTATACCTCCCATAAAGTGTGTTTTACAAACGGACACATACAAATATATATCGATCTTGTGCAAAAATTACTTCAGAAAATTAAAACAGTGACAACAAACTGTGAACTAATTGTAGCCAACTAGCTAGCAAGCTAAATACATGCCCGACAATGTCTTCTGAGGCGACCATGATGAAAATGTCTATTTCTGTAGCTAGCAACCTGGCTAATCCCAACGAAACACTTGCTGAATTGGATTAAAGTGTTCCGTTTATTATTTCATGACATTTAAACATATACCATTAAGAGTTTACGACTAAAACTGAGTGGCGTTGTGGTTAAAATATCCTTGGGTCTCCCAGACAAAGGGCTTTTCGCCAAGGCAAAGCATGCAGTCAATATACAGCTAGTAGCTAGCAAACCAGCTAGCTGACTACCTCTCGCATTAAGAAAGGAGAAAAATTCCTACACTAACTAACTTACCCCACTTGCAGACCCCGATCCAACGAATATTTAAGTACACTCCATAGATCCAGATAGTAAGGGTACAACGAATTGAACGACCCGAGTTTTGTCAAAATAAAGACAAATCAATCAATGTACTCCCAAGAAATCCAACAGCAGGGGGAAAGGAAAGGCCAATTCACTAGACTGCAGCCTTCACACGTTGAGATCCCGTTCAAAATTGGAAAACACCGGCTAAAATGGGCATTTTTGGGGGTTCAATTTCAAGCCCGTTTCAAAGTAAAGCATGTCCCCTTGGCCTCCCGGGTAGAAAAATCCAATATATTCAGCCAGTTTCCACCCCGGTTAAAATCCTTGACTCCGTTTCGCTGTTGCTATCTCTAATATATCTTGATGGCTGTTTGTATCTCTCAATGCTGGGAGATTGATACAATGTAACCAACAAGCAGAACGAGCTGCTTGAAAGCCCAGGCAAATATTCCAGTCGGATTGAACCGCCGCCAGAAGATGGAGTACAGTACAAAGAACCGGAACTGGATTACTTTGAAGGATGTGGAGTTTAAAAAAAACAAAATTTAAGGGCTTCCATATAATAATTAGCCATATGTATGTCATTGACGTTTACTTAATTGTTGTGATGAAAAGCGCACCACTCTCGTGTAGCTAACACTAAACTAGTATTAGCCCGCACATATTTTAAACAATTGAAAACAAACCTCAACGCACCTCTTAATACAAGTCTGTTGTCAGGATAATTCTAGCTGTATTTCCGAGGCAATACTCAAGTTATACTCTAGTCTAAGATATATATATCTCGATGGTACATTGCTGGATCAAAAAATTCAAATGGATGAGTACATTAATCAATTACCAGATTTTAACTAACATTAGGTAGTCTTATACTGGGCTGAGCTTTTTAGTGTAAAGACTGAATAAACTAAGTTCGCTAACGCGGTTGGTTATATTTTATGGTTGACATTACAATCAATCTAATGTTAAATTAGGCTAAATTATATAACTGTTATGAATATAAACATAATGTATAAACAATAGGATACTCATGTTATCTAGCGAACGTTATATGACGTTTGGTGGGTGCTTGTTTAACTAGCTAATTTATATCATGTAATCGAAAATATTAACAAACAAGATAGTTAGTTTACGTTATAGCTAACACGTTTCCAGATTTCTTATTTGAAAACCTTAGCTGAACCTCAACAGGTACTCACTATTGTACCGCAATCCATTTGAATTTGAACAGTAAAACATAGGACTTACCACCGTTTCTTTAATTCGTTGTAGATGGAATTTTCTTCGCAAATTTAAAAAAGTTGGTTAAGTGGAACACAAAAGAAAATATTACCAGGTTCCATTGCAACCGTTGAATTCGAGAATCTATGCATCTGGAAAATAATTCAGCCTATTCGAGTTCGCGTGGTTGCTAACCACATATAATTTGGTGATGTATGTAGTAATTACAATGACATATAATACAGCCGTATGCATGCAGTAGTTTATTATTAACTGTGTATGAATTAGGCTTCAAAAGTGTACATTTGTCTTGTTCAGTTTATGGTTATATGTCTCATGGCTATGAATGCAGGCCTACAAGAGCGGAAGAAAAAAGTAAATCCAGAGGTCCATTGCCGTTGACACGTTTTACAGTTGTACCAATGTTGTTTTTGAATTTCAACAACATACAATAAATAAAAATGCCATTCAGAATATACATGTTCATATTAATGTTATCTATGTCTTAACTCATCGGTGTCTCTGAATTTAATTGAGATAATACGCCTAAAATGGCAGTGTCAGTTTGGAGTAACCTAGACACCACCCTGGAACAGTGTGTTCTTGCCCTTGGGTCCTTCAAACCTTGATGCCGTTGATTTAAATGCCCATTCTATCCACTGATTTACTGGAAACCTAGTATAAAGGAAATGTTTGGATTCTTAAATAATGAAGGCAATTTTTAAAAATTATTAGTATATTTCTATATTTGCCGTTTATATTGTGATTTAATCTCCATTAAAATCAAAAGATACATATACCAGTATATACCATTTTCAGCCAAACCACAAAATTTGAAATATACAGTACTTTCCTTCAATTAATTTAGAAAGACAATAAATAATTAAAAATATAATAATATTGATTTGAAACTGCTTATTGTTAATAATTGCTAATCTTCCATGTTAATTTGAGTTTTTTTATTATTTAAAAGCATAATATTGGGAAATCTGGAATTTATGCCATGTCTAATTTCTGATCTGTAAAACTATTAATTTCCAGTAAGAAAACAATTATATCTTTTCGAATGGCCACACACATAGTATGATATGCCTTAACATATTTTGCAGTTTAATCTTAAAATTAAAATAATACTACCTTTAACTGCCAATATGTACAACAGCACACAAGAAGTAATAGTTTTGTCCAAATGGCTAAATGATTTGCAACATATCATATATTGTCAAGCGAACTGTTGATTGATTTTAGGCACTAGGCACCAGTTTTAACCGGCTGTGTCAACAGCACATAGTTTGATTCATTGATTCACATTCATTGAGTTATTGAGTTACTTTGGTCTGTAAGGGTAAAGACTGTTAGAATTGCACAAAGGTTTCTGCATACAAGTGAGGGAAGGACAGGGGTAAACAAGGCAATGGAAATTATTTTGTCTTATTTTGAGTGGATGGATGGGGAGGAACATAATGGAGGCATGACAGATGATTGAGGATGGGTGCCAGAGGGATTTCTGCAAAATACTATGCGATGGCAGTTGTTGCATGTGTCAATTTGCTGGCATTATGCTTAGGTGTGCTTGTGTGACAGG
Organism: Aldrovandia affinis; assembly: GCA_029706075.1. Classification (NCBI taxonomy): domain Eukaryota; kingdom Metazoa; phylum Chordata; class Actinopteri; order Notacanthiformes; family Halosauridae; genus Aldrovandia; species Aldrovandia affinis. The sequence continues at coordinate 4,863,672 of JAINUG010000004.1, forward strand.
ACACAGATTCCAGCCTCCAAGTGGTTTACCAATTACAATTTGCAATTACGTAATTTAGCAGACAACAAGTCTATTCCACTAAGTGGGGAAGATAGCATATCACAAAACTTATTTACAAAAATAGCTGCTAGGAGCACACACAGAGCTACTAGGGAAAAAGTAAATGTAGAAACAGCTTAGGTTCTCATGTGATCCGTGTTGGGGAGGTGCTAGGGAGAGGAATGGGAGTGGGGGAGCCAAGGTGTAGTCTGAAGAGGTGGGTTTTAAGTCTGTGATGGAAGATAGGCAGAAACTCTGCTGTCCTGATGTTGGTGGGGAAGTCATTCCACCACTGAGGTGCCACAACAGAGAAGAGCCGTGATCGAGATGAGGGACTGCTGACTCCTCGTAGAGATCGCAGTGCCAGATGGCCAGAGGTTGCAGAATGACCATAGCCTGGAGATAGGGAGCTGCTCACTTTACTGACCTGTAGACAATCACCATGGTCTTGAACCTGATGCGTGCGGAAGAGTGGGGTGACATGGGAAAATTTGGAAAGATTGAACACAAGATGGGCTGCAGCATTCTGGATGAGTTGTAGAGGTAGAATTGCACAAATGGGGAGGTCAGGCCAGGAGGGATTTATGGTAGTCCAGGGGAGAAATGACGAGGGCTTGAACTAGTTTACCTCTGTAAGGGAAGACAAAAAAGGCGCTAATTTAATTGATCCTGTTCTCCCTTTTACAAATTGAATACATTACCCAAATCACATGACATAAAAAGCATTATTTTTCTTAGCAGATACATACAGGTAACTCCCAAAATAAAGAAACACCAACATAAAGTGTCTTAATAGGGCGTTGGGCCACCATGAGCTGCCAGAACAGCTTAAATGCACCCTGGCATAGATTCTGGTGTCTGGAACACTGTTGGAGGGATGCAATAACATTCTTCCATAAGAAATTCCATCATTCTGTGTTTTGTTGATGGTGATGGAAAATGCTGTCTCAGGTGCCGCTCCAGAACCTACCATAAGTAATCAATTGGGTTGAGATCTAGTGACTGAGATGGCCATGGCATATGGTGCTCATCAAACCATTCAGTGACCACTCGTGCCCTGTGGATGGATGCCCATTGTTGTCCTGGAAGACACCACTCCCACCAGGATAGAAATGCTTCACCATAGGATGAAGGTGATCACTCACAGTATGACTTTGTATTTATTGACATTTACCTTGCCCTCCAGGGGGTTAAGTGGACCATAAATCATGACTTTTTTCCACTGCTCAGTAGACCACTGCTGTGTTCTTTACATGCCTTTACTTGCAAATGTGCATTTTTAGATGTAATAAGAGGTTTATACACTGCAACCCTACCATAGTATCTCGCTGTGAAATGCTCAATGGTCTGTTCTTGATTAAACTGTCTACTCACACCCTAGATTGATATTTACAGTCAACTGATTCAGAGTTGCTCATCTATTTTGCCTTACATCTTGAACCAATGCACGGACATCACGGTTGAGGGGAGGATGCACTGAAACCAGGGGTATGAATAATTGTGATACATATATTTTGGGGGAAAAAATATTTAGTGTACAAAATAATATAAATTTCCAATTTTTTGAGTACACAATATAGCTAATTATCTGTATTGTTTATTTTATACAGCCTTTTTTGCTCATCTTTATCAAGGGTATCAATAATAATTTTGGAGGGTATTGTATATATATATATATATACACTACCGGTAAAAAAGTTTTAGAACATCCCCATTTTCCGGTTTTTACTGAAATTTAAGCAGTTCAAGTCCAGTGAATAACCTGAAATGGTACAAAGGTAAGCGGTAAACTGCTAGAGGTTAAATAAAAAAGTTTAGGTTACCAAAAACCTCATATAATGTCACTTTTTTGGCAGTGAGTAATTTCCTACACCATCAAAAGGCACTTGGAAACTGGAGGAAACTCAAAGACCCAAAGCCACAACAAAATCAGAAGAAAAGTTTCTGAGAGTCAACAGCTTGCGTGATAGGTGGCTCACAGGACAACAGCTTCAAGCACAGCTTAACACTGGTCGAAGTAAGGAAGTCTCAGTTTCAACTGTGAAGAGAAGACTTCGAGCTGCAGATTTGACAGGTTTAGTGGCATTAAGAAAGCCATTGCTAAGATGGCAAAATAAGAAAAAGAGGCTTGCCTGGGCCATGAAGCACCGCCAGTGGACTACTGAAGACTGATCTTATGGACCGATTCATCAAAATTTGAAGTCTTGAAATTTTGAAAGGTTTTTGTTAATTATTTTTTTTTTTTACCGCTGGCAGTTTACCGCTTACCTTTGTACCATTTCAGGTTATTCACTGGACTTGAACTGCTTAAATTTCAGTTACATTTTTAGTGTTCTAAAACTTTTGACCGGTAGTGTAGGTTTTGATATTACTGCTATTTTCAGGAAGCTGGGGGAACATTCTTACTGGCTAAGAAACAAAGATCACTTTCACACGCATTTTTCGAATAGTTTGGACAATGAGAAATGTTTTCTTAAATGTGTTGTGATGACAGATCTATATTGTCAGGTTGTGGGATTTTGCAGAGCAACACATTGTTTCAGAACAAAAAGCCAGTACACTCAAGTAATCATGTAAGTGACACAATTTACATTGCATTATAACCTATTTAAAACATTTATACTGATGTCATAGGAATTGCCTTGAGAGGATATGTATTTTTACATTACAACTGATTTCCCATGTCCTGGTCATTACATGTATAAAAAATTCCCATTCAAAATCATAGCCCCATATGTAAAATTATGAACATATTCTTTATCTGGCCTGACATCCTTTCATCTGGCCACCATTTTCAGAGACCAAAAAATAAAGGTGACAGGGCTAGGAAATCATTCATCATATCTGCAATTTCCTACCTAAACTACCTCAGATAGCTGATTAAATGAACAGGGTCTAAATTAAAAGCCTCATTTTCTACTAATGATAATTTTGTATCGAGGGAGTGAGAAAGAGCGAATTGTATGAGAGCAATTAATACCAACTATTTATCATTTTCACCTTTCACTTCACACCTGTCTGCTCTCTGCTTCTTTAAACTAGCAAAATATTGTTGTTCTGTATACACTAGTGTCCTTGAAATATGCATTAAGTTAGCATATTGCTTGGTGTTACAACGCCTGCTATATTTTGGGAATGTTTGGCAGTCAAATTTCCTCTTTGGGGACCATGAAGTATTGTACTCTACACGCTACTGTAGTCAACAGTAGTTAACTCATTGAGGGTAGGATATCTGGAGTTCTGTCTTGATGTAAGCAAACAAAAACAACAAATATTTTACTACATATATATATAAGTATATATAAGTATATAATTAAATGAACAGAGACTGCCTTCCAGGCAAACCTATAGGCCAGAAACTGACAGTGTGTCAGTCAACTGTGAAGAGCATAGACACAGCTCTGGTCATTGTTAGCATAGCAGAGCTTTACCATGGGTGGACTGAGTGGTTACTCACGCTCAGGGAGCCTGTATCCATCCTCCTGATCCATGATGGAGTGTGTGAGGTTGGATTTCCTGCCATCATTTGGTTTCAGGGCAGGCCTGGTGGTTTTGATTACACGTAACAAGACAATTAGCCTGGCTCCATTAGGTGGGAAAAAAGGTGATTGAAAAAAGGGGGTTATAGGGTAGGGTTGGTGGATAACCTTTGGACCTTCAGTGAAACATAAGGTGAAGTGAGGACAAACTGGGCTCTTTGAACCAGGATACAAAAAAACTTGATAATGAAATTACCAAGCTCCATTGTGTCTACAATGAAAATGAGTATAAACTAAAAACTGGCAAGCCGGTTCAGTCGTACACTGTTATGTATTTATTTATTTATTTATTTTTAAAAAGCAACAACAACAAACAACTGAATTGTGAGGAAGGGAGAGCCAGTCCTTTCGACAAGCCGACATGTCATGCTATTTGTCATACAGCAGCAGAGATAACCTCTCGTGTTTACCTGCTTCAAGTGGGGTGGCTTTAAGGATTTTTTTTTCCTGAGCTGGTTGCCTGGGCAACGAGGATATGGTAATGTTGCCTTTGACATGACAGGAGGAATCATCTCAGTAACACACAGAGACAACAGGCACAGGGAGGCCAGGGAAAACTGAATTAATGGGATCATTTTCACACAGAGAGCGCGGCAGTCAGCCACAGCACTCAGTCTTCACACTGCCTCATGCTGGCTAGCACATTCATCCGAGCAGAAGCAGCTGCCATTTTGAGGCAAGGGAGCAGGCTGGTGCTCGCTTTTTCACTTCTAAATAGCAGACAGCACAGCGAGGAAAAGGAGATCGCTGCAGATTTGCTTTTTAAGTCAGAGGCGTCAAACTGTGCCGTCTGTCAAGCATGCCGTGCGTAACCTAAATTAACAAGCTATGTCAGAAACACACATTTTCTTTACTTACAACCATAAATCAGCCATCATGGGTGACAGAGCTTTGAGCTTGATTCATATCAGTAATGTCTCCGATGCATGAATGTGACATTGTACCTCATGGGTGAAACTGAATCAAATAAATCACCAGAATATTAATTGCTAATGCTATAGCCTGTGCTATAATCACCTGTGCTATATATATATATATATCCCCTCTATGCCTAGACTGGTGCTTGCTCTGCTAATTAATCGCTAACTCTAATGAACTGCTTTACAAAAAGAAATGAGGAAAGATTAATGCACGCAGATGAAGAGAAAGCAAATTACTGGTTGCACCCAGCCTTTTTATCAATCTGTAAAGCATTGTGGTGCTAAATGATCATTTTTCATGCGAGCCACACGTTGCAGATGTTGCTCTCAGTGCGACAGTAGGCAGCCTGATTTGAGCAAAAAACAGGCGGGGATGAATCACAGAAAATACATGTGATTTGAAAGGAGAAATGACATGCGTGCAGGTGCAAAGGAAATAAGTGCTGTCACACATATCTAGTACACACAGGAGAGCGTTTATGTTGCAAATAAGAGAGAGAGAGACATCTGACACAACTTGCATATTGAATCATGTTCCTACTAGGACTGCGCATTGCTCTCACCTGGTGTAAATACAGTATGCACCCACTATAAACATTCACCTCATAAGGTTTGACAGCACCATAACAAATCACCAGTGTTTTACATTTAGGCTGCGCTGTGAGGAGTTAAGTGTGTTGGTAACTCTGTAAAGTAAGCCATCCTGGCCAACATACATCATACTTTAAGTAATCCTGTGTAATAAATGTCCATAGAAACCTGCAGGGAAACCCACTTAAGCGATTAGGCACAGGATTCGCTCTTTGGCCCAACATTTCAGAAGTCCCAGTCCCTCACAGGTCCATTTGCCCTCTGTCAGTGCCTGGGAGGAAAAGCAGTCGACGTCACTTTGTTGATTTATTCATTCGACCTTATTCTTTTCAGCAGGGCGGAGGAACGAATGGGGAGAGGAGCCCATAAGTGAATGCAGGGCATCCGCTTTCGCTCACTGGAAAGTCAACGGGTAAGTCTTGTGTAAACACAAACGACCTGCCCCCGCTGTCCATAGGACGTGTGGTGTAGGCTCTTCCTGTGTGGTGTTTAGAGAACCTGTCCGCTCGACCAATCACGTGCAGCTGGTACAGTCGGTACAAATGACAGGCAGGCTCCCCCACTTGACGAGGCGTAGCAGCTCCACAGGCCTGTCTTCCCTGGCAGCTGGGTGCAGTCACAGCTCCACAGCGCAAATGTAGACACAGCTCACAGCTCTCAGCTCTGTTCACTGTCAGCAGCCATTGGCATTGGTAGGGGAGCAGAGGTGTCCAGGTATGTCAGCATAGGTGGATAATGGTTTCTACATTCACCTCCCCCATAATTTATGTCTGGATTTGCACTTGCACTTACCTGGATTCTGGGTCTGGGTCTCTTGCCAAGTATATATGATTACTTCATGTACAGACACATTTTTTGTAGTCATTGTGGTTTACCATAGATGAAAACAGGCCAAAGAGATTAGTCTCTTGAATAGTTGCTGGTGGTAGTCAAGCATTACATGGCACGTAACCCTCCAATAGCAAGAGCTAGAACAGAGCTCAATCCAGTAAACAGATAAGAGAAGGGGGTTTAAATGCTATTTGTGTATGCCTTCAAGGCCATGCTCAGTGCACAGCAACAAACCCAATTACACTGCTTGGATGGTAAATGACTGTTAATATTGTGATGGCAACAACAGGAGAAGGATGCAGTGAAGTCCAAGGAGTTCGATCAGGAGAGATCTAGGAGAGCAAAACTGATGTGCCACAGGTTTTAGTTTTTTGTCAGATGCACCCCCAGCTGACATGTATACCGATACACACACTCCATTTACATAACATGGAAATCAAGTAGCACAGGTGGTATCATTCCAGAGAGTGAGAGGAGATGAGAATCGAGTATTCTGTGTGAGTGATTTAAGGCAAGAAGGAGAGCTCTACCTCTCACAACAGCAGCCCAGGAGAACCTCAGAATTCTGTGGAATGAGACACTCCTTGCCCTGGGAACTTGTGCGATCCTCTCTCCAGCTGCTCCATTGCATTCTTCACATAGAGCAAGCCCATCAGACTTGCAGAGTAAAACTCCCAGCCTTGGGGGACCAGACGTTCAAAAGTTCATATGCTTCACTTCCCCCCGAACACCGCATCAGACCTCACGACTAACCAGAACGGACGATCCGTGAGCCATGGTCTTGAACACATACATGAACGCATACAGGCTGACCAGCGACTGGTTGCAGGCCTGGGCTCCTGCTCTGACAAGCATCTCAACAATGCGTTTTGCACTTTTCTCAGGTGAACGAGCAGTGAATGTTGGTGAAATCGAGGGACATGATGAGTAAATGATGCGTACAGCAAAAAGGACATGCAGAAGAGATTTCAATGGACGGGTGACAGTCTGGCCGGTCCTCTATTTTTTGTATCAACCTGGAATGTGTCTGAAGGGGAAGAAAAAGAAGGAAAAAACAAAGTTGGGAAAGATATCGAAGAAAATTTCGCTCTGAAGTCAAATTCATACAGTCAAACAGCTTTACTTTTTAAGCTTTTTTTACATGTATATTTTGATATGGAAACAGACAACAATAGATTAAAGCTATAAATGTTCCAATGGCAAATACAATTACTTCTAGTTGTTCTTTTTTTGGGTGGAGGGTGGGTGGGGGTATATTTTCTTAACAAACCAGCACTTAAAGTCCACATCCCTGAGGCCTACAATGGGAAATGAAAATGCCTTTTTGGTTTTCCCGTAGGTCTAATCTCTGTGCATGAGACATTTCCCGCTGCACAGCTTGGCTGACATTTTGACCGCAGGCATTGTAGTGAAAACCAGGCCTGCTCAGTGTTAGAGAAAGGACAAGGCCTTTCTCTGTAGTGTGTGATGGAGGGGGGGAAGGGGGAGGGGGTTGGAAGGAGGAGGTAAATGCTGTTGGAGGAGGCCTTTTACCCTCTTACCCTGGCACTCAACAAAAGGTTCTTTTAACGCCATGGGAGTGAAAACAGACACAGGCCGCAGAGCGAGACACAGGCCGTGGAGCGCTGACCACAGTGCTGACGTTTACGACCGCACTGGATGGATGAGCCAGAAACTGCCCCTGTGGTTCGCTGTTCTCAAGCCCCTAGCAGCAAAGCCTCTCTCAGCTTTATATAGCATGGCAGTTATAGGGGCGGGGAGGTCATTCATCTGCCCCTCCCCGTGCAAGCACACACACAAACACACTCCTGGCAGAGTGCTACTCAAAACATATACCAGGCCCACCACCTCTGTACCGGAACATTCTCCTTTTTCTGAGGAGCTGAGCCCTCAGAAATTCTTTTAATATTTGTCAAATTATACAGTATATTTAGGCAGTTCATCATGCTACTGCACAACTCATATAAAGTTTGCTCATAGCTAACTAAATAAATAATACTCTCAACTTGTTTTCACCGCACACTACAGTCAACACAGCTCATGGCAGTCATAAATGAATGTTGAGTTTATGATTGTTTTGTACAGATTTCTTTTTTCATTATTTCAAGGACCAACAAAGATATGTTTCGATTGCATTACTTTAATCAATCTATCATTCCTGCTTTTATTTATTGCACTATTAAAACAAGTTATATGCAAGATTATACATAACATGCCTATATATGAAAACCAAAATACAGGGAATAGATTTTTATTTTGAGAAAGTAGCTACATCAAATCAAATTATATCACATTTATTTGTATAGGGCATTTCATGAAACATTTGTCACAAAACAACAGACGCCATCTTAAGCTCCCACAAAAGCAAACATAAGGTAACAGTGGCAGGCATATATGACATGCATTAAAAAAAACATGGGTTGAATATAAGAAGAACATAAGAATACACAATAACGAGAACAGACCCATCTAGGCTCATCATTTCCCAATCTAAAAAATGTCCAGTACTGTATCAAGCCTGGACTTGAATAGCCCAAGTGTTTCTGCCTCCATTACATGACATTGGCAAGCTGTTTCACACATTGGCAACTAATCATTTGTGTAAAAAATACTTCCTGATATCCATGCAGAATTTACCTTTAACTAATTTCCACCTGTGCCCTCTTGTTCTTTTAACTCATCTTAAAAAATCTTTGGTAGTTTACTTTGTTAATCCCTTTTATGAATTATGAAAAACCTAAATGAAATACCCCCTTAGTCTCCGTTTGCTAAGCTTTAATAGAGTAAGTGTCTTTAACTCTTTACTCGTAACTTTTACCTTTCAAACCAGGTACCAATTTAGTTGCCCTTCTTTGAGCTTCTATATCTTTCTTGTAGTGTGGTGCCAAAAACTGCATACGGTACTCTAAGTGAGGTCTGAAAAGGCATTATATAACAATATATATCAATATAACCTCCATTTATTTATACTCAATACCTATATAGCACCTAGGTTGCTATATATCCCAGAAGCCTGTTGGCCCTTTTCACTGCTGTAGCACACTGTGTAGATGTGGATAGACTTTTGAAATTGAACACATTATATTTTTTCTCCTCCTATAAAATACTCTCATATACTGTCCCATATTTTTATTTCCCACATGCTTAACTTTACATTTAACAATATTAAATGTCATCTGGCTAGTTTCTACCTGCTTGTGGTTTTTGTTTAAATCACCATGGGTTATCTAAGTCGATTCAAAATGGTTTGCTAATTTTTGTATCATCTGCAAATGTAACTATTTTGCTACCACATCCCTATCAAAATCATTGGTAGGTCACCTAGGTAGCACCTTGATAGCATCTAGGTCAGATATGCCCCCCCATACCTCCTACTGGGGCCTCTTTGTATTATACCTTGCAACCAATTATGAACCCACTCTGAAATCACTCCTGTAATTACTATTGAATTCGTTTTGAGAATGAGACTCTCGTGTGGTACCTTATCAAATGCTTTTTGAAAGTCCAAATAATATAATATCAGAAGCCTGGTTCCAGTCAAAGCATTTTGTAGCTTCCTCAAAGAATTCCAGGAGGTTTGTTAGGCATGACCTCCCCCTGAAAAAAACATGACTATCCTTTAAAGTACTATTATTTTTCAGGAATAATTCCAACTTGTACCTAATAATACATTATAGTATTTTACATGAGCTGCAAGTTAAACTGACAGGCCTAGTTCCATGTCCCCGTTCTTATATATTGGAATTATACTACCCTGCTTCCAGTCATGGTGTTTAAGGATTGCATAAAAATATCTGTCAGTGGCTTATAAATAATATCCCCAAATTCCTTGCGTACTCTAGGATATATGGCATCGGGCCCTGCTGCCTTATTTGTCTTAAGTTTTTCTAGTACTTCTCCATCCCTTATCTCAAAGTCCTCTAAAACATTGTGTACATTGGCTGTACTTTTAGGCATACTCATCCCCTTTTCTGTGGTAAAGCTCTCAACAAAGTAATTGTTTAGTGTATCAGCAATATCCTTATTATTATAAAGCAATTCCACTTCCTTATTTTTAATTCATTTAACCTCTTCATTAACTTTCCTTTTTCTACTGCAATATTGGAGAAAAAAAACTGCTTAGGATTATTTTTTGCCTTTTAGCTGCCCATATTTTCTTTTTAGCCTTAGCTCACACAATCTACTTAGTTTTCTCTCTGAATCGGTTTTATATACTCTGTACAGTCTTTTCTTTTGTCTCAAAATCTCCTCTAAAGATTTATTAATCCTCTGTTGAGACTGCTTTTTCTTATTTTTTCTCAGTTCACAGTTTTGCAATAAATACATTTTATTCAATCTCTATTACTTAAATTCTCTCTCATTTTATTAAAGTCAGCTTGTCTGAATTCTAGAGTTAGACAAGGCTGTCTTAACTTGCCAACAAATATCAAAAGTGCCTACACGATATGGAATGCATTTTCAGATACACAAAAATATACCTTTCTTTACACTTTGGATTTTATGTTTTACATTTTTAGAAGAGGGAATTTTTAAAAGGGGAGCTAATTGCTTTGATTAAGGATTCTCTTTTCATGTCCCAAGCCTATCACATCAACTCGTTATGTCCCAACTCCCGTCCTGCCAAACTCCTTTGTGTAGAATCCTGAACACTGGTGTCCTTGAGCCAATCAGAGGTGTGAAGAACGGGGGTGCTGTGTACCACTTAACCTTTCACGGTAAGCAGTATTGTTTTTAGGCTTCCCTTCAATAAGTCCTTAGTTTAACTCTACATTTGTTCTGAGGAAAATGGCAAACATTTAATATACGCCATTTAGCAGATGGATTTGGATGGATGAGAAAGAGGTAGTTTGTGGACTTGCTTGAATGATGGAAGCCCCACAGACAAGCAACACTGCAAAATAGGTCCAATGCTTGACAAAGGACTAAAGAATATATATAATTTTAAAATGTGATGGTAGCTAGATAATTATATAAAAAAATGAGAGGAAGCAACTAACTAAATTAGGAACTAATTGAAAAAATCAATTCCACTGTTCCGGAGAGTTCATTTTGTTCCTCTGGCACACCCCTAGAGGGAAGGACTGTTCTGGTTGGTGTTATAGGTCCCTCCTGAATTGTTCTAGAATGTTCATTTGTCCAGATGAATTGGCAGTTGATTAAGAATTGTGTTGATGTAATAGGACTGCAACATGGCTCCCACACCAAAGTTAATCTGTGACAAATATTTTGTGACAGTCTCAATTGATGCAGTCAAATGACCAAGTGACATGAGCTAAATCAAACCAAGGGTGCTGATCACACAGCAGGATGATTGTTCTGAGGTGACAGTACAGGCAGCATGGAACATGCCACTGACTACAGTAGATGCATTTAAAAAAAAAAGAAAAACCCACCCCACACCCCAGCTAAAATCTTCCCTTGTGTGTAGAGCATTAGGTTGTGCACATTTGCATTACGCGCCATTCATGGATGGCTGGGTCACAGCAGGTGGGGGAGGGGAACATACCTGGAAGGCGAGTTGGCTGAGGACAGGAAGGCATGCTGCTTTCATCCCACCCAAGTGTTGATTCTCATTGTAAAGAGCATGGGGGTTGTACTAATTCTCTGCTTTCATATTCAAATAGCCAAAATGCCCCTCTATCCCCCAAAATGGTGTCTGAATAGCTAAGGCCACATACATGGTCTTGAGTGTTTATTTAGCAGATAAGTATGGGTCTTCATGCCTATATAGCACACAGATAAAACATTGCATGATGTTGTTGAGTTCTTTCTTCATTCAGGTCGCAAAGGCAGCACCAATTGCTGTAGCTCCGCGCATCAGCTGTCATCAATAATTCAGTAAGGTCGAACTTCAGCAAATTCTTGAACGTGTTCCTGGAAATGCCCTTTTGTGCTGATGGAAAACAAAAGCAGCTCTCCCTCACACAGGCTGGTTTGAGATGGCTCAGTGTTTTAGCTTACAAAGGGAGAGATCTTCAACAGAATACAACTAAATTATATTTTGTTAGTATCTCTCAATTTAAGATTTCTAAAAATCTTGGGATGATAAACTCACATTTTTTAATCTTAGGAAGATGTGCTTCCGCACACTTAACGTTACTTTTGTTTTTATTTATCCAGAGTGTCTTCTTTAAATGATTTCTCTTAAAACATGAATAAGATCATTGGAATAATAATTTTCTTATTTGGTTCCCAAAATATCAAAACACTATTTCATTATGTCCAGATTTTCTTAGTCTTCAAAAAAAACTTAAGATAAAAAGATTTCCCATAAAATGAAACTGCTGAATACAATTAACATGGTTTATACTCTTTAAATGAGCAAATTAATACATTATCTTTTTGCAGTGAAAGTAAGAACACACAATCCCATGCTTGCTTTGGTGTGCATGAACAAAGCTGACATCTGACGATATGCACAAAGCAAAACACATCTGCAGGCAGGGGACAACTCAATCACAGGAGCATTGTGAAATGACATCACACCATAGCAACACTCACAAAAAAGGTCCCCCCCCCCAACAAAAATAGTCTAAAAAATATTGAGGAAAGCAGCTGTGTTGAACTACTTAGGTCAGCTTAGGTCTCACTGTTTTAAATAATGAAATCAGACTTTGTTGTGTGTGTTTTCTGCTGCAAGCTGCATTAAAGACACGGTGGAGGCTCCAGCAGTGGCAGCAGTATTGTATCTTTGGAAGGAATGGGCCTCCATCAAGAGTCATTATGCTCATTTGGCTCCCTTGTTTATTCCTTTTGCTGGAGAGATGCTTCTGTCCAAAAGAGGCCAATCAATCACACTGGGGCCAGCTTGCCACAAATCTGAGCGGCCTGCTTTTGACAGCCTCCTTTGTGGCAAAAATAATGAAGAGAGAAGAGGAACTAAATAGCCCTTGTGCCCGGTCCGTTCCTCAGTTGCTACAAAATTCCACATTCTGTTGCTGCCAGCTCATTAAATCTGATAACCCATTCAGTCTGAAGACCCAGGGTTTTCTTCTGAGCCCAGTTGTTATTTTCAAAACTGTCAAGAAAAAACTTTGCACTGAAGTTTTTTTTCTGGGAGGGGGGGTTCAGGCAGAATGGGGTAAGAAAACAAACATGCCCAGTGAATTGAGATAATTGAAATGTAGAACAAGAGACAAATAAGACCTTGTTGTGCCAGAAATAACAAAGCCGTGGCAGACCTGTTAAAAGCAAAGAAAATTCTGAATATCTTACGGGAAGATTTAATGAGAGAACCAGCCGCCTCTCCCTCCCTCCATGTAGACGCCTTTCTTGTTTAATTCTCTCAAGCCATTACATTTGTCAGTCACTATAATTTAGATCATTATCATTTCATAGGACATTCTCTTAATGATGTTAACACCGAGGATAACAAATGAGTCACAAATCTTTGGAACCTGAGCGCGTCTTGCCAACAAGAATACAAATGTGTAGGACACAAACACATTTAGTCCATTAAACCCTCTGCCCGGGTGTACGTTGCAGGCATTTTCCCCTTTACTCGATTGCGCTCATGTGACATAGAGAAGGCATTTGAAAGCCCTTGAAATTTTGAAACAGGAAGTTTCCCCTGAAAAAACTGGAACTGAATATATATATTTTTTTCCCATGTGGGCCATTTCACCACAAGGGTATTAGTGAATCCCGACGGAGCAGCCATGCATGGTGCCACACGGCGTATGCCCCAAGATTGCTTTGCAATTCCCCCTCTCTCAGAGGAGCTCTCAGGCTGTCACTTGGGGAAACGGGTAGCTGCTTTAAAACCACTTCTCGCCTGACTGTCCCATCACCTTGTGTGAGAATTGGGAGTGGGGGAGGGGAGTTGGGGGAGGGGGTGGATACAGATGGGGGAGGAAAAAAAACATCAGTGTGATAGTGTGACCTCTTCACAGCTCAAGCTCCAGTGATTAGAAAGGCAGTGTGAGGAGGTACAGAGAGAGAGAAGAAGAGAGAGAGAAAGAGAATCGTGCTGATGGGAGACACACTGATTAGGGGGCAGGGCTCTGCAGGGCTATTTGTACCACTGCTGCTGGTAGTCTGAACCCTAGACTAGACCATCTGGAAAGGGTAGTTATAGAGATTTCAGTTTGGTTTCCTGCAATCTGAGTGGTGCCAGTGTAACAGGGGTAGATCTTCTGTGGGTTTCAAACCATGGTCCTTGCCGGACGCTTCACACAACAAGAGAAACGATTAGCTCGCTGAGCCAAAGACCGAGGTCCCTAGCCAAAGCAAACTAATCATACTCTTATTGATTCTCAAGGGGTGACGTCACAATCTGTAGCGGACGTTCACGTGCTAACAGACGTCTCTGAACTCCGCTACATTCTCCCCATCTAAACTCCCTCCGCTTTAGCTTTTTTTGCTAGCTAGCTACGCAGGGTGGTTGGGCGAATTGTGTTTGAATCGTTGCCTCCAATCAGAGCCCCACCAACACAAGATCGTAATTCCTCAGAAGAAGTAACTGACCATTGGTTTATTAGCAAAGCACGTCCCTGGAAATTGGCCAGACTTATCTCACATCAGAGTGTCAGCATGGTCAGGCTCATGGTGCCATAGGCTACGAGCCTGACAAGTGAGACTGCGCTGCTGGAGACAAAGGCTTTAGTAAGCTGCTGTACTGTAGCTACAACACAGCGACCCGCAGCTCTTATGTAAGCCTGCAGACACAAGAGGCTAGACTTTTATCTAGATTTCTTTTTTCGGTAGGTGGAATTTGTCACCGGTTTAGAAAAGCAGCCATTGGGGACAGAAAATACCACCCACCCACCCACCCCACACACACACACACACACACCCCACACACACCCCCCACACACACACACACACACACACACACACACACACACACTACCTTGCACTCACCAGAGGATGACATGAGAAATAGACCATTTAATAAAAGCTTTTCCTGGGTCCTGACACAGCCTGGCAAAATGAATTCAAGATGTGTCCCACATATCCTGTTCATTGAGCCATTACATGTTGGAGTCTGATTACTTTTCTAAAAAGTGTGTGTGTGTGTACGTTTGCGTGTGTGCTCATTTCATTCCTACCCAGCACCCCGCTTCATTGAGACTACATTTGAGGAGGTGCCTATATTAAGTTCTTGCTTTCTTCTGTGATTGCTGGCAAGGAGGCTTACTTAATGTAGCAGCATGCCTCTTCAACAGTGCTGAAATGATTGAGACATGAAAGGGTACCTTGACTTCTAGCTTGTGGTCAAACATTTGCTCTGTTATCCTACAGTATGGTGTCTGAGGTGCCAGGAAATAAAGCCCTCAAAATCTCCCAGGCGACAACATTCAGTTGAGCGTTGCTATGGAGTGAGAGAATGAAATGTATGAAAAGCCTGTTTGGAACCCCCTTCCCCCCTTGAATTTTTTTTGAACGTTCCTTGTAAAAGAGTGTTTGGAGTTTGGAGTGTGTGTGAAGAAACTTGAGGCTAATGTGGTCTACATTCCTCAGTTTTTCCATTACACAGCCCCTGTTCAGTGCCTCATAGAGGCACACTGTACAGCATAGAACAGGCCTTTAACCATTTACCCTTCTTTGTTGCCTTTAAATAATTTATCCTAAAGCCCATCTGGATCTCAGTCAAAGGGAAAAATATTGTTTGGATTCTCAGCACCTAATCTAAATGGTTTCCTGGTTACCACAAAGAAAGACAAAGAGGCTCAAATTTAAAGGCATCTGTGATGTAGTCAGTAAATCTGATATCTTTAAAGTGCTGGAGGCCAAAATCATGACAGATACCCACCCTAGATCTGATTGGAGGAGAACACTGGATCTGATTGGAGGAGAGTGATCAAAGTTGAGCCACAACAGTGGGTTTTTTTCTGTGTGTGAGAAGGAGAGAGTGGAATGTGTGAGAGGGAGGGGCTTGGCGGGTGTGTGTGAACAGACACTTAGCACCGAAACTGTTTGTTTAAGAAGGGAAACGCAACCTGGGGGCTTTGAGGGCATTCTTTGGTCACAGCTTCATGCTTATTTTTGGAACCACGAGCTGCTATAGATATTTTCCTCTGCTGTGCTGGGGAAACCGTTCCTCAAGTTGACACAACACTTGGACTATACTTATGCCATAAAAACTGTGCGTGAAAAGAAAAGAGAAGGAAGGAACTATTTTAGACTCGCTCTAGATGGTTTTCAATGATGTCGTCAGACATTTCCACAGCCCTATGTTTACGCCAAATCAATACGTTTTGAACATTGTCACATACAGGTAACTGCCAAAATAAAGGAAACACCCTCATAAAGTGCCTTAATAGGGCGTTGCGTCACCATGAACCACCAGAACAACTTAAATGCACCTTGGTATAGATTCTAAAAGTGTCCGGAACTCTATTGGAGGGATGCAATACCATTCTTCCATGAGAAATTCCATCATTTGGTGTTTTGTTGATGGTGGTGGAAACACTGTCTCAGGCGCCGCTCTGGAATCTCCCACAAGTGTTCAATTGGTTTGAGATCTGATGACTGCCATGGCACATGGTTTATATCATTTTCATGCTCATCCCTAAAAGTGTTTCCTTTATTCTGGCAGTTACCTCTGGCAAACTGGAATGAGAGTTGAGACCAGGTGAACAACCCCCCATCCAACTCCCATGATTTCCTGCCACCTAGACCCCCCCACCCATGAAGGTTTAGCCCCAAGACTGACACCTTGCTTCTCTCCCAGGATAACCTTCAGCCCACCCCATCACTCACACCCCAATTAACCATGAAAGGTGTGGACATGTTATCTGCCTGTCAGGCACAATGGACTGCCAGGCATCCCAGCCTCAGAACACAAAAGCCCCCTAATCTGCGCCGGCGCTTGGGTCAGATGTCTCCAGGCAAGTCGGCAGTCATTCCGCCGAGTCTTCCCCCAGGGCCCCGTAGTTATCTGCCGCTTTTTATAGCCCTGGACAATGGTGGCCGAGGGCTGCCTAGATGGCTACCTCCTCTTTTATCTGCAAATGGGGAAACAGAATCATTAATGAGGGATGGGAGGCCACTCCGGCCCGCATTAGCATAGTTATTCTCAGACCCTGGCACCCTTCCTCACTGCTGTGTTCCATTTCCAACCCCTCCAGGTATACCTCTCAAGAAGAGAAGAGCCCCAATAAATGTACAGTACGTATACTGGTGTGTACATCCACGGCACATTGCAAGTCCCTCACCCACGCACCGTCTCTATTGGAATAACGGGCGTTGACCAAAGGCAAGGTTTTCTCCCACTTCTTTTCTTTTTTTCTAGGGCAGATACAGGAAAAAACATGCTGTAAGTCACAGGCGGTAGCGGTTGTCAGTTGTGTTTGTTATCTGTCCGATCACATTAAGGCAGGACTCAGGGGCTCGGGCCGTAGAAACCCAAGCAAGGCTTTCAGAAGCACTCACTGCTCACCGCTTCCAGGCCTACAAGACAAAACAGTCTGTGGGTGAGGAGATTTCATGCTGTCAGACCAGACAGAAAAACACAGTTTATTTTGTCACTCCTGAAGGCAAAACCTCCATAATAGGCAAAAAAAAAAGTCTGCTTTGCTGCTTTTGTTCCTGCAAACTCCAAAATGGTTGCCTAAGTGGAAACTTTAAACACGGTTAATTCATATCCTTAGGACACCTTAAGTGCTCATTTTGCAGGACAGCAGAGCTATACTCACTCTCCAACCACAGGCTGTAAGCCTATTCTTTCTCAGATCCAGGATTCTGGAGACAGATGCGGTTTGAATACAAATCTAACAGCAGCATTTTCCTTCATTGCTCCCTGGCAGTCAGACAGATTGCTCGTTAATTGATCTGTTGAGTCACAACAAATTGCTCTAGATTTGAGTGGGGAGGGCAAACAAAAAAAACACCACTGGAAGGCTAAGAGCAACTCTGAGTGATCTCTGTGGCCTCGGCGAAGGGTTTCTCCCGGCGAACGGCTGAGCGCTCCTCGCAAGCTGCTGAGCCAAAAGATTTCGGATTTGGCCGACAAGGCAACTTGATAAAGCTCAGACAGCACTCCGGCGAGAGCGTTTCCCATTGATCGTGGCTCTGTTAGGGCCTGCTGCCTGCGCAGTTTATTACCCTCAGGGCAGCTGGAGGGGTCAGCTCGATAGCGAGCTCGGTGTGCGCTGAGCAGGCCGCTGGTCTTTCATCACCGCCCAACGGCACGTCACCCTCTCCGCAAGCGCTCTCGCAACGCTGCGAAAACAGCGCAATAATGTTCTTCTGCAGGTGCATCAACTGACTGACATTAGCAAATAAGCAAGCCACTCATCCTCACAGTCCTAATGCATTCAAATGTCCAATTCAGAGCCAGGAAGATTGACGCCGGGTCAGGATTCAGTACGCTGTAATGGGGGTGTGCGATCAACGGCTGCTTTGTGTCTCCAATAAAGGTGAAAATTGTTTTTTTTCTCTGCCCTGAACTCCTAATGTTCCTTTTTACTTTGGCAGAAATAAACTTTTCTGTTGTTGAGTGAAACCCAACCTGTTCCATCATTGTTAGCAACTAAATAGAGTACACAAGAGTAGCCGTTACCAAAAATGAACACAATTTTATTTCGATTAGGGAAAAAAACAAAACAGATGCAATAACTTGCCAATTGGGGAAAAACGACAGCTTGTGCTTTATTAGATGTGCATTCTCTCATTTTAATTCCGATAGGGAGAGCAGGCCATACAGCGCTTGGAGACTGGCTTATGTTCAGGGCTGCATGGAGAAGACACAACAACACGAAGAGCAAGACTGAGCCTGTTAATCTAAGGAAGGACAGCTGCTCAACACTCTAAGCTGAGCCAGCCTCGCACAGCCTATGTGAGACGTTGTACTTGTTTGCATGTGATGTTGTACGTGTGTAAGACATCGTACTCGTACAGCATTGGGCAACTGCTGGCAAGGAGATATAGTCTAGTGCAGAGGAATCTAAATTGCAGTGGGATAATGTGAAGGAAAGTTTATCACAGACTAAGTTGCAAGGACTTTGTTGGGTAATACCTGTTTTTACTTTTGTGTTGGGTAATACCTGTTGTTAACATCGAGCTCTGGCAGCACAAACAGTGCTCGGGAGTTGCTGTCATGGCGTTTGACAGTATATGTAGGGTGACTGTGACCATAATTATGTGCCCTTTACTTGAAAACGTTACACCTCAGAGAGGGGTACAATTGGTTGAAGTGCGACTCCATTAGAGGCTTATAAGACTGCTTAAAGTGCACACTCAAGCTAGATTGAGGGGAGCCGTAATCATCGAAGCACTGAAAGCATGAAGATTCTCACCACTCCTTCCCCAGTTTAGTGCTGGAGTAAAATCCCTCAGCGCGAGGAAACAACCTCTTATTCTCATCCTGGATTTAGTCACATCTAATTCGCATTCCCCGTCCGCCACTGAGCTCCGCTCCGGCAGTTCAGTTTAGGGTGAAGGTAAATTGAATAGCTGTGCCGATCCCATTGTGAATGCCACTCAACTTTTTCCCCCCTGTTAAGTCACCCTGGTTTGTGGGCAAGCAGTTGACTCAGTGATCCAATGAGCGCTGTCATCCGTTTTAGTCACATGCAGCGACGGCGGCAGCCGGCGTGTCCGGAGACGGGCACAGTGTGGAAGTGCAGGGCAGGGACACACTGGGGTTTATGGCACTGTCCCTAATGCGCTATGACATTAATCAATTCCACCTGCCACATGGCGTTTGGGGCCCCGTTGCTCCGGGGGAGAGGGGATTCTCTGCAGACAGGCTGCAAGGCCGCTCTCAGTCTTACACTGGGCCCCCGGCCTCTCCGTGCTGGCTGGGGAATCCACGCAAGGGTGGAATATTCCCCGCCGCTTGGGGTCATCTGTAATGCTATGACCACAAATCCCTCCCATTCTCATTAAAAACCCTCCTCCACCATTTCCTGTGTGGCAGCTAACCACCCGTCTTCCACCTCCCCCCCACCCCAAACCAAAATCGCTCACTGTAGTCTCACTTACCAGCCATTTGTCTGAGCTGCCTTATTCAGCCAACCTTACATACATATGGTCATAAACTTCCACTTAACTGAGATAAGAATGTAGGCAATATTCCTCCCTTCAGACCACATGGAGGAGCATGGCTTACTGCCCACTTGTCCCTTACGATATAAGTAATGAGAAAATGTTGACTGAGCACCGTATTTTTCTGCGGGGGAAGCGCCTGCTGTTCTTTTATAGGTCGGGATTAGTGCATACCTTATCTCAGTTTAGAGTACAGTTGTCACCAGGCATGCTGACAGGCCTGTCGCGTAAGTAACAAGAAAGGCTACCCTTGCTGTGGCTTGGTGGAGGCATATCTACTGCTGGTGTTGGTGCTGGAAACCACTTTGGTCTTCAACCCCTATGACAAACACCTAAGGCAACGCTACGGTGGCCATGTCTGCTCAGGCGTTTACTTTGCTTGATCCGTTGAGTTAAACCTCAATCCACCTCCCCCATCCCCGTGACACGCACACACACACACAAAGTGTATTTCCTAAGCTGTGAAGCATGAATGCAAATGACTTGTGTGGGGAAATAAGTGATTAAATTAAAATGCATAAAAAGACCCTAACCAGCCGAACTAAATCTGAATGCCAGGGTTTTTAAAAATAACCCGAGAGCATGCTCCTACATCCAATTTACTTAATGCTGGTTTTTAAAGCAGCTTGTTTCAATGTCATCAGCACAATTTACCATAAAACCTGCTGGCTCTCAGGATTATTGAGGGAAGGTGAATAACAGAAGTTAATAAAATACAAAGTCCCTCCATCGCTAGCTCCAAATTATAATGTCAAATTCAATTCAGGATTTAGATGGACCAGAAAGTAGAACTCAAATGATGTGGGAGACTTGATTACCACTGACACACTCTATCGGTATGATGTCCCCATTTCGAATGTTCAGAAATAATCAGGTCATTGAGTTACCACAGCTCCAGCATCATTCACATTGTGCAAGAGCATATGTCCATCCCCGACACACACACAGACATACACTGTCTCTCTCTCTGACACACACACACACACCAATGCAAGCACACAGTCTCTCTCTATCGCTTTCACACAAACACACATACTGTTTCGCTCTCTCACAAAAACACACAAATTCACCCACAGTTTATCTCTCTCTCTGTCTCTCTGTCTCTCTCTCACACACACACACACACACACACACACACACACACACACACACACACACACACACACACACAGCGCCTATGGAATGTTCGGAGCAGTTCAGCTCTTTATTTGATCTCTGAGGCATGAAGAGAAAGCTCTTTATTAGAGGCAGAGCCCAGAACAGCACAGGTCTGCTGAGAGCGGGGGAATGAAATGGGGGAATGAATTGAAGTTGATCTAGTGCGCTGCATTGGGGAGAGGCGGTGGGATTTGCATATCTGTGCAGTGGTGCAGAGGGAGAGACGTGTCAGGGCTGACAGCTCGCTGACACTGCTGCAGGGGGCTCTTTTCTTCTCCCTTCTCCTGCCCGCCCCAGCGACTGCACAGACCCAGCGCAGGGTTTTTGAGTGCGATGTGAGCCTTTGTGCACTTCTCTCCCCACACCCCCTCCATTGCTGAGCAGCGGCAGCGGCGGTGGCGGCGGCAGGGCTTGTTTAACGGTCAGCTAAAGTGCAGCGCCCTTCTCAGGGGAGCAGCCGAGAGGCCTCCCTGCTGCAAAGGCATATGGAGACATCTGCTCTCTGTTTGTGTGTCTGTGTGTGTGTGTGAGAGAGAGGAAAAGACAGAGAGTATGACTATGTGTTTGTGTTTGTGAGAGAGAGAAAAGGACTCTCCATTTCTCCATGTATGTATAAATGCATGTATGTGTGTGTGGGTGAGTGCGTGTGAGTGAGAGCGAAAGAGAGACAGAGCATGAGCATGTCCGTGTGTGTGTGAGGGTGCATAAACTGGCACGTGTGGCCATGCTCATGTCCGAGTGGATATTTTTGTTTGGCTGCGCTGTGTGTGCATACACAGTTACTCGATGTGCCTGCAAGTGCGGGTTCCTTTTGAACCATTAAATAGTTTTGTATATGTCATCAGATGCCTCCGACTAAAATAGCAGCCAGTGAAGCAATGCCATAATTTACACTGACCCTCCCCCCCCCCCACACACACACAGACACAGACACCTCTTCCCACTGTAGTCCCCTCTCACATTAAAGAGTCCCTCTGCAGCCACTTTACCATTCGGTGCAGCACCAGCAGACCGAGATAACCTGCCCTGTGTCTGTCTGCTGCCTCTCAGATCCTGCCAAATCCGTCAGCTCTTCTCCGCTCTCTCTTTCTCTCTCCACCCGCTTTTCTGCCCCTGACGGACACGTCTGAGTGAATCACTCTGTCTGTCGGAGGGACGTACCCATCCCCTCCAACTACCTGCTCTCCTCGCAGCTGTCACACAAGATCTGTGGGCACAGAAAGAAAAGACGGAGGGGGAATAAAAAAATAAAATAAACCCCCGTCCTTTCATTTCTTTCATTTCATTAAAGTCCCTCTGCTGCGCTTCCTGTGGATATACTCCACTCTGTTCCTTTTTTTTATATCGTCGGGAACATACTGAGCCAAATACCAGATTACTATCCAATAATGTCTAATAGTGTAATAATATCTAATAATAACTTTGCTGTCAGTTTAATAACTTCACGCAGGTCACAGACTGTCAGCAACAGTCTGGCTCGGGGCCACCTGCAAATGTGTGACATTATTATTTTTTGACTGCACAGTCTTAAATATTCATTGTGTTACCACAGAGATTTGACAGTTGGAATATTATCTCAAATATAATAACATATAATATTTATAATATTTTAATATTTTAAAATAACCCCCAAATAAGGATAATGATGTCCGCCATAAAAGGAATCAGCCGCGCATTATGAAGCTTTCTGCGAGCCCGAACAGTGATAGGGATGAACACGGGCCAGGGGCTTCGGGAAAGGTGTCGGCTCTCTGGAAGGACGACTAGTGTCTCTGAGCCCGGGAGAAGGGGGGCAGGAAGCGGTTAATGCTCTGCCGGCCCCTGGCTCCTTTGGCATGCTGGAGGCGGAGTGACATTGATCCGCCGGCTCACATCCATCTGTCTCCCTGACAGAGGTAACCGGATTGTTAATAAAAATGGAAATCGGGCCGCACCTCCCTCCCACACACACACACACTGCTGGCGACCACAACGAGGCCCCGCCGCTGACATTTAACTCAGGGCCCCAGGCGCAAGCCGGCCCCCGGCCAGCTCCGCATTCCTCTGTCAATTTCCGCACGTCAGGGCGAACACATACATGGCTAACAACATGATGGGGGCTGGGAGGGAGTGCTGATAAATAGGTGGCTGTCATGTCACGTATTAAAGCACTTAGAAGTACTAACAATACAAACGGGTGCCCTGGCTCCTTGTTCGACCAGAAGAACTGCACCCCAGTTAGGCAGCTACACTTACCCATGTCATCACAGTAGTGCGACCATGAGAGGAAGCTCACCGAATGTTGTCCTGTGCATTCGTACGAGCTGAAATATTCAGAGCCTGGGAGTGCGAACATAGCAAACTGTCAAGGAGCATTTGTGCTCATCACAGGACAGCACAGGGAAGATTAGATCAAAGTGCGGAATGTGAGACATTTTCAGAGTTCAAGAGGATGCCTGCTTTCAGAACGCGAGCCGCATTCTCCACACAGGGAACGCTGATTATAACCAGACATCTCGTTCTCCCTCCGTCTCCACTCTCTGTCTCAACATGAACGATTTCTAAACTCACTGCCTCGCTCACTCGCCAGGAGGTCGCGTGTGGCTCGATTACCACCTTCGAAGTGAGAATGGCAGAGGTAAGCAGTTTGACTCCCAGAATCCATCATTTCTGAGAGCGGTTCAATACTTAATCAATTATCCCATCTTGGTGTCCATCTCGCAATCCTAAGCAACAAAGGAGACTACCAATGAGCCATCAGTTCAGATTGATTTTTTTGTTCCTAATGCTCCAAATGTTCTGGGCAGCTACACACTTTTATAGAAAGATGTGTCATTAAAGCCTGCCTGGACTACATACTGTCCAGCATTGATAATGGAAAGCATGGTTCTTCAACAGTGCACAATAAAGGCACTGAAATCTACATTGAAATGCATTTTAGCATTGTCAGTTTTTTTCCCCCCGTTTCCAAGCTGAGCTTATTCAGTGAACTGTAATGCAAATACCTGCGTTTGACTGTAAGTGCTATACAAGCCCACACATGCTCTTCAATAATCATAGCATTCCTGTTGGCACTCCATTCTGAGGAACAGTACAATAGACGACACTGACACCTCTTCAGGTATTGTGAAAACAAAAACAAGAGTGAATTATCCTCAAAGTGCTTTACATGGGATAAGACAGATGTTGGATTTAAAGCTGTGTGGCAAGGGTAATGTTGTTCCCCTAGATTATGTACAACAGGACCTTTATTTAGGTACAGCTGAGGTGTATTATTTTGCCACAGCAGTGTACTACGGATGGAATGGGTCAATGAGAGGTTAATTGATGTTTGTTCAATTCAATTGTTGTCTACTTAAAAATGTATTATACCATGACATTTCCAATATATTGTGTTTTAAATCTGTACAAAATTGTTTATACACTCAGGGTATGTTAAAGATGGATGATGACAATTACTTTGATACTGGTTCGGTCCATTTATGCGTTAAACAGAAGTGCACATTTATTTTGCATTCTCTCGTCTCATTACTCTTCATGGAGAAGGTGTGTGTATCCCACTGTCTCGCACATTCTCGCATGTATGTTAGCTAATGAACACATGGCATAAGTTTGATATTAAACCCCCAAAAACGATGTTTTAAGTGAGAGGTAATGGTTGGCAAAAGCCAAAAAATATGAAAAAGACAGAAAATTCACAAGAGCACCTTGACCATTGACCTATGTACTGACAAGTCTTCCAACACACAAAGCTTCGATAACTGCTATGGCACTGTGAGTACTACTTCGAACAATGTACTCACATTGCTTTTTGAATGCAAATGCTGTGCAACAATTATCTGAACACTGCGACTGCACAGTGTTTAATTAGCAAGCACAAATCGCTATTTACTTATATTTTTATGGTGTACGAGCCCTGCATATTTCTCAGGGAAGTGAGAATAGCCTATACATTCACTGGGAGCAGGCAGGACTTCCTGCTCTGAACTATTTAAGCAGTGTCGGTATGCCACAGGAGTAAATGCATATGCAGTACTACATGGAGATAATTCTCATTACATTGCTGGGAGAGTTATTAGCCACTTTTGTCATTCAACCGGGATGGATGCTGTTGAGATAAATTGAGTCCTGTTGAATGTAATGTTTATGGTTTATATACTGTTTCTTAGTATATTTTTTTACTGTTTCTAAATATAAAATGATATACATTGGCACTCGTTGTGCTCATTGTATTGTAACTTTCGCCCCATTGCTCTTCATGGAGAAGCCCGGGATGCTGTTTAGATAAATTCAGCCTTTTGAAGGTGATCTGATTCTATAACTCTATGCAGATTAAAGACAATAAATGTCAACACACACTTGCCAACCAGTCAAAGTGTCTTCATTCCACAAAACAACACACAATGCAGAGTGCAACCCATTACAAACTGGTGTTGTGACCCTTTCAACTGGTCAGCTGGGAGCCGACCGTGGTATTACTGACAGACTGTGACCTCTTACACTTTTTTTTTTTCAGCGAGGGGTAGAGATATGAGCACACATGAACATGGTGCTAATGGTGCCCACACTTTTAGCCCTTTAGACAATAAATCATCTCCCAATTTGTTTCTCACTGGCAATGAGTTTCCTAGAAGCCAGCTTCATGTTCTCATTAAGCACGTGTACTGAGATTGGTGACTCAATCTGAGATTGGTGGAACACAGCTCCGGGGCTTGCACACGTCATGTTCTCTGAACAGGTATACCGCATATACAGCATACCTCTGATTGTCATTGATGCTCCAAAGCTGAATCTTGTGTTGAAAGCTGATGTGGGTGTCCCACCTAGGGATGATGGTTCAGATAACTGCTCTGTCCTTCAGTGGAACTAATTACTGTGTGTCTTGGTAAAAGGTGCTACACAGAGTGTATAGAGGAGGTGTAAATCTGACATAAGGGGAGGGCACACAATATCACTAAAGTCTGGATAGTGAACAACCAAAGGGTGACAAATGTAGGTACCGTTTTCGGCATTCTGAGACACCATTTTGGTGTGCTGCCTATTTGGGTATTCTATTAGCAGATTTCTATGCAGTCAAGTCATATGCTAATGAGTGTCCTCTGGACAGTGGATCAGGCTTAACAAAGCAACTGAGGCAGTGCCAGGAACAGTGCCTGAAAAATGAGGTCAATTCAATGGTAAATCTCAATCTGGAGCTATCAGTCATGTTTATTCATAATTGCCCAGACAGAGCTGGCCATAGTATTCAAAAGTAAATCTATATATGAGTGGATGACATCTGAGGTACAGGGCCAATTGTGCAAATTTCTGAGGGAGCGAAATGCATGTGGGAGTCAATTGTCACAACATGGAACAACCATTACTGAGTCTGTTCAGGAGAGAGTGGTCCCTGACAGGAAGTATAACTCTAACATGGAGTCAATATCAATGGGGTATAGGCATGAGTCAGACTGTGCCTGAAAACAACACACTCAATAGAGTATTGAGCGTGCTGGAGGCAAGAGCTACCCACGCCAGGACATATATTTTTTGTTTTTAAACCACTCCAATGTGGCTTTTGCTGTATGCTTTGGGTCATTGTCTGGCGAGATTTCATGTGTTTTCTTCAGCAATGGTTTGCTTTTTGCTACCCTCCCATAAAGTGCAGATTTGCCCATCTCTGCCATGGAAGACTGTAACTCCATTGGCCTCTTGGTGGCCTCCCTAACAAGTGCCCATCTCACACGGATAGTCATTTTTAAGGACGGCCTGTTCAAATTCATAGTATTCATATTCTCGCCATTTGTTTATGATGGACTTAATGGTGCTCCAGAGTATATTCAAAGTCTTTGAAATCGTATATCCTTCCCCTGATGTTAAGTAGGAAGATCTGGACTGGCCCAGTGAAAGCCCAGACCTCAATCCCATTGAGAATCTGTGGAAAGGTTTGAATATTGCTGTTCACCAGTGGTCCCCATCAAACAAGCAATTTTGTAAAGAAGAATGGGCAAAGCTGGTAGAGACCCAAATAGACTCACAGCTGTAATTACAGCTAAAGGTGCTTTTACCAAGTATTAAGTCAATGAATTCCGTGAATATTTATGGAATCAATTATTGTCATTATTTTTTATATTAATAATAATTTTATTTGTAATAAATTAAGAAAAAGTAGTTTTTTTATCTGACATAGTGACATTATTTAGTAGTATTAGTAGTATAGTATTTTGTGTTGATTCGTGGCAAAATGTCCCAATTAAGTCAATTTTGATTCCATGAAGTAATAAATATATGAATAAAATATATCAAATAAAATGTGAGAAATGCCAAAGGGGGTGAATACTTTTTATACCTAAATGGCATATATCTGCTAAATGGCATATATTATACCCACTGTATTTCCATTATAACACATGCTTCTATCGACAAAGACAGTTTAGGCTTTTAACAATTGAATTCCCTTTGATAAAACTGAAAAGCCAATGAATACATTCTCAGGTACTGCACCTTTATACAGGCAAGCTACAGCATACATGTGGGAGATAGACACAGGCATGCTAATAGAGTTTGTTCTTCAAATCCTGTAACATTTTAAATATTCATAATAATACATTGTTAAAGTGTATGCACAGTGCTACTAGTTAGCTTCATATCCCTATGCAATACTTACGTACGTGCAAGGGTAATATAATTTCATGGGACTCACTTTTTCTATATTAGCATAACTATGGCGCTCCCAAATGTGTAATAAATATAGGATGCGTTTCCCCTTTGACAGATTTTTCACACTTTCAGTAGATTGGGGAATTGTCTTCTATTCTCTCCATTTTTACAAATACAAAGTAATTCCACACAGTGGAGCGGGTTATTTTTGCCAGGGGATATATACTGTCATTTGAGAGTCATTTGGGACTAGCAAGCCAATTTCCCAAATCAATGCTAATAGCAAATGTAGATTGCAACGTGACAAAAATATGATACTTTTCAAATGGTGAGCCAATCACCATGCTTTACGCACTTGTCTAGCAGTAAAAAGTTACATCGACTAAAAGTTTGGGATGGCTACTCTTCCATGGTGTGAGAGATAGAGAAAATGACTAATTTGGTTTATTAGGGCAACAAAATATTTTTTTAACTCATACAATGTAATCTTGTGTGATGGCATTACTTCTGGGTATGGCATTTAATTGATTATATCACTATTTCACATCATGGTATACATTCCCTCCTTTACTTCTGACCCAAGACGGTGGGGCTAAGGGTGTTGCTTTTTTGAACAGAATTGTGATACACACTTCTTTCAGCCAATGGAGTTCAGAGTTATTTTTTCAGAAAGACAGTGGGAAAACACATGGGAGTCCTGGGTTTGTGCTTAAGTTCCTGGCCCTGTGCCTTCAGATACCTGGTCCTGTGGCCCCAAGTAGAAAAGCAGCTGTGTGGAGCAGTGGGTGAATTGGCATTGTAACCTGAAGATTTCATTCCCAGGCGGTGCACAACCATAACAAAATTGACCAAAGGAACCTTGGTTCAGTAAACGTCTCGCTGTATAAATGTAAGAAATGTACAATGAGAGTGATGAAAGCCATCCTGAGTGAGGGTGTCTGCTGAGCAAATAACACTTAACGAGTGGCCCTTCTCAATCAAAGGAGTCACTAGGAAGCTTTGCTTAAACACCAGCGCTAAGCAGGTCAGCTCAGCTCAGCTCAGCTCAACAAGCAGACACAGGAATTAAAACAGTGCTCGGGGTAATTATTATAGAGGATGAGGGCATGGTCAGTTGGGGGAAGGGGAAGGGGTTAAAACAGTAAAAAAATGGGCTGATAAGGATATGTTGCAGGTGGCAACTGTGTCCTCTCCACTACCTCAGGTGTCCTGGACAGCGACTCAAAACTGCCCATACCGCACCGCTGGAAGTGCACCAGTCAAGTCATAAACTGTTATGTCTGTGTCAAAGGCTACATTAAAAAAATGTAGAACAGCCACTACAAACAAAAAAACAAACAAACTAACTAACAAAAAAGAAAACCCTGAAATGTATATTGTGTATACCACAGGTGTCAAGCTCATTCCATCGAGGGCTGAGTGTATTCAGGTTTTTGTTGAAACCAATGCACTACACCTGGTGATTTCACAAATTAGCTGACTTCTTCAACCAAGGAGGGGACCTAATTGAAATCACCTGGTGTAGTGCACTGGTTGCAACAAAAACCTGCATGCACTCAGGCCCTCGATGGAATGAGTTTGACACCCCTGGTGTATACTATTAGTCCTTAGTATACACAGGCATTAGTAGGTGGTGTGGCACAGTGGCTGCTATCTTTTTAACACTTGTTTTGTGCACTATTTTTACTTTTTATGCAAATTTGGAATTCTCACTGCAATGGCCTCCATCAATTTTGGAGCGTGTGGACTAACATGCGTGTCCTCTGAGGGGCGTGCTGCCAGACGACACTACTTTTCATTCCTCAGTCCGCTAACTGAGATCCGCAGTCATTGTACTGGAGGACTGCACTTCATGTGCAGCTGGTGCAGGCAGACTGCAGGCACCCGATCGACCAGAGGAGTCGCTATTGTGCATTGAGGGGGGTGAAATCCTGCCAATTGAAACTCTGGGTGAAAACTGGGTGATGCTATGGCCAATTGTGAAGGATCTCTCGTCACAGTCAGCACTAACACGTTCAGGACTTGATTCCAGACATGGGACGTGCCTCTGCACCAAGGATGAGTGCCTGAGCTGGATGTGCCACCAAGGAGCACTGCTGTTGTAGCCTTAGGCTAGGCACTTCATCTGAAATGCTTCAGTAAATATCTAGCTGCACAAATGGATGCTACTTAAAACATAAGCCATGTAAGTCACCCTGGATGAGGGTGCCTACTAAAATAAAATTAATGCCATGACTGACTTCCTCAGAGGGAGGGCAACCTGTTTGGCCACATAAAATAGCTTACTCCAATCATCTTGAGATATTTATTGCTGAGTTTAAAATATCAATCAAATAAATTGAGCAGCAGAGTGCCATCTTGCAAATGATAGATCTAGGCCATGATGACGATCCACTTTGGGCAGAAATATTGTATTTTTTGCACATGAATTAATTATATAGGGTGCGATCACTCACTTGTTTTTGCTTGTCTTTTTTCCCAGCTACTGACAGATACTGGATGTGTCCGTGTTTTCAACGTATTCATATTTCATATACACCATGACCTGATGATCTCAGAAAGTTGAAACTGAAACTACATTTTTACTACAGACATAAATCACTTTAATTCGAGTCAAAGACAAAGTTTGTGTTGGTCATATTTCTTCTGGTAGCTGATTATGATGATGCAAATTGAATATGGTGATGAATGCATATGCTAGAAATGCCAGAACACAGAGATTTATAACTAAACTTTTTGCGGCTTACAATAAGCTTACTGAAGTAGCACGCTAAATTTACACATGAAGTACTTTACAATTAAGTGCACCGTTGTCATCAAATAGCAAGGCAATGAAACTATAATTTCCCCCCATTTACATGTAGAACAGCTAAGTGCTCCACAGCTATTTTTATGTAGCTCTCAGGTGGGGCTTTAGAAAATTAAAAGACTTGCTGAATGCACCCACATTTGACCAGGGGGGGTAGGGTGCAAAGGGGGTTGGGGGGAAGGGGAATATTAAGCCGGTTTGTGCGTGCACTACTAGTGCAGCCACAATCCAGAGTCTGATTTGGCTCTCTGCATTCCAGTGAAGAAAACGCTCAAGGAAAACAGATTGAAATAACCATCATTATTCTTTTTTTATTTTGGCATGCATTTACATTTTCTAAATTCACATCTGCTAATCAGTCCAGTGTGTGTGGGGGGGGCATGGCACTAATTGAGCTGGGTGTTACAGTTCTAGAGGGAGTAAAGTCGAAATGAGAAGGGGGGCGCTCATCCGCTCCCTGAGACTCTTCTGTTTTTGAAAGCAACGGTCGCGCCTCAGAGACTTGTTGCAACAGATAATTTGGAGAGCCGGCTCTCAAAGGCTGACAGACGCAGATAAACCGCCAATTTCAACGCAAATTCGGAGGAAAGAGAAGGAGATTTTTCAGGCTCAGCTAATTCTGAATGGCTCACCTTTGATGAAACAGAGAGGAGGGGACCCCCTTGGAGTCAATCTCTGCATCACTTGGATGAACACTGAAGGAGTTCTGACTGGGTAATCACTCCTCAACATAAAATCTAAAAAAAGAAAAAAAGACAACCAACCGCAAAGGCCATTAGAGGATTAGGATTTGTGAAATCCTTGGCAGAGTGTGTGGCTCTACTTTGCTTCCAAAAGCAAAAAAGCTCTTTTAATTTTTAATTTATTTTCTTTTTGTTACCAGGTCATGTTCTCCATTCACAGAACATGGTGCCTTTATGACTTTGTAGGGACAGTTTGAACCCGTGTCTTGCACAAATCCAGTATCGCAGCAAGCTGTTCCCAGGTGATCTCCCAACGCCTCCACCTTCTCTCCCGTCACAGTCTGGTCCTCTCATAGCCAGGGCCTCCCCTGCAGTGCTGCGCTGCATGTGTGGGGCGAGAAACACCCAACGACCCCTCCAACCACCCGACCACCCCCCTTCCCCCGGCACACATCTGCTCTGGACGCTCCCTGACCCCCAAATACCATCCGTCTTCCCTTCCCCCCACCCCTCCGTCGAACGCGTCAGTGCACAGGACCAAAAGGGATCCCAGGCGGGGGAGACGTGGAGATGGTGCTCCTGGGTCGCGCTCTCCCATCCCCCCGCCTGCTGGAGCGCATCCCCAGCCTCTGGCTTCGGATGGGTGGGTGAAGAGGCCAGGCCAGACTGTGGATTATCCCACACAAAGGTCTGATCCCAGGCTAATCTGGTTACAGGAGGCGCTTGCATTGTAAACAAACACAGCGTTTAGAAAAGCTACTCATCGTCACAGGGAGGGGTAAGAACCGCAACCCCCCCCCCCACAAACAAACCCCATCATTGACTCACAGGAGAAGCGCTGACATATTTATACAAACACTGACAATAAGAGGGTATCTATTTCAAAATGCACAGCTGCGTTATCTGAGTTCATGCCTGTATAATCATCCAGTTTAATCACAGCTCTGCGTTTTCAGGGGCTTTGGCGAACAGATGCACCACTGTGGACGCGGTTATCTACAGTTACCAATTTATGTAAAATAAACTGAGCCCTTTTTAAAATAGCAAAACAAATATGTAAAAAAAAGAGCTTTCACAAGTGGGGATTTGTGAGTTGGACCGGCCCGTTTACACTGCAGAAATGAAATACCTTTTGACTACAAGCCGAAACTTGAGCATGCGGCCAATGTGTCCGTGATTCTGTTATGTTACATTACGCTTTATCATAATTACTGAAGCAGTTTTTTTTTAACCGTAATATATTCTTTGATTATGAAAACCAGCATGTAAGCCCTGTTCTCACAGCCAAGCTTGGTCTGGATTGAGAGAGGCGCTGAGCCCTGCTAAAACAAATCCTAACGCTATGTGCAATACTATACGAGGCCTGCCCGCTGCATTCGAAATGCCTTTGATGTTTTGAGCTAATTAGAGACCGGGAATGCCCTTGATGGCAGTGCGTTTGCGGCGGGGGCTGAAAGGGAAATTCCAGACATATCTGATAGAGTAGACAAAGCAGCACGTCCTCAGGTTTGCTGACAGGTGGGGGTGGGAGGGCTCTGGCCGCCGTCCAGGCTGGTGCGGG